>OX637579.1:9701564-10902942 GCA_951800085.1 Comarum palustre | reverse complement strand
GCATCGTTGATGGAGGAGGCGGCCAGGGAACATCCAGAGGTCAACCAGTACGTCTATACGTACGAGAAGGCATATCCTGACTCCCAGGAGGATATTGTAAGTCGTTTTATGTTTTAAAATTTAGTAAATTATATGTATATATATTTATATATATTTTTTTTAAAATGTTAATTAATTTTTTTTCCTATCAAATTAGGCGAGGGTGAGGCAGGCTAGTGACGAGGTGATGGCTGCTATAGTCAGGGAGACATGGCCTGACACGCAAGAGGAAGACATGTCCGAAGCCATGTCCCGGATCGACAGTTCAGATCTCAGCGTTGGGGCCAGGATCATGGGCACAGCCTTCCCACCGCGAGGAAATAACTTCTACTGTCGGGGCCTGGGAAAGAAGGGCGAGGGGGTACTGAAAACCACTCCTGGGTTTCAGAAAAAAGGAGCCTCGACCAGCAGCAGAACGACTCAGCTTGAGGCGGAAGTTCAGATGTTACGGGAACAACAAGCCGCCCAAGCAGCATATACTGCCGAGAGAGAGGCCGCCCAAGCAGCATATACTGCCGCGAGAGAGGCCGCCCAAGCAGCATATACTGCCGCTCTACAGGAGTACAATGTAGCAGTCTATGCCGCCCAGCAGACACAGCAGCAGCAGATGTACCAGTACATGCAAGATTTTATAGCTGCACAGCAGCAGGGACTTCCGCTTCCGCCCATGCCCCCGCCTATTGTCTTACCTCAGCCGCCGCAACCTCCCCAACAACCTCATCCTGGAGCAGATATTGATTTAGACGATATCGATTTCATTAGTTTTTTAAGTTTATGAACAATTATTTATTTAGTTTTTTAGGTTTATGAACAAATATTAATTTACTTTTTAGGTTTATGAACAATTTATGAATTGAAAATTTAATGCAGAATGTTTATGTTACTTTAGATGGTGTGTTGTTGTTGGTTATGAAATTGTTTCTGTAATTTGCAGCTTGCTTGGATGGTAATGTATAAATTTTGTTTGGGTTTCTAGTATAAAAAGTACTATAGCCGACGAAATTTACCATATTTCGTCGGCTATGCTAGTTTTTTTTTTTCCCAACAACCTTTAGCCGACGAAATTAGCACACTTTCGTCGGCTAAAAGTATCATAGCCGACGAAAGTGTGCTAATTTCGTCGGCTATTCTATATTTAATTTTTAATTTTTAAAACTTTAGCCGACGAAATATTAACGAAAGTGTGCTAATTTCGTCGGCTATTCTATATTTAATTTTTAATTTTAAAACTTTAGCCGACGAAATATTAATATTATTTCGTCGGCTAAGTGTTGGATTATAGCCGATGAATTTTTAATATTATTTCGTCGGCTAAGTGTTGGATTATAGCCGACGAATTTTTTATATTATTTCGTCGGCTAAGGTTTGGAGTATAGCCGACGACAGACTTTATTTCGTCGGCTATAAGCATAGCCGACGAATTATAGCCGACGACGTGTCGTCGGCTAAGGTTATAGCCGACGAAAATTGTGAACAGGCCGACGAAAAAATTTCGTCGGCTAAAGTGCTTATCCTGGTAGTGTGTCTAGTTTGTACGTAGATATATATGAGTAGATCACCTCTACAAATTTGCATACCAATTAAAAATCGTTAAGACATTTATAAATATTATTCATTGATTATAAACTAGAACGGTTTTTGTTTGATGTACTTAGACCATCCATTGATTTGATATATTTCGATGTCTTTACAATCATCAATTTGACTGAAAATTTATATAAGTGATCTACTTATATAGACCTATACACTGAAGGGTTGCGATAAAAAAAATAATTAAAAAGTTTGTATAATAAATCATTAATGAGAAAGTTTTTAACTAATCTTCATCCACAAGATTTTTAATAGATCCCTCACATCATTCATTGCAATTAGGCCATCTAATTCGTCTTTATGAGTGATTAATTAGTGATAAACAATGTTTGATTAAGGCAAATAGGCACTTTAATATCTGTTATGCCCATATCCTCAATCAATCCACCCCAAAAATTCGAGTAATGCCATGCAGAATGTGACTGTGACAGACCAGATAGAGTAAAGCCGCCTGGTCCTCTGCACAGCGAGAATCAGAGAAAGTTAGACAAACCATACACACGTTTTCAAAGCTCCTTCTCTCTTTCTCAATGATTCATGAAATCACTAGAAGGAAAAAAAATACAAACTAATTAGGCTATGAAAATATTGGTCCTTTTAATATATGGCCGCTGTATTTATTTTTTTTCGATTAAGGAAAAAATCTAATTACAAGGAGAACCCTCTATCACACCCACTCTGTACAAGAGATCAAACTGGAAATGCTTAGATGACAGAGAGTGACAACTGAGACCAAACGATAACACAAGCGATGGAGTGACCTAACTAGGGAAGCAAATCAGCTTCTCTCCACACATGATTATAGGAAACTTGCTCAAAATATATGATTCCGGTCTCTATATCTTCAACAAGAATTTTAATGCACCAAGGGCAAGCAGAGGAGTGACCTAATAGAACATCTACGTACCTTCAACAATCAACCGACCAGAATAGGATGGAGAGAGAGATGCCGCAAACCTGTCGTAGAATCACCTTAACCTTCAACAATATATGGCACTGTTTTGTACAATTTATACACAATAGGTAGCGAGGTTTTATTCTTCAAACAGTTTTTGTAAGTTTGCCAGCAGTCAACAAAATCCAGTCAATACTTGCTGGTCCTCCATTCGTATTGTTTATCACTAATCTTGTTTTACACCTAAGAGGACTCTGATAATTGGGCATGTAATTTTTGCACATGCATATGATTACTATATTTTACCCCGAGTATGATTAGATGGGTAAAGACCAATGCTATATAAAGGGTGCAGAGGGTTTGCATATAGAGCAGAAAACCAAAACCCACCTCCTCTTAAACCCACAAGGATGGGGAAAATGGGGACCTCTCTAGTTTTCAGTCTTCTAGTGGCAATAGTCGCTTTTGCTTCGCAGACCTCCGCAAACTACCCTTACTCCTCTCCTCCACCACCTGCTTCTCCTCCTTACCACTACAAGTCACCACCGCCGCCGCCACCACCAGTGCACTACGCACCACCCCATCATCCTTACTATCCTCCCAAGTCACCGCCTAAGCCTCCGGTGTACTCTCCACCAAAGCATCATCATTACCCACCAAAGCCACCACCAGTGCACTACGCACCACCCCATCATCCTTACTATCCTCCCAAGTCACCGCCTAAGCCTCCGGTGTACTCTCCACCAAAGCATCATCATTACCCACCAAAGCCACCACCAGTGCACTACGCACCACCCCATCATCCTTACTATCCTCCCAAGTCACCGCCTAAGCCTCCGGTGTACTCTCCACCAAAGCATCCTCATTACCCACCAAAGTCACCACCAAAGCCTCCGGTGTACTCTCCTCCTAAGCACCCACATTACCCTCCAAAGTCACCACCCAAGCCTCCGGTGTACTCTCCTCCTAAGCACCCACATTACCCTCCCAAGCCTCCGGTGTACCCGCCACCAAAGGCACCTATCTACCACTACAAGTCTCCCCCTCCTCCATCACCACCACCTCCAGTGGTATACCACTACAAGTCTCCTCCACCACCCCCACCACACAAGAAGCCCTACCACCCACACCACTCACCACCACCACCCAAGAAGCCATACCACTACAAGTCTCCACCACCTCCACCACCACCAAAGAAGCCATACCACTACAAGTCTCCACCACCTCCACCACCACCAACACCAGTCCACTTCCCACCACACCACCCCTACTACCCGCCCAAGTCACCACCGTCCCCAACACCACCAGAGTACTCACCACCCAAGCACCCCTATTACCCTCCTAAGTCACCACCGAAGCACCCCCACTATCCTCCCAAGTCACCACCTTACCACTACAAGTCTCCACCACCGCCTTCTCCTCCTCCTCCAGTCTATCCACCCCACATTCCATACCATTACAAGTCACCACCACCACCACCACCCGTCTACAAGTCTCCTCCACCACCACCACCACCAGAGAAGCCTTACAAGCCTCCTACTCCTCCCGTTCACACTCCACCGGCTTACATCTACTCCTCACCTCCTCCTCCTCACCACTACTAGAAAATGAGCTCACTTGCCTCCTGGTAATTAATCTCAATCCCTATTGTCAAGTTCAGTAATTTGATGCAGTTTCTTTTGAATAAGCACATCTTAACCTATGCTCCTTACTTCCATCAATTACAGGTAACGGTGAAGAAGACGACGAAGAAGAAAGGTATGCAGAAATAAAGATCGAGCAGAAAAGCTAGCGAGTCCGCGTGTGTGATGTGAATGTTTTAAGTAGCAGTTTTTATTATTAATTAGGAGGAAGTTTCATCATCAATCTTTCAATTTCCATGTATTCCCAAACAGTTGTAGTGCACTTCTTCGATTAAAGAGTGTATGTATCTATGTCGTTTATTTCATCAACTTTCTTCTTCCCAATGGATGAGATCAAGTACGTGAATAATAAAGATAAATTTTAATACCATTTCCCAAATGTTCCTTTTCTCTTTCCTTTATCCTGGTTTGATTGTGACTTTATATGCTCAATAATTTTACACAATTTTCACCATAGATAACAAGAAGAAAATGAATAAAGTGAAAAGAGAAAGAGCTGCCCTAGCCTTTGTTCTGAAACACGTATCCATACGAGGGCCAGATGAATGGACCCACCATCCAATTGAAAATCTGGAAAACAGGAAAACGCGTCACCAAAAGGATCAACATGCAGAGATCCGTATCATGCATACTTATGCTTTCAATAATTCTTTGGAAATTAGGGTGTATCCTGTGAATTGGTCTTCCAATTCTCCCCTCTAATGCGTTTTTATGCCGTTTCTCCTCCTTTTTGCATACTGGGAGTCGTTTTTTTCTTTTGGCCCTTCTTCTGATTGTTAAGAAGTTTTAGATATGTTTGTTTGTTAAGAAGTTTTAGATATGTTTGTTTTTCAGCTTGGTTTGTAAGGTTCTTCTATCAATAATAATAATTCTTTGGAAATCTTGGAGTGGATTAGTTATGGTCATGATCCATGAATATGGTTTTTATTATAAATTCATCTTCAACATCCATTTGTTGAAATGTTTATGTATATAATGAGAGCAGATTCACGACCAAAAAAAATAGAGCAGATCGGGTTTGTGTCTGGAGTAAAGGGTTATTATATGTTCAGACAAAAAAACAGCTAGACACTTGTTTGATGGAGTAACAACGTACATGGATTTCGATTCCTGAAATGATATTATGAAGTAATATTCGTTTTCCATTATGCAGAAAATCAATACTACTGTCATGTTTAAGTGCAATAATCATCCCTCGATCTTCACCCAGAAAGAAACCTAACATTAGATTCAGATTTGAAAGTATCGAGCGTTTTTACCCTAGCAAGTTAAAAACAGGCTGTACATGCATTAAGATCGAGCAGAGGTATAAATTTCTACCTAAGCATTACCAAAAGGAGGGTAAACTAATTGACTCATCAAGGCTGCAAATAATAATGGAATGCACAGAAAGCAAGCTGGCCTGAGTCCCTGACATGAGTCAGTCAGTTTGTCTTATTCTCTCTGTTATTCATACCGTTTATTTTTTTAACTTAACCATCTTTAAAATATTAAATTTTATTTATAAACGGTTATTGTCTCAACTTAACAATCTTTAGAATAAAAGTCTCGATACAATTAAGAATATTTCACACACATATATATTATATTTTATTTATCATTTTTTCTGATATGAGATCTCTTCTCTCTAACGGTTTCAATTTCAAAACTAATTGATAATAAAGAGAATGACAAATCAAGAGAATTAAATTATCACTCATATATATGTTTTATTTTTTTTATAATTTTTCTGATTTGAGATTTTTCATCTTCAACCGTTTCAACTTCAAAACTAATTGATAACAAAGAGAATGACAAATCAATAGAATTAAATTATCAGACCAAGTGAAAAGTGTGCAGTAGCACTTATGAGGAGAGAACAACATTTAATTATTTAATTACATGACTCGAAAGTCATCAGAATAAACAAAAAGAAAACGAGGAGTATTTGCATATACAGAATGTCAATCTGTTACCAAAAAATGAAGCAATATATGTAGCTCGTTCATTAAAAGTTTAGAACATATTCCATTGAATAATAGCTTCTTGTCATATAAGTTAACTTTTTCTTAATTATTTTTCTTAATATAATTAGAAAATACAAATTAACTTGGCGCCACATGCATGTTGATAAATGACAATAATATAAATTAGTACGTAACGTAAACACAAGGCTAAAATGAGTGAAATACGTCGTACACATAAATTTAGCCCCAATATTGGGTGATGTTGACCACAATCGAGTTCCTTTAATAGAACAATTCTGTATACCTAAGAAAAGATTGTTGGATAGCGAAGTTAGTTGAATAATTCTCTCTTGTTCTTGTTCACAATTCAAATGCTACCAAACAAATGGTTCGGTGTTTGATTGAGAATTCCATATGGGACCTGGCGAGCGACGATCTCAGCTGGAGTGCCTAATTTAAACAGATCGATCTCAAATTCGTAGGAGGAAAATCGGGGCATCTAAAATTTCTTATATGCAGTACTGTCACTATGATTGTTGATGGTAACGTTATCTGCTTTTCAATTAGGAACAATATTGTAAGAGAAAATATCAAAACAATGTCCTGTCTGCTGGCAAAGCCATCTTAATCATCTTTGTTTGTTTTATTAATTGGTTTTATATTTTTGTTCCACCCTCCCAGCTGGCCTCTTAATATACATTACAAAGTCAAGCAGTCATCTATTCTGATTACTGAGAATCCATACATACTCTAATAACTCTATCACACACATATCTTTGTGAAAACATAAATTAGTTACCATGATAGACTGATCAGTCAATCAATCTACATCTATATATGTATATTTTTGTTTTGTTGACATATATGAGAATCGAATCTTGTTGGAAAATGATTTTAACTTTACAGCCAGGGCTCTGATCATGAAGTTTTACTAACCCGTCAGTTTGTCGAACTAATTAATACAACTTTGATTCCTTTGATAAAATATTATATAATGCTTCATGACCACTGCAAGTCCATTTATACTTTTCTATATATATATACGGACTTTTTTGTTAAGGATGTTTTTATCATAAATTTGATATAGATTTCTTTAATTTGATCTAATTTTTTATCAAATTTTCTCATCTTAACCGTTCATAATCTAGATATATATGTATATATCACTCTGCAAAATTTCAGTTGATTTGGTAAGCGTTAAGGTCTTGAAAAAGTACAGATACAATGAACGAACCGAATCTGTTCAACCTGAACCGTTTGTGTTCTTCTTTCAGTTCTTTGTAAATCACAGTTTCAATGCCTTAAGGATCACCACATTAGCTGAAATTTTACAGAGATGATTTATTTATATATATCTAGAAACTGAATGGTTAAGATAAAAAAATATGATTTAAAAGTTGGCTGATTCAAGAAATTCTTACCAAACTCAAGGTAATAACATCTTTACCTAAGAAAAACTATATATATATATAATTATTATATATATATATATAAATTTCAGTGTATTAGTATGAATTTTGGGTTCTTGTGTCCATCTTTTTTTTTCTCATCACGTGTACCACTAAATTCTCAAATTCATCAAGCTAAAAATAGAAATTCAAATTCCCTTCGATCATCACGTCATCGTCCGACGTGACAGAGATAAAATAACACACATTCAGTCTCCAACCCTAACAAAGGTAAGTCATTCTACCCAACAACATATATTAAAAAAATGTTCTCACAATACCTATTATTCTCTTCATTCTCCCAAACACATAAAATAATTAGAAAAGCTCAAACATGGCTTGGAAAATGAAAAACAAAATCCAGAAAAAAGCATTCATAGTAAAAACTATATATATATATATATATATATATATATATATATGTTGGTTTACATCAAAGCCAACAAAAACATCAAATCTGCTACACATTATTTAAAACACAAAAAATTTCCAGAAAAGTTCTAACATGAAAAAAAAGACAAAAAAAATCTAGAAAAAGACATTCATATTATCAACCATATAGATGCATCGTGTTGTTTGGTTTACATCCAAGCCAACAAAAACCATCATAGTCAACAACATAACCAACATCCACCAATAAGTTGCATAATTTCTAGCCATAATCATAATAATCAAGCAAAGATCAAGACTAACAACCATGTTTAACACAACTTTGTTTTTTTCTTTTGGACTTTATATTAAGATATAGAAAACAATCACAAGGGCTAATTTAGTATTTTCACCAAAATTAGGGTTGGAGACTGAATGTGGGACATTTTATCTCCGCCACATCGGACGCTGACGTCATGATCAGAGAAATTTTGAATTTCTGCTTCAACTTCATGAATTTTGAAAGTTTAGGGGTACATGTAATGAGAAAAAAGAAAATGAACACAACTGTGACCCAAAATTCAAGGTAGTACACTGAAATTAATTATATATATATGCTTAATTCAGGAATTTCCTGATATAGAAGGAAGATAATGGTACCATTATTTTTCTACGTACCATTATGTTCCTTCTATATGTATAATGGTACGTAGCTAGGTTTTATTTTTCTGCAATTTTCCTGTTCTTTTAGGTATTAAACAATTGCTCATTGTTAATTATGTGTTTTTCATATGAAACTGTGAGTTTTATTTTCATGCCGTTAGGTTAGGAATAAGTGCATATGATCTAGAATTTTTAAGATTGTAGGCTCACTGTGATACTTGGTGAGCCTTAATGTATAGGAGGATGCAACTCTCACACGAATCACATGATATTGATTGTCCTCTATACACATGATAGCGAATCGATTCGTATTATACCCTTTACATGAGTTTATAAATGACAAAATTATTTTTGATTCAAAAATGGTACGTAGCTAGGTATATCTCGTTTTAATGGACAAATATTGGATTCTCATCATAGTTGTTGAAGAAGCTCATTATTTCAAGATTATTATTTTGTGCGAATTGGATCGAGACGTCGCGTATCTCTTTTCATGTAGCTAGCTATTCTACCTGGCGAAAGTAAGAATATACATGTAGACATGGAACCAAGGGTGTGCTAACCCAAGTCTTTGATTGGAAAATGTTTAGTATTTATTGGTATATCACCAGTATCACACAAAAGCATAATTTTATTATTCTTTTCATTTTGTTCAGCTATAATCCTTTTGTGTGCACCAAAACCCTACTTTATTGTCAAATCATACTATCAAATGCATAAGTCTTTGCAACAATAGCTTCTGAAGGCATGAAAATGCCTCCTCAAAAGCAAGAGACTCGGCCTAGAAAAGAACATTCCATAAACAAGCTCAAACCCGGATTACTAACGCTCCAATTAACAAGCTCCAAGGAGAGGTGGCGCTAGTGACCGGAGGAGACTTTGGAATAGGACAATCGGTGTGTCATTGCTTTGCTCAGGAGGGTGCAACAGTGGCCTTCACTTATGTGAAGGACCACGAGGATGAAGATGCATGTGAGACTCTTGAAATGATCGAGCAAGTGAAGACTTCTGATGCTAAAGACCCTATTGCAGGTGAAATTGTTTTTGTAAATTTAGCCCACCTCTAATTTAATTTCTGATTCCGTCCCTATATAAATATACATGCACCATTGCACTGGCACAACTCATAATAAAGACATGCGTGTGTGTAACTAGCAGGCCAACTTCAAAGAAAGAAAGACACTGTGTGCATGTGTGTGTATATATGTAGAACAAATACTCACATTGGCCTTTTGTTGGCGATAGATTGAAAGAAAGTCCACAAAATGATTCTTCTATTTTGTTTTAAACTTTTTTACTAATAAGAAGCTCTATACTTCTTTCTTTGATCAATGTTAATTTGTTCGTATGAAATAAAAATTCTATAGAATTTAGTTAAATGTCATTGATCATAGTGTCAAGGGTAAAAAAATATTAATAACTCACGCTCTAAATAAGTTTGTGAGGTTTGAATTCATAACTTTAAAATTATCAGTTAAACACTTTAATTAACCAAAATATGACTCACCAACAAACTAGTAATAACTACTACTAACTACGGTTATTCTATAAAATAAAAATGCAAAAATAAAAATGTATATAAAAACAAAACTGAAGCAGCTCAATCATGCATGCGATGCTCTTACGTACCCTGCGGCCTGCCCATCGATCACCATTCTGCATCGATCCAGGACAACATTATTCTTGAACGTGTTGATATATGAGCATTATTCTTGAACGTGTTGATCGATCTCCCTATCTGCATGCGAAGTGGTTTTGGAGTACATACATGTATATGATGAGCATCGATCAATTTGCTTACATATAGATATTTTCTGTACATGATGAGCATCGATCAATTGCTTAGGCGGAGTCACCATGTGACACCATAAGTCTCGTGCATCACCTATCATTTTACTTTAAAATTTATTCATATAAAAGAGTCATTTAGTGTCTCACTCATTAATTCCTTACATACATCTTATTATATTAATGCTAACATATTATATGTGAAACATGTTCAGATTAAAATATTATTCTTACTATTTAGGAGATTAAAAGTTTGGAAAATAACAATTTGGGATGTGTCTTCTTTTTCTTTTATATTTGATCTTTTGGGTAACAAAATTCTCTCTTTAATTATTACTTTATATTTACATTATTTTCTTTTTCTCACTCCATTTAACAGTAGAATTTGAAGTTCAATATATACACATTTGTCAAAAAAAGTTCAAAACCTTAAGAAAAATATTTCAAATATACAAATATATTGTCAAGTATGGTGAAGAATCGTAGTTTTGTGTCAAACGATAATATTAATTTTGCAATTAAAACCTTTTTTCACAAATATGTTACGATTTCTAAACGAACAAACAATATTGTTGAGGAGGAGTCGGTATGCACACATACTTCAAATGAGTAATGCAACTATCTTATACCAGATAGAAATTAAATTAATTTTTTTTGAATAACACATAAATTTTATTAATATTTTTATATTATTTTTTGTGTCCCAATATACCATAATTTCTGACTTCTCCACTACCTATTAGCTGGCATAGTACCTGATCCAGTTTCTTTTTTTTTTTTCTACTGCTATCATTTCAGCGGTTTGTGCTGCCTTTGCTATCCTCAAACTGAGTTCAGTTTTAATTACAGGGCTGTAATATATCGCGCGCCCTTTCAATATAGACCTATTATATAATATGGTACTTGAAGGCTGCTCGGAGCAGACCATATATCATGGCATAATTAATTTGTGCATAAACCAATACCAACATAAACTGGTTCGCCTGGAACGCTGCCTCAGGGTCTCTCCGGTGGATGTGATCCGGGTCACCTACAAGTACGAGAGACTGGCAGGGAGATGTCGTACCTGTGCCATGATCAATCATGGTGGTGAAGTTTGCCCTAGCGAAGCAGAAGCAGCTCATAACCCTAATCTTGTCTCACCTCCAGCCACGGCAACCCCGTCAATGATCTTCAGGGCCAATTCCTCTAAAACCTTAACAGTTACAACATCTCCAACTCTGGCAAAGCAATTCTCAAACGAGAAGAAGTTGGTGAAGATCCGAGAGGTTCCAGCATTTTCTTCTCCGGTCAAGGTATTTGGTCTCCACTGTGAAAGAGAGGAAGAGGAGGTCTCCGGTGGTAAGCGGGTGCGGCATGTGCTGGATTTGGAGCCCTCCCTTCTGTAACAGGATGAGATGGGCTTTAGTATCTTTGTTGGAGCTGAGTTGGCGATTAGGAGGTCCGGTAAATCACCAAAGAAAGCTTTGAAAAAGAATAGAGGACCGGGGCGCCCTCGAGGAAGCAAGAACAAGAAGCTCGCTTTGGACAGAGTTGTGTCGGAGTCCATGCAGCCAGGATCGTCTGTGTATTCCGACGTTGAGACAGGCATCGAATCCAAGGATGAGTAGGAGTGACCCCTAGAAGCGGCATACACTACAAGGAGAAGGTATTTAGCCGACGAAAAAAACAGGCCGACAAAAATTTTTTTCGTCAGCTAAGTTATATTTTGGTCGGCTAAACTAATTTTTTCGTCGGCTATAGTCTGTGAACTTTAGCCGACGAAATTTGAAAAGTTTAGCCGATGAAATACCCTAATTTCGTCAGCTAAAGTACTCTTTACTTATAAAATTGCACTACGGATATTTCGGTGTCCGATTGATTATTGTGATACCAATCTAGAAGCGAAATGACCGTGCGAGTCAAACTCATGGCTTTGCCATGATATATGGGTTTTTGGCCTTCAGAGTTCGTTTACGGCTTTAAAATGCAGTTTTTCTAAACACAAAAACGTCTCTATCTGCATTTATGTAAGGTATTTTGGCCGAACCTTCAACACAATAAACTCTCACCATGATAAGAGACAACTGGCCATCTAAAAATTTTAAGACATTTATTTCTCGATGATAGGGTTCCCTATAAGAATAAATAATTGTAAATAGTAAACATGTTGTGATTCTGATGGCCAAACTTCACAACCAAAAATCTGACCATATGACATGATTATTATGTCAAAAATGTCTATGGTAAAAAGTTTAACTTGATCCGATAAATTTAAGGGTTTGATCCAGACGGTCAATCCCTTAGGTCAAACCCCTAAATTGTATTGACCTCAACTATCGGCACTAAGACTTTACCAGAATTAGGTGATTTTTCAACCGTAGACGTATTTCACCATTCCGGTCATATCTTATTTCATAACTTTTTTGTGTTTGAAGTTTCTTAGTAGAGTTTGTTTTTGAAATGGAACATTTGCCTAAAACTTAGTAAACAAGTTATACAACATTATTAGGCATGTTGTGATTCTAATGATCAAACTTGAGAAACTAAAATCCGACTGTCAGATATAATCATTATGTCGAAATATGTCTAGAAGAAAAAATTTAACTTGATCTGACAACGTTAAGGCTCTATCCTTACAGTTAATCCCGTAAGTTAAACCCCTTAACGCAAGGAAACAGTCATTTGACCATCTAAATTACGTATTTTGCCTGGACCTTGAACTGAAAATAGTTTCAAATCAATGTGAAGCAACCAGTGGTGTAAAAATTATATGAAAAATAACCACCGGAGATAGGGTTGTCTCTAGGGAGAAAGAATGAAAAAATTCATTGACGGCAACTAACGACACCGAAACTTTACTGGAATTACGGTGATTTTTCAACCGTAGACATACTTCACCATTCCGGTCATAACATATTTCATGACTTTTTTTCGTTTGAAGTTTTTACGCATAGGGTTTATGGTTCAGCCGACGAAATTAGGGTAATTCGTCGGCTAAAGGTAAATAAATAAAATAAATAACTATAGCCAACGAAATTAGGATAATTCATCAGCTAAAATTAAATAAATAACTAACTATAGCTGACGAAATTTATTTAAATTCGTTGGCTAAAGTTAATTAAATTTTCAAAATCCCCGTCAAAAATTTTAATTTTTTTTCTATATCTTTCGTTATTCCCCTCCTCCTCCTCCTCTTCATCTCTCTTCCTCCTCCTCCTCCTCCTCCTCCTCTCCTTCTCCTTCTCCTCCTCTCCCTCTCTTTCTCCATCTCCTTCTCCTCCTCCTCTTCTCCTCCATCACCGGCAAAAAAAACGAAAAATAATATAAAAAAATTAATCAAAAATACATGAAATAAAAAAGAAAATAAAAAATAATAACTATAGCCGACGAAATATATTAAAATTCGTCAGCTAAAGTTAAATAAAAATGAAAATAAATAAAAATAATAAAATAACTAACTATAGCCCACAAAATTTATTAAAATTCATCAGCTAAATTTAAATAAATAAATAACTACAACCGATGAATTTTAATAAAATTCGTTGGATAAAGTTGAATAAATAAATAAATAATAAAATAAATAACTATAGCCGATGAATTTTATTAAAATTTATCGGCTAAAGTTAAATGAATAAAAATAAATTAAATAATTCACTATAACAGACGAAATTTAATAAAATTTCTTCAGTTAAAGTTCAAAAATTATTCGTCTAAATTCCAGACTTCAAGCGACGAAACATTTGTTCGTCAGCTAAAGTCTTAATTGACGGCTTTTTCCCGACGACTTCTTAGCCGACGACTTTTCTTCGGCTAAGACTTTAGCCTACTAAATTTTTACTTAGCCGATGAAAAAATTTCGTCAGCTAAAGTAGTTGTCCTGGTAGTGATATTTCCTAGTTCAACTATGAATGATCCCTGTTTGTTCCTAATGCTAGTTCAAGTTCTCATATCGATGAAATGTACACCAAACGGGGTCTGAGGCCTCTAATCAGAGCAGGAGAGCTGGTATTTGGTTCATCAGGTTCATTGCTTTCTAGTTTAAGTCCACTTTTTTGACATATAATTTTAAGGTTGTTATTTTAATTCCTAGTTTTCATTCAAGTTTTTTTTAGTTTTGAACTCTTGTACTTGAGTGAGTTTTGAATCCTCTTGTATTTCACCGTTAAGGTCGTTTCTGATCAATAATCATAGGAATACTCCCTTTACCTAAAAAACATAAAGTGGTGTAGCCATAAATTTAGATCGAATGAGGTAATAAAGTAATGTCGAAAATTGAAACTAATTGAATATAATTTTTATAAATTACAATAGTGACATCAACAAAATTTTATTCAATTAGTTTCAATTTTCGATATTACTTTTTGTGTTTATAAATTACAAAAGTGTCATTAACAAAATTTTATATTTTGAAGTCATTGCATGATAGTCTCATCATCTATACTAGCAAATTGTAACCGAAACTTTACATTATTTATAAGAAAAAATATTCTCTCTTCACTTGCATTCATCACAAGTAAAATCAATCAAAAGCTATCATAATACTTAATTAAGGTTATTTTCTTTTTAACTGTAAAGTATCTCAACATATTTGAATACGCAAAAAAATTGAACTCTCTGGGCCATGTTTTCCATAATACTTGATTATATATGAATGTATAAATACTCCAAGATTTATTTATATACTAGACTTGAATTTCTAATATTAGATGGGGTTATAGAAAAAAATTAAAAAGAAAACTACACGTTCCAATGCCATCAAACATCAAAACAAAAATACGATTCCGAGAGATGAAGAGAGAAACAGGAACGCTCCTCATGCGCAGACCAATTTGAGATTCTAGGGTTTCGTCAATCCAATCTCAGGCTTCATTCAGGCACTTCCGCTCTTCGCCAATCACTTGGCCACCTTTGGTTTCCATTTGGAGGGCGAATTGACTAGGTTTTTTTTAAAGATTATTGGGTTTCGCGAAGCATCTCTCTCTAGAAATATAGCAAAGAAGATGGATCACTAGGTTGGGCGCTCAGCTGTTTCTGGTTCAAGAGCATTAGGGTTACGGTGAAGTGTTCTTGCTTCAATTCAAATGTAGTTTACAGCGTTCTCGATCGAGGATGCTGGGGATTATGGCTCTCTTTCAGTTTCTTCTGGATCTCATGGATTTCTTTTGTCTGGCTTCCTACTGGTATTTCTTATGGATTCACCGTCTGAGTTTTCTGGTATTAAGATAAGTTATAATCTCTATTTATCTGGTTTTCAGACTGATAAAGTGCTCGATTACTACTACATCGATGCCTTGATTTATTTTTTGTGTGTCATTAGGCATATTAACTTGATTTGTGTTATTAGTTATGTTATGTTCTTGTGTTCCTGGAAAACTATGATCACCTTCGATGACAAAGTGATTGATCATATTGCTGAAAATCAAAATACAATCGTTATTTTATTGAGAATACTAAGATGGAATAGCCATGGTAGTTCCTGGTCAGGGTTTCTGGCCCAGGTGCAATTCTTAATTGTTTCCCTTAGGCTAGATGTTTTACGCATCATGGTTACAAGGATCCCTGATTTTGATTAGGCGAATATAATTACTTCTAAACTGTTTACCTATTTTAATAAGTGTGATTTTGTTAATTCGGTTGGTCAATGTGTTGGTATGTTTATATTCTGGAATACTTCTACTGTTAGTATAGATGTGATCTTTATGCATAATAGGTTTATTCATTGTCATATTACTAATGTTTCTCACAGCAAAAGTTAGTTTCATACTTTCATAATTTTGTTTATGCTTATCCCTCTAAGAGTTTACAACTTGGACTATGGAATGATTTAGAACTTCATAGACCACAAAATGATGATACTTTGGTGCTTATGGGTGATTTTAATAATGTTACATGTAGGGAAGAAAAAAGTGGGAGATTGTGACCCTTCTTATGTTTACATGAACAATTTTATCAATTTTTTTGAATAATATTAACATGACTACTTTACCCGTTAAAGGTCTCCCTTTTGCTCGGTCCAACAATCATAAACATCATACAATTATCTTTTAAAAACTTGATAGAGTGGTGGCCAACCGTATTTGGTGGAACTTGTTTCCCAATGCTCATTTGGAGAGGTGTCGATGGTTGGCTCTGATCACTGTCATTTAGTTTTGACAACTTTACCTTTAAAGATTATTAGAGCTAAGAGCATCTCAAACACCTTATGTAAAACTAGAATTACATCTATTTTAGAGGGAAAAAATGATTTTTGGCTCCAACAGCTCGTGTAAAACATTCTATATAATAGAAAAAGTGGAAGAGATATAAACATATCATTAATATTTGTAGAATTCTCAGAATTTGTATAATTCATGGAGAATTCTCTAAAAATTTTTGTTTTCCTTTATAATTCACTCTCTCTTCTTAAAAAAGAAAAAAAAAATTTCATTTACATATCTCGAGTGGAAGATTGAGAAATTTAAGCATGTGACATGTGATTTTGATTTAAATAAATATATATACTCATTAAATTATACAAAAAACATTTAATTTTGTAAAGTAAAAATAGAAAAGTTGTTGGAGTTGAGCCATTTTTTATAGAAATTTTGTGATTTCTTTTGTATAATAGAGAAATTATGCAAGAGCTGCTGGAGATGCTCTAAGAGTTTAAAATTGGAAGCTATCTGGTAGTCTCATGTTGAGTTTCCTAATTTAGTATGGAGATTTTGGGATGATAAATTAGATATTGATCAATATAAGAATTTTGTTGCTATTTTTAATGCCTTCTCCCATTTCATTTCTGATTGGAGTAAAAATGTCTTTGGTAATTTTTTACATAGCTTCTCTCATTTACTAAAGGATTTGGGCTTTTATCAAAATCAACTCATGATGTTCCCTGACACTTGCTTTCTCAAAAATAAGGTTTTTGATATTTTTGTTGGATTTCTTGCTTTCCAGCAATAAGAAGAGTTATACTGGCCTCAGAGAGCTAAAGAGAACCGACTCTCTTTGGATGATAAGAATACAAATTATTTTCATACTCATACCACTATTAGAAATCAGAGAAATAGAATAGCTGGCATTAAGAATAATTCGAATATTTGGGTCACTGATAATAATGATATTGCTGATGTTTTTATGCAGAGTTTCAAGAAACGTTTCACTGCTACCACCTCTAGTCAAAGAGATCTTTGCTTCTGTGATATCATCAATGACATAATATCTGAAGCAGATAATGAAGCATTGCTAGCTCGAGTTATTATGCTAGAGATGGGAAACATTTTTAACTTTATTGGCAGTCCTAAGGCTCCATGCCCTGATGGACTTAATGTTTTCTTTTTTCAGAAGAATTGAGATATCGTTAAGGAAAATATTTTCTCCTTGGTTTCTGACTATTGTGACAATAAAACTCATTGTGTAAAATCGATAAATCATACTAATATTGCACTCATTCCAAAAATAGACAATCCAAAGACTAAGCATTTATAGACCTATTAGTTTATGTAGTGGTTTACAAGATCATGTCTAAAATTTTAGTTTTTAGATTAAACCCTCTGTTAGAAAAGTGTATCTCAAAAAATCAGGGGGCTTTCGTCCTCGGAAGATCTATTATTGATAATATTCTCATTGTGCATGAACTATTCTCCAACTTTAATAGACTTAAAACCACCGATGGTGCTATGGCTATCAAGTTAAACTTAGAGAAGACTTATGATTATTTAGACTGGAACTATATCAAGGTAACATTAAGAAGATTTGGATTTGCCCAGAAATGGATTGATCTTATTATGAGTTGCATTTCTTCTGTTTCCTTTTAGATCTTAGTGAATGGCAAACCAGCTGGGAACACTAACAGAAAAACACTTTAGTCGACGAAATAAATTTGTCGGCCTATTAAACTTTTTCGTCAGCTAAAGTAATAATCGATGAATTTTCGTCGACTAAAGTATTGTTGGCTAAAGCTCATCGGTCATAGTTTAGCCGATCACAGTAGTAACAGTCATCGACTAAATTCTATACTTTAGCCGACGACAAACTTATCGTCAGTTTAAAGTTTAGACTTTTGTCGACGTCAAAAGTCTTTGTATGTCGTCGACTAAAATCTTTGTATATTTTCGGCTAAAGTATAGATATCGTCGGCTAAAATGTTTTTCCCTGTTAAAAAAATAGAACGATCTCCGACCATCCTCTCGTCACGACTCCTACCGTCGGCCCTCCTCTCGGTGTCGTTGCCCTACCCGAACCCACCACATCACCATCACCATCATCATCACCATCACCACCACTACCAAACTAAACCCACCACCACCACACATTACACACCACCACCACCACCACACACACACCATCACCACCACCACCACCACCACACACTTGGAGAGGCAGAGGAGGGAGAGTGAAGAAGAAGAGGCAGAAGAGGGGTGTGAAGAAGAAAGTTTCATTTAAATTTTCTGAAAAAAATAAGTGAGAAAAATCAATTTAAAATTTGACTTTTGCAGACGAGATTTTCGTCAGCTAAACTAAAAAATCGTCGGCTAAAGTCAAAAATTTGACTCGTCGGCTAAATATGGCCGATGACTTTTTTTTTGTCTGCTAAAATATTTTAGCCGACGAGTCAAAATATTAGCCGACGACTTTTTAAATTCTTCAGCTTAAGTATAGTATAGCCAAAATAAGTCGTAGGACTGTTTTTTGGTTATTTCGTCGGCTATACTACTTTTTCCGGTAGTGGAACTTCATTTCTTCTAGAGGCTTAAGAGAAGGAGATCTCATTTATCCTTATATTATCTCATGCATAGAGCCTTTAATTAGACATTTGAATAAAGCTACTAAAAGACCTAAGAATCGCATTCGGGTTATGTCCTCCCCTAGAGGTTTTAGAGTTTCAAATCTAATTTTTGTTGATAATTGTCTAATCTTTGGTAGGGCTTCACCTACAATTAAACGCAACATTGCTTGCATTCTGACCAAGTATGCCAATTCCTCTGGGCAGCAGATTAACCTGGATAAGTCTTCTATCTATTTTTCTAATAAACCCAAGCTTCTATTAAATTGAACATCTCTAATACTCTTGATATCAATCATAGAGCTTCTATTGGTAGATATCTTGACATTCATAATATAGTTTTTTTTGGAAAGATCCTCAGAATGCTAAAGAACTTCTAATTAAGATCTCTAAAACACTAAGTGGTTGAAGGAGCTCCATTCTATCTAGAGCTAGTAGAGATGTTTTACTTATGTCTGATATTTCAGCTATCCTTAATCATGTGTTGTCTTGTTTTATATGCTTGTCTAAGGTTACCAAGGATATGAAAAAAAAATGAGATCCTTCTTTTGGGGTAAAAATATCAAAGCCCCCAGAATGTGGCTTGGGAACAAGTTTGTCTCCCTAAGAGTTGGGGTGATATCACTCTTAAACCTATTGCTTTTTATAATAATGTCGCTTTAGCAAAACCTAGTTGGAAAGTTTTGACCTAAAAAGATAACTTGTGGTCTCAAATAGTAACAAGAAAATATCTTAGAAAACATACATTATTTGATTTAAAAAAACAAGCTAATCACTCTCTGGCTTGGAGATGAATTTTAGATGCTAGAAATATTATTATTGATGGTATGCGATGGATTCTTGTTAATGGAAAGAATATAAAATTTTGGACCTTTAATTGGATTTTGACTACCCTTTGATTAAATTGATTGATGATTCTATGAGACAGTCTGTTGAATTGAGGCTATTGTTGCTGATTTCATTTCAGATGGTTGTTGGGGCATTCCTAAACTCTTGTTTTACCTTGATAGATTTATTGTGAATTCAATAAGTGCTATTAATATTCTTGTTTCTGACTTTGAAGATGAATTTGTCTGGGGCCCTGCTCTAAACGAAATTTTTTCTGTGAAATCTGCTACTTGGCTACAATGTAAAGTTCCTCAACACTCTGAGTCTGATATCTTAAAAAGAATTTGGAATTTAAATATCCCTCCTAAGGTGAAGATTTTTATTGGATCTTTGTTAGATGGATATTAAAAACTAGAGCTTTTCTAGCTCGTTTCATGAGTGAGATTGATCAATCTTGTGCTTTTTGTGGTTCTGGTGTGGAAACAATTGATCATATATTCTTAAGATGTTCTTGCAATACTGTTGTTTGGTCTAATTACAATGGCTTGCCCTCCCCCGCTCCATTTCCTTATGTGGAAGAGTGGTTGGATTTCATCTTCAAGAATGTCTCAACCTCCACTGTGGAAGACTGCTTGTTGGTGTGTTGGCAGATTTAGAAATCTCAAAACCATGTTGTTTTCCAATCTGGCCAATTCAACCACACTAATGTCATTAATGTTGTTGCCATGGTTGGCTATGCTTATCGTCAAGTTAATGACTAGTATTTCTGCTGGTGCTAGTAAATCTGATGTGATCAAGTGATTCCTCCTGCCCCAGACTAGGTCAAGCTCAACTTTGAATTTTGGTCATAATAAAACTAGGGTTGTAAGTAGGCTCGAGCCGCTCATGTTCGATTCGCATTCGACTCGATTTTTAGCTCGTTCGGCCCATGCTCTTAAGATAAATAAGCCGAGCTTGAGCTCAATATTGAGCCTGATAAAAAACGAGTCAGGCTTGAACAAGATTGTATTCGGCTCGTTTAGCTCGTGAACAGCTCGTTTATAAAACTTAGCTTTAAAAAAATTGTTATCCGTAAAATATTTTGTTTAAAATCCAAATCTTCTATTCTTTTTATTTCTTTCTTTTTAGAATCAAATTATTTAATTAAAATACATATATTAAAAAAATCAATTTATGAAAAAAATGAAATCAAACACTAACAATCACACATAGCCTTAAATTTAATGTTTTGTAATTTAAACTAAATGAGTTAAGCCGGCCCGAGCTCACCTCGAGCTTAAACAAGCCGAGCCGAGCTTGAACATGAAAAAAAAAATTCAAATTTATGTCCAACTCAAGCTCGATAAAAATAAAATTAGTCAAATATAAACACTAGTATTCGGTTCGACCCGACCCGGTCCGACCCATTTACATCCCTAAATAAAACACAGATGGATGCGTACGCCTTGCCCTGTACAAATATACATCGATGAATCAAGTAATAGTTAGTCAATCAGACATGAAATATAAACTAGAACTAAATCGACTTACGGTACATATGGTCTAATAATAAACTATATATTAGTAAACATTAGCAAGCCGATGAGAACGTGAATCGATATGACTTCATGGAAAGGGAATCATCAGTTCTTCTATTCTCAATGGTTGTCTTCTGTACCTTGTTTATCACCAAACCATATACATACAAGCAGCTTATAGTTTAATTAGTAGGTTTATTAACTTAATCTGAGGATCGGAGCAGGTAGCTGCTGCTAGCTTCTGATTTCGATTACGTATACATATCTCAATTAAAATTAAATTTTAGGTGATTATACGTCCGCTAATTAACAATGCATGCAGCAGTCATCACAATTAAGAAACAATGATGCATGTTCGTGTGAATCCATCTATCTGTAAACGGAGACTTTACATATGATTTTTGTTTCATCAATTTGTAAAATTTACTATACTCACCGACGGAATCAAGGGTGTGCTAGGTAGAGCACTACCCTAAGTTGTTGACCAAAATATTTTTGTATGTATATATATCACAAGCACTATTCATGTCATTTATATGTTTATTTAGTAGGATCCGAAATTGATTTTCCAGTTTATTGTTTTGTCATATTTCAGTTCTTTCTGATTCTAATAGCTATGTTTGCCAAACATACAAAGAAATTCCCAATATGTCAGTTCATTTTAATTTTTTTTCTTGGTCGCATATGTCTTCCAATTTTTAGCCTACTCTTATTCTCAATTCTGGTTTATAAACAGTAATTAAAAAATAGTATATAATATTATTTTTTATTACTGTTTATGAACAGTATCTATAGTGTAGTACCAATTAAGTCTTTGTTTGGATTTGTGAAATTTTGTAAATGCGCCTGAGTTGGTTTTTTTAGTTGTCAATTTCTTTGGTTTTTTTTTGTTTTTAATATAAGAAATTGAATTTTTCTTATGTATTGAAATACCAATTGGAGTTTGTTTTAACAAATTTAATATTACCCATGGTTGAATTTACCCTTTCTTATGCACAAACTTTAAAGAAATCGCATCAAATAATTTCTTGATATTATTTGTATCTTTTTATTTTCACTCTAATATGTTCTTAATTTTTTATTACAACGTTTCTTATTTTAAACTGGTAATAATATTCGCTTATTTAGTTTGAAATTTAGAATAAAAGATAAATAAACCGGCCGGAGCATGCAGATGCTTTTTCTAGTATATAAGAAATGATGATGATGAACGTGGCTGGAATATTGGTTATGTTAAACAAGAAAACGCCAAATAAATTGTATCATCACCAACATATGAGCCACATTCAGCGCAGCTAGCCACCTCATGTATGTATGTTATGGCAATATCTGCAAAATGATTAAGTTCTAAATGTATCAGAATTGGCAAACCAAAAGAGTTAAAAGACATGTTTTGTTGTTTCATATTTCTTAAAAGAGACGAACCAAATGTATCATCACCAACATATCAGCCACATTCAGTGCAGCTAGCCAGTCCTCATCACCTCATGTATGTATTTTATGGCAATATCTCCAAAATGATTAAGTTGTTCTACATGTATCAGAATTGTCAAACCAAAAGTTAAAAGACATGTTTTTTTAAAAGATAAAATTCAAGAAAGCAATTTGTAGGATCAAAACTTCAATCAAAGAGATCACGTAACTAGAGGCAAAAAAAGTGAGCTTCCTCTGTCCGATGGCGAGCACTTTCATCGTCGTTGGACAGGGATTGGTCGCCTCCTCATGGGGCCGGGTTGACGTTGGGCTCCTCGATCGATTCTTTGATAGAAGAATTGTGGCGGTGTAGGGAAATGAGTGAGAGAGATTGCAGAGCTGTCGAGCGTGGTGGTGCTACCATCGTGGGATTCATGACGTCAAGGGCGGAGGATCAGTGGCTAGGCGTGCTCTGATCTGGGGGTTCTCTAGTCTGGAGAGGTGGTGTTGTGGATCCGAGAGGTATCGACCCGATGTGGCTTGACGTTGTCGATCTGGATTTGGCCTCATTTAGGTTTGATGTGACGGGGTATTGGCAATGTTTTCCATTGTGGGCTTGATGGCAGTGTGGGTGGTGGTGGTCTGGTGTTCCCAACGAGGCGGGGCAGCACTGGTCGTTGCTCGGTCAACAGCGGTGGTCTCTCCTTTCCCCTTTGTTTGGGCTTGGGTTTGTGTCCTCGTTTTGGGCCCGACCCTAGTTAAGACAATTAGCCCACTTCGGGAAATTATGTTTCTCTATTTCTGTCAGTTTATTTTATTCGGTTTTGTTAATTTACTGTTATCAATAAGTCCTGATCACTATTTGGTCAGGGTATGTGGGCTACGACTCGGCTTGTGTGTCTTGCGTACGATGTTTGCTCTAGATAGACAACGAGTTTCTTAGTTCGTCAAATTGTCGCAACCTCTTAGTGGCAAGATGAAACTTGGTGTCACTGGTATGTTCCGGTGATAACATGGTGGAAAACCTGATAGAAATATGTACTTATGGCTCTGCATGAGCATGATCTTTCTAGTATGTCACCAAATTTGTAAATCAAATAGAGTTGTCGACGTTGCACTCTTTGTTAAATGGTGCTTGTTAGAATACATAACAATGACCATTTAGTACTAATTATTGGAACTTCTTAACCATTCCAATGAAAATTGTTTTCTCATGCCCATTTACACAAATCTGAATAAAAAGACAATATTACCCTAAATAAATATTTGCATATTCTCATCTCTCTCTCATTGACAGTCCCACCGGTCGGACTCTAACATCGACCCTGGCCTCATCGTCTTTTTTCTTCGATTTCCGATTTCCAACTGCATTTCATGTCCTTGACGTCGACTGCGACGACAAGATCATCAACGTCAATCTAGTTGGTTGGCCAGACAAACGATGATGATGCCAGAGAACCTTATGTACCGATCGAATTCGAGACTTTGAGAGGCTGGGATTCAACTACCGATGCTTGCGACTATAGGCATGGAATCAGTACGGGGACAGATCGTAGGCTTGGAAAGTTGTGATGGTGGAGAGATGCTGCTCCTCTTCCTCCATGGTAATGTTCTTTGGTTGGGATTTTGGGAGCAGTTAAAATTGATTTTTAGGGACTTGACACCGAATCTAGTTGGTTGGCTAGACAAACGACGATGATGCCGGAGAACCTTATGTACCGATCGAATTCGAGACTTCAAGAGGCTGGGATTCAACTACCGATGCTTGCGACTATAGGTGGAGGCTCATGTCATGGAATCGATACGGCGACAAATCGTAGGCTTGGAAAGTTGTGATGGTGGAGAGATGCTGCTCCTCTTCCTCCATGGTAATGTTCTTTGGCTGGGATTTTGGAAGCAGTTAAAATTGATTTTTTGGTAACTTGCCTCTTCATTGCTTTACATGTTGTGAGGAGATGGTAGAGAATCAAGATGGTGACTGCTTCATTTTTTTATTGAAAGGGAGAATAGGCTTGCTACTTGATTTAGTGTACAGAAAAATTCATGTGATGGGCAACTAACTAATTTAGTAGTGGTTATTAGAGGTCATGAACTAAGTTACTGGGGATCAGTAACTGATTTACCATTCATTAGAGAAGTTTCGGTAACTAACGTTCGGGGACCAGAGTCCTGCAACTAGAGTTCGACGATCGGAGTCTGGCAACTGGAGCCCCGTGGTGCTTCGGTAAAAGTCTTAAAAATGTAAAATAAGAGACATGTAAAAATGTCTTGAAAAATATTATTTTTATATGGTTTTAATGAAGATTTATGTATTTTTGTAAGAAAAGAAAACTGAAAATTTATGTATTTAGGTATATATATATATATATTTTTTATTTAATTAAATTTTAAATTTTATTTTTATTAGAATGTGATTTAACATTTATTTGATTGCCGTCTTCGTTTTGGTGAAAAGATCGATGGATAAATTAGTTGCCCTACCACTTGTTACGGGTTTCGGATTTCTTGTTTGTTGTTTCCGCTGTCCGGGAATCACTCCCTTTCTACTTCATACTTAAGTACTACTTATCAATTAGTGTCCACCAATTTGGGTTGACTACCGACAATTTTTTTACCCGATCAGAGTAAAATGATGACAGAAAGTACATAGTAGTACGTTTACATCAGAGCAATTAATTGCATGGACGTACACTCAAATCATAGTGTCCCCTCCTTTCCGGTGGTAAATATTTGACTCTGCCCTTTTCCCTCAAAATAATAATAGTCGTTAATCAAAACATTAGTCTATCATTATCATTCGAGAAATACTTACGTCAATATCGGTATTATGCGTGCGTGCATATTCTCATTTATTTATATATTTCTAACAATTTAAATTATAATCTTAACCGTTTCAAAAGTTTAATTAACCAATCAAGATCATCTCTGCAAAAAATTAATTTCGATATGTAATCAATGCTTGTAATTAAGTAAAGCCCAATCTATTCACAACCAAATTGTTGCATTGCATACTTTATATTTATGTTTTTGTGTTCGTGTTGTGGATTTGTGTCATTTGAGCATAGTTAGTCGTGACATAACAATGATTAGTACTGATGATGAGAAAAAACTTGAGTTATTGAGGGTCAGTGACCGAGTTACAGGTGGTTATTTGGGATTCGTGAACGAGATATTGGGGTGAGTAACTGAGTTACTGGTAACCGGGATCCGCTAATCTAACAAAATCTAAGTTATGGGGTGTCAGTAAGTGAGTTATTGATGGTTATTGGGGGCTAGAATCTGAGCTACTGGGAGTCATTAATTGAATTACCAGTGACAGGAATCCGGTGATCAGAAAAAATTAGAGTTACTAGGTGTCGGTAACCGAGTTATTGATGGTTATTGGGTGATAGAAATTGACTTACTGGGGGTCAGTAACTGAGTTACCGGTGACCGGAACCCTGTGATCGGATCAATGTTCTAAAACTCGCTAGTCGCTAGTCGGTCGGCCGTCCGGGAACTAGCGAGTAGAGGAGTACTCGGTTTTTAATTTTTGGATTTATTTTTAATTTGAAAACATATAATTAAATATATTTTTTTTTAAAAGGTAATATAATGTCTAAAATAATAAAAATAGTTAATAAAACATTACAATATTCAACAATAATGAGATATTAACAACCATTAGTCCATTACAATAACTCAATGAATTCTAAATAATAAAACTTATAAAAGCAAATATCAAATTCGATTCTTGCAAACAATCTCTAGCATATGTAACTAACTATGACTCAAATTCTTCTTCTCCGTGTAACTAACTAACTAACTAACTACTGACACACTGTTTTTCAGTAACACACTGACAAACATACACACTGTTTGGTTCATACCTATCATTACTGGTACAGTGGTACCAAAAACACAATTTATGGTACCAAATTTGTCTGGTTATCATGGAAGAGTGCAGACCAAACAAAACTGGCATCCCAATCCAAAAACACATCATTTCGATGCAAACAGTTGTACTCTAATAATAGCCTGATGAATTATTAGAACATTTCTCCATGGCTCGTTAAAACTTCGTGTTTGTATTTAAAGCTCGTACAGTTTTGTAAGAAATTCTGAGTTGGAACTGTGTTCACATAGTAAGGCGCATTACGAAAATAAAACACCTAACATATGGAAAATGTTTGTGGCAGATGCTAATGCAAATGAAGACCACCAATCCCCTAATGGACGTGAGTGGCAAGATAGATACCCAGCAACTGCATCTAGAGCACATATTATTCAACAATCGATGTGGGCAAAAATTACTTTCAACAATCGATTTAATAATACATATTATTCACCAACAAAACAAAATGGTTGTCCAATTCTAAACAATATCGTTGTACTCACGATTGCCTGATAGAAACAACAACAAATTGCTGACCGAGATAAGAAAAAAAATATGAAAGCTTATTATCATACAACTATAACATATATGAGATGACTTAAACTTCAGTAGCCAAAACGGTCCCGCATGTTAGGCACAAAGCACTAGCACACTAAGAAGCTCCAGAAAAGAAATATAACTACTCTGATATGCAGAAATGGTATTACCCTCTTAGCCATTACTCTTGAACTAGTGCGTAAAGAACCCGGCTAACTAGACATCACAACATGATCAATTGCTTGAAGTGCCTGGGTAGCAAAAAATCGGATAATGATTTTATTCCCAAATTTGGTTTTTCGTGTGGACTGTGGAGTGAAATTTTTCATGTTTAACAACTGCACAGTGGAGGCAATTCAAGACAGCAAGCAAAACAAAACAGCAAAGAGATCGAACACAAACCCAAGACAGAAAGCAGAAAGCAATTCACCGATGAATGATTCAATTCAAGACAGAAAGCAGTCAGTTTGAGATCGAACTGAAAATCGTAACCAAAGAAGTCCCGAAAACCAAACCCAACACAAATAGCAAAGAGATCGAACTCACCAATCAGTTTGAGAGAGAGATGGCGAGAGAGAGATGGCGAGAGCGAATGACTGACTGCGCGAGTTAGGTCAGTCAGTTTTGTTCTTTTGGGCTGCGAGTTGGGCCGATTTTATCGGTTCTAGGCCGAGTTTTCCCGAGTCGGGCCAAGTACTCGGCCGACTTTCTCCTGGCCGATTTTGTCCAACGATTTACCTAAAATCGCCTCGTTGGGAGGCCGAGTAGCGAGTACTCGGCCGACTAGGCCGAGTTTTAGAACACTGGATCGGATAAATTCCGGCAACCAACGATGAGATTCAAGTGATCGGAGTCCAGTGACCGGATTCTGAAGACGTCTGGTAAGGCTCCTGCAAAGTCATTCCTCTCTCTTGCACTTTCTCTCTCTAAGTATGTACAAGAGTCAAGGGTAAAATTTTCTTAAAAAATATTGTTTTAATATGGTTTTAATGAAGATTTGTGTATTTGGGCTCAAATAAGTGTATCTTTAATTCAATTGATTTTCAAAATCTTATTTTCATTGGAATGAGGTTTGAATTTTATTTTGTGTGCAAATGGTCATTAATATATATATATATATATATATAGGAAAATGACAATTTGCACAAAATAATAAAAGTCAGATCACAAACCAATAAATTGAAAAGTCAAACGCCCATTCCAATATAAGGTGTACTTATTAATGCCTAAATACACAAATCTTTATTAAATTTATAATAAAAAATACACAATTTTACCCTTGTTTCTTATAAACACATAGAGAAAGAAAATAAGAGAGAATATTTTGACAGAGCCTCGCCGGTCGCCGGACTTCTTTCACCGATCGCCAAATTTCGGTCACCAACCGCTGCTCTCTAGTTATCGGAAGCCGAAAAATTTCTGGAAACCATAATTTTGCCAGATTTTTTTTTACCAAGGGCAATAAACTTCTACATCAAATTCAAGTCTACTAACCACAGTATACTCCAAAACCAAGTCTACTAACTCTAGTATACATAAAAACCAAGTCTACTAACCTCAGTATCAATATTCTAAAAAAAGGCGCCCAGGGCCGTCTAGGCGCTGGGTGGAAGGGCACCGTTCCGATTTTCCCTGAATCAGCCAAGCTAGGCGCTGACGTGAAAATCGACCGGCTAGGCGGCGCTTGGGTGGCTGGGCGACCCAATTAAGTTTTTTTTAATTATGAAATACATAAAAATTTACCTAAAAATGAGTAAAATCAAACATAAAACACAATATTATACTCTAAAGTCTAAACAAATGATACATTATTGTATTTTTATTATTTCTAAGAACATTGTTGTTTTATTATATATTTTGAAGTATTTTTGCTATTTTAGAGCATACAAGTGTTTTTTATAAATTTTATTTATATAATTATATTTATTAAATAATTAATAATAAGTAAAATATAAATTCGTCTAGGCGCTAGGTGCTGGCTGTCCGCCTTAGTAGCGCTTAACGTTTTTAGAACCTTACTCAATATACTCCAAAAATCAAGTCTACGAACCCTAATATACTCTAAAAACTAGTCTACTAACCCCAGTATATATCAAAACCAAGTCTACTAACCCCAGTATACTCCAAAAACTAAGTCTACTAACCCTAGTATACTCTAAAACCAAGTATATTAACTCCAGTATACATCAAAACCAAGATTACTAATCCCAGTATACTCCAAATTCAAGTATACTAACCCCAATATACTCCAAAATTTCAATCTGTCGCAACTCTCCTTGCTCTAGTAAGCCGACCACACACTCTTCTCCGCTTGATCCTCTAGAAATTCCCGTAGTCCTTCTTCTGCTATACAGATCCAAGCTCTCGGACCGCTCTGACGGACCACACACTCTTCTAACTACCTCGTCGTCATCCACGTCTCCGCATCGACAACCAAAACAAGCGACGGGGATGATCTGCATCTGAAGACCAGATCGACGTTGATTTGCTTATCCGAGGAAGATGACGAGGCCTCATCCTTCGCACTGTTGCCAGAAGATGGCACCTTGACCTTAGCATTAACGACTCGTTTGTCGCCGTCTTTGGACCAAATCCATAAGGAGCGCCTCATCGGAATCCAATTGTGGAGGTAGCGATGGTGCGTGGTGGAAATCGACGTGGCGGTTATTGTCTAAAGAGATCGGATGTGTTAGTGAGGATCGGTATGCATGATGGAGATCAAATGTAGACACGGTGCATAGCAGAGTTAAGCTTGTCGGCGATGTCCACATCAAATCTGTGGCGTAGGAGGAAGCCAGTGTAGTAAGCAGATGTGAGGATAAGGTCGACGACTATGGGATCCGTGGCTGAGAGAGAGAGATAGCTTTTCAAATCGAGGGAATGAAAACCGGAGGGTTTGTTTGATATTTATGATAAACAATATCATCATTTTATTAAGAGTTGTGCAAATGAGTATTGAATAATGATTTTCATTGAAATGGACAATGAGAGTTTAAAATAAGTACTAAACATGCATTTATTGTTTTCTTTATTACATTCATGCTTAAATTTAAAGGCTACCGTTTTTTAAAACAAAATTAGGCTAATGTTATTAATAGTTTAATACATCATTTTGTGTTATTAAAGCACCACAGCTATATTCCTATCCACACATTTCAATTTATTTACAAACATGTCACTTGAATTTGTATCATGATTATTGTTGTTTTTTTGGACAGAAACTCGAAAATCCGGACCAATGCGGTCCAAACCCGAGCTAATCAGGTCGGATTTTGAAAGTGAATTTCCCGGGTTGGTCTACATCCAGACAAAATTAAATACTACCGGGTCGGGCCTGGTTTCATACCGAAAACCCAAATATATGTATTGCTAGCTTAGGTGCATCGTTCCTATTGGGTTGCTATTAGCTAATAATTTTTTTTTTTAAAAAAACCTAATTCCTTCACTCTTCAGCGCCTCTCTCTCTCCGTCTCTCCACCCCTTGTTCAAAAAACCTAGAAAACCCTAACCTCCAAATTTATGGATTCGCCCCATGGAAACCTTCCCAAAACTGAAATTGAAATCTGTGAGAGTCCCTCAGATCTGGAAGGGATCAAAGTTGTTGATTCGGATTGCTTTGAGAATCCTGAGAATCTTGTCATCCCTGCAACAAATAAGCCCTGAACTTTATGGTTGAATGTTATGGGATATTGCTTCAGTTTGTGATTGTGGTTCACTGATTTACTTTAAGCCTATGAAAGTAGTTTGAAACTTTAAATTGTAAAAGTGTGAAACAAATGTTGTTGCTGTTGAATGTTGATAATGTTTGCACTTTGCAGAATAGTAGTTGTAGTCTTTTAGAAATTGCAGGTATGAGGTAGCAAGTTTGCTATAAAAACAAGCAAAACCTGTTGAAATTTTTTTTGACCCGAAAACCTAAAAAACTGGTCCAGCTTGAACTAGGCTTGAAATTGTTAGGTTTTTCCTAAAAATTCCCGATCCAAACCGACCCAAAAATTCCCGGTTCGGACTCGGGTTTTCTTTTCTGGCCCAGACCAGCCCAAAAACAACCCTAATCATGATTAGTTTTCATTTTAGATGGCGTTTGTGAATAACACAAAATGTTGTGTTAGTAACACTAGTCAATATATAATGCGAGCTATATATATAATTCGCATTATATATAGGATCCTTCTAATAAGTGATCTATTTTTTTGACATATATGAGGGATTGAAGATTAAACCAATTTTTTTGATCATATATCAACATCTCCACCGTTCAATACTTAGATTCATATATGTAGATCATTTCTGCAAAATTTCATCTAATTTGATGATTGTTAAGGCTTTGAACTAACTGAAATCAATTGACGCATCCAATCTGTCAAACATGAACCATTCATGCTTATAATTTTAATTCGTAGGTTTGAACACCTTATCGATCACCAAATTGGATGAAATTTTGCAGAGATGATCTATATATATATAAATCTATATATTGGACGGTAGAGATTTGAGTTGGTGATCAAAAAGTTTGTGTAATCCTTGATCTCTCATATATGTCAAGAAAAGAGATCCCTTACTAGAAGGGGTTGGGTGTGGGTTTTTTTCTGGCTCAGACCAGCCTGAAAACAACCTTAATCATGATTGGTTTTCATTTTAGATGGTGTGTGTTAATAACACAAAATGGTGTGTTAATAACACTAGCTCACAATAAATGAGCTAAATGTCTAATGTAATGGCTTTATTGTGATCCTTGAGGTCATTGTAATCTATCGTTCTGGCCTGAGTTTTATATGAATGACAGTCTATTTTTTCAAAAAAAACGACTGTGTAAGAGAAATCAAAATGCACAACTTGACTTTGGGATTTGTTTTGGAGCAAGTGTGGAGTCTGTAGCCGTGTAGGCCTTGTTGAGCGTGATTGCTTGGATGTTACAAGATCATTGTTATCTGGGGAAGAAGTGGTGTTTTTCTCCTAATGGGGGAGGTATATATAGTCCAGGCTAGGTAATACATATATTCCAAGAGCTCGAGGGCGAAAATTAATTGGTTAATTAGAGACAGAGAAACCCGAAATTAGTTGAGTTTCACCAAAGGAGGTTGACAGAAGATAAATATTACCAATATTTCATCTTAATGACATTTAACTGATCCAAGACATATACTACGAAAACTAGGCTTAAGTCTTTCAATTGGAAGAAATCACCCAACTTTAATTTCTAAAAAAATTGTAAGATAAAAAAACGGTTGTGAGGTGTAATTTTCAAGAATGAATGATTACTGCCATATATCGAAGACAACTGGCATACACAGTTCGTCTCATAAATAGTGTCTCATTTCCATAATTAACGCTTTCAAAACAGAACCTGAGAAAAACTACAAGACAATTTGGCAGTCACGTCACCACACTGAGATTTGATATATCGATCAATCCATGCCACCGTATCATTCTGGCATTGCATGATCTCTCTCTCATATGTATAATGTACAAGCTAGCAACAATGCATCTGCAACGATCAATTTAGCTCTTAATTTCTCCAGAGTCAATAAAAGGTCACTGGTTAGGCTTTTGAAGTTGGTCTACGATGCATCAAGGCAACTAAGCTCTCAGTATTGAAGTGTGATATGGCTGCGACTCGGAATTTTTCATTTTGTTTAAATCTCGGACTTTGTATTTCAAGAGAAATTGTAAACAGATGTGATATGTCTCGAAGGAGGAGTCTCGGTTCTCGTTGTGCATACTGCATAGTATGCAGATGTATTGAAAACTGAGACTGTCTGTATGTCAAAACTTTAACACAAAAAGAGGCTCTTGATTATGTGATTAAGCTATTGAATTAAGCTTACTGAGAATCATAAAAAGCTCTACCCGTTCTGTGAACTCCCATATAAAGTTAAGAATCAAGCATGCACAATGCTAATAAACTCGTGTTTATTAGGAGTCAAGTAGATAGAATTTGTTTTGAATTAGTCTGTAACAAACACCACGAGTTGTACGTGGTTGTTACCATTGCTTTCAGTATTCTTAACTTATCAAAGTATTTCCAGAACTTTGTGTGTGATTGCCTACAAACTCTGGTATCAGAGCCTTCGAAAGAGGCCTGATTGTGAGTGCATGAGGGAGTGAATACTGTTAGTGTAGGTGAGTGTGTGACGATGGCTGAGACCAACAGCTTTGCACAAGCGTGCATCCCCAAGTTTCTTGATGATTATGATCATTGGAGTTTGATCATGGAGAATCTCCTTCGATCAAGGGAGTATTAAAGTGTCATCCAGGAAGGTTATACAGAACCAACCACCAACCAAAGAAGAAGCATTGACACCAGCTCAAAGGAAGACCCGAGAAAAAACGAGGCTGAAGGATTTGAAGGCCAAGAATGAAGATGAAGGGAATACTCAGAAGGAGATGACCAAACAGTTGTGGAACTCATTAAGTACCTAATGCATACAACAGCACTAACATGGTTCCTCTGTTGATTCAATAAAATGCTCCTGCTTTCACTTCAACACCAAATCACCAAAGAGATACACCAAAGTTACTCGGTAAAAGGAAAATACCAAATTACTAAATATATAAAATTTAATGAAGAGGTAAATTTACAACTATTCAACACAATTGCACATCGTGTTGGGATTACATTGACACCAAATTGTCCATCTAACCGAACTGTTACTTTCTTATATGATATCTAGTGGAGACGTATACATTTCCCTACTCAAAAGCACAATATTTTACAACATACAGGTTCAAAACAGACCAGAAAGATATTCAAACACCTTGCTCCATTTTTACTTGTACAATATAACCTCTATATTCATCTAAAAAACCTGCCAAAACAACAAGGTCCTAATCCAATTCCGAAACGCCTAAAATTGAGCCGGTTGGAATGTCGCAAAAAGAGAAGATGGACATTTCAGAAAATTTCTGAGATGCACACATCTTAGTGTTAAGTCTCATATGCCATTTGCAGCTTCTGAATTATCCTGAGATTTCAGGACACAAACCAGTTTTTAATTTCAGTAAGTTAAAGAACTATAAGACCTGAGGAAGGAAGAGCAGATGGATAGTCCTACCTGGACTTCTTGTGCAAGGGTCTCAAGTTCTACTGCTATGTCAGAAAAGGCCGGCCGGTTGGAAGGAACTGCATCCCAACATCTTTGCATTAATTCTAACAGTTTGGGGTGTGCGTTAGTAGGAAGTTCTGGTCTCAGTCCCTGAGAAACAAAATCAAAAACAATGTTGGGAGAAAAACAGATGATATAGTTTATTGAGTCAACATATTATATCCTCATTCTCTACGATAAAGTAGTCTGGGGTTCAACTCCAAAACAAATTGGCAATGGAGAGAGTAGCCCAAACCCTTATAAACCACATGCAATGTCACATTTTCCTGATGTGAGATATATATCTCAACACGCCCCCACATGTGGTGATTCTTCAAACCTAACATGTGGACAATATTAGGAATGACGTGGAGTGAGTGTGACCGGGGAACCCTCTCTGATACCATGATAAAGTAATCTGGGGTTCAACTCTAAAACCAATTAGCAATGGAGATAGTAGCCCAAACCCTTATAAATCACAGGCAATGTCACATTTTCCCGATGTGGTATATATCTCAACACTCTACACAGAAGATTTTTCAAACCAAATGATTTATGCGTAAGGCATACAAGCGACCAATCAGAAGATATCAACAGAAACCAGATATTCATCTATTGTGTAGCCCTACCTATGTCATTATCACAGTATATGTAGCAGTTTTCAATAAGAGGAAAGCTAACACATGGGGCATTGTTCAAAATAGAAGACCAGGTACTCCTTGTCTCAAATTGATGCATATATGCAGAATTAAGAGGACTGGCAGAACACATTTTAAAATTTCCCGAATGCTACAACTCTAAAGTTGAAGTTATTTAGAGGGAATTCTCAGATAGATAGTGTACGTGATAACTCTTTTCTCAGGCAGCATAGCACATGACATGTTTAGGTGGTAGAACACCCAAGTCTTGTGAAGGTGTATGGTGGGTCCCCTATGTGTATCTATTGTCTGGAGGAAATGAAGACAATGAAAATAGAAAGAGAGAAAAGAGGTAAACAGATGAAAGAATAACCATGTCAAAATTTATGTGACATCTATTCAAATTAAGTTTGTGAGTTAAGAAGTTGTCACTGAGAAAAATGCTAAAGTTCAACCGTGAGATCATGGCTTATGTCAAAACATGTGTATGTCACCTAGTATAAATAAACAAATACATATTCAGATTAACCATAACCTGTCTAACTCCCAATGCAGCTTGTAATGGAGTCATTGTATCATATGGAACCTGCAAAACCAAAATGTACTGGTCAGAATCCTCTATATCCTAAACATGTGGCTGGCTGCCCATGCAGACACGCACAGAAAGAGAAAAGTGTGATTTGCAACACATACTTTGGCTGTGACCAGCTCCCAAAGTACAATGGCAAAACTGAACACGTCTGCTTTCTGATCGTATGGTTGATGATTAATAACCTTGCAAAATGTATGAAAACAGGTCATTGTAATGTCAAATGTATGAAAAATATATATATATATATATATATATATATATATATATATATATATATCGTATAGGCATTCACTACCTATTGAAGCAATAACAGTACAATGTACGAATGCAAAACCAGAAAGTCGAGAGATTGAAACTTGGAAATTCAATAACAGTATAATACTAATTTTCTTAGATCTTACAGAATTAAAGAATGAGAATAGCATTTAAATTTAGTAGAATCAGACCTCAGGTGCCATCCATCTATAGGTTCCCGTCTCTGCAGTCATTACTCCCCCTTGTGTTTGGAACCGAGCAACACCAAAATCTGCCACCTTTACAACCTAAAGGAATTTCAAAAAAGTTACTACTTTTGGCAAAATGGAAAACATTTTCTCATCTTGATCTGAATGATAGAAAGTTTTTGTGGTATCGTTTTCCTTAAAGACATGACACACAATTAGACAAATCAGACAAATATATGGGAAACATATTACGATATTTAAGATGAATAGATTACACAAATTCTAAATTTATTGCTCACAAAATAAATTTTTAATGTGAGTATAAATCACATCAGTCAGAACATCAATTATCCATGACTCCAGTACAAAAAGCTACTGCTGAGATCGTTCCTTATCATGGATTAAATCTAAGATAACTAAATTCTTTTTTGTTTGGCTAAAAGTAACATGAATTAAAGGACAACAAAATGATTCAAACAAAGTGGCTGTCAGTATCAGTGGACATAGTTGGCTGAGATATTCTCCTAAAATTCATGAAAAATTGAATAACCAACAGTTATAAGTCTATAACATTAATTTACAGGTGAAAATAACAAATTTATACTTCATCATAAGTTTACAAGTTTAAAACACGTCACCGGGTTACATTTCTTCATAGCTCTATGGTCTGGTTAGAAGTTAAACTGCTTTATTTTTTGTTTTGCTTGAAAAAGTTGAACTTCGTAGAAAATCATTCTAGCCGTGAAGTAGCAGAACTCTACCATTGTGAATTCTTACCTTGTTACTATCCATTAGAAGATTTGCTGTCTTCAAATCCCTATGGATGATGTCATTATGATGCAAATACTCCATTCCTTTGCACACATGAATTGCAAACTTTAGCAGCTCAGAAAGCTTCAAGACATTACGACTATTGTGCAAATAATCATAGAGACTTCCACCAGGCATGTACTCTGCCAGCAACAATACATAATGTCATTACCATAATTAAATTAAAAGAATGGATTATTCTCTAAGTTAATCAAGTTACAATAGTTCGTAGCAAAGAGTCAGTCGACATACTTAGAACACGTCGGCTGGGAACATCACATAGTTTCACAAACAAGCGCACACTATTTAAATTTCATTATCCGTGTGCTTACGCAACAAAATCTAAAATGGACTTTTTGGAGGAAAATCCTTTAAAATACCGAGGATAACACAGCTACACAGGCCAGATAACCTAAAGGCCCACTTAAGAGAAGTTAGTTCCAATACAAGGAACACCCTTCAATTAAAATTGTTTAGACTATAAAGATTCATAATACCTGAATGACTGGATCTAAACCCAAGGAAAACAAAAAAGAATACACGAGTTAGAAATGATCTAGAACATAGTTATTGACTTCTTTAAACTCTTAACCCAATTAATCTAGAATCTGCTTGATTAAACCACACAACACCTATAATATATTTCCTTTTTAATGCACACAACGCCTTGTATATTATATATCCTTTTTAACTAGTTGGTCTTGCTGTCAAGTAGGAAGCCTCCTAAATTCAATGGTCGACCATATTGGAATCTGTCCTCTGCCTTGGTACCATTCTAACTTAACAGATGCTGAATGACTAATGGCAACATGATAACTTCACAAAGGGATAAGCTATAAAAGACCAAACATAACATAGAAAAACATGTCCAGAAAAATAAATTGAATAGAATCTGCAATTGGCCTTGGTAGTGATTAACTTGATCCAGTGACCAAAGCAATTTTTGATTGATAACCAAAGCACTAGCCTAAAACCACACACTGAAATTGTTTACATTCTTATTGAAATATGTGAACTACTGACTCAAAATTTTTACGCAGACAACAAAAAGTGAAACATAAGGTTTCATTATTGAATAGAATAATTGCTAGAGCAGAAGACAAGGAAATACTAGATGAGTTCGGGAACTGTTTATCTAAAAGTTCAATCACCATGACGTTTTATGCTGTGCCACATGAGGCCAAAGGCTATGAGTGAATTATTAATTAACATGTTGGGAAGGGCTAAAAGGCATGACATCCAAACAGCTAACTAGCTGTAACAAGATCGAATATACAAAAACAAAAAAGTTCAACTTGAATGATACTTAGAAATGAACTTTACCCGACTAGCGCTGGTACCGTATCTAGAGTGGTTGCTTTTCGGTGACTTTGTCTTCTATTTTGGGTTGATTTGTCTTTGGTCAATCAAGAAATTTTATGTCCCCCCTTCTCTCACTTGATCTTCTTGTTTTTTTAGGGTTTAACGGCTAAACCTAATAAAAAGAAAATACATTTCACACCTTATGTTTATCTTTTTATAAATTCTTAAATGCATTTCTATCGAAGACCTCTCCAAGTGAAGGAAAGAAACATTTAAACAACTGGAGGCAAAAATTAGAGGAACTGTACCTGTCACTATGCATAAATGTGGAGTCTTCGTGCATGCACCAATAAAACGCACAACATTTCTGTGATGGACCTCTCTGCAATCAACAAATGACTTGCTATCAACATCATATGTATATACAACAGTGTGAGAGATTCACTGTTGAAAAGTATGTCAAATTGCCATTTAAGTTGAACAAACTTTTCAGCCACAAGCATGACAATTTGGCTAAAAATAAAGTGACTGAAAAACTACATGCAGCCACACAAGAAGGATAGGAGTTTACGATATGAAGGCATTCAGAACTGTATCCAGTGCTCAAAGAGACATACATTATATCAATTGTGACTTCCAAGTATATGTGTTACATGCAGTCAATGAATAATTAATTATCTAACAATAGTATCTAGACCGTTAACAGATTGGATCAGCCTAAATTGGATCCAATCTGATCGATTATTGATAACTACATCCTCTGATATTCACGTTTTCACTCATATTAAGTAACAATTATGATATTTTATTGCATACAACTTATGCCCTCCAAATGCAACAAACAATTTAGAATAAATAATATAATTTAGAAAACAGGACCTGAACAGCTTAAATCCATATCTTGTCCTAACTTAGTTTGTTAGTGAAGTCGGATTATAACAGATTGCGTGACGAACCAAATCTATCTATACATCAACACCAGATCCATTCACACACCCATCCTCTAGGCTATCCATCTGTTTTGCTGTCCTTAAAAATGCAGAAAACATGAACCATTTTCTCGGATACGCACCTGTTACAAATTTTCCTCCAAACAAAGTCTCTATGTGGTAGAATGAATTAGTGTTTGGCTGCAATCTAACCATAATCTTAGCATTAGTATTTTAGATTAGCTGTATATTGTTGTAAATGCATATCACTGCATATCAGTTCCTGATTTGCAGTAATTGCATTTAATCTCTGTGTAACAGCAGCAAACTTGCTATGCTACATAACTTGTATTCTTGTAATGTGTTGATTAAAAGAAGAATCACTTTCTACATGGTATCAGTTAGCCTATAGATCCAGACCCGTGTTCTTTCGTTTTGTGTCTTCCTGTTTCATTCCATCATTCTCATCATTAGTGACCAATTTCAGTAGAATTCCTTTCCTCAACCCCCGTAGTCTTCAACCTCGATCTCTTTTCATGGCTGCAAGCAATTTTGTTCTTTCCCACCAAGGATATCGGCAGTAATGCAATGGCATGAGGTCTCTCTCCCAAGGAAATCTTCTCCCAATGACGCAACAGCCGCCCCTCACCTACCCTCCTTTTGCCGAGGCTCACTTTTCTAGCGCCAATCTGGTATCCCGATACCGGCGCCACTCATCACATAACAGCCATGCCTCTTCAAAACACCCAACAATATGGTGTTTCTCATAATGTCTATATGGGTGATGACAGTTCTATGTCAATATCTCATACTGGCACCCTTCCTTTTCCCTTAGGCTCCTCTAACTTTTCTTTACGTAATGTCTTTCAAATTCCTACTATTCGTAAAAATCTTCTTTTTGTTGCTCGTTTTACAAAAAAATACTCGTCTTCTTCTGGTTCGCTCCTAATTATTACCAAATTTATCGCTTACGAACCGATCGTCTTCTGTTTCAGGACCCATATAAAGATGGTCTCTATCCACTCTGCGTGTCTTCAGTGTCTCCAGTCCCTCATGCACTATCATCCATTCACTCATCTCTTTGGCACAATCGCTTGGGTCATCCTTCCTCTTCCGTCTTATCTCGCTTAGGATCTACGCTTGGGTATAAATTTTCCTCTAATTCCTTTGGTACTAATTGTGCACTTGGCAAATCGCACCAACTACCTTTTCCCTCAAATCATCACTGTCTCCTCTCTTTATGATATAATTCACAATGATGTGTGGATGTCCCTTACTTTATCCTTTACTGGTTCAAATATTATGTGTTGTTTACAGATGAATACTCTCGTTACACATGGATTTATCCCATGCGTCGGAAAAACGAAGTCCTCACATATTTTCAAACTTTGGTTGCCATGATCAACATCTTTAATAGTTTTGTCAAATTTCTCCAAAGTGACAACTGCACTAAATACGTCAGCCAAGCCTTTTCTCACTATTGTGAATCTTTGGGCATCCAACAACACTTTTCGTGTCCTTATACTCCACAACAAAATGGATTGGCTGAAAGGAAACACCGCCTCATTGCCACAATGGCACACACCTTACTTCTGCCGCTCAAAATCTTTGGTTCGAGGTTGTGTTAACATCTGTATATATCATAAATCTTCTTCCCACACCCACTCTCAATTGGGATACTCCATACTCGTCTTTATGGTCATTCTCCTTCGTACTCCTCTCTTCGTGTTTTTAGGTGTTCTTGTTTTCCTCATCTCAGTCCTTTGTCTTCCAATAAGTTGTCTAATCAAAGTGTTGAGTGTCTTTATAGATTATAGTCCACATCATAAAAGTTATCGATGTCTTGACCCGAAAATGAGTCGTGTGTGTGTCACGTCATGTTTTATTTAACGAAACAAGTTTTCCGTATAAAGGTTTGCCGATACCAGCTTCTGATCCGTTGCAATTCACACTTATATCCAATCCATGCTCACTCACCTCCACCAATTCAGTCTCACACGAGGGCCCAAGTCAGAGAGTCGATCTAGTGCTTCCCCTCACATCCGCCCAGCCACCATAGTTCTCTAGCCCAAAAAGTCAGAGAGTCGATCTAATGCTTCCTCTCACATCCGCCCAGCCACCACAGTTCTCATCCGCTGGTCTGGAGCCTGCCAACCCGCTCCATACCCACGAATCGGCCGCCACATACCTTAATCTTCCTGCAGGTCTGACTCCAGCTGACCCGCTCACCAACGCGGTGCCTCCACCGTCAATCCTTGCCCAGCAATCAAAGGCACCTCCACCGGTGACTTCTCAGACCATCACCCCTCATATTCAAACATACCATCGACGCCGTAACGCACTGAACACCGTCCTCAGGCATGACTTCTGCCACTACCTCTTGCTGCAACACATGAAGCATCCTCTTCTCATATGCCTACTGCAAGCCCAGCCCCACCCTCTCCACCCCGACACATTCCATGAGGACTCACCTCCGAGATGGCATCATTTAGCCCCGCATTCGCACAGATGGCATTGTAAAGTATCCTATACCAAAAGCTCTTCTCTCTGTTATTGACTTGTGATACTCAGGCATCCAAAGATGCGAATTGGAGAGCTGCCATGACCGAGGAGATTAATGCTTTGTTGAAAAACCAAACGTGGTCCCTTGTCCCCCATTCTCCATCTCAACATATTGTGGGGGATGCAAATGGATTTTTCGCATTAAGCGCCACCTAGATGACTCCGTCGAGCGTTACAAGACTCGCCTAGTAGCTAAAGGCTTTCATCAACAACATGGGATCGATTACGGTGAAACCTTTAGCCCTGTTATCAAGCCTGCCACAATTCGAACTGTGGTTTCCATGTGTTGGCCTCTTCGTCAGTTGGACGTCAAAAACGCCTTCCTTCATGGATATCTCCAAGAAGAGGTTTACATGAAGCAGCCCCTGGCTTTGTTGACCCCTCTCAGCCTTCTCATGTTTGTAAGCTTCACAAGTCTCTTTATGGCCTCAAACAAGCACCCCGTGCTTGGTTTCAACGCATGAGTTCTTTTCTGCTATCTATTGATTTTCAACAAAGACAGCCTGATTCATCTTTGTTCATCTATCAACATGGGCTGGATACAATTTTCTTTTTACTCTATGTTGATGATATTATGGTAACGGGCAGCAATGATCGTCTTCTTCAAAGCTTTATCGATGTGTTAGGTCGTGGCTTTGACATCAAGGATCTTGGTCCTCTTCATTATTTCCTTGGTTTATATGTCACACCTCACTCTAATGGTCTTCACATCAATCAACTCAAGTATGCTCATGATGTTTTAAGGAAGCATGATCTATTGCTGAGTCAACCAATAAGCACCCCCACGTCGGCTAAGGCTGCTCTCACAACCCATGATGGGGATCTTGCTACTCCTACAATTTTTCGAGAGATTGTTGGCTCATTGCAGTACCTCACCATTACTCGCTCGGATATTGCCTTTGTGGTCAATCATGTGTCACAATTCATTAGTCAACGTTGTGCTCTACATCTCATTCCTGCTAAACGAATTCTCTGATATGTCAAAGGCACCCTTGCCAATGGTCTCACTTTCAGTCCTCAATGACAACTTGTTCACCTTTCGGCGTACTCCGAAAGGTTAACAGAATCTCGTCGTTCCACGTCGTTTTTTATCTGGGCACTAACCTTGTCTCCTGGTGTTTCAAAAAGCAGCCCACTATTGTCCGCTCTAGTGCCGAATCCAAATACAGATCTCTTGCTCATGCCAATGCTGAGACAACCTAGTTAGGCTTCTTATTACACGAACTTGGTGTTAATATTCAGTTTCCCATCTTGTTATACTGTGATAACTCAAGTGCCACGTACATGACCTCTAATCCGGTATTGCACGCTCATACCAAGCATATCGAGCTGGATTATCACCTTGTTCATGAAAAAGTCGCACTCGGTAGTCATCAAGTTTGCTTTGTCCCTTCAACAGACCAACTAGCTGACATTCTCACTAAATCACTCCACAGGCACATGAAAAAGTCGCACTCGGTAGTCATCAAGTTTGCTTTGTCCCTTCAACAGACCAACTAGCTGACATTCTCACTAAATCACTCCACAGGCAGCAACATCATCTCCTTTCTGCCAAACTTGTGCGTCTAGCGCCGCCCAGTTTGAGGGGGGGTGTTAGACAGAATTAGTGTTTGGCTGCAATCTAGCCATAATCTTAGCATTAATATTTTAGATTAGCTATATATTGTTGTAAACGCATATCAATGCATATCAGTTCCTGATTTGCAGTAATTGCATTTAATCTGTGTAACAGCAGCAAACTTACTGCTATATAACTTGTATTCTTGTAATGAGTTGATTAAAAGGAGAATCACTTTCTACACTATGTAACTATAGTCCAAGTTCAACTACTCAATTGATTCTGTACACAACTTTGCTGAACTACCCATGGATGTAAATCCAATGTTGAGAATAATGACATTGATTTACTCCAATGGAAGCTACCTCATTATTCTCTACCCTTGGATGAAATCCATTGAAAGCCGGGCAACGGTGGTTGGGGGAATCAATTGAGTACGAGAAAGGGACACGATACTGGGTATGCAAATCGGTATCCAGATAAGCAGCATAGTTTAACTCATCTCAAACATTTTACCCTGCACTGATCATACTAATTTCAGATCTTATCTTACATGGAAGTAAATGAAATAATTTTCTTCTCTAACCGGAAAAGTAATTCTAAGTTCATAGACTTATGTTGCAACCTACTGAAGACATACGAAAGTATTGTAATGCAGATACACAGCTATAACTCTAGTAACAAAAACAAACAAACAAGCAAAATCTAAGTGAAAAAAATGAATATGTGTTTCTCTTGGACTTGAAAATACATTCGAAGACATGCTTCAGCTTTGTCAATGTTTGGAAGACACTAAATATGATTTTGTTCCTCTAATCACCAAGACATTGTGAGATTAAGGCCAATTAAATTTTTAAACTGTCATGTTCTTTCCAGTAGGAAAATATATGCAACTGTTTAGCGAGGAAGAACAAATCAATACACCAAACTAGAAATTGCTATTTCATGTGAATTGCACATCAGGATAGAACGACATAACCATAAAACAGCATTACTTACCTTAGAATGGCCACTTCTTGAGCAAACTCATCCTCTAGAGCAGCATTTAAATGCTCAGATCGTAGAATCTTGACAGCAACATCTTGACCATGATATATTCCACGGTGCCTGCGAACAAAGATGGGCTAAAGTTGATCAACAGAGAGCATAAATAAAAAAAACTAAAGATTGCCAACAATAAAACCAATCTTACAAATCTCCACTGGATCCAGATGCAATTCTTTCTCCCATCTTTAAGAGTCTCCTGTCTATTTCCCAGCTTCCAGGTTTTTCTTGTGCCAAAATCGTTTTCTCTCCAGCTGAATGAGAATGTGAAGATCTTGACCATGATCCCTAAATTATTGATTAACATGTTTAAAATAAAGTCTAAAGCTTTTTTAGAATCAATTTCATCAAGCAGAAGATTACACTGGAAACGTATTTAAAGTGCTCCACTGGGATCAGAATATGAGAATAATCAATTTCTAAAAAGCAAAGAAACAGCTGCTTCCAACACTACTGGACAGATAGATGCATCACCAAAAAGAAAAATAAAATAATAAGTTTCAGAATATCATCCCATATTACAAAAATGTACTACCAAAAGCAGACATCTGATAATTACCCTATAATCCTATATACTCTCATTCCTCTCCATATATTCCTAAAGTTACAAGGGCATAGTACACAAAAAGAGGACTGGTTATCAGGTCTGGGGGAAACAGTAACCGAAGGATATAAAGTTATAAACTCTTAATAAAAAAATGTATGATGTTTCATATTTTAGAACGAGTACAACAAGCAGTAGTCCGCTCACCAAGATGGACCACTATTTTTTTTCTTTTGGCAGAAAGATATATTCATATAGCACTACACGAAACACTTACAAAATGAAAGCAAACAACATTCAGAAGTTTTACAATATGACATAGTTTACCTCACTTCTAGCAACTGCTTTTTCCATAGCTTCATTTAAACCATCTGTTTCCTGACCACAAGATTGCAAAGTCAGCAACATTTGGACTCAGCACAGATCCCTGTCATAAAAGAAATATAATCACACTGCACCTTAATATAAAGAAAGACGTTTTCCTTGGATAATTTACAGCTTGATCAAACTAACGAATTTGATCTAACTTCAGAATCATGACAATATATTATAATTCTATCATATGGAACAACCCTTATAACTACATGCAGATGCATCTTCAAAGACAGATAAAAACACTGACAATGGTTGGCATGCATACAAAAGCAAAACACAATATATTACGGTACATATAATGCCAACAGAAGTACAACAAAGACAATAACCAACCAAATTGAACTCTCCCCTCATGGGGAAAACATGTATTAGCAATGTTTAGCAAGGATTATATTAACAAAAGAGGATGAAACAATTTCAAAGCCTCACAAACATATCAAAAAGTGTACCTCAACAGGCCATCCATCCACCACAAATACATCCAAGGAGTAGCCATCAGTGGTCGAGAAGACATGTGCTTCACGGATGTTAAGTCCTATATCCGAAAGTAATGCAGAAAGCTAGAGGAAAAGGACAACTGTTAGAAAGTTGTTTGCTTTTGAAATGAAACTGCAATTTTATAAGATTCTCAAGATGAGAAAAATATAATTTCACTGAAAGATGGTGAATAAGATCATATGAAGATTACAACAAAGACAAAAAGAGAAAACAGGAAAACGTAAATGAGTGTTACAACCCCTAAAATCAGTTGCCAGTTTTGCAGAACACAGAGGTAATATATTGAAACAAAGTAATCATGTGAGACTTCCATCCATGATTTACTAAAGATAGCAAGCCTCTTGATGCAAAAGTCTTCAACGTATCTTCGATATTCAAGGACTTGAGTTGAAAGGGAACAGATAACTATCAAGAGGAAAAAGGAATAATTTGCCACTAAATAAAATACCTTCACATGGAAATAACGTTATAAACAATTAACAATCTCATTTAAAAGTTTCCAAAATGCAACGTAGTTATGGAAATTGTACAGATCACACGAATAAATAATACAGAAACGTGAAAAACACCATTCCCTCATGCCTATTCTAATAGAAAATTGTTGCACATAGAAATGACCGATATATTTTCCAAGCTGTCTGCATTATCAAAGCTCAGATGTTTTCCACTATTGCCAAATTAACTTAGCCGGATTGTTTTCATTCCTGGATCTACAGGTCCCATCCTATGTCTAGCCAAGCCAGGTCCACCAAACTCTTAGCCAACCGGTCGCTCATTAATAAAACAAGCTACTGCAGACCGATAACCTATTGATCCCATGGTCACACACATCCCACCTACAAAGAAATTTGAAATTATGGATGTCATAAGTCAACACCTATTGCGGCAAGTCTTCTACCCACCTTTTCTACACTTTCCAAACTTCTTTACTTGTTTGCTCGATTAAGGAACCACTTAAATGACGTCAATAGGAGGATGTGATGGGTTACCAAAACAGTCCACAATCTTGAAAATCGGGAATGTTGGCAAGGCGACAATGTTACAGCCTCATTTCACTTGAGCAGAATTTTTATCACCAGTGGATAATGATGCAGGACGGCATATATTGATGTATTTTATGTGCAATCATTATCTAGAGTACATCTATTTTAGTACTTTAATTACATAGGGTTCTACAATATTGAGCATTGTAATTTTTATTTGCACACTTGGAATGAATAAATGATTTTTATCACTGTTTTAACCCTGAGTATCCCTCTCCGTCTGATTCTTCATGCTGCAGATATCTTTTTCTATTATCTCTTTCTCATGCTTATTCCATCTGATTATTTTCCACTTCTTGATGAAATTGGTCCTACTTTGACCTATAGGTTTCACTCGTTCGAATAAAATGAACAGCATTTTTTCCCACATTGCTGTGAATACTGACCATTGTCCAAATCATTGCAACTAGACTGATTCTAGGACCTATATATCTTATCATACACTAAAGCTGTCTCGCCTTATTAATCAAGAATCTGTATCCAATTCAAAGATTTACTTGTCACATCTCTCTGGCAATACAAACTTTTGAGCTTAAGGAAACACAAGTAAACAATGCAGCAATTCATTAAACCCCTTTCTTTTGGGCAGTCTCCAATTTGATTTGACTTTCATATTCAGTCCAGCAACTATTGAACAGCTCCATAGCATTGATCTTGACAATGTGACTGAACACAAACACAATCTATTTCATCTGTTATCACCTTACTTCATTTGACAGAGTCGGGATTTTTGTCACTGAGGAGAATGATGAGAAACCAGACATATACAACATATCCTGTTAAAAATTATTGTCTAGGGTATGGATATCTTTGTACTCTAATCATGTAGGGTCTTTCCACATCCTAGGTAGAACTCTAAATCCGAGCACAGTAATCATAATTAGCAAACTAGAGTGGATTGACAAAATCATTGCCTGAATTTTGGTCATCTATCATCCTCTGATGTTTCTTCCTGAATCCCATCTCTTTCTTATCCCACTCCTATTTCCTCCCCTCTATATTTTATTTTATATCCCAATTTGGGATATATTAGGACTTGAATGTTTGAAGAAAAAAAACATTGCTTGATCTTGGTTATTACTCATCCTCTGATATTATTCCTGCATCCGTAACTCTTTCTTGTCCCATTTTCCTTCATTTCCTCCCTTCCAAATTCTATTGTTATCCAAACTTGGGCTACATTAGAACTACTTAGTAGAGCCAATGTAATTGATGTGTAAAGAAGCAACAAAATGATGGGAGAGAGATATAAAAGCCTATACATTATTAAATCTTCCCTTTTCCCAAGACATTGAAGAAAATTCTATTTTTGTAGAACAGAAAGAGTGAAATACTTGCAAACAATGCAATGTTATAAAGATCCATCTTTGGGATACTGATGCCAAAAAGGAATATAACACCGACTTTATGTACACATGCAGTTAAAAAGGAGGCCTAGGCCCAATCCAGCTATGACGGCAAACATTTTCCTAGCCTGCATTGACTGATACAAGCATAGCAAATATGCCCAAAGACAGACTACAAATTGACTATAGTCTGCCAAATTGAAGCTTTTGAGGTGAAATACATCTAAAACTCCAGGTGCTAATATAGATTTAAGTAATAAATAACTTAAGCCTCTGACTAGTACCTGGCTAAGAAGCTTAGGTTTGTCAATGGATGAAAAAATAACTTCATGAGTGAGTACACGCGATGTATCTTGCCTGCATCATACAAACCAATGGTCAACTTAATGTCACCATAGATTATAACTATAAATGTAATGCCATTATTAATTATATGGCTAAAGTTCAGTTCTAAAGCACATTCATGGACAATAAAAATAGAGAGCTGATGTAAAATAAGTCAAAAAACCAAACAATCAGCCCTTAGCTAGTATTTGACAAATAACTATGTCAAATATTTCATACATGAATATACAAAACTATGTATGTCGCTTATGTTTATTATTTTACAGGAATATATGGACAATGTGGTATAATGTTCTATACCATATACAGCCATATTTATATGGTATACATGCATATATGGATGATGTGGTGTACAGTTCTGTACCATATATGGACAAGCGTGTTTAGGAAAATGCATGAGAGAATGATAAACTTTGTTCCAAAAATTAAAGATATCTGAAGTTATATTAGAGGATAGGAAACAGTCATTGTTGTGATTTATCATTTGATCTTCTGTAATATGTTTTCTATAAACGATACTTGTAAAAAAATTCTTTTCAAATCATAAATATCAACACATCAAAAAGAATAGAGAAAAGAAAGCCTGAATTAGAATATGAAACCAGATGATTTAAAGCACCACATTGAAACCTTTCTACTGTAAAGAACATTCTTGTCTTGATGAATAATACTTGGTCTTTAGCCTTTTAAGAATTACAGGGAAACAGAAAGCTTGGCAACCAATGGAAAAAATAAGCAAAAAATAAATAAAATAAAATAAAAATTGTTGAGTACCTTTTGGGAAATCTCTCCAGCAGATCTCTTTCATCAACATCCTGAGTATTCTTTTTAACGTCCAAATTTAGGTCTCCGAGCCTAGAGCAAGGTTCAAAGTCAACAGCACAATTCCTAGTTCTACGCAGAGAAGTAACCAGAAAAAAAAACAAGAGAAATTACAGCAACGAATTAATATCCGAGACCGGCACAGTTAAACGAGTAAATATGGATTGGATCTAACAGTGTCCAGAGAAAGACCGCACAAAATAATACCTATCATCTGGCTTTGCAGATCCCTCATTGATTTCATTACATGATAGCCTTGAGGTTGAAGCACTAGTAGTGAATTGTTCATCCTCATCATCATCCGTCCCCGCCGTAGAGATGCTCTGATGAGAAATACACAAAAGAATTATAAAAGATGGAATATGTAACAGCGGAAGAGAAAAAATTAATCTAAGTGAGCATGCATGAGGGAATAAACAAACATAGGATTTTACTTTGCATGGAATCAAAGTTTAACATTCTAAAGGTTACCATATATATATATATATATATATATATATATACATATATTATAAAACATATGCTAACCCCTTGCTCAGTTTAGAATAAACATTTATCAATCAAACCATTTCCATTCCCATTCAATGCGGACAATCTAAGAACTTGGTTTTCATTACATGACACAAGCGAATTCTTGTCTCATTGCATAACAGGAAACAAACTAAAACTTGGCACCAGAAACTAAAGAAATTCCCGTTGACAACAAAGTTGCCATAACTCCAATAAGGTACTGAATCAGATAGGTAATACCTCCAAGAAACGGACATGATAAACAGGCCGTTTCTCCGGAATCTTTGCCAACGCAAGAAGCTTCTGATGCAGCAAAACATCTTCCACTCTGTCCATGTTTACGTCAAGCCCATAACTGCCCAAGGAACAATTTCATTAACAGTCCGCTATTCCATAACAAAACACAATAAGCATACGTAAATTCTTATACTAGTCAAATCAGTAGGTCAGTAGCTTTGTACAGCAATAGTCAGGAAAATACAAAACTAACAGCAAACCTTCCGTGCTCAAAAAATCAAAAACACTATAAATGATAATAACACTCGTCACGCTACATTTAACTATTCCAAAGCTCATACACACCAAACAATATTGAAGCTTGTGAATATCTTTCAGGTTAAGCATTGGAAACCTAATTTCGCAATCGAAAACAACCAAAAGTGTGTGATCAAATACCTAGCAGGCAAGCGATTGAAGTGAGCGTCCAACTGGTCACGGAAGTCCGGTTGAGTCAAAACCAGAGGATGACCGCTCTCCACCAATCGGTTATAGACGTCGTTCCTCACATCGTAGTTAACGAAGCTTCTCGGCGGCGACGAGCTCTCTCCGACGCCCTCAGTCAAATCCATTTCCACCTCACCTCGTCGTCGTCGCCGTCAGCACCGGTTTTACCATATGAGAAAATGAGAGGAAGCTTGTCTGATCAGCGCGGAGAATCTTTGAGTGATGGGAGAAGAGGACCGGGGAGGGGTAGTTTCGTCAGGGAAATTAGGACTGGAGCAGAGAGAAGAGGAGAGGGAGAAAAGAGAGGTACCTCGTCCGGCTTCATTTTCTATTTTTAGGGGGGGCTTTTTTATTTTCCGATTTATGATCTCATTATTATTAGCGGAGCGGAGTGGATAGGATTGGCAAACATAAATGATTATTAAAGGAAACGCCCCCGTTTGAGAACCATATTTGATGACTTAGGTTTGCTTATTTTTAGATGGTGTTGTGTAGTGAACTAGTGATCAATATCCACACCAGTCTTCTGATAAGAAACTTGAACCGAAGGGGTTTAGGGAATTGGTCTTGACCTTGGTAACCTACTTTACTTTGCTCAAAATGAAAATAAACAAGCTTGCAGATCACAGAATGCTAAACCCCTTAAGCTACAAGGGATATTTCCAGCTACTCGAGCAGGCAATCCCAAGTTGTATATATTGTTGCAAGCATAAGCCAATAATGGTGGAAATGGTCAAATACTCATTAACCATATTTAGCTACAAAACGTAGTCTAGGAAAATTGGAAATAAAAGGAACACTGAACTGTCTAATGTAGTATCAAGAATCAGAGCACAAATCGTTCCTTTTCTCGGCACAAATTACAAACTAGAGGGTTGTCGGGGACGCTGCTACTAATTGATCATATCAGGACCACAGAATTATAGTGCTCACCAAGCCCGAAGGCGTGCTTATGATATGACAGCATAATACTAGAACCAAAACCATTCCCACTCTCAGATTTGTACTCCATACCCATCTCCACGTCAGGGAACGATCCTGAGTATACCATGATAGGCTTTTTCAGGCAGTGAGTTAAAGCCCCAAGCTCTAACTGTCCTCCCCATGCGGCTGTTGACTCCACTTCCTTACAGTAATTCTCAAATCTTTCAGCAAGCGATTCATCGGAATCACCATCTACTTGGTTGTCTGATAAGAAAAATGGGAGAAAATCAGGTGCATACTTCCTCATATAAGTAGCCACCATTTCTCGAAGCTCTTGGTATGTGTAAGGTGATAAGCCTCCGGAATGGCAGGCCAGCTGATCCTGGATAGCTCGGTAGAGACAATGACCATCGGGTTTTATCTCATTAATTGTCAAACCTAGGGGTTCAAGCTTTTTTCCAAGTTTCTCATCCTCAACCATTCGATCGCTTACTAAGTTGCTTTGCTCTTCTTCAATTCTTTGCTCCCTTGCTGCATCCTCCTGGGCCCTTTTCACTTTTCTCTTTGAACTCTTGCTAGGCTTTGCACTCTCAGGTTGACTGCTTACAGAAACACCAGCTATGGCCTTCACTAAAGTATCCAGATTACTCTTTTCACCTCCATTGTTACTGCTGCTATAACCTAATAATGCAAGTTCTTCGGCTTGCTTTTCCTTGAGCTCAGCAGAAAGTCGAGAAATCTCTTCCTCCACTTGCTTTTTCTTAGCTTTTTGTTCGGCCTTGCTACCTTTTGCTGCTGCCTTTTTCAATTGAATTTCCTTATCCTGCAACTTTGAAGTCTCTTTCCTGTATATCAAAAAAAATGTCTAAGGGGATCGAGTTGAATTGTCTTTGGTAAAGTTAGAGAAATTGACCTAATAAGCCGAAAACACCAGCCTCTATTAACTTACAATTATTCCTCATTCTTACAATCTATACTACTACTTTATCATATAATATGACAAATATACCGAAGTAAGAACAACAAGCAATTCACAAGTCAGAAGAGTACCCAAAAGATCGTTAAACAAGAATGGTAACTTACAATTATTCCTGATTCTTACAATCTATACTACTACTTCATCATATAATATGACAAATATACCGAAGTAAGAACAACAAGCAATTCACAAGTCAGATGAGTACCCAAAAGATCGTTAAACAAGAATGCTTGTTTATGATTATAAAGGTGTTGGGAGGAGAATATTTCTTTCAGTGCAGACGCAAGCTACTTAACACTTGATTCATGTCATGATCATCTCAAATCACCACAAACTTTCATTAAAAATGTAAACAGACATGCGTCACATGACGATTTAAATGTTTGAAGAACACTTAGATGTAACTTATTTCCACTACAGATGCAATCACCGGCCAAATACAAAGACCATAAGCAAAAATAGAACAGCATCAACAAGTTACCTGTGCCTGGAGAGCATTTCATCGCGAGTTTCCTGTATCTTTCCAGATGAGCTCTCTGGCATTGTCTCAGATACTTCTTGGGCATCTTCCATTCCAGCAACCTGAAATTAACTTTGAGCTATTACAATTACCCAACATGATTACAAAGTTTCAGCCTTTACATACCCATCACCTAATCTAACATCCAATAGAGACTTCAAGACTACACCAAATTCAACCCTCCAAAATCCACCTAAGCAACACTTTTGGATAAGAAAGATAACAAAGACCTTTTACCCATGATAATTCCTACCTTTCACTCGCAAAGATTGAAACTTTGATGAAACCCCAAATTAATTAAAGGTTTTTGGATGCGTGAATGAAAAGTAGGAAACCTGAAATTCTAAAAAGCGAACTAGTTTGATGGGAAGAGCTAAATCACTTACTGGGAGAGTATTGGCGTGTCAACGTTGACGACGCCGCGGACGAGTCTCGACGGTCCGATTCTGATGAGGCTCTTCTGTTTGGAAACCCTAATTGAAGGGAGTGACAAATCGGTTGGGGGTTTATATTTTGGTTGCTGATGCCTTTCAGGCTTTATTCTAACGAATTGATTGTATTTTGGTTGCTTAGTATTTGTTTTGATCATTCAATTTATTAGATTGAATATAATATATTCTCTAATCATTATCTTTATTCAATTTAATTTTTTAAAATCATTTAAAAAAATCACAGTAATAGAACATAAGTCAATTTTTATTTTAAGAGACAATGATATACCTATTACTAAAAATAATATAATAATACACAAAACTTACTTTTTAAGAGATTTAGACAACTAAACACAGAAACTCAAACGTAAAAGAATACAGCATCAAGCCTGATTTGAATTCTAAATACATAATGACCAGAATGCTCATAATTTCAAAAAAATTACAGATAATGTCACTCACTTCCTCTTCCTCTCTCTCTAAACAATAATTTTGATTTGAAAATTCATAATTAGAATCAATGGTTTGCCTCATCTCCACTCTCTTCTTGCTTATCGTAGCGGTGTTGTCGCCCGACGACAAACATCGCAACTCAGAGCTTCTGCAACTCACCAACGATGGCGTTGATGCTTCACCGATCTGGTGATGTGGATCACATTTTCTCAAGAAGATCGATCAACCACTTTTATCACACCCCAATTTTTCAAGAGTAATTTTTTTCAAAAAATATTAGCATGATAACTCCCAAAATAACTCAACCCCTACAAACCACTCTTAATCAACAAATCACAATTATGGAAGCATGAAATAATATATAAGCTCAACACGGCTAGTTAATATTACATCTCTTCGTTCACATCTGTGAGACCCCGCACGATTTTACCGTGGTTAATGACAAGTTACTGAGATTTAAGTTGTGCTCGGTAACTTCACGAGTTAATGACCACGTTCATTTTCGAGTTTTTCTAAATTCTTCAAATTCCTCATTCAAGGACTCGATGTCATAATACGTGTCAACATGAGTCTTCCGGTATTTTCAAAATATTTTTTAGAGCTTCCGTCTAATTTCTGTGAATTTCTGAAATTCCTGGTAATTTTTAATTACCATTCTGGTAAATAATTTTTACCATTTAATCTTTTACCTTTTTACCTTCTTTGAATCTAGGCCGTTAAATTGATTCCAGATTGAATCCTGGCCATCCATTTTAGTATAAATATAGAGGAGAGGTTTGACTCGGTCAAAACTCTCCCCATTTCGGGTCAACGCTTCCCCGAGCTCCCTTAAGCTCTGCCATCGTCTCCGGCGAGCCACGCCGTGTGGCCGCTCCAAGACGGCGGACAACCACTAATCTTTTCCTCTCTTTCTCCTCTACTCAGCCTTACCCTCAGCTCACCGAAGCAACCACCACAACTGGAGATCGAACGAGGAAAAGCTTCGCCTGTGTTGGCTGGATTCTGGCCGGTTCAGACGACAAGGCGGCTCGTGACAGGTATGGTTGTTCTCCCCTCTCCTTCTTCTTCATCTTCATAGCTTTGGATGTTCAAAATTGAGCCCTAATCGAAAATTCCTCTTTCTGCCTTTTTTGGGTTTTCGGGTTCTCGTCTCCAATGAGGAGTTCTTAGAGTTCCAGCCAGCTCATCAAGGTTTTACGACGTCTATGGCATCAGAGGAGAGTCCAATTAGACTTCTGAGAGAGTTGTGGAGCGGCGACCATCAAACTAGGCCGAGGCAAGGGCTTAGTGATTTGGTTGTGAGAACCTGAACCTGAGGTGTTGCAGCGCTGTTTTGGGTGGAGATAGCGACAGAGGAGTAGAGTCCTAGAGTTCTACATAATAAAGCCAAAGCATTGGCATGGAGAAGCCACTGGTTTTTGATCTTGGAGCAGATCGGAGGTGAGGAAATCTCGTGTGTTTCTGTTGAAGTTGGTTTTGGTGTTGATCTGACTGGATTTGGTGTTTTGTTTGCATGTATGTCGTAACTTGAAAACGAAGAAAACAGGAAAACTCTGGTGACACTCCAGCAAGTTGACCGAAATCCGGCATGAGATTCCAGCAAGTTGCCGGAATCTGGTGACGGTTCCGACGAGGCAGTGAATCCGACAGAAATGCCGAGGAGGTAATCTTCGACTCCTTTTTTAAAAATGCATCGTTTCCGTTTAGTTGACTTAACGGTCATAGTCACAAAGTTACATATAAGGAAACTTGCTAAAATGGAAACTAACCGTAATTGGAGTCTTTTCCGTTTTGGAAACTTTCTATTTTTGGAAACCTACTAAATTAGGAAACTTTCTACTTTGGGAAAGTTTCTATTAAGAGAAGGTTTCTATTTTGGGAAAGTTCTATTTTTGGAAAAAATGGTTTAGTAAAGGATTTGAGTTCGACAAAATTTGGTAAAGTATTGAATTGTTATCGGAAAATGATAACTGAAATTCTGGAAGTGTCAAGTTGACCATTTTAAGAAAAATTGGTGATTCAAATTCTCGATGTATCGACTCTTAGAAAATAAATTGGTTAATGTGACACGTTGGGTGTCCATAGTAACTTAACTAATTATTATGTGACACCCTAACGTCAAATTAAAATGGTTAAGGAAAGTTTGAAAGTTAAGTCGGACTTTCAGAAAATGAGTAAAGAGTCGATAACCGGAAAAGTATGTCAAAAAGCTTAAAGTGTCATAAAAGGAATTGGTTGGTCAACTTGGTCATTGTAGTCATTCCTGGTCAAACTAGGAATGCTGAGGTCAACATGATTGTTATTGTTTCTTCGATGCTAAGCTACTTTAATTCTGCAGTGATTCGTTGGACGAGATAGCTTACGCGGTGACCTCTGTTTTACCGAGGCGGTTCCTGGAAGCTTGGAGTTTACGTATGGAACGACAATTCCAGGTAAGGAAGCTAAACCCCCTTTGTTAGTGGTTTTGCCTATATATAAAAGTGCATGATTTTTGTATGCTCATGGTCGATGTCTCGAGAAAGTTTTCTTTATATTATGTGATAAATGATTTATGATTGGGCCAAGAATACCCGAGGCTAAACGTAAATGATTTTTATGTGACGACTCAGATCGAAAAGTAGTACCGTTGTCCTGATTTTCGGTGCTTGGCCTGAGAGTGGCGGGACCTAGTATATAGTACTCTCACAGTGTCGATGACCGTGAACCTCCGGAGGGGCAATGCCCTGTTTATTTTATTTTTCCACTTATGCTTGTCTCGTACAGAGTTAAGCGAGCCGTAAGTGCGGTGTGTACTGCGAGTGATGTGTTGGGCATTAGCTATAAATGGGCACTCTCGCTACTATTTGTCTTCAGATGCATAGGTAATTGGCCCCGATTTGCAGTATAGACAAACCCAGGATTCGGCCGCCTAGATCCGTGAAGCCCTGCAGGCTGTATTTGTTCATTGAGCGCTCTGACCTCTGTGTTTAGCATATTGCATTGTTTTTCCTGAAAGATATAAAATGATGATTTTGTGTGCTAAGGTTTTCTAAATGGTTTCATTCAGAGCTTACATCTATACGTGTGTGTGTGTATATATATATATGATTTTATAGATTTCAAATCTATCATTGGTGGGCCTATATGTGAGCACGCGAGGACGACGCTCACCTCTACAACAGGTTGTTTGCAGGTACTGTGTACTGTGACGGGATAGATAGAGAGAGATGTGTATGTGAAGCCTCATTTCCTACTCAGTATGTCGTCTGAGCCATAGACACCTGACATACATTATCATTGGAGTCATTTACTAGAGTTTTTAACATAAACAGTAAAAGTGTCTTCCTGATTTATCAACATTGTTATATGTTTTTATTGTTGTCGCTAAAGTTTTTAATTGACCCTTTAATTTGTCCACCTTCAGTGAAATTGGAAAAGAAAACTCTGATGAATGTTTTAAGAAATTCTTCTGGTGCCACTCAAGTTTACTAGACTTTAGGTTAATAAGTTGTCGGCTCGTCCTTCAGACGTGCTGGCTTCTTATTGGCTAAATTCGTAGCCACTGTAGCTCTCCCTCCCGGGCAGCTACAACATCAACTTGAAATGTCTAGCAAAAGAAAATGCTCATTATAAGCATAGTACAATCCAACTAAATCATAATAACATAGTCCGACAACTAAATAAAGCATCCCAAGAGTCTAACTTAAGCATGTTGATCATCAATTGTAGGTCTAACCTCTACATCATGAATTAGTGCACCGGGATTGTGAACAACAAACCTAGTAAGCTAAAAAGTCCGTATGAGTAAATCGTATACACTTCAATCAACTCATTTATAAAATGTAAGAAAAGGGCAAAATATAATTTCTCAAGTCATTATTACATTTCAATTACAAAAATGCATCTGTGAATCTCAAGTACCTCTCACGACATGCAACAACAATGCATGCCTCCATGAGTCCCAGATACCTGATAAGGTACCTCCCACGGTAAACAGTAACGAGACTGTATTCGTGAGTCTCAGATACCTAATAAGATACCTTCCACGACAAACAATGTAATACAGACTAGACTAGACTAGAGTTCTAATTATAACTGTAACCAATCATCCAGCCAAAGGCATGCTTCCTGTTGTACTATCCAAAACAACATTCCACAATACGATATAGCATCATCATCAACAACCTAAACACAATATAGTATCATCAACAACCTAAACTCAATATAGCATCATGCACCATCATTAGCATACCCACATGTATAATCCATCAAGAACCAACAATGTTATGGTCACAAAAACTTTAAAATATTCGTTTAAAATACAAAAAAAGACATGTTTTACTTACCTATGAGCATCAAGCTCATATATTTAAAAACAAAAAACATTTTCATTTGAATCATCAACATGACCATAAATTAAAGTGAACCCTTGGTGATATTTACTCACCTCAAAACTCATGTTGCGTCTTCGAACACAATAAGCTCAAAACCGCTCTCCACACTCACCTAAACAACACAATTACAAATGTAATACTTTTCAGAAAAAGATATCATTGTTCATATAAACTATCCTTAGCCCAAAGATTGCCCAAAAGTGGACAACCTTCCACTGAGGCCCTCCAAGGATGTTAAACACTTAAATCTTCCTCTAAACTCAATATTCACAAAGTTCATAACCTCATAACTCCACGATTAACCCTCTAACCAACTAACATTTCCTAATCACAACCTAGTCATATCATATATCAACATGCTCACAATGATATAAACTAGCTAATAGAACCTCCACCAACCACCCTACTACCCAGACGCGCTGCCACTCGTCACCACAGTAGGCAATGCGTGGGACTCACACGCCTCCTCCAAAAATTAAAATTTCAGCAAACTTCTAACTACAAACTTGTAAAACAGAGCAATAGGAGCAACTTTATTCCCGAGGTTAAGGTCAATTCGACTTGGAAACACCTCCACAACCTATGCCTTCACACTGCCAATCAAGGTTCCAATTCCACTCAAATTGGGTTGAAATGATAGCATAGACACACTTACAATCACATAAGCATCAGAACTAACCTAACCCAGCTCCATGTCGCCTCCAAAATCGGCCTGAAAGAACAAGCTTAGACTCGGTTATGTTGCTTGGGTCGTGCTACCATTTGGAGGTCAAACTGGTGTGACCCAACCGGCTAAGGACGATGGTGAGGGAGCGGCGATCCGATCTAGATCAACGGCGTGGTCAGGCGACGTCGGAAATTCAGGTCCAGAGAGAGAGAGAGAAGGTGTTATGAAAATTAAATCGGTAAACCCTAGACTTTCCTATTTATACCCCTTTTTAAAGTCAACGACTAAATTGTGATGAACATAACTTTCTCATACGATGTCCGGTTTACACATTTTATGTGTCCACAGACTTGTATCACCGAGTCCTATGACTTTCATGAATGAACTTTTTAGAGATACTTAACGGATCAAAAAGTCAACTTTAAGCATTCGAGACAAGAGGACTTGGTAATTTATTTTCAGAAATTCCACATCATAAGCACGAACGATTAGTCTTATAAAAACCCTTCATTATCTTCAAACAATATTGCAAATAAATCAGAATAAAAATTCAGGTTACTACAATCCTCCCCTTAAAGGAATTTCGTCCTGAAATTCACGTACACTAATCTGTGAACAACTTGGGGTATTTAGCCCTCATGTCCGACTCTAACTCCCTAGATGCTTCACCCTCATCATGGTAACTCCAACACACCTTAACCAAATCAACTTCCTCTAAAACTTCTTGGTTGACCTATCTAAGATACGAATTGGTTCTACAACAAATGTCGCACCTGGGTTCACCTTGATAGTATTGTAGTCAATCACATGAGACTCATCCGGAATATACTTCCTCAACATAGACATATGAAACACATTGTGCACCCAGAACATAACAAGGGGTAGGGCAAGCTGATAAGCCAAATCTCCAACCCGCTCTATGATCTCAAATGGTCCAACATATCTCGGTGTCAATTTCCCCTTCTTCCAAAATCTCACCACACCCTTCATAGGTGATACCCTCAAGAACACATAATCACCAACCTCAAACTCAACTTGTCTCCTCTTTAAGTCGGCGTAGCTCTTTTGCCTACTTTGTATCGTTCGGATCATATCTCGGATGATTGAGACCTTTTCAGTTGTCTCCTGAACAACCTCAAGACCTAAGAGCTCACTATCACGAACCTCCGACCAACACATTAGATATCTACAAGGTCTACCACAGAGAGTCTCATATGGTGCCATGCCGATGCTCGAGTGATAACTGTTGTTGTTGGCAAACTCAATCAACTGGAGATGATCCTCCCAACTACCCTTGTAATCCATAACACAAGCCCTCAACATATACACCAACACCTGATTCACCCGCTCAGTCTGTCCATCAGTTTGAGGTGAAATGTTGCACTTATATCTAAGGTAGTACCCATGGCCTTCTGGAAACCTCACCAAAACTTGGAAGTAAATCGAGGATCTCCATGAAGTCTTACTATCTCTTTCACATACAACTTGCACAAAGCATCTACCGTATACTTCATCGACACATGAAGAAAGTGTGCCGACTTCGTCAATCGGTCAATAATCACCCATACACTACTGGATTATGGCTCTTAGCTGACAAAACAATTTATATAGGCACTCCATGAAGTCTCACTATCTCTTTCACATACAACTTGCACAAAGCATCTATCGTATACTTCATCGACACAGGAAGAAAGTGTGCCGACTTCGTCAATCGGTCAATAATCACCCATACACTACTGGATTATGGCTCTTAGCTGACAGAATAATTTCATCTGCTAAGAGTAATTTTTTGTCATCTAAGATCTTAGCCGACAGAAAGTCTGTTGACTAAGATCTGTCGGCTAAGAAGCGTCTGTTAAGACAATAGCCGACGTAATAAATTTTTTTGTCGACTAAAAGATAACCTAGTCGACGAAAGATTCATCGATATTATTCCGTCGGTAAAGAACCGTACAGACGAAACAATTTAGTCTGTTAAGATCCTAAACATTTAGGTGCTTTGGAACCTTCATATGCGTCGTGCACTAACTAACGCAAAAAGCCAAACAAAAAGGAGAAAAGCAAAATGATGTTGTGCCCATGATGTTCAAAGCGAGGATGCTAGTAATGCAAGTATTATCGAGCACCGAATAATCAATACTGTTTCCCACACAAGAGAAGAAATGCTAGCATCAATCGTTCACGCACACACGACATGACATATCCATAAGTTCCAGATTCTAATATCCATACCTATCCACAATGCAGAGTGCTATGTAATCGACAACTAATTCGAGCTGAACCACTATATCAGTACCTCTTTTTCTTTCCTCTGGGTCCGAGTGTCTCTGCTAGCAATCACAGCTGATTAGATAGAATGTCACCTTCAAAACCCAGAAATGGAAACTAGGCTATGTATACTCATGGATGACATAATGGAATTTCCAAATGGATTAAGGGGCCCTTCTCCATTCTATCGAGTTTCACTCAACTATGGAGAAAACTTAGATTGAACAAGGTCCAGGAGCCACTCTCATAAACTCACAATCAGTGCAGAAAATGAATACACAAATGAATTAAATAAAATAAACAACCCCAGCTCATATTTGAATCTAAGTATCAGAACATAAAAAATCACATTTCGCCATTGCATAGAGATTCCGGACATCTTTCTTTAAGTTACACATTCAGGGAAAAACAAAAGTTTAGAATTTTAGCCATTCTATTTCGGTCTGTCTCAATAATTACTTTAGCATAAGAGAGGTACAATTCAATAATTTGTTCCCTTCAAATGTAAATGTTTTTTTTTGGAAATTCTCCAAATATAAATGTTATTTGCTCTTGATATGTAACCAATATGGTGCTTACATCATCTAACACACTCATGTTCAATCCAGTGCAGTTGCCTAGGATTATTTAGTTGCAGCAAAGGCAAAAAGAAAAGAAATGTTTATTGTTCAAGCCCAGAATAAAAATAAAAAGGACATAACTACAGATTTTATATTTGGATAGAAGAACAAAAAAGAAGAAGAATAAGATCACACTATCAGAACAACTACTTTAGCCTACGAAATTATTGTTCATCGTCGGCTAAAGTCATTTGTTTAGCCGACGAAGAAATTTTTCGTCACTTAAAGTCTGGACTTTAGCCGATGAATTTTTGGACCTTAGCTGACGAAATTTTATTAAATTTCATCGGCTATAGTAATTTATTTTTATTTATTTAACTTTAACCGACGAATTTCAATAAAATTCGTCAGCTATAGTTATTTATTTTATTTTATTATTTATTTAACTTTAGGCGAAGAATTTTAATATAATTTGTCGGCTATAGTTATTTATTTTATTTATTTAACTTTAGCCGACGAATTTTATTAAAATTTTGTCGGCTATAGTTAGTTTATTTATTTTCTTTTTTTATTTCTTGTATTTTTGAATAAATTTTTTTCTTTTTCGTTTTTCCGCTGTGGTGGAGGAGGAGAAGATCGAGGAGATCGAAGGAGGAGGCTAGGCCAAGAAAGCTTAAGAGGAGGCCGAGAAGCTAGGAGAGGAGGAGGAGAAGAAGGCTAGGAGAGGGAGAAGGAGAGGAGAAGGAGTTAGAGGAGGAAGAGAAGGAGTTAGAGGAGAAAAGGAGATGAAGAGGCGGAGATTTTGAAAATTTTTCGTCGGCTAAAGTTCAAAATTTTAGTCAGAAAAAGTTTTAAATTTTCAAAATCCCCACCGAAAATTTTGAATTAATTTAGCCGACGAATTTTAATATATTTTGTTGGCTATAGTTATTTATTTATTTAACTTTAACCGACGAATTACCCTAATTTCGTCGGCTATAGTTATTTATTTTATTTATTTATTAACTTTAGCAGACGAATTACCCTAATTTCGTCTGTTAAAACCCTAAACTCTATACGTAGAAGCTTCAAACGAAAAAAAATTGTGAAATAAGATAAGACTAGAATGGTGAAATACGTCTACGGTTGAAAAATCACGTAATTCTAGTAAAGTCTCGGTGCCGATAGTTGCGGTCAATGCAATTTTCTATTCTTTTCTCTCTAGAGATAGCCCTATCTCTGGTGGTTATTTTTCTTAAAATTTTTAGACCACTAGTTGCGTCTCATCGATTTGAATCTATTTTTAGTTGAAGATCGGAGCAAAATATGTAATTTAGACTATCAAATGACTGTTTCCGTGCGTTAAGGGGTTTGACTTACTAGGTTGACCGTAAGGAACTGGGCCTTAACGTTGTCGGATCAAGTTGAATTTTTTCCTATAGACATATTTTGACATAATGATCATATCGGATGGTCGGATTTTTGTTCTCAAGTTTGATCATCTGAATCACAACATGTCTACTAATGTTGCATAACTTGTTTAATATGTTTTAAGTAAATGTTCCGTTTCAAAAACAAACTTTACGTAGAAACTTCAAACATACAAAAGTCATGAAATAAGATATGACCAGAATGGTAAAATACGACTACGTTTGAAAAATCAAGTAATTCTGGTAAAGTCTCGGTGCCGATAGTTGCGGTCAATACAATTTAAGAGTTTGACTTACGAGATTGACCACCCGGATGAAACCCTTAAATTTATCGGATCAAGTTAAATTTTTTACCATAGACATATTTCAACATATTGATGATATCTGACGGTCGAATTTTTGTTTGTGAATTTTGATGACCGGAATCACAACATGCCTACTATTTAACATTATTTATCCCTATGGGGAGCCCTATCATCGAGAGGTAAATGTCTTAAAATTTTTAGATGGGCAGTTGCGTTTCATCATGGTCACAGTTTGTTATGTTGAAGGTTCGACCAAAATACCTCATATAGATGCATTTTCGTGTGTTAAGTGGTTAGAAAAACTGTATTTTGAAGCCTTAAACGAACTCAGATGGCTAAAAAAGCCCATATGTCATGGCATTAGCGATGAGTTTGACTCTTACAGTTGTTCCGCTTCTAAATTGGTATCACAATAGTCAATCGAGCACCTAATATCCATAGTGCAATTTTATAAGTAAAAGGTACTTTAGCCGATGAAATACACTAATTTCGTCAGGTAAACTTTTCAAATTTCGTCGGCTAAAGTTTACAGACTATAACCGACGAAAAAATTAGTTTAGGCGACAAATTTTTTTTTCATCTCTAGTTGACTTTAGTTGACGAAATAATTTTTCGTCGACCTGTTTTTTTCTATTTCGTCGGCTAAACACCTTTTTTTGTAGTGTCAACAACCGTTATACACATTCACCTTATTATCAACAGTTGGCCACATAATCTTTTGATCAAAGAATCCTGTGTTGGCCATTGCAGTGTCCGAGTTCAGCACGTGGGATTTAGCTCAACATTTCATCGCAAGACAGTAACATAACCTGACTAGATCAGATTATTCAAGCTTCCAAGTTCGCAGGACAAGAATTACATGACTTATTCTAATTATAGATATTCGGGTTCTGTGTCTTATTTTAAGCCTACATCTCCAACAAATACCTGATGTGAGACTTCCTCACCCCTCTCCTTTATATGCCATGTCGACCATGCCAGGAAAGCTATGAAATATACTACTGGAAATGTTTCCCGGCCGACGAGCACAATCATTTACCTCATACCAACTAACATATTTGTACTCAATTGGGGAAAACTTAATGCTTTTCAGCCAAGCTACCCACTACACATCGGTGTCAATTTGTTACTCTATTCTATTAAAATTGACCAATTTACTACCTTGAATATTATTTCTGTCAATTTGCTACCCCTTGTATTCAAAAAGTAGCCAATTTGCTAACTTATCGTTATTTTAATTTATCCATCTCTTCATCCAAACATTAATAATTTTGAAAATCTAAGATTGAAAATGGTCAATCTAGAAGTTTTGATAGGTAAATTGCCAAAATCGTTTCAACTTGAAAGTCTAAAGTATAACAAATTTGATGGAAGGATAGCAAATTGGCTCAAATAGAACCTTGGGTAGCAAATTAGCACCACATGCTAGCTTGAATTAGCATTTCAATACTAAAGCCTCACTTCACCGCCCTAAACAACTATAAGACATAGCCATGCAAGACTTGATGGAATCATGAGTGAATCACACCACGTTCCTACTGCAAACAGATGAAATGTACCTCACAAGCAATTCAATCAAGATTCAGACTTTCCGACTTCAAACAAGCACTGAAGGATGACAAGTATAGCATCATTTCAAATCTTTGGCAACCACATACAGATTAAACCAGAGTTATATGCTGCTCTAGGTTCTGCATGAGGACTACTCCTTACTACATGTCTACATATCATTCACACCCTATCCGATTTGACTCTAATCAATGAAACTAGGATGGTGGATGATGCTAGCAGAGTGGCAGTGTATTGAGAATGCTGCAGCCTTCGTTGAAACTAAAGAACAAGTCCACATTATGAACTAACTGAAACATAAAACGAGGCTAATGTAGAAAACATACAAGAGTGAAGAGTCACAATTTCAAAACATTTACCAAGACATATGCACTAACAAATTCAAATAACAATACCACAGGTTCTTAAATTCAATGATTATACAACAACAATGGAGTGTTTTTGTTTGTTCAGTAAACAAGTACCAACCTCTAACTTGCATCACAAGCCGATCAAGGCAATGGAGTAAGCCTGGCCTCGAAAACAAACCCCCTGCAAAGCCCATCACCACCCCCGGGAACCCCTTCAATCCACCCCCACTCTCCCTTCCCTTCACCATTATCCCACAAAGCCAACTTCCCCAACCTCTTGGCCGAAAAGCAAACCCTGTCACCTCCACCAAACACCTTGAACTTGCTACACTCCTGAAAACACTTGAACATCTCCAGCGGCATCCGCCCCGCCTCGTCCCACTCCCAGCTCTCCAAATCAAGCCTCAGTATCAGAATCGTCGAGCACGACGGGTTCAATGACGACTTCAATCCTCCCACCATCAGAATCTTGCTCCCATTTCCCTTCACTAAACGCGGCCGTTTCAAGATATCAAACACGTCCCCCCACTCCGGCTTCTCGAGCCTCGTCCACGCCTGCGAGCTCCGCAGCTTCGAAATGGTGCAGGCGAAGAGCTTCCACTGGCTCCGCCACGGCGAGCCGACGTCACACAGAGCAAACACCGACTCCGCCGCCAGGATCGGGCTGCGGGGTTTAGATGGGAGATTGGATGAGAATTTGAGCCAGCGGAGGGCTGGTTCGGCGGAGGAGAAGTAGAGAGCGGCGAGCTCGGTGAGGACCATGACGTGACCGGCGGAGTCAACGAGGACGGAGCCGTGTCTTGACCAGGCGGAGCCGAGCAGAGGCAACGCGCGGAAGTGGCGCGTGAGGGGGTTGCAGAGGAGGAGGGCCTTGGAGGAGTCGGAGGGGGAGTCGGCCCAGAGGTAGATGAGGCCGGCGGAGGAGGCGACGGGGTGGGGGGAGCGGAAGGGGAGGAAGTCGAGGGAGAAGCGGAGCCAGCGGTGGAGGGAAGGGTCGAAGAGGTGGAGGGAGGAGAGGTGGTGGTGGTGGGGAGGGCGGAGGGCGAGGAGGTGGAGAGGAGGGGAGGGGGAGGAGAGGAAGGAGGGGGAGGTGAGGAGGTGGTGGAGGCGTTTGCTGACGCAGCGACAGATGATGATCTGCCGGAGAGGGAGGAGGGAGAAGATGTGGTGGAGAGCGTCGTGGGGGAGGGACTCCATGGCGGCGGCGGAGGACTGATCGGGAGAGTGAAGAGAGAGGGGACAAGGATGAAGACTAATAGAAGCTCCCTTCATTTATTTATTTTTTTAGAAGAAATTTTCTTATTTTATATTTAAGTCATGCATGTTATTAGTTAATTGATAAATTTGTAACTTAGTTTGTTTTTAGGTCGCAAATAAAGTTGAGGAGTACAAGAGAAGCAAAAGAGAAGAAATCTTGAAGGAAAATGAATCCATATAGTGTCAGAAATCATTAGTCAACTTTGACAGAGGATTGTGATTAGCTCCTAATGATCCATGAGATGAGCCTTATATCAATTGAAAGTTATAAGAGTCTACTTTCTAAAACCTTTCGTTGAAGGTCAATAGTTATTTTGAAAAAGAAGTTATGACCGTTTTAGTGGCCGAAGGTCAGTCTGCCCAAATATGCTTGTGTCCCTATTTGTGTGCGCTGCACACCCCTTAGTTGAACTTTGAAGTCATTTGAGCCTACATTAAACCTTTTCTTTTATCACCCATGAATTTTTCATCCTGAGCTTAGTGTAGCATATATTTACTCTTATCATATGGGCCTAGTAGAGTACTTATGAAGAATTTTGTGAAAGTGATGTTTAGAAACAAGTGTGGGGGAATGTGACTTGTTCAAAATAAAAAAAATGCCATAAAAATCAAAAGAAACGACAACAAAAAAAGAAAAAAGAAGAAGATTATGTCTCTTATTTGTGAAATGAGAGTTTTGTTGTAATTGAAATGCCTAAAATGAAAGTATTTGGTCTTTGTTCTTTTTCACAATGTTGTAAGAATGTTAGAAGGATGATGAGTCCAACAAGATGATATCTGACCGTTACTTTGGCGACATAAGGCGTTTTGAAGAATGTTCTACTAGGTCCGTAGGAATTTTGCAACACTTACTCTTAAATTCATACCCATAGCTTAGCCCAGTTAATACTTTAATAAATTGGGCTATGACACCCTATGATAGTCTTTCACAAGAATGTGTATGGTTAATCCATTTCTACATGTCATCATATTATTTCATGAGGTTTATTTCATTACTAATGTGCTTTTGTTCTTATAAATGCAAGCTTACTTTCTCTTGCATACTTTATGAGTGATTAAGCTAGAAATCTGAGTGAAAATTGAGCGCATACCTTGTGCAATTTGACTCATACTTATCTGAAACATGTGAGCTTAAACATAACTATTGTTCTTCCTTGTCCTACATGTAAATATGTGATCTATCTATGAAAATTAGCTTTTGAAACTTCATGGATTGATTTTTGATTGAGTGCTAATTTTAATGCAATGAGATTAGAGATTATAAGATAATAGTTCTAGGCAATAAAGATGTTTATTAGTTGAGACGTGTTGTTTGATAAGAGCATAGAATGCTACGTTTTTAATGTGTTTCTATCCCTATTTATACTTTGTTTAACTCTTAATTTTGTAGATTTGAGTCGTTGGATTGAACCATGATTGTTTGGTGGAGAACAAGTGAAAACGTGCTTAAATAGAAGAAAATGTGGAGTTTTAGCAGAATCCTAATTGAACTAGGAATCCTAATCAAACTAGGAATCCTAATCACACTAGGAATGTAAAGTCAATTTCGAAATTTTCAGAAGTTCATTGAAATGGGAATCCTTATTTAACTAGGAAACCAAGTTGAGTTAGGAATCCTTATTGAATTAGGAATCCTTATTTAACAAGGAAACTAAGTTGAACTAGGAAACCTTATTGAATTAGGATTGCTAAGCTCTATATATACCATTGTTGTGGACAAACAATTATTTCTCTCTCATTTACAGAAATTTTCCAACATGTCAAAGAGAGAGATTGTGTTCGAATTAAAGAATGAAGTGGCAGCTGAATTAAATTCAAGAGGAAGAGGTTACAACTGAGTTGAATTCCAAGAAAAGAGAGTTTGCAGCTGAATTGAAGTTAAAAAGAGTCGAATTCGAATGCAGCTGAATTAGAGGTCTAAACTAACAAGGAAAGAAGAAATCCTTAACCCAAAAGGAAAATGAATGCAGCCAAAAGCCCAGCCCACAAAGGGAGAAGAAAAAAACCCTACTTCCTCTCTATAAATAGGTGCCGCTGCTGCACATTAAGAGGATGTCGACCCCCTACACTTAAACACAGCAGCAGCCCCTCTCTTTCTCCCTCTCCACAAAATTTCGTCCTCATCTCTTCCTCCTACACAGCCGCCTTCATCTCTTCCTCCTATACAGCAGCTCTGCCCCTCTCATCCCATCACCAACATACAGCCGCCATCTTCCACAGCCCTTCCACAGCCATCTCGTCCTCTCCTCTTCAACACAGCAGCAGCCCCTTTCCTCCTTCATCTTCCACACACAGCCACACCTCTACAGCCGCACACAACTGCCCTCTCCACCACCAATTCAGCCGCTGCTCAAACCAAGCATCGATCTCCACACCTAAGTCAGTCCAAGATCCATGGTTGTCTTTATATTTGTTTCAAATTCAGTATTTATATTCAATGTTATTTCTGAATTTTGTAACAAACTAACGATGTTCTTATGTGATTTGATGAATTCTTTGGATTTCCTTATATGTTTGATTGTTGTTTGGTTTAATTCTCTATATATGCATGTGATAATTCGAATTTAAGACTTAAGGGCAGTAGATATTAATTGAATTTATGATCTTGTTTGGTTTATTTGCAGAGTGTGAACACAACAAATCATATGCACAAGGGCAGCCTTGGCCATGGTTGTTCCTTGTGTATAGATTTCATATGCTAATGGAATGTAAGTTGAATCATACGCGAAGTTGGTTCAATTTGTGTTCATTATAAGAGCTAGAATAATTCTGTAAATTTACATGTCGATGTGAGATGAGGTGACGCCATACTTGCTAACATGTTTCCAATTCGACTTACTGCGTTTATGTGCTTTTTGTGTTTAATTTCTACGCGAAGTGTCTTTAAACCGATTAGTACCATGTTTAGGATTATACGCGAAGTTAATTCTGAATAATTGTGAAGTATTGAATAATTAGAATAACTGCGAAGGCTCTAATTAAATTGGAACTAAATTGGATCTTGAATTCGGTTTGTAAACCTGCTGCCCTATTCTTTTATTTGAGTTGTTACATGTTTAGAGAGTTATGTGTTATGTGTGGAGTGGTTGATCAACTGTAAATAATTAGTTTTAAGTTAAGTTTTAGTTTCTTTAGATGATAAACATTTACATCCCCCATATGTTTATTTGATTGTGTTAACATTTTCTGTTTTCGATTACCCTTCAATATCCCTGGACTGAATGATCCCTACTTATTCGTACTAACGATGACATTTTGCAGGGTTATAAAGTTGTGAGGTTTGATTTGATCACGTGTTTACATGTGTGAGGTGAAAAACTGTCACCAATTTCTGGCGCCGTTGCCGGGGATGTTGAGAAATATCGTTTATTGAAGTGTTAACTTTGTAGATTTGTGAATTGTAAAGTTTTGTTGTTTGTTTTGTTTCAGTTTCGTTTTTTTAGTTGTAAAGTGTTAATTCTGATTTCTTTGTGTTTATAATGCATGTTGTAACTTAGTTTAAATTGTTAGGAAGTTAAAGATTTATTTATGCAGCGTTTATTTGTGTTTTCTAAAGCAAACGGAATAGGTAAAGTCTCTTTTGTTAATATCAACCTAAACCCTTCATGTAATCGCATGAAGTTGAGGGCGGCTCTTATTAACACTTGAAGAACAGTCTAACACATATGCTTGTTCTCAACTGAGTAAGGGGCACATTGGTGCGTGTATAACCAACACTTGTCTAAGGTTTGTGAAATTAGATCTCAGAGGTCCACAGACTAATAACCCTTCTCGGTGAAGAGATCGATAGGGAGTTCGCTCCCCGTGGTAACCCACAAATGAGTCTTGCTTTAGATTAATTTGGAATGCACAAACTAAGCCTTCTGAAAACACGGAATAAGTTTATGTCTAGACGACCATACTTAGGCCGCACTTCCGTCATGCTTTAGAATATACAAGATAAACTCTGCATAAATAGATTTACATAACTTCAAAAGAAAACGTTATTTTTAACTTTTGAGGTATATCGGATAAAGCAAGACCGAACCGTGGGCTGTACAAGTCCATTGCACAGTTTGCTCCACTGCTCCACGTACCTTGATTGTTAAAAATATGTGAATAAAAAAAATTAGAACTTCAGGAGAAATCAGATTTCGTGATTATATGTTTGTATTTCGTGTTTTTGTGTACACATTTGTGTTTACTCTTTTGTAAATTCGTCACTTATTGCTAACATAGATTTCATGCGTGTTTCATAAGTGTCAGTTAGGAAATTTCCGTGTTTTCTGAATCGATATTGTGTAAAGTTATGAAAATGTCAACTAATTCAATTGCTAACGTAACTTGTTCTTAACGTTCTAACTTAACAATATTTTCTGTTTGTTAACAATTTAATTTAATGTAGTTTAACTTGTCTAACTCTTTTTGCTAATGTATTGTTTGGTTTATTTCTTTTCAGGATTTTTTCTCTTACTTTGTGGATCACCAATGGTTTGCAATTTTAGATGTGTACTTGAGGAGGAATAAAACTTATGATCATTAGTTTGTTTTTGTTCTAACTTTGTTTTTGTTGCATTAAGGTATATTGGATTAAACATGACATTGACTTGGGTAGCGATTCAGCCCCATTGCACATCATTGTCTTCTGTTCCCATACCTAAGTGTGATTTTACACTAATCTAATTATTTGTGACTAACATGTTTAACTTTTGTGTTTAACTTAATTTTAACTTTTATTAGTTTACTAGTTAGTTTTTGTAGTTTTATTACTTGATTACTAACAATTTTTCCTTTGAATAAACAGATGTCGTCCTCACACAAAATTTCGATCAAGGACATCATCAACTCTTTCAAACATCATGAGGAGATGCATAAGGTGCTTAAATTCTTCCCATATTTCGATGGAACAAGCAAGGTGGATGCAGCAAGTCTCCTTACCTATGTGGAAGATATTAGCAAACTTATGGCGCCAATTCATGCTGAAGAAGTAGTTGTTAATGCCTTCATGAGGAGTTTGAAAGGAGAAGCTTATAGATAGTTCCAAGAGGAGCTGAACTATGAGAACACTTGGGAGGATTGCAAGAAAGAATTTGTGCAAGTGTTCAACATTAGAAGATTAAGAAGAGAACATGTGGCGAGAATTGAAGTAATTCCAACAAGAAGAGAAGAAATGTCACGCCACTTTTATGAAGAAAATGCAAGAATGATGGTTCCAAATCCATCAAGTTTTTCTCAACCATTATTGCTCCAACATTTGAGATCACCACCACCACCGCCTCGATCATCTCCCTATTTCATCCCTCCCCACAAAATGATTCAGAAAAAGAAGAAAGAAGACAAGTGGGAGAAGCTGTTTGCAAGCATTGAGAAGATTGAGAAGGAGCAAGCTAAACTTGGGCAACAATTGAACAAGATAGAGAAGAGGATAGAAGAAATAGCATCTCAAACCAAGTACCTCTCAAATAAAGCAAGAGATGCCGAGTTTGAAGAAGCTGCTCAAGAACTTGAACAAGAATAAGAGGAGGAGCTTGCAAGAAATAACAATGCAGAGGAGGAAGACAATGACTCCAACTTTAGCTATGGGAGCCATGGAAACTCGCCAAGATCATATACTTCTCAAGGCTCGCCATGGGAGGATGAGCATCTTCATGCCGACAAATGGGACAATAATTTCGACACAAGTGAAGCTTTTGCAGATGAAGACTAAAGGAGTCAAACGTCTAGCTAATGGACGTTAAAAGTAGCGCTTTAGGGAGGCAGCCCTACATCGAGTCGCACACTCACCAGCATTTTTAGTCGATTTGTTTTTATTTCTCAAAGTTTTTGAATTTGTTTAAGACCTTTTATTAATAAGTTGCTGAAACTTGCAGCATTTTTGGTTAATGATTTTTCTATTTTTACCTTTAAATTTTCTTAGTTTAAATTGTGTTAAGTTTTTGATAAGTTTTTGTATTTGAAATGCAGTTCTACTGACTTTGAACGTGCACAGCTCTCAACTCCTTTGGAATGAAGGGGTGTGCTCTTTAGGGAAGGAAGAACTTTGGATCTAGTTTCTGTGGCTTTTTGCAGAAGTGGATTTGGTTCCGATGCTCCCGGAATCACCGTTTGAAGGAAGCAAGGTCAGAGCAGAATTTTGCACGAAAATTACAAGACTTCATCAACTCTTTGGACATTCTACACCAACTTTGGATCAACGATTGCAAAGAGCTTTCAGTGGAAGGTCAAGATCTTGTATCTTGAGGCCGGTGCCCACATTTCAATCGTCTTCAAAGGTCGTGTGCATTAGAGGTCTACAAGGGGGAGCTTTCTCAATTTACTCTATACTTTGTGTATTTTTGTTTTTGTTTGTGTGTTGTGAATCCATGTTTCCATGCTTTACACTTTATATTGCATACTTTAGATTGAAAACATTGAGGACAATGTAATTTTCTAAGTGTGGGGTAGGGATTACATGATTCACATGTTTTTAGTTTGTTTTGTGTGTTTTTAGTTGCTTTGTTTTGTTTTGTTTCGAGTCTAAAAAACCAGAAAAAAAATCGTTCCAAATAAAAATATTTTGTTTTGTGTGTTTTGTTTTGTTTTGAGTCTATGCCCCTAAAGTTGATGATGAGTATGTCTTTGAATGCATAGATGATGGTTTTGCATGATCATTAGAATTAAATTGTGAGTTTCATGGATAATGTGATTGGTATGAATATGTGAGATATTGATTGATATATGTAAAAGTATGTATGTTTGAGTTGGTTTTAATCCATAACAACCTATGTGAGCTTTTGAGCCTATATACTTTCTTAATGAGAGACAAAATTTTCGGCAAAAACTTGTTCTTAAATCTCATTATTCTTTGCATATTCAATGAATATGTACTATAGTTTTAATGGACTCTAGAATGCTAGAACTTGCTCTTGATGATTTTCGAAACTTTTATTCATGACTATGCCTTGATTTTGAAAATGATTGAACAGATCTTATTAGGAATACCACCAAAGCCAAATAAAGCATTTGCCCAATTTGTACCCGTCGTGGGACTCCATAGTATTAACCCCCTTTGAGCCTACATTTAGCCTTTCTTTCATCACCATCATACACATTCCCTTTGTTTAGAATAGAAATATCTTGACCCTTGTCGTTGAGACTTGATAAAGCTTGATTTGGATGCAGAATTGTGTTATGAAGTGATGATGTGAAACAAGTGTGGGGTGAACTTATCCAATTGTGAATGTAAAAACGTGTGTGCTAAGTGAAAAAGAAAGAAAAATCGAACAAACATGTGTTCGAACCAAAGAAAAATACAGCACGGAATGAAGAAAAATTGTAATGATTGGATTTAGTTCTTGCTGTGAATTTGGAGTTTGTACGTGATTTGAAGGTCTATCATTGTTATATTTGACCTTTGTTCGTTTTCACAAAGTAAGGGGAATGAAAGAATGAAGAATTGGTCCAACATTATGAAATTCGGCCTATGGAGTGAAGTCATAAGGAGAATTGAGCTTTATTAAGTCTTGGTGACGTTTTAGCCACCACTATCCAAAAATTCGAATACCTTGTGCCAAGCCCCATTATTATCCTTTCAAAAGATCTTTTCATGATTCTTAAAATGGGTGAACTTTGATCTGTGGAGATTTTCTCAAGAGTTAAGCATATGGTTTTGGTCCATTCTTGCTCTTAGTTGTTAAATGAGATTATCCAAGAAAAATTTTCACAAAGTGCTTTTATCTGTTGAAACATGCAAGGTATTTGTTGCCTTACAATCTTTTCTCTTGTATTTACTTGAGTGAATTTTGCCATATCATGTGTGAACAGAAGAAAGTATGCCTAGTAAGGAGGATTAAATTAACATAACATGCTTGCATGCTCATTTTCTCACTTTTTACTTATTCATACCGTGAAACATGTTTATGACACTTGGAATTTGTGTGCTTACATCTGAATGCTTAAACTTGAAATCTATGTGTTTAAAAATTCTGAGACAATTATTTAGGGGCAATAGTAGAGTCTTTAGTTAGATTTGCTAAGGGACTAGCAAAGGATAAGTGTGAGGTAGTTGATAAGAGCATAGAATGCTACGTTTTTAATATGTTTCTATCTCTATTTATACTTTGTTTAACTCTTAATTTTGCAGATTTGAGTCGTTGGATTGAACCATGATTGTTTGGTGGAGAACAAGTGAAAACGTGCTTAAAAAGAAGAAAATGTGGAGTTTTAGCAGAATCCATCGCAGGATGCAACATCTTTCAGTAACTCGTACGACTCTTCACTTTTAAGAGTCTCATGACCCGAATACCAAGGTCACGCCTCAGGTTTCTACAACATCCCTGTCAACAACCATGACAACCTTTTAGGCGTGAATCAAATGTTTCACCAGCGAGCACTAACACAAATGCTCCAGCAACATTAAATACCGTGAGTTTTCAACTCGATCCCCAACTCATATCTCAAATCTCAATAAATCCTTGGGGAACTCATAAAAGTAAATACGTAACGAGCTTACCTTGTTCCTTACAAGAACTCTCTTTGAGGTCGGCGTACTGAGGCATAGTCTTGAAGATTCCAATGTTTATAGGACCAGTCGGTCCATAACTCAACCAGGAAGTACTACTCATATCCTTGATAAACACTGAGCGTCCAAAGCATAAAATGCCGATGGATCCGCCGCGGTCGGACCATCACTCTATAGACACTAAGTGATACCAAGTATATGAGGTAGTAACAGGAAACGATAACCTAATGCTCTGATACCAATTGTCAGGACCCACCCCGAGTTAATTCCCTTTAACTCGAAGTAAATCCTGCGGGGACCACCTCAAGGGAACTTCTTACCGAAACCCCCTTGAAGATGGCCAACCCTTCCTACATTCCAACTCCGCACTTACATGAGTATCTAACAATAAACCCTAACTCATGAAGGCATCATGCTCCCTAACCTACTTAAATAGCTTTACTGGGCTAGTTAGAGCAGTCTACTAAGATGATTACCCTAAAGAATTTCGAGCAGCAACGGATTGATCGACTATGCCTCGACTCTTGTACGCGCACGACCTCCGCTCTAGAACCCTGCACCACTGGGCATTTGAAAACGAAGGGCCCAGGGGAGAAACATTGAAAAACTGTTAGAGTGAGTGGACGAAAAAATCAACTATAAAAACTCTTCTTTCCTTTAATGTTCTCCCTTAGAGTTTTCTAAGAAAATCCGCATGCAACTAAAACATAAATAATGCCTTGGCTCAATTATAAATAAATATGTGGGGTGTTAACCTCATCCATGAGAAAACCCGACCTGCTCTATCCGGGAAGGTCTAATGACCAGCTCCACCGGAGAGGGTCCCCGACCTGCTCTTTCTGGGAAGGTCTAGTGACCAGCTCCACCAGAGAGGGTCCCCGACCTGCTCTATTTGGGAAGGTCTAATGACCAGCTCAACCGAAGAGGGTCCCCGACCTGCTCTATCCGGGAAGGTCTACTGACCAGCTCCACCGAAGAGGGTCCATGCTAGCATACAATCCTTATATCCTTTTCCCTTTTTAAAATCCCTTTTAAAACCTGTAAAACCTCGTGGGAATAATAAATCGAAAACCCCTTTAAATCCGTGAGCCAAATTTCTCCTTTTAAAATCATCCCCCTCCATAATCCCAAAACGGTGATAATCAAGAATAACATACCCCGGGAAAATCCTTTAAAATCACGGGAAGGGTATGAACCTCTTTCCCGGTTTGTTTGCCTTTAAATCCTTAAATCCCATTTTCCCAAATCACCGTAAAACATATAAATGGAGGAAATCATATATGCAGGAGAAACCAATCAAAGTATAAAGCATGCAATTTAATTTAAAACAAATGTCCACTCATAGTACTATTGCGACCTTCTTCCCGCTCGGAAAGCTCCTCGAGCGAAACCCTCGAACTAACCGCGTAGTCGAGCCCGTCTCACGTTCAATCAGAGACTGTACCAACAAATCATTATATTAGTCATTCACAGTTGACTTGGTCTTTTCCTAGTTTGACCAGGAAATTCCTATTTGACCACAAGTTGACCAAGTTACTTTCTTATAGCACTTTAACCTTTTTGACTTTCTTTCCCGGTTATCGACCCTTAACTCAATTTATCGGAAGTCCGACTTAGCTTCCGAACTTTCCTTTATTACTTTAACTTGACGTTAGGGTGTCACGTAATAATTCGTTGAATTACTATGGACACCCAACGTGTCACATTAACCAATATATTTAACCTCGAGTCGATTTACCGATTTACCATTTTCTCAGAGATTCCAGTTATCAATTCCCGATAACAATTTAACACTTTACCCATTTGACCAAAAAGTGTAACCTTCATTGAACTTCAATTCATTAACCATTTATCTGAAAATGCAACTTTCCCAAAATGGAAACTTTCCCTTAATGGAAACTTTCTCAAAATGGAAAGTTTCCCAATTTAGCAGGTTTCCAAACATAGAAGGTTTCCTAAAATGGAAGGTTCCCAATTTACGGTTAGTTTCCGTTTTTACTCGTTTCCTTACGTAAATCCCGACTTACGACACTTTAACTCTATTAAACGGAACCAACACATTTAAAGGGATCGAAGACTACCTCGGCATTTCAGCCGGATTTACTGCCGTCGGAATCGTTACCGGATTCCGGCAACTTGCCGGAATTTCGCCATAACCTCCCCGTTTCCTCCGATTCACCAAGTTATAGACAAAAACACAACAAATCAGCAAGTCAACAAGAAACCACAAAGACAGCAACTACTACACAATCCAAAGGGGAAAAAACCTTACCCTCTGCTTCTGCCCCTAAACCACAGCAGCTGCCCAAACCCGAGATTCCAGCAACAGCCTCCCTGTTGCCTGCATCCACCCTGCCTCGATCACCACCTCCTAAACCCCCTGCAGCAGCTCCCCGGCTTCCATCCATCACCAACCCTGCCTCGGACTTGCAGGGGCTGCTGCATCGACTCAGACGAGGTACCACTGCTCCAACACCACCAACACGCAACTGAGCTCCAACAGAACTCAGTGAGGTTCCCTAGGGCACGGCGGAGATGTCAAGGGCTCCAAAAACTCGATCACCGGAAGTCTGCCCGAGAAACCCAGAAAACCTGAAAAAACAGAAAAGAGGGAGTTATTGATTGAGGCTCCAAACCATCGATTCCTTGGCAAGGAAATGAAGAAGAGGAGAGGAGAACAAGAAACTCACCTCCAACCGTCGAATCGCCGCTTGAGTCGCCGGAAAACGGCGAACACAGCCGCTCCTCCTCCCCTTCCGATCTCCTCCGATTGTGGATGTTTGTTGGATTAGTTTGAGGGGTTTTGTAGAGGGGAGAAAGGGGAATCCAGTGGGGGTGATCCGCCGGCCTATAGTGGTCGGAGTCGCCGGCGCCCGGCGGAAAACAGCGGAGCGGAGAGAGAGAGCTCGGGGAGCTCGGTTTGACCGATTTGGGGAGGTTTGACTCGGTCAAACCTCTCTTCTCTATTTATAGAGAAATCAACGGTTGAGATTCAATCTTGAAAAGATCCAACGGTTCAGATTTAAGATGGGTAAAAAGTAAATGATAGAATGGTAAAAATTATTTACCGGAATAGTAATTGGAAATTACCATACACTTCATAAATTCACAGAAATTAGCCAGAAGCTCCGAAAAATATTCCGAAAATACCGGGAGACTCGTGTCGACACGTACTACAACATCGAGTCATCAATTCAGGTATTTGGAGTACTTTTAAAAACTCGAAAATTAACTCGAGCGATAACTTATCGAATTACCGATCGCAATTAAAACTCCTCGGTAACTCGTGAATCTCTGTGAAAGGTAACTTTTATTAACTTCAAAAGATTCGGGGTGTGACAAACGTTGTCAGTAGTTAGTTTCGTGTGTCTGTAAATTTTCGTCATAGGAGTAGTTTAGAGTTTTCTGCCGATTAGTTCTTTCTGACTGGACAAGTTAGGTTTTAAAGTTTAGATTGAGTCTTAGATTGATGATTTAGATATAATCCTCTGTAGGAGACCCCTACTTTCCTATACTATCATTGACCACTTAATTGTGATTGTAGGGTTTATTTATAAGTCTATTTTAAGACTTATCAAATTGGCATCGTGACTCCGATGATTGTTTTCCTGAATTGCTAATCTAGTTTTTGTTTTTCCTATTTTGTATATTACTAACTTAAATTGTATTTTCTGTTGAAGATGCAATATATGGATAACTTCGTACTATTGCATCCTGAAACCTTTATCGGCCTGAAATACGATAGTAACCGATGTAGTTCCGGTCTAATGAGCAATCAATATGTCGATCTGACATATTGACCACATACTAGGACGAAACTACAAGGCTAGGGAAAATAAAACTAGAATCTACAATAATATCTTTTTCTTCTTTTTCACGGGTGGAAACCGAATTTACAGCGGAAGTGCAGAAAATAGTGATTAAACATGGGTCAACATTGAAAACATGCGACAACACGTAAACATTCCACACACACGGAAAACATATAGAGGATAAATCAAGTGACATGAGGCAACATTCAAGACCAAGACAAAATGAACACTAACAGTCACCTCAAATAAACTCAAACAGAAACGAATAGATCATGCCTCAAACTCCTATCTTGCTTGTTCCGTTTCAGTACACAGTACCTGCATCCACGAACTATTGTAGGGGTAAACACTCGTCCTCGCTAACCCAGATGGGGCCAAAATCCAACCGCGCTAGGGTTTGAAAAACCAAAAAGCGGGATATATAAAAGGGTGGCGCTAAAAGTGTAAAATCCAAGTAGATAAATATTTAAGAGAAAATACTCGAGAGAAACCTCGACAATAACACTCATCTTAAATCATGAGGAAAAATAATCAAATATATATATATATACGTATGTGCGTATGTGCACACTGAGCTCAAATAAATATGCATGCGACACTTACAAGATTTTCTCTAGATCTTGGTGGCCGAATCCCGGGTTTGTCTTTACTGAAAACCGGGGCCAACTACCTATTACGTCAGGAGATAAATAGTAACGAGAGTGTCCATTTACAACAAATTCCCAACAGATCACTCATAACAAGACGCCCCACTTACGACTCGTTTAACTCTGTATGAGACGAGCGTAAGAGGGGGGAAAAATATAAACAGGGCATCGCCCCTCCTGAGGTTCACGGTTATCGACACCGTGGGAAGCAAAGTCTAAGTAATAGGTCCCGTCACTCTCAGGTCAAACACCGAAACTCAGGACAACGGTACTGCTTTTCGATCCATAACACACACACACCATTGCGATTAAAAATGTGTGATAAGCAGTAAATAATGGAGCTCATATTTTTATAAATAAAAAGCCACTAACCAAGAGAGGTTACAACGGCTGGACGAGATCTAGAGATGACAGCGACAACAAACTTTCTCCAAACCCTAGAGAGCGGCTTATACGGCGGCTGTTTAGTTTTGACCAATACCTTCTTTCTAACATAAATAATGAAAACAGTACAACAATAATAACTTCTTAATAGGTCTAAGTGAACCAAAATAATAATTATTAGTATTTATAAATTATTGTTCACACTTAAAATTAATTTTATATTATTTATAAATATACAATCTTCATATTATAAAAGAATATATATATATAGTTGGCAGGGCCGTGGGCCTCAATTTGTAGTGTTCGGGCCAGGCCGGGTCCATGTACTCATTTTTCTAGACCCGGCTCGACCCATTAGAATAACGTATTCGTGTCGTACTGACCCGTTTGGTGAAGTATTGTGTCGTACTCGTGTCCACCTGACCCATAAGGATAACATTAACGTGCTCGTATCGTATCAAACCACTTTTAAACATGTCGTTCTCGTGTTTTATTAGGGTTGGGATCGGTATGGGATGGGTCAGGATTCAACCTATCCCGATCCTAAAATTTCAGTACGGGACGAGTCGAGATTCGGGACGGGTCGGGACCAATCCTGATCTCGAAAACATGTAATTTTTAGTTCTAAATGCTATATTATTACTAGAAATCAAGCATTTTTTGAATTTGGGTAGGGATTGGGGATGGGTCGGGACGACATTTAGTTTTGCTTATCTTGATTCGACATGTTTACTCTTCAGAATTCAGGACGGGTCGGAACAACAGAATTTTATGATTATATCCCAAACCGATCAGGATATCGGTACTGAATTTCCAGCCTAATATTTTATGACTCGTTTGTCACCCCTACTTTTGAAATTATAACACACAAAAAGAAAGGATCACGTTTGTTTACTTTCCTAAGAGAACCCAGTCAGAAAATAAAAGAGAAATATACCGGTGCCAAAAGGCAAGACGCCAAGTTGTTCCAAGAGCCCAGTGGCATGTTATTGTACAGTCCCGCTCAGACGCGGGAGCCGTTTGCGGGACAGAACGGGACAATCGAACGACAGTCGTCCGATTTTTAATGAATTGATCCAACAAACATGATTAATTCATTAAAGATCAGACGACTGTCGTTCGATCGTCTCGTAAACTGCTCCCGCATAAGCAGTCTTGTGTTATTGTAACCAATTATATTTTAAGTGTTGAAGTTATATTTGGCTTAATTTTTTATTGTTTTTCGAATAATCATTTTCTAATAACTAAGTGTTGAAGTTGATGGTTGGGAAGATCAATTTGAAGATGATGATTCAGGGTTTGGTATTATTGATATTCAGAAAAATCTAACGTTCTTTATTAAAAAAATCAATTCTGATAAGAAAAAAGAATCAGAGTCGATGCGAAAAAAATCAGAAAAGAGTAGACGTGGAATATTTGACTAATTATTAGGGGGAGTACGTGTTAAAAATATCCACACTACAAATTGACCCAACACTCTCATTACCTCCCCCTCTCTAACTCTCTCTTCTTCTCTCCCTCTGAAGTTCGTTAGATTTCATTGCCAGATTTCATGGAGATTGAGAATGGGGTTGTTAACCTGGTCGACATTCTCTCCGGGCATTTCGACCCTACCGCCGTCGTGGCCGAGCCTCTCCCTCCCGTCGTCACCACCAACTGCGACCTCATCGGCAAAGTCGCCAAGGATCCCAAAAAGCGCGAGATCGTCCTCGGCCGCAACGTCCACACCACCTGCCTCGCTGTCACCGAGCCCGACGCCAACGACGAGTTCACCGGCGACAAAGACGCCTACATGGCCAGCGTCCTCGCCCGCTACCGCAAGACTCTCATGGAGCGCACCAAGCACCATTTAGGTCAAAAATCCAAATCCAAAACGACGTCGTTGTTTTTGAGTTCAAAATGAAACGAATCTTGAAATTTTGATATTCAATTGCAGGGTATCCTTACAATCTGGATTTCGACTATGGAGCGCTGAGTCAGCTGCAGCATTTCTCGATTAACAATCTCGGCGATCCGTTTATTGAGAGCAACTACGGAGTCCATTCGAGGCAGTTTGAAGTGGGAGTTCTTGATTGGTTTGCTAGGTTGTGGGAGATTGAGAAGAACGAGTACTGGGGTTACATCACCAATTGCGGCACCGAAGGAAATCTCCATGGAATTCTAGTTGGGTAAGTCTATGATTGTATTGAGCTGGATGAAGGATTGAACTAGTTAGGGTTTAACTAAAGAATGTGACTGTTTGCAGGAGAGAAGTGCATCCGGACGGGATTCTGTATGCTTCCAAGGATACACATTATTCCATATTCAAAGCAGCGAGAATGTATAGAATGGAATGTGTAAAGGTTGATACTCTGATGTCCGGTGAGATTGATTGCGCTGATTTTAGAGCTAAGCTTCTTGCTAACAAGGACAAACCGGCTATCATTAATGTTAACATTGGTAAGTGTAAGACTTAAGGCAAAAAATAAATTCACTGTCGTGTGGTTTCTTTGTTTTTTGGTTGAATGGTTCAGTGAGTTGAGTTGCTTGCATTGCAATTTGCAGGAACAACTGTTAAAGGAGCTGTGGATGATCTGGATCTTGTCATAAAAACCCTTGAAGAATGTGGATTCAATCCTGATCGGTTCTACATTCACTGCGATGGAGCCTTATTTGGGCTCATGATGCCCTTTGTCAAACTTGTATGTCACTAATTTCAACCCTTTGTTCTGCATAGGAATTTTATTGTGCCCATCGTAAACATTTTTGTTCCATAATTGGGGATTTGGTCCTGAGGTTTTTTGTATATGGTTATCTGATTGCCATGCTATATTTGACTATAGTAATTCATTCGATCATATTGTTTCCTTCATATTGATGTAAACGGAAGATATCGTTGATCGGATGGTAGAATCGATGAGAATAGACAATGGATGAATAAGTGGATCCTGTTGTAAATAAATGTTTGAAACTTTGCTCCGACTCTGTAAGCCAAGAATGGGATTGGAGCTGTCCTAGTTTTAGCTCGTGTCAGTGATAGGTGACAGATCAGTATGGAGTAGTGAGAAGAAAAATCTTGAGGTTTGTATACATATCATGTGTGAATAACAGGAGTATCTTGGAGTATTTTCTGTTTCCTTCTCAATGTAATATGCATATTTTTGTGTTCTGGATCGCTTTCCTCTGTTGCTCATTATGTTTAGTTGTGAGCAGGCACCAAAAGTTTCTTTCAAGAAGCCCATTGGAAGTGTGAGCGTTTCTGGTCACAAGTTTGTAGGATGTCCAATGCCTTGTGGTGTTCAGATAACAAGGCTGGAGCACATTAATGTCCTTTCAAATAATGTAGAATACCTTGCTTCAAGGGATGCGACAATCATGGGAAGCAGGAATGGCCATGCTCCTATTTTCCTATGGTACACCCTCAACAGAAAAGGTTACAAAGGATTTCAAAAAGAAGTTCAGAAGTGTCTTAGAAATGCTCACTACTTGAAGGACCGTCTTCGTGATGCTGGGATTAGTGCTATGCTGAATGAGCTAAGTAGCACAGTTGTATTTGAGCGGCCTCAAGATGAAGAGTTTGTTCGTAGGTGGCAGTTGGCTTGCCAAGGAAACATTGCACATGTTGTGGTGATGCCAAGTGTGAACATTGATAAACTGGATGATTTCTTAAACGAACTAGTTGAAAAACGCTCAACATGGTACAAGGATGGGAAAATTCAGCCTCCTTGTATTGCAGCTGATGTAGGGACGGAGAACTGTGTCTGCGGGAGGCACAAGTGATTCATTTACTTTAGCAGCATGCTGTTGTTGTATCGTAGTACTTTGTTCTATTGAACTCCTGCTTTTTGTAGTTCTTAGTATCAGGGTTTTTCCATTGTTCTCATATCTACCTAGTCTTCTGATTTCTTCTCTCTGAAACTCAAGAATCTTGCTGTACCACTGGAGTGCTTTGTAGTGGTTCAACTATTACTTGTTGCGCATAATGCAAGATTTTGGTTCAGCCACACAATTGTGCCTTCATTTGATCGTAGATTCTTAATAAATCTCATTGCCAGATTCTTTTGAATTAGTTTGGGCATCCACTACTGCAAACTGCACCAGCTTGAAGGTGGCATGGATTGATATTGTTGCTCAGTGTTCATGTTAATTCTTGGGATTATAGCATGGGCAAGGTCATGCCATAAATATTTTTCTTCTTCTTTTTGGGATAGTCTACACAGCTGAGGGATTGTGGTGATAATGTTATGAACTAAAGTATCAATTTATGAGAAGATTGTGGCTTTTCGTGCCGTATGTCTATTAGATTCTTCATTTCTACGATGAACTATATTATGGTGAAGGGAAATATGCATGGATCAGATTAATCGAGTAAAACCTGTTTTCCTGACATTTTGTTAACATTTCCACCAAGGCAATTACCATCAACTAGTAAGGTTCTGGTGTGTGCTAATGTTGTTTGCAAGAACCAAGTGGATTAGTGCTAGTACTTCTATACTCCACGTAAGTGGAGCACAGCTACACCTATACTACTACATGAGTAAAGAAGCTTCACACAAGTCTAAACCAGATCGATCTCCTGTTCTCTACCTGTCTACTTCCGTTGAACACGTACCCATGTTTATATTCACAAAAACGAAAGGAAGCTACAAACTAATCCACGCGTGAGTTACACGCGCCGCACTTAACTTCGTACCACATCAGAGCTGAAAAATCCATTACTGGAAACTTGGCAACACTTTTCAGATGGTGTTGAAGAAGCGAAGAGTACCAAATCCATTACGGATTTCCGTTACTCCAACTTCTATATGGGCGTCTGGTGTTTTCTTAAGTTATGACCATGAAGACAGTGACACTTTCTGCTCTCACTTGTACCACAAGTTGCAGTCTCGAGGAATTTGTAACATCCAGGATGACAGTGAATGCCCTCTTGAGCCTATGGTGGTGCAATCGAAGAATCGAGGTTTGCCATTGTTGTTCTCTCGCAAAACTATGCTTCTTCTTCCCGGCGCTTAGATGAGCTTTCAAAAATTATCGAGTGCATGAAAGATAGGAACAGGATTCTACCGATATTTCATGATGTGAATCTCTTCCATGTCCAAAAACAAAAGGGGACTTTTCAGAAAGCATTTGACAAGCATGAAGAAATGTTTCAGGATGACTTGGCAAAGGTTGAAGCTTGGAGAGATGCTTTAACTAAAGTATGCAACTTTGCTGGATGGACTTTCAATGATAGGTAAAGGTTGTAAATTATGAGTTGATGTGTTAGCTCGATATACACTGTTAGCATATTAAGGGTAAGCAGTTGTTTAATTAAGAGAATGATCACAGTATCCATTTTTTCCTTTTCTTGATGCTACTCATGTTAGGAATGAAGTACAAGTTGTAGAGGAAATTACTGAAGCAGTCTGGAACAAATTACATCCTAGACTCGGTCCAACCGAAAGAGTGCATCCGACGTCCACACACAACTTGGTAAGATTTTACTTTAGACTAAAAATGACATAGAACTGTCTTTTAACTTAATACAGATAATGTTATAATATTTAGACCTATAAGTTACACCATAAATTTATGATAGAAATGTTAAAGGTTCATGAGTTATGAGTTAGTGATCTTAGCAGTTAGTAGCTCTTAAGTTACAATGTTTTAAGACTTGAGAATATGGATGGTTATGGTGTCATAAGTTATGGGAGTTACATGGAGCACCATTATGTGAGAGCACTAATGAGGGTTCCTCATTAAACATATAAAAGGAGAGGTCATTTGCTCATTTTATCAGATCAATCACATCGATCATCTCAAGCATCTTCATCCTAGTAGAGAGTGAAGAGTGTCCGCTCCAAGTTGAGAGTGTAGTGTGGTGTAGCAAAACAAGTGTGAGAGAGTGTTTCCTTTAAGTGGTGTTCTTGAAGTTGTGTATCTCTTATATACCCATTTGATTGGGGGTGAGATCGGGATGGGACGGTTCGGGATTCACCCCATCCCGAAACCGATCCTGATGTTTTTTTCGGGATCGGTACGGGACGAGATTGGTGTTTTTGAGATTTGGTACCGAACCGTCCCGATCCCGAATAGTTCGGGATGAGTTCGGGACCAATCGGGACAGAACCAAAAGCAAAACGGCCAAAACCTGCATCTGCTTAATTTCTAGTAGGTTATCTCAAAGTTCAAGTAGGCATAAAGATATATCGGGCAGCATGAGGTACCGAACATATCAATCTTCACTATATACATTTATAAATATATACATACACATATGTTGCAGATTCTGCTTCATACAAATATGCCAACCTTTACAGCTGATAGTGATGCCATATCTATGGGGTTGAAAAATGTTGCAACCCCGGGAGGACGTCTATTGGGAGTGATTGATAAGCTTATTATGTCAACCCCATCCTGAGCAGCCTGGGATGCAAATACATTGTCAAGATCTAATATTCAAGAAACTGGCAAGTCATACATATATAAAAGATTGTTTTTCGTTTTGGTTAAGACACCCCACTGAAGATTCATCAGCTGTTTGATGGGTTATAGTTTTCAGAAATGCCTAGCATATTGCAGGGGTACCTAGTCTATTGCAGCAACAACATCAGCAGCAAAGCCTCCAAAGCTTTTGTACAATGCCTTGTACACAGCAATGCTGGAATAAATAGACATGTGATTAAGAAAGTATAGCCGAATATCCTCACAATTCAACCAATCCAAAAAGGTGGGAATTTGGACCCCTTAATTTGGTTCTTCTGTCTTGGTAAGTTTGGTTCGGAACAAAAAATTCTGGACGGGACGGGATTTTCGGGACGGATAGAGCCTATACCGATCCCGACCCATTTAAGAAATTCGGGATCAGGTTTGGTATCGGGACGTCGTATCTGAAATTTTTGTCCCGTCCCGTTCGGTATCGGTACGGGATGGACGGGTTTGGGATCGGGATTTCGAGTCCAAATTCCCACCCCTACATTTGATAGAGGAAGTTCTTGTTGTTGCTGCCCCGTGAACGTAGGTACATTGCCGAACCACGTTATATCTAGTGTTCACTTTCCTTTATCCTTTATATCTTTGCATATTTTTGATCTGTAGGTTTGATTTTTTCATTTCCATTATATTATTCTTCCCCAACAGTGGTATCAGAGCCCTGTTTATAGGGCGTGGGTGAAAAATGGAATGTTCAAGGAGTACTATGGTTCGGCTCAACCACACAAATTGGATCACATGAAAACCGCGAATGGAGGACATCCTCTATTGCAAAGATTTTCATGAGCCTATCGAAGGAGCTGAGGCAAAGCCAGAAGACACCTCGGTTGCAAATTAGACGAAGGTGAACCGCAAGGCAATCGGTCATATTCGAGAGTGGATGGATGATAGTGTGTTCCACCATGTGGCGAATGAGACCGATGCGCATGAGTTATGGACAAAGTTGGAGTCATTATTTGAGAAGAAGACCGCCGCCAAGAAAGCCTTTCTAATCATGGAGCTTATCAATATGAAGTATAGCGATGACGTGAGGGTCACTGAGCACTTGAATAATTTTCAAAGTTTAATTAATCAATTAACCACCATGGGCATGACGATTGATGATGAATTACAAGCATTGTTGGTGTTGGGGTCGTTGCCAGATAATTGGGGGATTTTTGTAGTCACTGTAAGGAACTCTGTTCCAGATGATAAATTAACAATGGATAATGTTAAAAATAACATGTTGAATGAATAGACTAGAAAGAAATTTTCAACCTCTGAAAATAGCCAAGTCTTTATGGCGGAGAATAGAGGAAGGAGCAAGAGTAAAGGACCCCAAAAATTATGGAAGGAATGCAAGCCGTTCGAGGACAAGATTCAATGGAAAATGTCATCATTGTGGCATCTTTGGCCACATGAAGAAAAACTGCAACAAATTTAAGAATGAGAAGAAGGAGGATGACTATATCTACCAACGGAGGGAAGACAAAGGTACCACTGTCGTTGCCATATCAGATGAGGAATGTGAGGTTCTTTGTTTTAAAGGTGAATGTCTACATGTCGATGATTCTTCCAGTTATGATTTTGCATGGATCGTTGATTCTAGTGCCTCTTTCCATGCCACTCCACACATGGAGTTCTTCACTACGTATAAAGGAGGTGACCTTGAAATTGTGAAGATGGGCAATGAGGGTTATGCAAAGATTGCAGGAATTGGAGATATTTGTTTTGAAACCTATTTGGGCTGCAAGCTTTTGTTGAAAGGTATTAGACATGTTCCTGGTCTACGTCTTAATTTAATGTTAACCGGTGTGCTTGATCGGGAAGGATATCACCATCATGGAGGTGATCAAAAGTGGAGGCTTACCAAGGGATCACTAGTGGTGGCTAGAGGGAAATTGTGTTGTACCCTCTACAAGACTTGTGGCAGGATATGCAAAGGGGAGTTGAATGTCACGAACGACTATTCTCCAAGTCTATGGCACAAAAGGCTAGGCCATGTGAGCGAGAAGGGATTGCAAGTTCTGGCAAGGAAATCTCTCATTCCTTTTGCCAAAGGTACTTCTCTTGACTCTTATGATTATTGTCTGTTTGGTAAGCAACATAAGATTAGCTTTGCTAATACATTCGTCAAGAAAGAAAGCATCTTAGACCTAGTACACTCAGATGTGTGTGGCCCCGTGGAAGTTGAATCACTAGGTCATAACAAGTATTTTGTTACTTTCATTGATGATGCTTCACGAAAGGTTTGGGTTTATTTGTTAAAATCAAAAGACCAGGTGTCCCAAACCTTCAAGGAGTTTCATGTCATGGTTGAGAGGGAAACAGAACGAACCCTCAAGTGTCTCCGCAGTGATAAAGGTGAAGAGTACACTTCGAACGAGTTCAGAGGTTATTGTTCGAAGCATGGCATTAGACATATGAAAGCAGTACCTGACACCTCACAACATAATGGTGTAGTAGAAAGGATGAATCGCACCATTTTAGAGAAAGTGAGAAGTATGTTGAAGACAGTGAACCTGACAAAGAGGTTTTGGGGTGAAGCTGTGACAACCGCATGTTATCTGATCAACCGAACACCATGTGTACCACTAGGACTAAAGACCCTAGAGAGCTTATGGACCGGTAAGAGCGCTTCATATTCGTACTTGAGAGTGTTTGGATGCAAAGCTTTTGCACATGTCCCAAAGAAGGACAGATTGAAGCTAGATGACAAGGCCATACCATGTATCTTTCTCAGGTATGGTAATGAAGAGATGAGCTACAGGCTATGGAATCTGATAATCAAGAAGTTGTTCAGAAGTAGAGATGTAGTGTTCCATGAGAATCAGACTGTTGCAGATTTTGACAAGCAGACAATTGATGATGTAGACAACCTCACTTATTCCTCACCACTTCAAGCTGCAGGTGCCGCGAATGATGTCGCGAATGATGTCACGAATGAAGCTGCAGATGCAACGAATGATGAAGTTGAAGCTGCAGAGGCCGCGAATGATGTCTAAGAGATCGCGAATGATGTCTAGGAGACCGCGAATGATGTCCAGGAGACCGCGAATGATGATGAGGCTGCCGCGAATGATGATCATATTCAAGAGGATCATATTCAGGGGGAGCCTAATCAAGAGCAGCAGCAGGCGAATGCCCAAGTACCAGTACAAAGATCTCGAAGAGCGCCGAAGCCAAGCACTAAGTACCCTTCTTCTCAATACATTTTGCTCACCAGTGATGGAGACAATCCATATGCCAGATATATTCTGTTAACTAGTGACGGAGAGCCTGAATGCTTTGAGGAAGCAAAGACTCATGCAGACAGCGACAAGTGGATGTTAGCAATAATGTATGAGATGGAGTCTTTGATGAAAAACAACCCCTATGAGTTGGTGGAACTTCCCAAAGACAGGAAAGCACTCAAAAACAAATAGGTGTTCAAGTTGAAGAGGGATGAGAACGACATGTTAACCAAGTTCAAAGCCCGGTTGGTTGTCAAAGGTTTCGGGCAAAAGGAAGGAGTCAACTTTGAGGAGATTTTCTCACATGTTGTCAAGATGACTTCTATTAGAGTTATTTTGAGCATGGAAGCTAGCATGAATCTTGAGGTGGAGCAGTTAGATGTGAAGACTGCATTCCTACAGTGTGATTTGGAGGAGGAAATATATATGGAGCAACCTGAAGGTTTTACAGTTGAAGGCAAGGAGCACATGGTTTGCAAGTTAAAGAAAAGTCTGTATGGGCCGAAACAAGCGCCAAGACAATGGTATAAGAAATTTGACTCTTTCATGGTGAGTCATGGGTACAAGAGGACTGATGCAGACTCATGTGTGTATATTCGCCGATTCACTGGTGGTAAATTTATCATTTTGTTGCTTTATGTTGATGATATGTTGATTGTGGGGCAAGATGTTCCTATTATCTGCAAGTTGAAGGCAGATTTATCAAAGTCTTTTGACATGAAAGACTTAGGTCCAGCGAAGCAGATATTGGACATGAAGATTACTCGTGACAGGAAGGCAAAGAAATTATGGCTGTCACATGAGAGGTATGTTGAACGGGTTCTTGAAAGGTCAACATGAAAGAAGCAAAGACAGTGAGCTCACCTCTAGGTAATCACTTCAAGTTGAGTAGGTTGTTATGCCCAACTACACAAGATGAGCAAGACAAGATGACATGTATCCCTTATACATCAGCTGTTGGTAGTCTTATGTATGTCATGGTATGTACTCGTCCAGATATTGCTCGTGCAGTTGGTGTTGTTAGTAGATATTTATCTAACCCTGGAAAAGAGCATTGGGAAGCTGTTAAGTGGATACTCAAATACTTGAGAGACACCTCAAAGTTGTGTTTGTCTTTTAGTGTTTGTCAATTTACAGTTTGCTTATATAATTATATGTATATATATTTTGTAGGAGAAGATTATTGAGCAATCTGTAGACGAGGGCAGCAGCAATACCAGTCTTGAGGAGAAGATTATTGAGCAACCAGGAGACGAGGTCAGCAGGAATACCAGTGTCAAGGAACAGATCATCAGCGTTAGTGACCACAATGAACATGAGGAGCGCAACCTCACAACGGATGTAATGCACAAATCTCATAATAGTCAGATAACAGTTTCGATTCCATATTATATCTCTTCAATTTTCGACTGAACAAGTTTGTATTTACATTATGAATAGGCTACTTCATCAGAAGAATGGAACTTACTCTTTACCCTCATCCTCGAGATTCTTTCTGCTGGTTTCGATCAAGCTTCTTCACCAAGCAAACCCCACTATGCATTACTTGCAATGCTGCTTGCTGCTGCAGCTGTATTCACTTGCATTTGGGAGCTGATTCAAAAGAAAAGCCTAGTACTGAAGAGCTGGGAAAAACTACAGTGTATATCTTATCCACATCTTTCTAACACTTTCTTCGAAAGTCACTTAGACACATATGGATTAGTCAGTAGCATCTATCAATGCGTTTTCTCCACAATTCAGTATATTTACCTTGCTAATAGTCCTATCAGATTATGCGCCTTACCTGCCCTCTATCTCATGTGTTTGGCTGGTTCAAAACTATGGAAGAAGTACCATAAGCTAGCTCTAGATAGTTCTTCGGCAAAGGGTTTACGAATGAATATCTGTCAGTAATGGATTGATAATTGTGAGTAATTAAGCAATTAAGAGAATGTTTCTTCTTTCGTAAAAAATTATCTGACAGGGATATCATCCGTTATCAGTGACCCTGCAAGTGGTTCCCTTTCATCAATTTCTGTATTTGATTGTATGGAATGTAGCATTGACAGAAACTTGGCAGAAATTTGATTATGACAGAATCGCCTGCTGTGAGAGGAGTTTGATATCCTCGGATCCTCCAGAAGTTGGTAAATGTGTTTTTAATAAAGGGCTGGTGCGGCTGTCCTCAAGCTTCTATTAATGAAATTGTTGAATACAAGGGGAGACAATGAGCCTAAATCTCTGATTACAAAGACTTGAAATAATATCAGAGACATCTACAATACTCATGTACTCAAACATGCATCAATTAACAAAAAATATTACTCTAATGGGGACTCTATTTGCTTTGATATAGCGGTGACATCCTGGACAACACAGTAGATGTGCAACACGCTTACACATCCTAAAATTCACTTCTACAACAGCTTCCCAGCTATGTTGCTGCCGGGAGATAAATCCGGCGACATTCACCTTCACCCTGTCAATAGGCGGCAACGACCATTTGACGAAGTAAAGAACTTGCCGCCTATCCAGAGCAGAAAAGACACTCAAAATGCACACATGGACACAAAACCCGACTCCCCCTACACAACTAGCATAGAGACTTATTGCTTGCAAGAGTATAGGATCTGAAAAGTAGGCCTTTGCCTGATTCCACCAATATTACTGTTCATCATATTAATCCCACCACCACGAGAGTCTAATCCTTTATCAGTTTTATCCTAACCTGTGCGGCAACTAAATGGGGTAGGACTGTTTGGATCATCACGTAGACTGCATTATTTGTTTGTTTTGTTTAAGAGACTAACACTACCAGGATAAGCATCTTAGCCGACGAAATTTTTTCGTCGGCCTGTTCACCATATTCGTCGGCTAAGGTTATAGCCGACGACACGTCGTCGGCTAAGACGTCGTCGGCTATAATTTGTCGGTTAAACTTATAGCCGACGAAATAAAATCCGTCGTCGGCTATAATCCAACACTTAGCCGACGAAATAATATAGAAAATTCGTCGGCTATAATCCAACACTTAGCCGACGAAATATCAATATTTCGTCGGCTTATACGTGTGACTTTAGCCGACGAAATATTAATATTTCGTCGGCTAAAGTTTTTTAAAAAATTAAAAATGAAATAGAGAAAGGCCGACGAAATATAGTTAATTCGTCGGGTAAAGTATTTTAAAAATTAAAAATTAAAAATCAAATAGATAAAAGCCGACGAAATTTACAATATTTCGTCGGCTATAATACTTATAGCCGACGAAATTTACCAAATTTCGTCGGCTAAAGGTTGTTGAAAAAAAAAAAAAATAGAATAGCCGACGAAATATGGTAAATTTCGTCGGCTATAGTACTTTTTATACTAGAAACCCAAACAAAATTTATACATTACCATCCAAGCATGCTGCAAATTATAGAAACAATTTCATAACCAACAACAACACACCATCAAAAGTAACATAAACATTTTGCATTAAATTTTCAATTCATAAATTGTTCATAAACCTAAAAAGTAAATAAATATTTGTTCATAAACCTAAAAAACTAAATAAATAATTGTTCATAAACTTAAAAAACTAAATGAAGTCGATATCATCTAAATCAATATCTGCGCCAGGATGAGGTTGTTGGGGAGGTTGCGGCGGCTGAGGTAAGAGAATAGGCGTGGGCATGGGCGGAAGCGGAAGTCCCTGAAGCTGTGCAGCTGAAAAATCTTGCATGTACTGGAACATCTGTTGCTGCTGTGCCTGCTGGGCGGCATAGACTGCTGCATTGTACTCCTGTAGAGCGGCAGTATATGCTGTCTGGGCGGCCTCTCTCGCGGCAGTATATGCTGCTTGGGCGGCTTGCTGTTCCCGTAACATCTGAACTTCCGCCTCAAGCTGAGTCGTTCTGCTGCTGGTCGAGGCTCATTTTTTCTGAAACCCAGGAGTGGTCTTCAGTACCCCCTCGCCCTTCTTTCCCAGACCCCGACAGTTGAATTATTTCCTCGCGGTGGGAAGGCTGTGCCCATGATCCTGGCCCCAACGCTGAGATCCGAACTGTCGATCCGGGACATGGCTTCGGACATGTCTTCCTCTTGCGTGTCAGGCCATGTCTCCCTGACTATAGCAGCCATCACCTCGTCACTAGCCTGCCTCACCCTCGCCTAATTTGATAGGAAAAAAAAATTAATTAACATTTTAAAATATATATATATACATATAATTTACTAAATTTTAAAACGTAAAACGACTTACAATATCCTCATGGGCGTCAGGATATGCCTTCTCGTACGTATAGACGTACCGGTTGACCTCTGGATGTTCCCTGGCCGCCTCCTCCATCAACGATGCGAACGGTCTAGAACCGGCATGATGGTTCCTCATGTTGCGTTGCCGGTTTTGAGCGTTCACCCGGGAAACGGCCTACAAAGGAATCAAATTAGTAAAATATTTTAAAACGTATTAAATATAATTCAATATAATAAATAATTATTTTTAATTACCTGTTTATGTGGGTTGTTGAATTCCGATATCAGAAGCCAACGCCACTCGTACTCCCTGAACTGGAACTCAAGGGGGGTGCCAGAACGTTCGTTCCCATGCGTAGTCCAATGGGTCCGTAACTCGTTCTTCCACTCCTTGTACCTGTAATACGCAAAAAAAAAATATAAATATTATTAATTATACATAATTTTCTTTTGTCCTTAACTTTGCAACGTACCTTCCCCCGTGCACAACGTCCGCCCAGGTGTTCCTCAGGTACTGAGGAACGTCAAACCACACCTGCATTTAAACATTTATTAGTTTAGACGTTCATAAATCTACAATGTAATACATAATGTTAAATATGAATTTTGTTATACTTACCGACATGGCGTTGTGGACCATGTCCTTAACCTCCTGTGGGACCTCGCCCCAGTCTGACCACAACATAGGGACTCTATCCCTAATAAGCGCTCCCACGCGGCCAGAGTACATCCTCGTCTTGCCCCCGATACTACGTTCCCATCCCCGTCAGTATCAATGACGATCCTTCCCGAGGTACTCACTGTCTTCTCGAGAGCTTTCCCCGTAACCGGACCTCTCTTCTTCTTTGTCGGCTTGGCTCCGACGGTGCCTATCATAAATTGATGATTAGTAAATTAATTTTATTATAACATTATAACATAACAAATTACTTATATAATCATTACCTGAGGGCGTTGGGGCGGATGCGACGGACTCCGACTCTGTCGCCGACGATGATACCCTCGCAGAAATTAACTCAGTAGCAAACGGCACGAACAGATACACCGCTGATGGGGTCACCTGCGGGGGTAGTGGATAAATCGGCGCCCCTGAGTCATCGACTGCAGGTATTGCCGGTATGAAGCGCGGAAGGAAAAGAAGAGGCGGCGGCATCTGTACCCCGGAAGACCCACCCTCCGATGTAGTAGGGCCCGGTGCCGGTGCCCTATGTATCTCAGGCATACGTGGTGCAGACACCTCCGCCTGAGTCGGAGGCCACAGCTGCCTCGAGGAGTGAGGGACGGTGGGCTGCCTGGAGGAGCGAGGTACGTTAGGCTGCCTGGAGGAGCGAGGGGCGTCCGGCTGGCCGGAGGAGCGAGGGGCGCTAGGCTGGCTGGAGGAGCGAGGGGCGCTAGGCTGCCTGGAGGCGGGAGGGGCATCTGGCTGCCTGGAGGAATGTGTCGGCTCCAAAAGAGACGCCCGTCGGGTCGTCATTGGGCCCTGAAACGAACCCCGAGGGTTGCTAGACGTTCCCTCAGACGATTCACCCCTTTGGCCCTTCGAACTCTTTGATTTACTGAATAATCCTTTCATCCTAAATAATATAATTAATATTTTGTTAAATGTATAAAATTATAAAAAATGAACAACATTAATAAAAATTTATTTTTATATACCAATTAATATTGTAATATACGCAAATATATTAAATAAACCATTCAATATTTTAATATACCCAACCATATTAAAAATTTCCAATTTACTTAATACACCCAATTTCCAAATATATTAAAAATCACCAAATACACCCAAATACACCAAATACACCTAAATACACCCAAATACACCTAAATACACCCAAATACACCCAAATTCACCCAAATACACCCAAATACACCCAAATTCACCAAATACACCCAAATACACCCAAATATACACCCAAATTCAGTAAATACACCCAATATAATTCAACATTATCATAATACAATTCAACATTATCACATTATAATTCAACACAATTCAATATAATGCAATATATTGAAAAAACAAATGAAATTTGTTCTATAATACAATATAAACATGAAATTGCATACCTAATTTGTTTGGGAGATGAGGGAGGCGGAGTGGAGGCCGGAAACCGTCGAAAATGGTGAAAGAAAATCGAGAGGAGAGGGAGAAATTCGCCGGCGGAGTGGAGAAAGTGGAGAAGTGGGGTTCTGTCTCGCTGGGTTCGAATTTATAGGAAGAATTATAGCCGACGAAATAAAAAATTCGTCGGCTATAGTCCCACTTTAGCCGACGACAAAACCCTAATTTCGTCGGCTAAAGTCCAACTATAGCCGACGAAATTTTTTAGTAATGTCGTCGGCTATAGTCCCACTTTTACCCGACGAAATTACTACGAATGTTTAGTAATTTCGTCGGCTAAAGTACATTTTATAATTATTTAGTAAGTTCATGCACAATTTATATGTTTTATCTTGTGAAACGAAAAACCGACCGTCAGATATCATCATTATGTTGAAACATGTGTGAGGGTAAAATTTCAGCATCATCGGACACACGTAAGGGCTCGATCCGCACGGTCAATCCCGTTGGTCAAACCCCTAAACACAAACAAACGGTGATTTGGCCACCTAAATTACGTATTCTGTCCGGACCTTCAACTACAAATAGTTTCATATCGAGGAGACGCAACTAGCGGTATAAAATTTATAAGAAAAATAACCGTCGGAGATAGGGCGTCCTCTATGGTGAACGAATAGAAAAAATGCAATGACCGCAAGTATTGGCACCGAAACTTATCGGAATTACGTGAAATTTCAACCGTAGATATATTTCATCGTTCCGGTCATATCTTATCTCACGACTTTTTTTTGTTTGAAGCATCTACGTATAGTTTGTTTTTAAAACGGAACATTTACTTAACACAGTAAATTAGTTATACAACATTAGTAGGCATATTTTGATTATGACAATCCATCTTGTGAAACGAAAAACCGACCGTCAGATATCATCATTATGTTGAAACATGTGTGAGGGTAAAATTTCAGCATCATCGGACACACGTAAGGGCTCGATCCGCACGGTCAATCCCGTTGGTCAAACCCCTAAACACAAACAAACGGTGATTTGGCCACCTAAATTACGTATTTTGTCCGGACCTTCAACTACAAATAGTTTCATATCGAGGAGCCGCAACTAGCGGTATAAAATTTTATTTTATTTATTTAACTTTAGCCGACGAAATATTAGGGTATTAGTCGGCTATACTTTAGGGTTTAGGGGTTAGGGTTTAGCCGACGGAAAATTAGGGTATTCGTCGGCTAAGACAGTTTTAGCCGACGAAATTTTATGTATTTCGTCGGCTAAGATACTTGTAGCCGACGAAATACAACATGTTTCGTCGGCTAAAAGTATCTTAGCCGACGAAACATGTTTTATTTCGTCGGCTAAAACTGTCAAATAGATAAAAAAACAGTTGGTTTAACCGTACCCATAACAATTTCCTGCATATATAACCAACATTAAGATACATTATGAATTGTAGAGCTTGTACCATATAAAACACATCAAATTGTATTACAAATTCAAATAACTAAGAAGGCTCGTAATCAGAATCATCCGATGAGTCTTCTTCGGTGTCAGAATTAATTTCCGGTAATCTATGCATTTCTACATCACAAGAGTCGTCGTCTGTTTCTTGATTTGGATCCACATCAATAAGGCGAGCGTCTAAATCACGAATTCGAACCGAACGACCCGGTTTAAAATTATTAAGGCGAATTGTAGAGGAGTCAGGAATACCTATTGCACTGTGTTCTTGATACGCAACATTTTCTTCCTCGTCTTCGGCCTCTCCAAGTGTAGCAGCCCGGTAAATGTTTCGAGGGTGCACAAGATTAACTACTTTCCACGCGTCACCCTTAACAAGGTCATCAAGATAAAACACTTGTTTCACCGATGTCGCAAAACCAAACGGGTCATCTTCGTAACAGCTTGTACCAGTGTTCACCGATAAAATCCCGTACTGATCAATCTTCATGCTCCGCGAGCTTCTAGTATCAAACCATCTACACTTGAACAGGTGCACGGTCATGCCTTGCCCATAAACGAGTTCCACCACTGAATCAAGAACACCATAATAATCAACTCCATTCCGGCCACCATGCGCCATAACCCCAGAATTCTGTGTTCTTCGTCTGTTGTCTCTCATTTCACATATAAATTGCACGCCATTGACCTTGCACATTGGGTAAACTCTTGACATTATCGGCTTCATAGCTAGAAGTCTTAGTTCGTGAGACCAATTTGGGTGACCATCAAATTGAATATGGTTCATTTGCAACCAAAGATTCAATGTATTGTAAATATGAATAATTATGCAATCAATGAGCCATGAACAGAGTTAAAGAATTACATACCCAATCGCCAAAATAGTTCGCGAACTCCTTGTTGTGGTAGTCGAGATCACCTTGAATGTCTGGACAGTGTAGATGGATGTCTTTCCAGTATTCAACTTCTTGACAGTTAATCAATACCCACCAATGGGCTATGACGAGCTCATGGGGTTGCAACTTGTAGGACTCTGGTAAAATTCCATAAACTTCAACATCATTTGAGACTATGGAAAGGTTAAACTTCGGTTCATCAACCGGTATGGTTTGTGGAGTTTCCTTCAATGCTCCTAGATACAACTTCATGTAGGTGACGCACTCGTGCGCAATATATGCTTCTGCTATACATCCTTCAGGCGCGGATTTGTTAGCCACATAAGATTTGTAGTCTCCAAGTTGTCTGTAAATAAATAAATTTGTTGTCATATGTTACGATTATATAATGAACATGTACAATAAAAACATTAGGTGTAAAAAACATACATTTCCATAGGATACATCCAAGTATAGTGTACAGGACCGGTAAGCAACAATTGCTCGGGAAGATGGATCATCAGGTGCGGCATGATGTCAAAAAAATTTGGAGGAAATATTCTCTCAAATTTACACATGATATAAATAATGTCCTGTTGCATTTCCCGGAGATCAGATTTTGTCACTTCCCTTGTGCATAACTTCTGGAAGAATCTTGACAACGCTACTAACGGCTCCACCACCTGACGGGGAAGGAAGGGTCGAATGAAAATAGGGAAGAGACGTTGTAGCAGAATATGACAGTCATGACTCTTTAACCCGTACATTTTATTGTCCCGAATGTTTACACACCGGGCTATATTTCCTGCGTAGCCTGAAGGATACTTCACAGAACTCAACCACCTGAAAATTACGTTCTTCTGTTCAGGCTTCACGGTGTACGGAGCTTGAGGCATTTTTTTCTTCCCTTCTTTCAACCACAAATGTCTTCGTATCTCCATTTTTTTAAGATCAATGCGTGCCTTCGGACCGTCTTTCGTCTTTCCCTCCAAGTTCAGCACGGTTCCCACCACACTATCACACACATTCTTTTCTATGTGCATCACATCTAGGTAGTGCCTGATCAACAACTTACTCCAGTATGGGAGTTCCCAGAATATGCTCTTATGTGTCCAAAATTTATACCTGTCGGGTCTGTCAGGTATTGCCGCCACTATATTGGGATGATTGCTGAGCTGTCCAAAATCATACTCATTAAGCACTGCTAAAATTTCTTCCCCTGTCCATCTTCTAGGAGGCACACCAAGTTCTACAGTCTCATCAAATGCCTTGTCATCGAACCGCCATTCGTGATCATACGGAAGGAGAGTACGGTGACCCAATCTACATATCTTGTTGCAATGACTACTGCTCCCCTCATCGCTTAGGCACTCTGGACAAGCCTTGTATCCCCTAACAACGTTGCCCGACAACATCCCACGAGCAGGAAAATCACTAATGGTACCAACAACCATAGCATGCATCTGGAACATTTCGTGCATGAACTTATCATAAGTGGGATGACTAACGTCCCAAAAAAACTTAAGCTCTTCAATCAAGGGTCTCAAATACACATCGAGACACTTCCCTGGATAACCGGGTCCCGGAATCAACAAACTCAACATATTGTATTCCTTCTTCATGCACATCCATGGAGGAAGATTGTCTGGTACCAAAATCACCGGCCATTCACTGTATTGAAGACTCATGTTGCCAAAAGGATTGAACTCGTCGGATGAGAGCCCGAGCCTCACATTTCGGGCCTCAGACGCAAAATGAGGAAACTCCCTGTCTATATGCTTCCATGCCTCCCCGTCAGCAGGGTGTATAAGGGTATCTTCGCCTTGCAATTCCCTATCAGCGTGCCATCTCATAGATTTGGCCGTGTGTGATGACATGTACAACCGTTCCAGCCTATCCCTCAACGGGAAATACCGAAGTACCTTCATAGGTTTCCTATTGCCTGCAGGAGTCAACTTATACCTGTCACTCTGACATACTGGACATGTGTCAAGGTCACCAAGGTCATTCCCTTCTGGATCTTTACCCCAGAAGAGAACACAATCATATCTGCATGCATGGATCTTGATGTAGGAAAGCCCAAGATCTTTCAGTATACATCGGACCTTATGATGAGTGGTAGGAAGACGATGACCGTGGGGCAGCATCGAAGCAGTGTACTGTAGATACTCATCAACAGCCTTCACAGTCGATTTTGTCTCAACTTTAATCTTCATAACGTCCATCACACTTTCAAGAACCGTTTTCTGACAACCGGGGTACACAGGGGTCTGTTGGAAAGCAAGTAGTTTGTTGTACCTGTCAATACCAGCAGTGTTGAAAACTCTAGGGAAGGGCTGCACCGGCTCAGACATATACGGTCCTTCAAAGCATACACCCCTCTCATAAGGAAACATATCGTTGATGAAGGCCGTTATTGGATCGTTGGATGTACTGCCCGTCTCAGAAAATTGCCCATGATCATGCGGACTCCTTGATGATGTTTCACCGTGATATATCCAACATGTGTACTTCTCCCAAAACCCATTACTTTTAAGGTGCTGCCAAACCTTGTCAATTGGAAATCGATACATATCGCTGCGACACTGACATTTAGTGCACGGATAATAGAAAATTGTATTCCCTTTAGCATTATTCATCACATATTCAATAAAACTAACAACTCCTTTAGCATATCTTTTGTCCTATTTTGGAAGCGAAATCCAACTCTTATCCATATCCTGAGAAAATAACATAATATATATGTATAAACGCTAATTAATTAAATTTACGAATCATTCAATTTATATTATATCTGCAGTTAACGTACAATTAATATATATATACATGCATATATATAATAATTACTAATTAATATAATCAAATTAATATATATATATATATATATATATATATATATATATATATATATATATATCAACAACTTCATATATATTATCAAACCCAAATCGATCAACTCAATCACACTCAAAACACAATATAATCAACTCTAATTAAAACTCAAAATCAATGTGCATAACGAAAATAAAACTCTTAAATCAACTCAAAAACAAGATATATACATATACGTACCTATATATAGCGCCACAAACTAATTTCGGACAGATTTCGACAACACCCAACAATTTCGCCAACCCCAAAACTTTTTCTCCCGTTTTTTCTTTCAAATCAGCTACTGTATAGATCTGGAAATATAAAGCATTTTAGCCGACGAAATTATATATATCGTCGGCTAAAGTTTTAAAATTTCGTCGGCTATAGTTCACAGACTATAGCCGACGAAAAAAACTATTTAAGCTGACGACACAACATTTCGTCGGCTAAAGTGGACTTTTAGCCGACGAAAATTTCACTTAGGCGACGAAAGTTTTTTTCGTCGGCCTGTTAATTTTTTTTCGTCAGTTATGATACTTATTCTGGTAGTGTAATAAAATTTTCCCTTCCAATTAATTAAGGGTATAATAGACTATTTACTTTGTAAAATGGTTAGTTTTCAACTAAATGAAAAAAGAAAGTTAAAAACCATCTTAATGACTAAAATGTGGTTAGTTTTCAAAATTTCTCTTACAGTTACATATATGGCTGGATTTGGTGTTGCAGAACAAAGACGAGAAATTTTGAAAAGTAACCAACTTTTAGTCATCAAGATGGTTTTTAACCTCTTTTTATCATTTAGTTAAAAACTAACCATTTTATATGGTAAAAAGTCTATTACACTTATTTATTTATAAGAAAAAAATAACAACTTAACACGGTAAAAAGTCTGCAACAAACTTTAGGGGCTTTCTTGTGTCATAGAGAGCATAATTGATCAACATTGGCTAATATTAATATATATACACAACTTTAAACATAGAGATGCTAAATTGTTGCCATCCTCTGCTTATAGTTTAGTCCAATGCTAAATTGTACATTTAATACTTAGTTTTGTTTGCAGGGATTATCTGCAGTTATTAATTTTAAACAACACTGTTTGATCATCTAAACTATTAACAGGGTAAAGGGGCTACTAATGTTATAATTTAAAATTTACAATATAAGTTTAACTTTTATTTATATTCCGCTTTGTAACACTCGTTCACGCTTCGAGAACAGCGCCCGGTGGTTAAATTCTGCCACCGTCGGGACCGAGGTGTGACATTTATTATGTGGTAATAAATTAGGTCTTCAAGTCTATTAGATTGTAAGATTGGATTTGGTGCTAGGAATGTGCTAGTAGGGTTTATTAGGTGGTAGTAAGGTTGGATTTGGTCACAGAAACTTGAGTTTTGTAGTTTACTAATGTTTATTAGGTGGTAATAAAGTTGATTTTTTTGCAGGACTGATTGTGGACCTGTCATCCTACATATTATAAAGAGCCTTTATGATGGGAAGAAGCTAACAAAAGCTGGATGGGAAAAAATGAGACAGAAGATGCTACTGAAGTTCATGGATATCAAAATTGAACAAAACATGATCCAATTTTAGAAATAGGAGCATAAGACTATGTGTAAAATATGTAGTATTATGGTAGGGATCATATGTAAATTTCAACTGCAAGAAGAACATTATGTTTAGTTTCAGTTAGTTTTAGGTATGTTACAATTTGGCTATTAAGTTGTATTTTGACCTATCTTAATACACAGGTAATTCCCAGTTATTTGCAGTGTGCAAAAAATGGTTCTAACTTGTTTACTAACACCCAGTAATGATAACACTTGACAGAAAAAATGGTTCTAACATGTTTACTAACACCTAATAATGATAACACTTGGCAGAAAAATGGTTCTAGCCTGTTTATTAACACCCAGTAATGATAACACTTAGCAAAAAAACTAGAAAACAAATGAATTGTGATATATTCCCAAATGAAAAGAACTGAAACTGAAGAAGACAAACAACCAATATTATAATTTCTAAAGCTAGTAAAATATTACAAGAACACAATCCTGATTTTCCAAAGTCATTATAGTATCAAATTAAAGACAAAATTAGCCAGATGAGCTTCAAACTTTTCATCTAGAAGAATGTTGCTTGTTTTTATACAATATTTGGTTGACAACCCTTATGCAAGTAAGACAATCCATGAGTAGCACTTTGAGCTATCTTAAGTCTTACATCCTACTTGAGAGGTGACACTTTCATGCAGCTAATAATCCAAACTTTCATTCTCCATATAAGAGTGAATTAACAATCTATCATTACCATACTTGCAGTAGCCTTGAAGAGAGACAAGGTTCTTGTGCTGAGCTCTTAAGAGAGCTTCCACTTCAGCTTGAAATTCACATTCCATATACATTACTGAGGACATGAAGGAGAGAAAGATGAAAAACTACAAATAGAGATATAACATCAAAAAAATATACAAAAAACAAAAATAGAAGATATAATAAGGTTGGATTTGGTCACAGAAAGTTAGTTTTCAACTTTATTATGTGGTAATATACTAGGTTTTCAAGTTTATTAGAAGGTAGTAAGATTGAATTTGGTCACATAAAGTTGGTTTTCAAGTTTATTAGGTGGTAATAAACTACGATTTCAATTTTATTAGTGGATAATAAGGTTGGATTTGATCATAGGAAGTTAGTTTTCAAGTTTATTATGTGGTAATAAACTATGTTACGGTCACAGGAAATTGGTTTTCAAGTTTATTTAGGCAGTAATAAAGATGAATTAACAGGAATAAACATACTTGAACCGTGATTCTAACTGAAACACTTGAATTTAAAGACATACAACAACATAAACACAGAAGAAAACCGAAAATTAAATCTACCAAAACAAAATTAACAAAGAAGAAATAGCGATAAGGAAGTTAATACCTATCCATGACTGAAAACTGAATAAAAAAGCAGAAGCTCGATCACAAAATCAAATCAAATCTGAGATCACAGAACCTCTCAGAACTTGTGCCTCAACACGCCATCAGACATCGATCTCCTAAATACAGAGCTTCTTCATCTCAGCTAGAGCTTGTATCAAAGAACTTGAATCATATAGAAGCTTTGTGTTTGAAATAGCACAGAAGCTAGATGAGGAAGTTGAATTGCACAGAAGCTTCTATAAAAGAACTTGAATAGCACAGAAGTCAGATGAGGTAGTTGATACCTATCCATGACTGAAAGCTGAATAAAAAAGCAGAAGCTCGATCACAAAATCGAATCAAATCTGAGATCGCATAACCTCTCAGAACTTGTGCCTCAACACGCCATCAGACATCGATCTCCTAAACGCAGAGCTTCTATCAAAGAACTTGAATCACACAAAAGCTTTGTGTTTGAAATCGGAGACATTCTTCGTGCCTCGATGAAATCGCAATGCCTCTCTCTCCTTTACTCTTTCTGATTTTCCCTTATAATTTTCAATTTCAGGAAGACAAGCACGTTTTTAATATAAATAAGGACAAAAACGTCTAATAGAAAATGAAAAGTGGGTCAGGTTTGTTAAAAACTGTTAGATTGGACAATAAACATCAACTCTTATGTTAGAGTGGTAAGTCTCTTACAGTATTAATTGTAATGGTAGTTGAGGTGTTAGAATTTGTATTAAGTAGACATTTTCTATTAATTAAAATCTAGGGAATTTGCTCTCATCCAAACACAACAATCATAATAATGTTTATTTTCCTGCCCATTGATTATTGAGCAACCTTCAGTTGATGAGGAGATCCCTCACATCAGTGATGTTAATGAGCACATCAATGACCATGACGGACGAAAGAAGGATGTAATGCTCCAAAGTCTAAAACTCATAATCTGTCAAAAAAAAGTCTAAAACTCATAGACCAAATGTTGTTGGCAAACACTATCCGATCTATTTAACTGAATATATGACCTATCATTTGTGTAGGCTTCATTAGTCACTAGAGTGGAACTTTCTAATCACTACCCTCGGCCTCGAGATCGATTCTTTCTGCTGGTTTTGATCAGGCTTCTTCGCCAAGCGAACCCCACTATGCATTGATCGGAATGCTGCTTGCTATCGTAGCTGTGTTCACTTCCATTTTGGAGCTCATTCACAAGGAAAGCCTAGTACTGAAGAGATGGGAGAATGCACATCGTATCCATATCCTTCTAACACTTTCTTCAATAGTCTCCCGGACACTTACGGATTAGCTAGTAGCATCTGTCAATGTGTGTTCTCCGCAGTTCAGTATATCTACTTCTTTCACTCCTATCAAATTAAATGTCTTACCTGCCATCTTTATCATGTGCTTGGCTGGTTCAAGAGTCTATGGAATCCGTAAGTACTTGACTGATATGGCTACTCTTAAACAGTTAAATTGTTACCCTAGTTCTTGGAGAAAGGATTAGAGTTCTCACAAGACGAGGGCAAGACTGGGGAATATACCACTATTACTGCAGAGACACGAACGTTTTAAATTTGTATCGGATATTCATGAACGTTTTAATATATATATATATATATATATATATATATATCAGATATTCATCCTCACAAAAGAAAGTCTTTGAGGATACCATCGTTGTCTTCGTTGATACTCTAAAAAAATAACGCCCACCGTGATCCTTAATCGGCTGGAATTATTGAAAGGAAGTGTCTTGAATGCAATTAACAATGACTGCAACCGTCAACATTATTCAGAAACAAAACTGATTTGTTTATAGTTGCAACTGCAACCTTCAACATTATTGGTGATCACATTATCCTCATAGTAGAGGAACTATTTGCTGTTAACTATACACACACAAAAGGAGAGGAAACAGAAAAAAAAGTCGTGCTAAGTGCATTGTGATTTGATTCAAGGCAAATGTACTAAAGTGGCTCAGCTACTATCGGATACTTGTTCTTTGGCATTCTTACTAGTGTTGGCTGGACTGAGTCATTTTTTTCCAGAGGCTTCCACCTGTAAAAGTTCATAGAAATTCAGATCAGAAATTAGTTGCAACAAGAGTTGATATCCTCAGTTAAAGTTATCATGTAATAAATCTGCAGATCATTTGATCAACTTCCAAACTTTGGTTTCTCAAGAACGTTCTCAATTACTTTCTATTTTAGACCATATTTCTCACAGTTCCTCTCTTCAGCTTACTTGTACTTGCAGACGAGGTGATGAATGAAAACTGAGATTTCAAGTTTGGCCAAATTGATTCCAGGGCACATACGTTGTCCGCTACCAAATCCAAGAAAGCTAAAAGGCTTCAGAGGTTCCTGTATTTTTAATTTTTTTATTCCATAATTAGTTCCCAATGTATCAGAACAATGCCACAGCTAAAAGGTATGGTAGGGGCAGTGGGCTCTTACATCAAACCTGGAGGGATCAAACTTTTCAGGATCGGGAAAAACTTCTGGATCATGATGGATAGAGACAACATCCAAGTTAACAGACCAACCTTTCTCTATTTTATATCCTGTCAATAATATAAAATCTCTTAGAAACCAGATGGTTGAACTTGGTGTAGTAAACATCAGCTTAAACAAAAATAATTTGGCTTTTCATTATGTGGTGTGTGGAGACAAAAACTGTACCATCAATCTCAAAATTCTGGGCAGCTTTTCTTGAAAACCAAGGTAAAATAGTGGCTCTTCGAAGAGTTTCGCTTATTACCTGAGTGTCAACAACAATGCAATGCTTGAGTTTCTAATTGACAATATTACTACATTAAGGTTCTGACTTCTGACTTGTGAGTACTATTGATGCACTTATTACCTTGGCGGTGTAAGGCATGTTGTTTACTTCGGACCAAGTTAGATTTACTCCATCATCGCGGTTTGCTTGAATTTGTCTGTGCTCATCCTGCAAGTCCACAATTCTAAGTCTTATGGAAACCAAATATAATCAGTTATAACCAAGCTATATATAGATGACTTACTCTTAGTTGTTCCAGGACATTAGGATTCTCTCCAAGGAACTTGATGAGCCATGTGAGAGCAGCAGTGGTGGTATCATGACCTGCAACCAGTAGAGTTAATACGTTGTCCTTCAATTGTTTGTCAGTCAGTTTATCCTTATTATCTTCACTGCCTGCTAGTTTGCTATGTTTCATTATCAGTGATTCCAAGAAGTCTTGTTGGAATCCTTCTCCATTTCTTCTTTTAGAAATTGCCGAGTCTAACATTGCATACATCCTATCCCGTGCCTGACATAGTGGAACAATCAATATTTCAGCAATTTGTTCATCACTGATTAACATCGATGGTTAATAAAGATGTGATACCTGAATACCAGAATGAAAAGCTGTTCCAGGGATTTTGAATGGCAAGGATGCAAAGGAGGAAGAAATGAGTTTAAAATTGGATCGGAATTTCTCTTGTTCTTCACCTGCAGGCTCCAAGCTCATGATCATGTTACCAATAACTTTGAGAGTGAACTGCACATACAATTAACAGAGTAATTAACTTTCATTCCCACAAGATTTTAGACTAGGAAATTTGCTACATGACTTGGTAACCAATACTTAACTGTAGAAGCTTCTTCAAGGACAAAAACAGTTCGGCCAGGCCAGTCTTCTAATATTTCTATTGCCAGGTTATTGATAAACTGAAAATATATTTTTAGGCCATCAACCGATAGAGGCTCAGCAATCAGCCGTCTAAGCCGCTTGTGTTCTTCTCCGGTAGTTTGTAGCAAGCTGGTTGGACCTAGCACCTGCTGTCCTGTATAAAACAGGTTTAAGCTTACCATTCCATCCCTTCCTGCTAACAACATCTTGCTAGCTTCTCTCCCGGTCATGAACACACTGAATCTACCCAAGACAAAAGTCTTGAACACTTTTCCATACCTGAAAATATAACATACAATGCATAGATACATCAAAGTCATGTTTCTTGTAATGAATGAAACGAAGTCATTAAATTGTTTACCTCTGCTGCCTCTTGTGCATGAAGCTGTATATACCAGATGGGCTTGAGAACTCGGATATAAATGAGAAGCTTTCTCCAACAATAGGCCATCCTAAGCTGCCAGGGATTCCCACCATGCTTTTCGGTGATGAAGTCCATGACTGCAGCACAAAGACAGCCAAAAACACAAAAACTGATAGCAGCAGTGTCACAGTGAATAAGATAAACAGCGCCATTGCAAAGTCACTGAACCAGAAGCTACCAGATGAACAGATGATTATTTTAGTCCCTGGACTCTGGACTTGTTAATCATATATATACTAATGACAAAGCACAATTGCAGTATTTAAGAAACATCAATGATGATTACAACTGCTTTGTACTGCGAAAAAGATTCGTCCAGTGAGACCTCTTTGTGATTAACGTCTACATAGGACTCATACCAATCATTAAGGCATTACTTATGCTCTTTGTCTGACATTTTCTCAGTTAGTATTTGGGGGAGACCACGTCTTTCTTCTTGTTCGTCTACGTTTCCATTCTTACTAAGCTAAAAAAACTTTCTAATGTTACAAGGACCAAGTTGTATCGAGTATCTGGCTTGAACTGGCCGGCCCTTGGGATTATAAATTTATAATACTTTGATAACCAGATAGTTTTGCTTGTACTATATATTGATAATTAGATACTTCTGCTTGTATTTAGGCTCAAGTTTAAGGGTCCAAGCCAAGAGAAAGAACGAATCTCAAATGCTCCTGCTCAGTTTTCAGGTGGAATAACGGTTAATAGACCAAGGGGAACCAACTGTTGTGTGGATTGATTCTAGTTTGTTCCTTCTGCTGTCGTTGGATGAGTGCAAGTTTAATCGCTGCAGGCCTATAAATAACTTGTCACACCCTCATCTGCTTTACGTGTTGGTAACCCGATAGAACTGATCAGTACAACCATGGCCAAAGAACCAAAAGCTGTCAGGATGAAACAAGGCCAGACAACCGAAACAATGTTCTATAACAACAGGACGCCACACCAAAGACCATTATTTGAACATACCGAAATCAAACTAGCAAGAGCAATGTCAGAGGATAGAGCATAATTAGCGAGAAAAAGGAGGTGCAAATCGCAAGTAGACTAACATAAAGCATGCAGGAGCACTATTAAAAATCACAAGTCATCTCCTTCCAATTACAAAGATAACAGAGGAGTTTAAAGTTAGCCGGAGCAAGGTGACTTTTTCCTTCCAAGAAGTATCCCGAAAATGACCACATTTGAAGCATCAGAATAAGGGCACTGAAAGAACAAGAAACCAATATGTCCTAAGAGAACCTGGATATTATTAGGATACTCTAAATGTGCAAAGGGAAAATGAGACTCATAGAGAGGCCAACTCTTCCGAGTTCCGACAACCAAAGCATCCTCACAAAGGCAAAAAGAAGAAATAGTGTCATCGTGTTAGCTTAAAGCCTAATGAATAAAATGGTTGCTACTTGCTAGTCCCCAGTTGTAAGATACTCGAAATAAGAGCAACTATGTTCAAATGCAAACATTCTATCGAAAGGACAAGCAGCAAAACAACAGCAACAGTGTCCTATAAAGTAGTAATTTGCAATACTACTAGATAATACAGAAATAAGAGTTCCAAGTTTTTATAACTAACCTCAGAAACCATAAACCACACACTTCGTCAATAAAGGGAAATAAAATGCAACTAACAACTACCATGCCAACCGAAGTCTTCTATGAAAGTAAATACCCTTCACAGATAGGCCTCTACATTTAGCTGCTAACCCCATTGTTAAGCTCCACTACTGTTGGAGTTTGAATAGAAAATGTGGGGTATTATTGGAACTTGTCCCACATTGAAGAAATATTAAATGCAATAGACATTTATAAGGAAATACCTATGTGAGGTATTAAATGGATTAAATGCCTTGTGTGGGCTTGGTGGGCTTTTCTATTGGGTTTTTCAATATAAAATAAATAAATAAATATATATATATATATATATATATATATATATATATATATATATTATTTAAAAGTCAAAGATGGGCCTTGGGCCTTGGGGCTCTAGTGAAATAAAATTTGTTTTTAAAATTTTGAAATAATAATAATATTATTATTTAAATTTTAAAATTCGAATAAAAGGTTATAACTGTTCGGAACAGTTACAACTGTTCGAACAGTTATGTCTGTCCAATTTGACTTTTATTTAAGAACGACCTTAAGGTCGTTGTATCCCATCAAACCATCTGCACTTCTTCTTCCACCCCAAAACAAATTTCTGAGAAGCACAAAGTAAATTCGTTAGGGTCAAGTTCTTGTGCAAGAACTTGAACAAGATAGTTGTATCCTCTAGATAGATGTCCGAAACTGCAGCATGAGTGGGGACGAATTTCTGTCTTAGGTCACTGCATAGCAGGCCTCTATCTGATCAAGTTAGTGAATTTAATTTCAATTTCGTTGTTGTTCTTGATTTCAATTCAGTTACTGTTATATATTTATTGTTTGTAAAGAAGATTATAGATTGGTTCTAACAACTACCACATTCATCTCCATCCTGAATTGTATCAATCCTCTTCCTTTCACTATCCCATTCCCAAATTATTAAGGACCTGACATCAGTTTTCCCGCAAACATAGTTCGCAAACCTCTCAACGTTGCCTTTAATATCTGATATTAAGGACTCGACTTCGGTTTCCCCACAAACATAGTTCTCAAATTTATCGCACAGGTTTGGTCCTATATGACGATTCTGTCTCAACATTCATGAGCTCCTTCCACATCTCCCTTCTCATGAGCTGCATAGACATCACAATCCAGGGAAACAAACCCAACAAACTCTCCAGTTTATTATAGGTCATACAGTACTCATAATCAACTATTCCTCTTTTTCTTCCCCATCGATTCATCAAATGCTCTGCATGTGCACCCTCACCAATCATAAAATAAAGTGTCAACAAGGTACAAACATTATACACATCCCTACTACAATAACTCGTCTCGAAAAGCCATTTCGACACATGTATGATCAACATAACAGAACAAAAGAGAAGCATCCAAAAGAAGATCAGTAAGCCGGAGTCCTTGACGCTTTCGAAATACTAGTCAGCTTCATCGAGGACGGGGACGGGGACGGAGGCAGGGGCTCAGTGGACCGAGTGGAGTAGAAGAATGCGGGCAAAACCCTAGCAGCTGCGACAGTGGTGCACCGTGGAGTTGAAAGGAACAACTTCTTCAGTGTGGCCAAAAGGGTGATCGATATAAATTTACAATGCCTTCTATACTTTTTTTGAGAACGGCTTTAATACTTCCTAGTTTCTACTGCACCGTAATTTCTGATAAAAATTTACAAAACATTCTCATTAACCCTAAAGTTGAAGATTTTTTTCCCAATAACAAAACAAGAGTTTAAAATTATCATCAATGTTAGATACTTTTAGAGATATATTCTCACGAACAAAGTTTTTAACTTTTTGTATATTTTTCTTGACTCAAATACCATGTTCTCTAATCTCTCTCACCACATCGTTTGACATATTCTCTCTCTGTCTCTCCTTGATAGGTGTCAATCTTGAGCGTAGCCTCCAAGTGCAGTCGAGGTCTGTCTCCCAAAATTACATCACTAATTATTTTTTTTATCAAATACAGTGAGTCGAACTCACGTCCTTTCATTTACTAAAGAGAAACTATGCCGCTAGATCAATTGGTACTGGACCATAGAGGATTAATTGTTAATCGGTTTTTATGTTTTTTTAATTTTCTTTTGTTTGTTATGAGCACTGTGGAATAGGCCGATAGGCTTGTGGAACAGTTTAGTTGCTACGGTAAGTTGTTTAGCATTTATGTTCGGTAATTTTGATCGCTGGGAAAATGCTTAGTTCCATTGAGAAATGTTTCACTAAACTGATTTTCATCTCACTTTCCTTCAAAAATAAAAATACAAACATAAATACATTATTGAATGACACATTAACACTTGACTATTGAAGGACCCAAAAAAAGAATGACAGCTTAACATTGTCACTGATTTATTTAGTGAAACACTTGATTATTAGCCAAGACTCACTCTCCCACTTAATGTTATTACAAGTTTAACATATTTTCTTCTTGCTTCAATGAGAGCATTAGATAGAGAGCTATAGGTTTTAGCAAAGGAACATTGGTTCGATTAACTTTTTTATTTTACTAGAGCTCATTATTACAAGATTCTCAAAAACCATTGCATTGGTCTAATGGTTCAGCGCGCAGGTTGGGAACCCTTAACCCACATGTTCAAGCACTCTATTTGCAATTCACAATTGGCTGCATCACCACTATTCAGAATTATCAAAATTAATTGTGAAAAAAATAATAAAATAAATAAATAGTTAGTTGAACAAGGAAGTCACCTGATGATTGTATTTGGTGGAGCATTTTTAGCAGATGAAGTATTATGTTCATAATAATCTCACCAGCAAGAGCAAGAGCAAGAACAACAGCAGCAGGAGAGAGATGATCATTTTTCTGAAAATAGAATTGGCACAAGGAACATTAGTGGATAAATCATAAAGCTTATATTTCTAAACATTTTGAGTTCGGGGCAAGCAAGCTGAGAGTCACCATCCGAATGGGAAATTTCTCCATCACTTCAGCAATCTCGACCACAAACTGGATCTTTCCGGTAAGGTATTTTAGGTGGTTGGCAACAATTCATTATAGCTCTTCATGGATCTCTAATGTGTATACATCGGCCAATTGTCTTTACTAGAAACCAAAAATCATCGGACATAGATACCCCAACAATGTCCAAATGGATCCAATGTCCCCAACAATTCAACAGCCATAACAAAAGCATTCTGAGAATCAGTCATAATGGAAATGTTTATTCTAGAACTTGGTTAGGCCATAGGAGCGTCAATTATTTCCTATACATTGTAAGGCTTTCTAATGTCTCCATAGAAACCATCTGCCTCGTTTGCTTCTTCTCGGTGGTCTTTTCGATTTATCATCATTTGTCTCCATCGTGTGCTCCTCCAGTACACATCTGCCAACAGTTGCACCGTATAAAATCAAATCGATGCTGCTTACAATACAAACTGCTCTCTTTACTAGCTAAAGGGATACTTAAAAGAAAAACTAGAAAGTAGAAGCAACATATAGCTGTCCCAAAATGTCAAGACTCAGAATGAATTCAAATCACAATTCTTGGAGAACTAATTCAATTGAACACACAAATACCATACTTCCGTAGTGAAAAGTATGTATCATTCACCTATTCTTTTGCTGTTGCTAACATTTTGAGAAAAGTGGAGGTTTCAGAAGTGTACTAGTGCTAGACATGTGAAAGGAAGACTCATGTTGAGTAGCAAGTGCTTCAAACTAAACTGTTTCTAAATAGTAAATACCAATATAATTAGATAGTTTGCTTGTACTTATCCTCAAGTTTGAAGGGTCCAAACCAACAGAGAAAATACTTTAAGCACTTTGCTAAGGTTCTAGGTGGTACACACGTTAATAGACCCAGGAGGAAGAGATCTCTTTTGTGTGGACTCATCCTAGTTTGTTCCTTCTCCTGTCGTTGGATGAGCCTATAATTGACTTGCCACACCTAGGGCTGGGCACTTCGCACCGCAATCCCGTACTGAAAATTGACAGGACGGGACATAATTTTAAAATGACAATACCATACCGTTATGTTCCCATAGTTTGGAAACGGGACGGGACCCGACCGAGATCATCTCGAAAGTATAAATGTACTTGTATCCGATCATAACCGTCTGATTTTTAAGGTGTATAATCTTACAATGAACTTAAACACGCTTAATGGGACGCCCAAAACCTTAACATAAATTCACAATACTAGTTTCACATAGCAAGAGTTAGATAATTCATTCACATTTGGTGATGATGATCATATGAAATATATCGGCCGTCATAACGAAGCTATGTAGCAATAACTGAAACTCCTTTTATTTTTCAAGCTTGCGAGTTTTATCGAAATCCTAATTAATTAGTTAGATACAAATTACAAGCATTTAATTAATTGATTATTGATCCCCCTTTCATGTTTACAATTTTTGTTCGTCTTCTACTTATATAGAATTAAGATTTTAAAACTAGGATAATTATACCATAGAAAAGTAACACCATAGAATATATATATATATATATATATATATACATACATACACATATATATGAGAATATTATACACAATAAAACCCTCATCAATATTGGATGAGTTCACATGACTTTATAAAAAATAGAAATAAATTTTGTTCAAAAATTTATGATAAATTTCTCTTTTCTGTCTTTTTTATATTTTTTTTATCATTGCGGGATCCCGATCTCGTCCTGATCTCGAACGGGATACATTTTTAAAAATGCAATCACGTCTTGTCCTGTCCCGATAATATATTTTCAAGACGGGATGAGATTCGCCGAATCCCGTCCCATCCCATTCCATGCCCAACCCTAGCCACACCCACATCTGCTTTATATGAGAAAACATGAAAATCCTTTCAAGATATTACCCAGAAATGTTGGTAAGCAGATGAATGAATTGATCATACAACCATGGCCAAAGAGCCAAAAAAAGCTGACAGAACTATTGAAACAAGGTCAGATAGCCGAAAGAATCTTCTATAAGAAGACCCCGTACAAAAACATAAATTGAAATCAAATAAGCAAGAGCAATGTTGGAGAATAGAGCATAATCAGAAAGGCAGTGCAAATCACACATAAAGTAACACAAGGAAAGCAGAAGCACTATTAGAAATCATTAAAAAGTTTCTCCTTCCAAATGTAAGGATAATAGTGTTGGGTTTCCAGCCCATGTGTTTTTCCTAAGATATTTTGTCCTAGTGTATGGTGTTCCAACAAGGAATGGATATTCTTATTGATGATGGTGTACCTGTAATCTTTGGTGATTACAGATTAGATTTCTGTGTACTAATAGGAATAGAATTTCCTATTTGGTTTAGGGTTTCTGATATCCTATAGAAAGAGGGGTTTAGCTCTAGGGTTTTGTATCATAGAGGAAAAGAGCAAAGTGGGTGAGAGAGTGAGAGAGGGTAGAGAGGAGAGAGATAGGAAGAGAAGAGAGAGTCCTTGTGTTCTTATTCTTTCTTGTATACCCAATATTAATAGTGGCGAAGAGTGTTTTTCCTACAGGTGGACGTAAGCAAACTTTTTGCTGAACCACCTTAAATCTGTGTTCTTTGTGTCTTTTATCTGTGGTTGTTTCTCTTGGTTTGCTGTGTTTTTGGGGTTCCTTGACATACACTTAATTGGCCGGTATCACAACATAGAGGTGTTTCAAGATAGCCAGATCAAGGGACCTGTCCTTCCAAGAAGTTTGCCAAACATGATCACACATATGAAGCATCAGAATAAGTGCACTCAAAGAATAAGTAATAGGTCCTGGACATCTAAGAAAACAGGAATTAGGATACTCAAAAATGGAAAGACAAAATGAGACTCGAAGAGAGGGCGAGATCTTCCGACACCCAAAGCATCCTGAACAAGGCCAGAAGAAATAGTGCCAATGTGTTAACCTAAGGCCAAATGACTAAAGGTACTGCTACTTGCTAGTCCCCAGTTGTAGGATACTCGAAATGGAGAGCACTTGCAAAAATTCTATTGAAGAGGGGGGGAGCAGAAAAATAACAGTGACATTAGCTATAAAGAAGTAAAATACGAGAGCTATATTAAATGGAAATAAAAAAACAAGAGTTCTGGGTTATTTATCTACTCATATTATGGTGGTACATTCTATTTGAGAAATTTCAAAGAGGAATGTCCAATACATAAAAAGTTAACTACTAACCTCAGAAACCAATAACCACACACTTCGTCAATGAAACGGTAGGTGCAACTAACAACTAGCAAGGCAACTGAAGCATTACAAAATAAAAGCTGATAAAGTATAGATTTTAGATATCCACCTTCTGTTGGTCAATGGAACTAAATACCCATCATCGATCAACTTCTACATTTAGCTACTACCCCCATTGTTGAGCTCTACTATCACATTCTGCTCCATCCTCAATTGTATAAACCCCCTCCATATCATTTTCCCCTTCACCTGGTATTAAGGGCTCAACCTTGGTTTAACCACGAATATATTTCTCAAATTTATCACACAGGTCTGCACGTAGATGATTCTTCTCTCTCAATATCCTCAACAACTCATGAGCTCCTTCCACATCTCCCTTCTCTTTCAAGTAATCAAGACAGGCAACCAAAGTGAAATGATGGATCCTCCATCCCGGTCGACATGGCAAGCTTGCCGCCTTTCTCATCATTTCAACTGCCTCTGATACACGTCTGTCATGATAGAATGCCTCAGCCAAAGCCAACCATGAGATTACATCGTCATGTCCATTCTCTACAAGCTTCTCAACACATGACTTGGCCTTCTGGAAGAGACCCTTATTGCCGTAAGCCTTGATCAACAAGGTAGGTATTCTACCATCAAATTCCTTGAATCCAGACTCCCATTCCCAAAAAATCTTCTCAGCATGACAGAGGTCATTCAACTTAATCAATGAACTTATCATACATAGATACTCCGAATTGGAGAATCTCCCCAACTCTCTATACAACCCCCAAATTCGAAACACCTGACTCTTATCACCAGCAGCAGCATATAAAGTAATCAGATGATTGTAAGCGAATCTCTTCTCACCATGATAAAAGATATTCTCCTCCACTTTCCTCAGCAATGCCAGTGCCCTCTCCACTTCTCCAGCCTTCCTAAAACAATCCGCGGCATAAACATATCCATTCCAGTCCATCTTCACGTCACAACCTTCCTCCATAGCCTTCAAAACCTTCTCCATCCTCTCCACATCACGAGTCGCTGCGTAGGTACCCAACAAATTCCGTAATGTGTAGCCATTACACCTAATACCTCTCCCCTCCATCTCTCTCACCAAAACATCCGCCTTTGCACTCTCACCAATCCTAAAATACAGTGTCGACATTATATTATAAGGCCACGCTCCCTGCACATAACCTAACTCTCTCATCCTCTGGAAAAGCCTCTCGGCTTTTTCGACACATTTATGATCAACACAGCAAACCAACATAGCTCCATACACACGCATACCTCTAAACCCTTTGAAAGAGTCCGAGATGCTTTCGAAATAGGTTTCAGCTTCTTCGAGCCCGTGAACTTTGGAGATCAAGTCCAGCCGAGTCGAGACGTCGTCGGCTGACATTCCGTGGCTCATTTCGCCGGTCATCCATTCCGAGAGCTGGAGCGCGTGGTTGAAGCGACGGCACTCGCGGAGCCGCTTGATGGAGTTGACGAGCTCCGGCTTCTTAACGCCGCGGCCTTCGGCGAGCCACTGGTTGAGTACGGGCGCGAATGAAACCTTAGGGTTTCGGGCCCCGGCCAGGAGAATCCGGTGGTACAGAGACTGGGATGGGGATGGAGATGGAGGCAGGGGTTTAGTGGAGTAGAATAATGCGGCTAAAACCCTATATGCGGCGGCTTTGGCGTGCAGCGGAGGTGAAGGCAGAAGCTTCATTGGGAGTGCGATCGATTTCAAAGAGTTTGGAGAAATGGTGGCCGTGTTCCATAGGTTACTCTGGCCTTTATACTTCTTGTATGGTAATAATTTTTTACTTTGCTGGAATGGTATACGGTAAGTTTTGTATTTAGGGAATTTTAAATGTTATTTAGTTATTTATTATTAAGAAAAAATTACTAAAACAGGGTCTCAACCTTGTTTGACTATTAACTAAGGGTGGGCACTTCGTACCGGAATTCTGATCCCGCCCTAGTCCCGTACCGAAAATTGGTGGGACGAGATAGAGTTTTAAAATGGAGGTACCGTCCCGTCCCGTACCGTCCTGATAGTTTAGAAACGGGACAAGATCTAGACGAGACGGGACCGTCCTGAAAGTTTAAAATGTATACTTATATCCTATTATAATCGTTAATTTGTTAGGGTGTATGTTCTTACAATGAATTTCATACTCAATGGGATTCCTAAGATCTAAATCTAAACTCAAACACACTCACAAACTCGACGCCTCCCTCTTACTCTTACCTATATAATTCGAATATATAAAAATACACTTGCAATTGTTCGCAATTATCTCTCCAAATTCGAATGTATGTAATTGTTAGTGGCTAGAGAGAAAAAATATCAATAAGAAGATTAAATAGTGTTTAGATTTTTTAGAACATGACTTTATGGTGGCTATGGGTGATTTTGTTGGGCATAAGCATATATATTGTTACGCTGGTTAATCACACTCTAACTTATTTCAATTTATCCATGAAGTTTTGGAGATCAAGATAGAAAATAATAATCAATACCAATATTTTCAGGAACCAAATATGCAAAAATAGAATTTATGATCAATTTTTGATAGAAGCATAATATGTTATGTTCTTAATATGTTTTCCTATCCTATTTAGCTAAGTTATTTCCTTAGTAATATCATTTCTGATATGTTTTTATTGTAGAGGCATAAATGAGCGCAAAAGGACAAAAGAATGCTAAAACGGAAAAATAAGAGGAATCCTAATTGTTTGGGGAAACATAACTCAACTAGGAATCCTAATTATTCAATTAGGAATCAATGGTGCAAGGTGTCATAGCTGATGAGTCACAAGCAAAGTCCAAGATGAATTATGAGTCACAAGTAACGTTCAAGATGAGCTATAAGTCACTAGGAAAGTCCAAGATGAACTATGAGTCACAAAAGAAGTTCAAGATGAACAAATCTGGACCATTAGATCAAGATTGAATCAACGGCCAAAAGCAATTCATCAACACTATATAAAGGTTGATTTACTTCATAATTATCAATCATTCATTCACACAAAACCGTAGAGAAATAGCATAGCAGCTGTGTAAACCTCTTTCATTCCTTTGCGAAGCCTTGACGAATGTTTCTCAAGCGAGGCAGCCTTGGAGAGTCGGAGCCTTGAAGCCATATCACCTCTTCTTCTTCATCAAGCTTCTTGAAGATCATCAAAGTGTAAATTATGCCTCTATCTTTATTTACATTCTTTACAATTTTAAGAACATAGATTCAGTTTTCATTATGGGAATTGGATATTTGTTATGATTGTTTTGTTATTAGTAAATTTCTCATCTTTGTAAAGTATGTTGAAGTTATGTTTATGATTTAATAAATTTGTTCTTGTCAATGCATAAGTTAGAAAGATTATGTTTTTGTTTGAGTAGCTATAAAGTTAGAATGCATTCTAACTATCGTCAGATTTCATGCTAAGCCGCGTAGGTAAGTATGAATCGTAAGTGATGGAAGCTATGTCATAGTGGCTGAAAACGTAGACTATATGATTTAATGTTGTGGCATTCATAACATGGTTTTATTCAATCTCGCTCTATAAATCTTAATGTTTCATGTAGACGTTCTCATGAAATTCTTAGTTCTAGACATTATGTGCTAAGTATAAAAGTAGAACTATAAGATGCAATAACCTTGTAGGCTTATGTCTTCAGATTGTTTCTAGGTCGTGAAGTTGACAAGTTTCAGATTGTTAAGATTAAAACATGATCTTTAATATGTGATCATAATTTGAATTTTTCTCTTTGTTGATGTGTTGAATGAATCGATCATTTGTATATATATTTTTTAACTTTTTCTTAGGAATGTTAGAACCAAACTCTCAAACTCCCCTCATATTATCTTGTATACTAGGGGTGGGCATGGGTCAGGACGGGCCGAGTTTAGGGTGATCCCGAAATTTTGAAAAGGGACGGGACGATACGGGATTAGCGTTTTTTATATGTGATCCCGACAAGGCTCGGTCCCGAATGGGACTGGGCCGGGACCGGGACTAAAACGGGCCCAAAACAAATAATTATAATGCAAAACCTAGCAAAGAGCAAACTACAACAGTGCAAAAACTAGTAAAATATGAAGTTCTAAACATAGCAAGAACCTAAAGCTCATCATCATGTGCTGCATAACAATCACAAAGCCAATATAGCATAACCTAAAACTAAACACAATTTCTAGATTCAATTCATCATCAACTACATCATAACAATTTACAAAGTCATACTTCACAATCACAAGTTCACAGCTTCAAAATCATAGCACAACAGCCACAACACAATTAAACATGAGTAAAATCTGAAATTAAAGATAAGGCAGAAAGTAAACCTACATGAAGTAAATAAACATGAATAATATCAGTCACAAATTGAAAAATAAGTTACAAGTCCAACGACATAACAACATAATAAAATGAAGTTGCCAACTCGAAAACATAAGTTTAAACATAAAATGGATACAAACTTAAGGTCTAGCAGAGTTGAAAAGACAAACAGATCAACAATTAAACATCATAAGCTCACAAAAAGAACTAGTTGAGGTGTACCACAGCCTTTCCCTTTCCTTTTGATTTGGAGAATACAGGACATGTATTCCTACTAGACGCAGAGCTCTCATGATCTATAAATAAACCAAACCAAACCAAAACAAAACAAAACAAGTAAGAAATCAAAAATCAAAAGTAATAACTGGACAAAAAATGAAAGAAGCAAACTGAACATATACCTAATTCAACTTTCTCATAGAATTCTGTGTTCTCAATGGAAGGAAGCTCATCTTGCACTTTAGCAATTTCATCTCCCAACAACCAATTTTGCATGCAGACTAATGCCTCCACAGATTTAGGAGTCAATGAACTTCTAAATGCAGAAATCACTCTACCTCCAGTGCTAAAACAAGACTCGGATGCAACTGTGGATGTTTGAATGACAAGAACATCTCTTGCTATGGCTGCCAAAACAGGATACTTTGGACCATTTATCTTCCACCAACACAATATATCAAAATCATCTTCCTTGTCATCAATCAATTCAAGAGGGGAATTTAGCTACTGATCCACTTTATGTACCACCACTGCCTCATCACTCTCTTGAACCACATTTTTCCAATTGTCCAACATCCGACCCCGTAAACCTTTCTTAGACGTACTGCTGGAAGAAGTGACTGTGCTGCTTGAACTTGTAGAGCCTCCTTGCTTGTGTATATGTCTGCCACCATCAACTATTGGCGCATACTACATAGCACATAGTAAAATCAAAAGTAGTAAAGTATGAATTGATGCATATCAAAAAGTAGCAGCAGAAAAAAAGTTATACCTCATCGTACAGTGCCATCAACAAAGATTTAATATCCTTAGTTTGTTGTTGCACATCCTCTTCCAGCAATTTCTCTAGCTGCAGATGATGTGTGTAATTCCAAAGCTTGAATCTTGGATCGAGTACAAGGCCGACAATAATCAAGTAGTTCATATCTGTAAAGCTGCCAAAGTATTTCAAGAACTTAGATCTCATATTTGCAGCCATGTCAGTCACAATTTTTTCTGTTTCGGATCCAGTGGCCATTTCAGGTGCAACAAAAAGGCTATTGATGTTATTCTCCATTGTTAATACATCATGAAACGTTGTATGGACAGTTGGATGCAAGCTTGCACTAACTCGTATTGTGATATCCCAAAACACTTGTAGCAGCTTAACAAGCACCTCGGCCATTTCCCAATCTGATTTTCCAGGAGGTCCAACTCTACCCTTCCTGTTAGTTGTAGGAACAATAATATTGTCATCCTCATCAAACTCCTCCTCCGGTTCCTTGAAGTAATTAACAAAAAGTTGATTATCATCTTCCTCCATTCTAACAAACGCTTTCTTATACTTTATAGCAGCTTCCAGCATAAGATATGTTGAGTTCCATCTTGTTAGAACATCAAGACAAACAAGACCAGTGCTACCTAGTTTGTCACTTGCCACAGCTTTCCTAAAACTCTCAAGTCGATTAGGTGAAGACCTAACATACTTAACAGCATTCCTAATGGCCAAAACACTCTTTTGTAGCCTTTTCAACCCATGTGCCACAATCAAATTGCATATATGGGCCGTGCATCTCACATGCATGTACTTACACCTCAAAATAGATTGGTAGACATCTGAATTATTCATCTTTGATGTAAGCCACTCTATAGCAGACTTATTGGCAGAAGCATTGTCCATAGTGATTGTTAACACCTTCTCAATCTTCCACTGCAATAAACATGACTCAATAAGCCTCCCTATTGTTGCCCCTTGGTGATTTTAGATAACACAAAAGTTTATAATCCTCTTGTGCATTTTCCAATCTTCATCAATAAAATGGGCAATAAGCACCATGTTTTGCACACTAGTCCAAGTGTCGGTAGTAAGGCAGACCCTATAACCCTTCAAAGTTTTCTTCAACACCTTTTTTTTCAGCAGCATACAACTTATGAAAACGTGTGACCAACTTCCTGCGAGAGGGCAACAGTGTATACAAAGGACACACTCTAGCACAAAACCGCTTAAACCCTTTATTCTCCACAAAAATAAAGGGTAACTCATCTATGACAATCATTTCAACTGTAGCTTCGATGTAGTCATCTTCATCATAACCTACAACAACCATCTGATTATTCTTAGACCTATCACCACCAATGACCTTCTGAGTCTTGCTCTGTCTAGCGGGAAAGTACCTACAATACTTATCCATATGCCTAATCATCCCGAAGTACCATTCCTCCCACTCGTCACTGCAAAATCTCCAATTTTCCCTCTAGGACAATAGATACAATAAGCTCTGTCTTGCACAATGTCTATCGGGTTCCCTTCTTCATCTTTACCATTCACAATTTTCTGATATTCCTTGAAATGTTGCCAAACTTTACTGCGTTTAACCCTCATATCCCCAAGACAAGAATTATCTGGATTTGAAGAAGTTTCTTGTGTTGAAAGAGCTTGTTGTGTTTTAGAAGCCTGTTCTGGTCTTGGAACTTGATCACTTACTGCCCCGCTTGAAGTGTCAACATCTTCAATTAGAAGGGGCTCAGAAGGTGACGTTGCTGTCGAGGAATCAGCAAGCCCTGAAGCACTACTGTTTCGCCGGGCAATTTGTTTCTTGCCTCTGGCCATGAGTTCTTGAAAAGGAAACTTGATGTTCAACCTATTAAGAAAGATAGAAATCATGAGTAAACACAATAAGAACAAGTAAACACAATACGAACAAAAAACTCTACAGTTCAATTAATACTTCTGAAGACTGTAAAGAAGTTATATATGTTTCTTTTCTTCTTCTTTTACAGAAGACAAAAGAATATATTGAATGATATACTGGCCTTTATATGATATACTGAATCCATATATTTAAATGCAAATGCAGTAGTCTATTCGGAAGGTGAGATCACTAATCTAATAATTTCTTGTACCTAATCACTTGAAATCTTTATGTATCAATTATTCAAGCCATCTGCAATGCAGCGTATCAAATATCTTGTAATCCTTTTTCTCCAACCAATTCTACCATCCAAATGTACTTGCATACTAATATTTAACTCTGTATGACACTGAACAAGAAATTATATGATTGATATGAACAATAAACAATACAGTCTTTGACATTGAACTTCTTGAGTGCAGGCTGGAACTTCTTGGTCTTGCAAACATTAAGAAGCTTCCATCATCATAAATTCCCCCTAACCTTGATCGATTTTTGTGTTATGAAAACGATAAGAGTAGTAGTAGTAGTAGTAGTAGTAGTAGAGTAGTAGTAGCAGTAGACATGTGAATAAATTGTTGGGGGTAGATTTCTTCAAGTACAGTCCTGACTCCCCCTAGCTTGTTTTGTTAAAGCTAACAAGTACCAAGCATAGTCTATGATAAGCAATGCAGGCAAGAGATAGAGAGATGATGCATAGTACACTTAGGGAAATGAGGGAACACATTTTACTTGGAACCTACAGTTGTGTAATAATATTTTGGCAAGAACTTGTCAAACAAAATTCTTAAACATCTGGGATTCAGTCAGTTCAAGATTACTTGAAAGGCCATAGTCATATGGCTGCTGTGGTGAGAAATACGAGGATGTTAATGGACAAAGGGAAATAGATGCTAGGATTTCAAGAATTGATTCAATACGAACAGAGAGCAAAGAGCAAGACAACCACTATCCACTCAAAGAAATAACCCTGCAAAGAGCAAGACAACCAAACCATATATCATACCTTTAATTAGACTGACCGGTGTAAATCCCCTCGGCGGCGACGAAGAGCTCGTTCTACTTCTTGTAGCGGAAAGGATGACGGAAGCTGACGCGAGCGAGAGGAGCGCCGCGGCCGGGGTCGTGGATGATGTCGGTGACGACACCCTTGAGGTAGCCGTTGCTCTCGCCGAAGTCGAGGGAGCGGAAGCGAGGAAGGAGACGAGTGAGTGAGGAAGGAGACTATTGCAGTGACTTTTAGTGGTTGAGCGCCCAAATTAAGAACCTCCAAACCTGCGCTTGAATCAAAAAGCTATCAAAATGATCATACACTGCTGCAATGCAGTTACAGTTTGAGCACACTTTCGGTGCCAAGAAATTAGTCCTACCTCTGGTCTACACTTTTTATCCTACCTCTAAGGAGCAACCATGCATCTAACCTCAATTAGGAGGTATGTTTAGCCTACGCATTTTACTAAGCATAGCAGATTTACCATGTTTGTTAACATTACAACTTTGCAGGCAGATAACTTATTTTACCACATATCTGGTAACTACAATTAATTCTAATACGATTTCATTGCAAATGAATAGATTCTTAAGCATACCTAATGTTCTTAAGCTTATTAATACTATCCAAATGCGCATTATCTGTGTCACTTTACCTGATCTCGGCCAAATAACAACCGGTTCTTTCCGATGATCCTTGGGATTTTTTGGTCAGCAACAGTGGTTCTCATTGATAGTTCATCATGGATCTCTAATACGGTAATACCGATAGCTCATGTACTTTACTTTTCGTAATGAAATTAACGTTGGTAAAAGGAATTATAAACACAAGAAAAGAAAAAGAAAAAACTAAAGCCTGTATTTACATCTGCAACAGTGAACAATTCATCAGGTATAAGATTGAGCCTCTAAAAATGACTTCACTGGACGTTCATTTACAAAAGTTTAAGCTACCCCAACTATTTCCAAATCAATCCAATGTCCCTGACTATAAGCTTTTCAATCACAATTCATTAGAAAACAAAACCATTCACAGTATTTATTTAGGAATCCGACTTGAGTGAGAGAATAGTTATTCCAGGATTTGGTTAGGCCGTAGGAGCTTCCACGTTTCAATTTCTTCTACATTGTAAAGCTTTCTAATTCCTCCATAGAAACCATCTGCCTCGTTTCCCTCTTCACGGTGGTCTTTTCGGGTAATCATCATTTGTCTCCATCGCGAGCCAGGTGTATATTGACTGAACTCCAGTACTACTGTATCTGTCAGAAGAGTACCGTATGAGATGCTCCTTTTAAGCAAAACAATATAATGCAAGTTGCCCTTCACTAGCTAAAGGGATATATGCACTTGGAGAAATCTGGAAAGTCCTGATACGTCAAGAATGAATTCAGCAAAGCACAATTTTGGTACCAAAGGAGATCTAAATCAATTGGAAGTATCATTACCATTCATATAAAATACAGCCACCTTGCTTCCAATATTGAAACGAAACTGCAGGTGTTTATCTTAGCCTCTTCGGAAGGTTAAACATAAACATACAAATTAATACTCAATACATGTCTATGGAAATGGATTTTAATAAGTTGAAAAGTTATATTATTGCAGCATGTCACGAATCAGATACACAAGGCAATGCATGATTTCATAGTGATAGCTATATATCATTCACTCATTCTTTTGCCATTGCTAACATTTTGAGAAAGTGGAGCTTTGTGAAGTGTATATCCAACTACTGCTGGAACTGAGCCTACTTATTCAATTTTTGTTTCAAATTAAAACTCATACATTCCATATAGACTGAAAGAGATGTCTATTGTTCGAACAAAATAGAAATTGCAGAAACAGAAAAGAAATTCTCACCATTGTAGTGACAATGGCAGTGATTCTCATTCCGGTCACACAACTCGAAGTGGCCAATGACACCATACCACCAACCTATAATACATTAAATTAATGTCACAAAGGTATAATTTAGCCGTCGAAAACTCAATATATATTGGTAATTCTGAAGCCAAGTGGATAAACATTTAACACACCCAGTAAGCATGAAGAGCTTAAGAAGATTTGCAGAAGAATGAAACTATTTAACAAATATATGAGCCATGCTACTAGATTTGCTGTCTTCATTGAATATGGATTTGGAAATATACCATAAGGGAATTCCTTGCTTCTTCTCCATTGGATTTCAATATGATCACCAGGTTTTAAGTCATGTAAACAATCAGAGACATGAAGCATATGTGAGGGAGTATCAATTGGAGCAGCTCGTAGTCTATCCCACGGTATATGTTCCTCCATTGACCTCCTACCATTAGGTGAATACCTGCAATGCAGAGTGTTCAAGTCTTGTCACAACTTTTCCTGTAAGACATCCAAGACTAGCAGAAAATTAATAAAACCATAGAAGGCTAGTTCGCTGTTGTTGCTATACCTTGCTTGAAATGTGCCAGATCCCGAATCGTAGCGCAGTTGTGCATCATAACAAGACAGCATAAATCCTACATTACCATTCTGCAGGAAATGCATCATGTAAGTGTTTATTCATGTTTGGAGCAACTAAATGACGTAAATTATTATACAGTAAAGAGCCAACATTTTTTAATTCGCTAGCAACCAAATATGCAGTATGAAGTAGCAGAGATAAACTTATAAAAATGATGAGAAGAAGCAATAATACCTCACGGTTATAGACCTGAGCTGGGAACCAGAAGTCCCCTCTTTCAAGAGAAAGATATAAAGACATGACAGAATCAATCGGCAAAGTAGTAGCACCAGTATTCTTCACCCTGCAACTTTGTAATTTTGGTCTGATCACCCATGAACAAATAGGCAACAACCCAGAAAGAGAGTCAAATATGCTTTTCTTCTTGGTTTGATCATACTGGCTGTTTCTTCTTCTTGCTGAATCCATATGCTGCAACTTCCATTCTCTATAAGCAGCATCCCCAATCAGTTTATCCCATTTCTGCTTCATATGCTTCCCCCAAAAATGGTCACTGATGCACCTATCCCTCATAGAAGTACAAACTCCAGCCATACTGCATAACCCAGATGGGGAAAGCTTCTCAAGAATGCACTCCAATGTCAAATCAGGCAAGTCCAATAGACAAAGATGACCACTTTGTTGCTCCTGATCCACATTCTCTGAAACTACTCTTGAACCTGAACTCTTCATCACCATTTGTTTAAATCTGAAGCTAATGGGTTGCAATAAACCTGTATGAAGCCTACTCTTCTGGAACCAGTTCACTAGGAAAGTTGATAACCCAATTGAGAACAACTTGAGCTTAACCTCCAACCATGGTCGCTTGTTAGTGAAGGACTTGGAAACAAGAATGAAGGAGACACAAGAGATTAGGAGATAGAGCATTGGATTGAGTGAAAGGTGAACTACTCTGGCACCAAAGTGTGTCTAACTAATTAGGAAAGAGGAGCATAAAATAGAGGGAGTAAGATAAGAAAAAGGTAAGCTAAGCTAAGCCAGTTAACTTAGACAAAGATGGATCCTTTGATACATCTCTATATCTGTACATCTGTATTTGTAAACCCTGCAACCGACAAGCTACGATTGCTCTGCTTCTCCTCCCAAAAGGGCAGTTGCTGTTGCCACCGCCAGCTTCACATTCACCTTCAATGCAAAGGCAATGGCATCCACAAACAGTGAAAACCCACCACACCAGAAGCTATAAAAGGCAGAATGTACGGACAGGGGAAGAAGGGCAGCTGTGCTTTTCTCCAAGATTTGAGAATATCACCTCAAAAGATATGGAGTATATGTGAGCTCAACTACAGAAAGAATGATTCTTCTAGGATATGCCAAGTAAACAAGTTCGCCTAATTTAGAGCTACTTTACTACTGTATCAAACTAAACTACTTTAAGGAGCTGAGTTTACTAAATGTATCGACACATCGATGTTCTTTCTATCAAAATCGAAGACATTAAAATCCTTGAAACTTTGAACACCAAAAGATGGCCTAACTGGCGGGGTAATAGATCAGAATGAATTAGGTGGATAACCAAGTTTGATTGGTTTACCAATAATTCTTCTTTGTATTAGAAGTTACCCATGACATTGGGCAACTAGACTTGGTGTTGGATGAACCGAAAGTTGGGTCATCCTCCATATATATTGTGTAGGGGCAGTGTGGTTGGTAGGTGTCAAATTCTAGTGTGTGATCTCAAACGTGTCACAAGATGAAGAAGTAAATATGAGCCCCCAACCGAACTCCCACCAAACTCCAAACACTTGGAGACCAGATTAAGTGCTCAACAAGCCAAAATGAGAGGGAGCTTAAAACAAAGAAACACACATTGGGGGTTGTGTACGTGCCTTTCACAATGAAATGAAAGAAACAGACGACGTGATGTTTTATGCCAGCGCAATATGGCATGGCATTGTTGGTTCTTTGATGATCCTTCCAAGGTCACTGTCTGTTTGTCCTGAGGCCCTCAAACAGTGACCCTTGCCCACTTTTATTTTTTCATTGGTGTGATTAAATTTGACATATCAAGTAACATTTAGATATATATTCACGACATTCTCCACTTCCATGCAGACATGAATCGAACTATACAAGGGAATGTTGTTTATGCAGTCAAAAGTTGATGATGGACGTCTTGAGGAGTTTTCAGTTTCTTGGATTTTAAGTTTTTATCGTTTTGAGACCAAGGATTTCTTCTTTCAATCATTCTTATACCCGAGTTTACAACAAAAATTGTCACGTTCTCGTAACGTGTAAGAGATTATAGAAAAATCAATAGGAACAAAACGTCTCAGCTTTTGGTCAGTAGCAGTTGCAGACTCGTTGCAGACTCGCAGTTACTTCCTGGTAAAAGAGAAGACTGCCACAGATGCACAGTTGCAGACCATTCATTCATATTGTTGAAAGTCCATTTTCCTATTTTTACTATGATAAAGTGAATATTATTGTAGGCTCGTAAAAGTGAAATGAGTTTATGCAATTAATTTTGATAACATCTAAGTATTGGATTGAGTACGATCTGACTTGTTTTTCAAAATTGTTGTTTACCTAAGCATGTTTCATCGAACTTGTATTTTTTTTTGGCCGTGAAACATTAAATTTCATAGGCGCCCCAAGGGCAAAAGGAGACCAAAACAAAGTCATGGACAAGCAAACAAGTCTCTCAAAGTCAACAATATGACATGAGGAGAACAAACATAAGAAAATAAAATTCTAAAATAATAAAGCCCAACAAGCCCAAGATACCCAAACCCAAAACAAAGCTTCTTTTTTTCCATCTTGTAGCCACCATGGTAGATTCGTCACCGGAGCTCTGACGGAAATCGTGAGCATAAAGTGGTAACCATGGGTGGTCTGCGGAGGTGAGGATACGAACAGAGCTGTCATACATTCTCCAGTCGACCGATTACGAGAGAACCTCGCATAAAAGAGTGACAACAACCGACACAAATTAGATCTCACCAAACAAAGTTGAGATCTAAAGAAGTGGTTGTTAGAGATGTCAAAATCTTCCATGACAGAGCAAGGTAGACAAGAAGAAGGAGCATTGTTTTCGATCTGAAAGTCTTGAGTAGATGAAGAGCAGAATCTGAGATCTCCCATGAAAAAATCTGAAAGTAAAACGTAGATTTTCGATCTAAGATTTACAAACAATCTTGCCAATGGAGACTAAGATCAGACACAAGAAAACAGAGACAAAATCACCACTTGGGTGAGAGTTACCACATAGTTAAGGAAAAGCTATAAAAGCTTAGAAAAGGAGAAGAACAATGGAGATTGTGGAAAAACAGGTTAAAACAAAAACAAGAGTGACCTCCCCCGCTCTTAACCCATCTATTTAGATTCAGACAAATCCAAATTTGGGTAAGAGAGGAGGGAGTTTCAGATCTAGTTTCTCTCTCTAGACTTAGAGAGAGAGACGCTCTTTGAACTTTTCACCATTTTCATTATTATCCGTTAAAGTTCGGATTTGTAATTATATTTCATTTCTTTTCTTGGATATTAGATTTTGATTGTAAAATCAGGTGAACCGTGTTATTTGATTATATATCTAGTCTGTGTGCCTGAAACTTGTAATCTTCTTTGTTTGTTTATAACTACCTATGATCCTCTCCAAAAAAATAAGTACCTTTCATAACAAAAAAATTGAAGAAGACAACGAAGAACACTAGAAAAGAGAGAGAGACAACTAACTTGGACTTCAATTGATCTTAATGCGAGACAAAATGAATGGAAGATGGAATAGAATCAGTGTGAGGATATTTATTTCCACCTTATCATATGAAATCAAAATAAGAATAGAATTGCATGTGTCAAAATAAGAATAAAAATAAGAATAAGTATGATTAGTAAAATACACTTAACAAAAAGACAATTGCACGTACCAAGTCACTCTCAACGCAAATTTTCGTATATATTGATCTGGTTTCCTTTGCTTTGTCTTCTTGATTGTCTTAGTAGACAGCTTGTATATAATAAACAGGAAAATTCTTGGGTACCATAATGTGTGAATGCCTAAATTTGTTGTCAGCATATGATTGATCCACATAGGATTAATGAAGTCTTGCTAACTGTTTAACTGGTCGTCTAATTTAAATATCTAACTATTTGTCACTAATGACGTTAATTTCGTCTCTTATTGATTTTAAATTCTCGTCAACAACATCAATTTGAAATCTGGTCTCTCTGTCCTCATCTCCCTCTCAAACAATTTAAACACTTTTGGCTTATCAATATGCATTTTTCTCTTATCAAAATCGATATGTATGCAAGAAACGAACCCCTCTTACGATAATTCTTCTCTCTCTTCACACTCCTCTCACATATTAGATGCATGAATATTCTATTTTAATTCAGTTCAAAGTTTACTCGTAACCTGAGTTCAATCTACTAGTAACATGAGCTAATTGACATACAATGGTAGACTTTCTGGAAAATTGTTCATTAAAGTCAAATAGTCTAAGATGCAAAGTCTACTCTAAACTTGAGTTAAGTCTACTGGTAACATGAGCCAGCTGACATACAAAAGTAGACTTTTTGGAAAATTGTTCATCGAAGTTAAGTACTCTAACATGCAAAGTCTACTCTCAACTTGAGTTAAGTAAGTTAAGCCCAATTAGTGTTGGGTCTAGAACTAATTAATTAATAGTTTTGGACAACATTCGGGCCAATATCAGTGGCCCAAAAATAAATCTTTTTGGATTTCAGCCCTGGGTAATAGAAGCAGGCGAGGCGCTGTCCTATGTGGCAGAACCGTTTCGCGTGTGTTAGCAGGACTTTAGTAAAGGAGTATGTGTCGAAGTCTAGTAAGTTTTCGATAAGTGATAGGTCAGTACTTGTGACATATGCAAATTCCACTTGTGACTGGAGTCGTGTCAGGTCAATCGCTTCGTTGCCAAGTATAACGAATCATTGTGCAACTACAGCGGTAGAAACCCACTTAGTTTGGTTAAAGTCTTATTCTTATCAAATTACGTGAACCACTATAAAAGAAATGTTTGGGGATCAATCACACACACACACACACCTGTAAACAAAACAACTTTTACAAACAAAAATATAACACCTTGAGCCCGTCGAATTGCAATCTGACACTAAAGCCTCACGTCTTAGCAAAGATCCAGTCGGTTCCTCGGAACCACCCTCGGTGCGCCGCTCAAGTCTTGAGCAGCGTTCCGCTCCCTTCCTAGTACAAGCTCTGCTCGCCTCACGCGAGTATCGATAGAGTAGGAAACTACTCGTAATTTTTTTCTCCAAGGTGACGCCTGCGACGTACGATCGTTTAACGCGAAGACAAGTGGTGTGCATACTCATTCCTTTTCGCATCTGTGCGGTGGCATGCTCCGTGAACCTCTTCTACTTCTTTCTTCTTTAATTTTCGTGTAATTTACTTTCTGCACTTAAATTTATGCATTTGTATTATCTTCCCCCTAGCTGGAAGCGAGGCCAAAACAATGACACGCCTAGTGGGACATGGAGTAGTCTTTCTTTCCTTTCTTGCATTGTGAAGTCGGGCGGTTCAATATATGTCAAGCCGCATGCTAACTGTCACAAGCACAAGATTCCAAAGTTCAAGCCCCATAACAGTGCAGCTCGTTATGCTCTGAACTTCGACGAAGCTTTGAAAAAATTTGGCAATCCGCTTTACGAACCAGAGATGAGGGGATCGCACAATAGTCCTGCTTTCGGTATGCCCGTGAATAAGGAAAGTATCAGTCAAAAGGTGGCTGATCTAAGGGTGACTCAATAGGCAACCCTCTCCTGACTCGTCGCTTTAGAGAACTTCTGAGATAACGTTGCGTTCAACAATACTGATCTCGACGCCCTCGCCAAGAGAGTTGAGGTGTTGGCTGAAGCAAAAAAACTATTGACTACCTCATCTTGAAAGGCAATAACCTTAAGGAGATGGGGGAAAAGATAGAGGTCCTCACAGGGAATGTCAGCAGTCTCACGAGCCCTAAGGCTTCTCCAGCTTGAAGAGTCGATCCGCGCATAGCCTCAGAAAAATGACGAGCTAGACTTCTCACATAGGGGCAACGTTGAGGATGGAGATCAGAAGTATGTCTACCTCAATGCTCGTCCATGAGCTAACCCTAAGATAAGAGATCCAAAGCCCTCGTAGTTCAGCACGATCTCCAATGGATCAAAAGGGATTTTGTCTACACCCCTTCATGGAGCCCGCAGCCCGAACACGGTCAGAAAGGTCCAGTAGCTTTTTCACTGGCATTGGAACGCAGAAAGATATGATTTTGGCCTTGACTAATCAGCCTCATCGAAATAGGATAATGGAAGAGAGCTCCCCACATTAGCTAGAGGGCAGTGTAGAGTCGCCCCCAATAACTATTACGAATCTACGCCAACCCATATCTGAAATCCTGAAGGAACAGATCGGACGAGGCGACTACACAAACTTTCACTACCGCTCCCCTTACACAGATAGTGTGGAGCAGTACCCTTTCCCTCAAGGGTTCAACAATATTGTCTTCACGACCTTCTCTGGTGAAACCAAGGAGGACGCGACGACACATATGTCCTGCTTCAAAATCAAGTGTGGACAATATGGGAACAATGACATCTTGAAGTTGAAGCTCTTCAAGACATCTCTATCCAGAGTAGCAATCAACTGGTACTCAAGATTAAAATCAGGTTCGGTCGCTGTTTAGCCAACTATGGAAAGATTTTTCCAAGAAACTAATGGAACCCTTGAGCTTGGATTTCGTAACTCAGATGTGCCAACAATGTATGGAGACAGGTGTCGCCTTCTTGTAGCTATGTAAGATCCAGCCGACAAAGTGCGACTATCTCTTGGTTGAGTGGGAAGCTATTAAGCTCACCATTCAGAGACTCGACCATCGTTATCGTCTCAAACACCATGGGTACGCTTCACCTCCATGCGAGATATCATCAATAAGGTCGGCAATTATGAGCTGATACTGAATGAGGTGGATGAGAAGAGTAATGCCTCTAATGGCACTAACGTCCTCGGAAAGAGCTAAACTGTCGGAACGCTGACGTTGCAAACTCCAGCTTATGATCCCTATTATCAGGGGTATGACGACGAAGACACCAACCCGGTACAAGGCGACAGAGGCGCAGTCGAACTCATAAGTAAGCCGGCTGTTCATAAGCTGAAAAACTTAACGGTGGTGCAAAAGCCGATCTTGGTCCAGTCATTGGCATGGACAAAGCCTGAGCACAAGGTTTATACCTATGATTCCAAGAATGCTCATCTGATCTTAAATGACTTGATCAAGGCAAAGTACGTCAAGCTAGATCATAAGATCCCCTCAAAGGACGAACTGAAAGATAGAAAATACTACGTCTTCCACAATGTCTATAACCACGACACTAAAGATTGTGTCAAACTCTAGGATCAAATACATAATTGGATGAATGTCGTAAGCTTCACCTCAAGACACCTAGTGGTAGAGCCTCACTGATAGATGTTGAACCATTCCCGAGTACAGTGGCGATGGTGGAAATGAATTGGGATGAATCTGGGAAGGATAATTCATGGTAACAGCCGAAGCAGGGTAATTCTGAATCAAAAGAAAGCAGCTTACGGACTCTGAAATATACATATAATGTCGACCTCGCCCACGAGGTATTAGAAGATTTAATCGTAGACAGACTGGCCACGATGCCCTTTGTCTTGCCTTGCATTGAGTATATGGAGGGCTGAGAGCATTGTAATTTCTATAGCAGTCGGACACACCAAACCTATAGGTGCCAGCAACTCAAAGATCAAGTCTAAGAATGGCTCGATGCTGGTTATCTTCATTTTGAGAAAAATACAGTTTTATGGTAGCTATGACAGACGTCATCTGATCTAGATTTGGCTGGAGAAGGATTACCTTAGATCTTTCTCCATGCGGCCGATTACATAAAGGCCTCGATCGAGATCCTAAACGACCATCAAACGATTATATGCTTAAATACATAGTTGACTCTTTCCCGGCCCCGTCATGACCTCTGAATGGTCTAACCTTAGGAAGCCGAGATGCACGCTTAGACAGAAGAATGCAAAACATAAGGCCAAGATTTTTGCCTCACCTGAGCAGCAAGATGATGTTAGTGAAGAGATGGCCAGTCAGCTAGCGTGGCTTAAAGCTTTTGTCCAACAGCATATGTCGGGAGCAAACCCCTATACACTTAAGTAGACCAGTGATGAGGGTCCTAGCTCCGGTGTTAGGCAGAAGCGTAGCATGGGTGCATATCCTCAGAAGGGTGTCTTAAAAGACCCCTACATGCTGCCCAACTCAAAGTCTTTGATTCATAACAGGGTCTGGTACACCAAGCGAGAAGGAAAGCCAGTTAATAGAGGTCAATACTACCCCTACTGTGCCCAGTAATGGCGAAAATCTAGAAATGCCTACCATCTCTGGCGATGAAGAAATGCCTGATGAAAATTATCAAGATAACCAGGGTGACTATCATGGTAATGAATCAGGCGAATATCAAGATGAAGATCAGAGTGACTACAACGATGACTAGGAAGCTCAGGTCATGGCTGAAGCCTTTCATTGCAATATGGTTGACGTGGCAGGTTGGCCGGCATAGACTGATCTCAGCACTCCTGAGGTGACAAGGTCCCTGGCCACGCTTCATATTTTCAGCAAGGCACAAGATCAAGAATCATTCTCTTTCGAGTGTGCTATGGTCTTCTACATTTTTAAAAACTATGCCCTTCTTGCAAAGGAAACTTGCAGCATCGATCAGCCGGATTATAGTTATGTCTTAGGCCTCCTAGCTAATTTTGAGGAGGTTGACGAACGGAAGAATGGCCCACATGTCGAGATGTCTCGCACAATCAAGCACAAGCAGACCTTGACATTCACTAGGCCTACTCTTAACATGTCCAGCCACATGCGGCCGCTTTACATTACGGCCGAGGTTGAAGGAATACCGTTCTAATGTGATCATGACTAGAACAATGAGATTACTTGGGATCCCTAGGACTATGATTCAGGTCACTTCCCCGGTAGTGAAGAAATTCACTGGTTCGGTCACCCGCACTTTGGGATTGTTGTTCCTATGAGTTAAAGTGGATCCTTCATCTCGTGTGTATAGCTTTTTTATGGTGGAATGTAACGCCTCATACAACATGATCTTGGGGCACGATTGGATCTATCAAAGTTTCTACGTGTTTTCTTCAATGCACCAGGAGATTATTATTTAGGATCCTGAACAAGATACAAAGCTAATTGTAAAAGGTGACCTGCGACATTTTTCAGTGTCTGTCAACTTCAATTATGCCCGCTACTACAACAATGACTTAGGACCCCTCGATGTCTTGGGAATCGTTCAAAAAGACCAACCCTTCTGGATAACAGCTTATAACTTGGCACGTTGGGGCCTCACATAGGTTAGGGACGATCTCTAACGTCCTCAGGCCATCGTGCCTGCTCTAAAAGTCATCAATGAATAGTGTCTTTATAGCGGAGGCATAAGAGGTTGGCGAGTCCCTTTATGAGAAACTACTTTCATATTGGGAAAAACGCGATACATACAACAAAGTGGAGACTATTGAGTATATCGACGAAATCGTAGACAATGGAGAAACAACGGATGAAATTATCCAATTAGCTCTCATTTACTATGCAGTGTATTACCTCAGGCGTTTCTTTACTGATTGCGAGACACGCTACCCCCAACGGAGAATCTTTGTCTCGCGCTCTACTTCGCATGTTGCAAATTGCGCCACTACATGTTGGTTTTTACTACGGTAGTTATAGCTTAATCAGACCTCGTCCTATACATGTTGTCACACACTATCCTCTGGGGATGCATTGGAAAATGGATCCCTGCAATGTCTGAGTTCTCCCGTCAGTATGTTCCTCATAAGGCTGTCAAGGCTCAAGCTATCACAGACTTTCTAACCCATCACCCGCCCTCAGAGTTGTCAGAGTTCCGGGAGTTGGAGTAAGTAGCTGTCTCGCTTACCCCTTGGGTACTGTACTTTGACGGTTCGCGGACGGCTATGGCCTTTAGTGGTTGGATCGCTATCAAGAATCCGACTGGCGATCGTTTTTTGTATACCTTTCAATTGGATTCCAAATGCACCAACAACCAGGTGGAGTATGAGACCCTCTTTATTGGATTAGAGATCTTATTGGACTTATGAGTCTGTGAGGTCCACATCATGGAAGATTCTTTGTTGGTCATCAACCAGGTCAATGAGCTGTTCAAGTGTCTTAGTCTGACAATCGAACTGTACCTCAAAAAGGCTTTATCCCTATTAGACCGGTTCGACAATGTCTTGACGTGCCCGTTACCGGACGCATTACAATTTAAGAACCCTTTTTAACAATCGTAGTATAAGGCAAATAAGGTTCGATCAATCCGAGGACTAAGGGTGCTCCTGTCACAATGGTCAAACAAGTTAGTAAATAACAAAATAAGTATGTACAAGTATCATTTACAAAACAATTATTTACAAAGTACAAATACAAATATTTGCAGACATTTATTTACAAATTTACATATGGTACAAGGTTATAAGGGGGGTTGGTTTGGTTTCTAACATCCTAAAAACAGAAAATAAAAGCTAACTAATATGTACAAGTGATCGATTCATTCAACACATCAATTAGAGAGAAACTCAAATTTTGACCACACATTAAAGATCATGTTTCAACCTTAACAATCTGATAACATGCGAATTCAAAGAACTAAAAACAATCTCAAGAATACAAGCCTACGAAGTCATGCATCTTATTATTCCACTTACTTTATTTCTAGCACAGAACGTCTAGAACTAGGGCATTTTATATGTCGATGTTATCAATACTAAAAGTATCTGTCTTCAAACATGCAAATCATTAAGATTTGTGGAACGAGATTGAATGTAACTTTATATCATAAACGTCATAACAAAAATCACATAGTGTACGAATTCAGCCATATTCGGGATACGGCTTCCACCACTAGAGATCTACACTTACCTACGAGGCTTAGCATAAATCATGGCACTAGTCAGCATGCATTCTAAGATATGGTACTTTAAACAACATCGCACACTTTTTAATCTTATAAATAGACATGATCAGATTATTAAAATATCATGAACAAGACTTTAACATGCTTTACTAAAATATGAATCCACTAATACCATAACGAGCGAAACAAACATCCAAATCCAAGGTTGAAATCTGAATTCATGCTTTCAAATTTGTAAAGAAAACTAAACAAAAATAAAGGCATAGTTTACACATTAACGGCCTTCAAGAAGCTTGACGATGTCTAAGAGGTGCACACGGCTTCAAGGCTTCTACACTCCAAGGATGTTGCTCATTGATGCATCTGACAAGGCTTTGGCAATGGAGGAAAGCTCGCAATGGAGGAGAGTGCTCGGCAGAGTTCTAGTATTTCTCTAACTTTTTGTGTGAATGAATGACCTTTTTTTTTAATGTAGAGAGCCTCCTTATATAGTGGTTATGTCTTCCTCTCCACCATTGATTTAAATCTGATCCAATGGTCATAAATAATAGCATAATTTGATGAAAAAATATTCCATATATGTCTTGTACATTAAGTCTTTGAATTTGGCTTGAAATGTGACCGGATACATTGCTTGTTCCCCAAATGGAATCGGTTGAATATCCTTGATTGTTGCCGATTTTATGATGACAATTCCTTCCTTGTTTCTTGCCGATTTGGTGATGGTAATTCCCATATATATGCTCCAATTAATGTTCCTGAAAAGGAAGAAAGAAATAAGATTTAATCTCTAGAAATATTAGGAATTGATAAGGAGAAATAAAAGGTAAGAATCCCCTTAATTTTCTTGATTACAAATCAGCCATTATCTTTGATTTGAGGAAGATTCCTATCAAAATTTGCTGCTTAATCTCCTTTTAAATTCGGCCAAATTCCTTGGGAATTTCCGATTTCCATATGTGCTTCATCATCTTCATTTAATGCTCATTCCTTCTTCGGTAATTTTCTGAATTTAAGAATAGAAGGTTTCTCAAAATGGATTAGGAAAGTCAGAATAGGAAAGTTTTACAAGTAGTAAGTTTCCTAAATCAAAATAAGAAAGTTTCTTAAAATGAAATAGGCAACTTTCCTAATTTAAAACAGGAAAGTTTCATAACGACTTATCCTTCTTAATTTGTCGGTTTTAGCTTCATTTTTCGCTTTTCCGCTCTTTTACCTCTACAATCACAAAACAGTTAGAAATGACATTGTTAAGAGAATAATGACATTGTTAAGAGAATAACATAGGTAAATAGGGTTGGAAATACGTTAATAACATAGCATAAAATGCGTCTATCAAATTCCCTCACACTTAACTTTTGCTAGTCTCGTAGCAAAACCAAACTAACAAAAAGACTACAACTAGAAACAAACAAAACAAAACAAACTAATGCCTTAATTTTATTCTCATTATCTCCAAACTTATGATTTGAAATTAGCAATCATCAAGAACAAATCCATGATGCTTCCAAAGTTAATTCACACGCATGAATCACATACAACATGCAGGACACAATAGATCAATGATGATGTTATGCTCGACATAGTTAAGATAAGTATGAATTCAAACTCACAAGGTATGCACTTGTTTCTTTCCACTCGAATTTTTGGTTCACTCAAAAGTATGCAAGCCATAAGAATCAAAACAAGTAAAAAACTTGCATTTATATAAACAAAAGGCACATTTGAGATCAAAACAGATTCTCACAATAGATAACCAATAATCACACAAATGAGCCAAAGTCATAAGCTCACCTCTTTGAATTGTCTCCACAGACAAAGTCTACCCATTTTTCAGATCAAAATGAACTTTAGGGTTAAAATGTAGGCAATGCTAGGGGTATGAATTTAAGGATAGTGAGTTACAAAAACTCCTAAGGACCTAGCAGAGCAACTTCAATAGCTTTGTGTCGCAAAAAACAAGGACCATGATTATTGGACCTCCAAAACGTCACTGCACCTCCTTACACAAACATGAAATAGAACAAAGGCCAATTATTTCGATTTTAGGCCTTCCATTTACATCAGAACTCCCATTTCACAAATCAAACAATGTCCAATTTTATTCTTTTCTTTTTCTTTGCCGTTTATATTTTTATTTTTATTTCTTTTGTTTTCCACGGCTTATTTTTTCTTTTCTTTTCGATAAGGACATTTCACCAACAGCCTCCTTCCCCCACACTTGCTCTTCATCGTCACACCAAGTAGTCTTCACAAAATGTTCTACTAGGCCTAAAAGACAAAGGTAGAGATATGCTATACTAAGCTCAGGATAAAAATTACATGGTGATGAAAGAAAGGCTTAACGTGGGCTCAAACTATGAGGTGTGCGGCGCACACAAATAGGGACACAAGTTTATTTGGCATTGGTGTTCATCCAAAAAAGTTCAATTTATCCCTTCCAAAATCAAGGTATGTTATGTTTTAAGTTTCAAAAATCAAAAAGAGTGAGTTCTAGCATTCTAGAGCTCATTAAATCTATGGTGAAAATTAGTTTTATTAAGAACGAACAATGAGAATTCAGATATTATAATCAAGAAAACATATTAAGATTTTCAATAAGCACTCAGAAACAAAGACACAATAGGCTCAAGATCTCACATTAGGTTCAATTGAATCATAACTAATCATAACATGCTCATTTCTGTACCAATGATTCAGATTACATCCACTACAGATCATACGATTTCCATTAATGTTAATTATCCTTAGAACAACAATTGGATAAAGTTCTTAATTTCATGATCATTTCTTTACCATAATTTCAGAGATATTATTCTTCATTGATTATTAAGAGCTCTTAAGACACAAAAACAAAACAAAATTTTTAAAAGCAACAAAAACTGTTTTTGGATTTTAAATTTTTTTGATTTTTTAGATTCTTCAATAAAGATTCAACAAACATGTAAGTTCCTCCCCCACACTTAAATTCTACATTGTCCCCAATGTCCAAAAAATAATGTGTAGAATCAAAGTGTGAAGTAGGAAACAAACAAACAAAACAAAACTAACAAAAAGTAAATGAGAATAAGGGAGAGGAAAACAAATCTGCGTTAATGGCTCATCCACAGCTTCGGTTGAATTGAGTTGCCTCGCAAGCAGCGCTTAATGTTTAAAGTCTATCAGCCTAGACTTTGTACCTCCATTTTAATTCTATGTGAGTGGCTCCTCTTGGAGGGGTACTTCCTCCGCTAATTTGTTTTGTGGTCATTCACCTTATACGCCTTTTGATGAGTTAAAAAATGACGGCCAATCATGTTTAACTCATAACTTGTCACTACACTTCTCAACGACTAACTTCCTTTAGATATAACCTGGAATTCAAAACGAGGTGTTAGTAGATGAAAAGTGAATAAAATGCAAAATGAATGACATGCAAAAATGTATGATAATGACATGCAATGTAATGAATGAGAATGCAATAAGATGATGATGATTTTTTTTTTTAATTTTATTATGGTACCAGACTCAACATTTAAAAAGTTTATTTTATTTACTCTCAAACTCATATCTTAAGAAGTAAACCATATTGGCGTACGACATGGGTATTACGTCTAGACATAAATACATTCCGTGATTTCAAAAGGCTTGGATGACCAGGTCAAGAAGCTGGTAGGACTTGTTTCAGTGGACTACAGAGGTCGAAACCCCTATCACGCTTACGCACAGTCTATAGTCCTTTGAGATCCAATTTTGGTCCCAGACATTCAATTCGGCCTAGACACCACCTAATGTGCCCCTTACTCAGCTAGGAAGCATTCGTGTGTTAGACGGCTTTACAAGAGTTAATAAGAACCGCTCTCAAACCCAACAGACCTTTAATAAGGTACTAATGAAGGGTTTAGGTCCCTATTAACTAAAGTGACCTTATTCTATTCCAATGGTTTACAACCTATGATATAAACCTGAAAATACATAAAACAAACAATCGTTAGTCAAAATTAACTACTTAAAAATAAATAAACAAATTTAAAATGACACATTATAAACAAGACTTTATAGTCGCCGACAACGGCGCCAAAAACTGACGTGCCCGTTACAGGACGCGTTACAATTTAAGAACCCTTTTTGACAATCGTAGTATAAGGCAAATAAGGTTCGATCAATCCGAGAACTAAGGGTGCTCCTGTCACAATGGTCAAACAGTTAGTGAATAACAAAATAAGTATGTACAAGTATTATTTACAAAACAATTATTTACAAAGTACAAATACAAATATTTATAGACATTTATATACAAATTTAAACATGGTACAAGGTTATAAGGGGGGTTGGTTTGGTTTCTAACATTCTAAAAACATAAAATAAAAGCTAACTAATATGTACAAGTGATTGATTCATTTAACACATCAATTAGAGAGAAACTCAAATTTTGACCACACATTAAATATCATGTTTCAACCTTAAAAATCTGATAACATGCGAATTCAAAGAACTAAAAACAATCTCAAGAATACAAGCCTACGAGGTCATGCACCTTATTATTCCACTTACTTTATTCCTAACACAGAACGTCTAGAACTAAGACATTTTACATGTCGATGCTATTCAAAGCCTCCCTAGCAATCTATGTGATGCGTAATTACAACTTTTGGGAACATAGACCCAACTACAAGAGACAAAAGAACTTAACAAAACCTTTATTCATCAACTATTGATCAATCTTTGTATTATGCAATCAAAGGTTATCTTTTTAGTTCCAAGTTTCATTTGTTACTAAACTGTAAAGCATAAAGAAGAATCCTTTACAGTTGAGCACACTGACAACATTTAGACATTATTGTGAACAATAGAAATTTTCTATGTAATGTCTCAGACTGTCTCATAGAATCCTTGATGTTTATTACATTTGAACAGAAATTTGGAATTCCATCTCACTGTCCACAACTTGGAAGTGCATTTGGTCGATCAACACTCCCCAAAGTGAAAACATTCCCATGGAGAACCCTCAAATATGCTTTGCCCACAATGACGAGCTTGAATGTTAGAAGAGTGACACAATCCAATTTGCCCCATCTGTCTCAGCCATGATCAGACGGTGGAACATTGCCTTCTGCAATGTCAATGGGCGGTACAGACTTGGTTTGCTAGCCCTTCGAAGTACAGAATTGATGTGGGTAAAATTACCACGATGGATAGGTGGCCGGAGATGGGTCTACAGACTGGTTTCTTTCATCTGCTCAGCTTCATATACCAACACAGTGATCAACCCCATTGCCACAGCTTCAAAAGCAACTCAATCTAACATTGTTTTTTTGTAGGCAAGAACTAAGGACTACAGCCATCAGTCATGCCCAGTCTAATCCCTCCATTCCCACCTCAAATCAGTTAGATCCCCTCAGTTCCCAAGACCCTGAAATACCACCCGTTCTTCCAACCCTCCATCCCTCATCACCCCATATCTCAATCCAAAGCGCTATAGCCTTCCATAGTCCAGCCCACCACACAACAAAACAACCAGCCACCCTCTCCACCCACAACCAAATACACATCCACCGCCACCATCAAAGAGACGCCTCCACCCCACATCAACCCCACTAGCATTGGCTAATTTTAAAAACCTAATACCAGCTGACACAGATAAAATAAAACAGACAAGACGCAAGCAAATGAAGATAAGAATTCCAGCAACAGGAAAATAATAAGTAAAATGGACCTCAGGTTTATGGTACAATAGAATATGTTCCATGTGAAAGCGACAAAAAGGTGGTAAGCACAGCTATGGCACAAGAGTAAAACAGAATATCCCAATGTTTTCACAGTACAAAAGAATCTTAGAATGCTTAAAGACCTAAACCAACAGTGCGGCCATCTCGTCTTCTCAATCCAGCTGTATACTGCTTCTCTAGATCCTGCTGGAGTTCCTTCTGCTTCTCGGCTCTGAGAACATCGGTGCCCTCTTGGCTGTTGGGGTTCTGCTCCAACTTCACTTCCCCCTTCACACCCTACAATTGGCCATATGCACCGAGGCAACCTCAGACTCTAAAATTGTGTTAGTAGGTGAAGAAATCTAGGATGTAAGCCAGTCATTTAGGAACAAGAATGAAGGTTCTCTTATACGCAAAATGTCCTGACAAATGAATACAATTAAGACAAACAAAAACTTACCATGAGTTTCTTGAACTTTTCTTGTCTTTCCCGGTCAGGAAATAAAGCCGTGTCCCAACGGTGACCAGCCTGTCAACACGGAGAGGGCATCAATGATCTTACTAAGAGGCTAGAGTCAGAATCATCCATGATAAACCAAATTTATTGAGCACCATTTGAAAATAAAAATCTATTGTCTATAAACATAATTGCATAGTACATAAATAGCTACTCCGGGTATTACCCACCCGCCAGGAGAGTTCACACACAAATACAGATCTTTGGTCTCATCCTAAAGTCGGACGGTTGGGATAAAACTGTATCCCTCAGAAACCGTACATGCACCTTTTGATGCATATGGTTCAATAGAAATAATGAAATAAAGGAATCAATGTGTAGATTCTAGCTTTCTTATTCATAACAGGTTTTTTAACTTAAACAATATAATAAAATGGACTTTTCTTTCATTTTTTAAGAAAGATGAGTTTTAGCCTGTTTTGTTTATCAAAAAAAATTGCTAAGCTTATCTGACTAACTTTTCATTGATGTATTGTTTCATCGAGATACAATTAAGAAACTTAAAAGCACATGGCACATTTCTCAACAAAGTACGATTGTTCATTTTTCTGTTGTTCAAGCTATTATTCTATTACATGGTTCTGATTGCTTTTCTCCTGGTAAGAACCAACAAGAAATAGAGAACTTCTATCAAGAAACATATTATATCTCGTACAATAAGAAAAACAATCCACACAGGCATAACAATTTGAAACAATAGCCAACTAGCTAACACTGTTATAAGAAACAAGAATACAAAATTAAGAGAACTTTTATAACTTGAACTGGTATGTTTTTCCCTTGAAAACCACATGCCAACATCTATTTTTATTACTAGGATGGAGGTAGACCTATCAATTTGATAGGGTAATTCAACAGTTTAGTTAAAACATATATTGCCAATTCATCCGCAAAAGATCATAGTAATCTGCTGCATATTCAGATTATGTGATAACAGTAAGTGAAGACAGAAACCCCGAATTCTAGAATTGCAACTTTTGTTATGCTAAGGAAACAAAAATAAAATACTAATAAACCATGGGAGATACCTCTTCAGCAGTTGTGTTCTTTTTGTTGCCCCACAGCAGCTTTTTCTTTTGGTCAGCAGTCAGGCAACCTGCAGGACCCGCACCAGCAAGATTCCTATTAACTGTAAATATGCAGAAGAGCTTTTAGACTGAGTAATTGGTTAAAAATATCTGAATCTAATAGCTAGAGTCTATACCCAATTCCTGATTGTGTTAGTATAAGCAAGCAAGGGAGGTTATAGTCACTAAATCTATGCCTGATTCCATAAAAGTTGCATGTCACGTCTATGTAAAATAAAGACAATTAGAAAAGATATGTAGGCTTCTAGCTCAGTGTTAAAATATACAATCATGATAACAAGAGGAGATATGTAGGATTCCAGCTCAGTGTTACCTAACTCGCTCCCCATATGATGTACCTCAAAATATCAGGTGAAAGAGAAAGGATTGTTAGGCTTGATAGGGCTCAGTACCTTAGTGATATGTTTTTTTTTCCTTTGAAAAGGGCTACCTCTATTTTCCTTTGACAAGTAGTACCCGTTTTTATGAGATACAAATACATAATGTCTTTAGCGAGAGAACGAGAGGCGGGCACCTTTCCTCATATAAACATATGCATGTGGATATATTGAAGGACTTGCATCATAGCAGTTAGATCAGTTATACCAAGTAGAAATGAATGACATGCATTTCAAGTTCAAGTGTTCATATCATTTAACATGTGAGATACATGACCCCAATTTAGGTCCTACAGCCACAAACAAGGATAATGAAGTCATTCACGTTCGATCACTACATAATAAAACTGAAATACTCCAACAACCAGGATTCAAAAACTTCATTTTATAAAATTTGACCCTTGTAGTGAGATCTACAAGATACTGGTCTTGGCTCCCCATTTTAACTACTTATTAAACCTACTATATTTTGTGTTTGTGTGTGTCTTAGGACAATTTATAGCAATCACATGATATCACGAATATAATCCCATGAGACTGAGAGCAACTTCTAAATAAATGTATCACATACCCAATTCGGCAGCTTTCATTGCAGCAACTTTTGAAGCATTTATGTCATTCTCCAGTTTACCATCTTGAATTTGCTTGGAACTTAAAGAGTCCCTTCCATCAGATGTAGTTGTGAACTTGGAAACTGAACAGGGGTATAAGTTAATTGAGATTCGACATGAATAAATATTGTCGAGCAACTGAGATTATTTTGAAAATATAAGGAAACATTACCATCTTCCTGACCAGCAATGCCCTTGTCCAAGTTATAAAACTTTGATCGTTTTGCAGCAGATCCTTGATCTTGACTCCTACAAATATCTTTATTCTCATAACTCTCTGTACGCTCTTTAGAGATTCGGTCCTTGCTCCTCTTAGTTTCGGTATCATCATATTTCTTTCTTTGATCCCTTTCAAGCTTTTCATCATCCATTTCCTTCAGGTGACTCTTATAACCTTCACTCTCGCAATTTTTAATGCCATCTCTCCTTGAAATTGACTCACTTCGATGACCCCTAGACTCTTCATAAGAGAAATTCCTTTCGCTTCTTGAACTTCTACGATAATCACTTTTCTCATATTGAGAATCTCTGTCTGCTCTATGCCTATATCTCTCACTTTCCATGTCTTCAAAACGTCCAACACTTTTACCAGATCCAAGTCTTTCTGACGATGAGTCATCTTTATATTTTTGGAATCTAGATCCTCTGTCTTTATCCTTGCTCCTATGTTCATAACTATCATATTTATCTTGAGAATCTTTATCGAGGTACCGTGAATGGTTTCTTGACCTGACAAGATCAAAATGAGTGTTGCCCCTTGATTCCTTATCCTGACAAAAAGTTGACTTCTGATTAATTCTTTCTTCATCATCTGCATGCTTCTCATCTTTGATGTAGTCAGGATGCGCATAGTAACTCTTTGAATTTCTGGACTGCCTATCAGAATGCCTATCGCTCATCTCAGAATCCTTATTTAATTCTATCCCATCATCTTTCCTTCTCGGTTTATGTTCAGAGATTTTTCCAGGATCTCCTCTTGAAAGTTTTGGGCTAGAGCTGTTGTTGTGCTCAGGACTCCCTGACAAATAATCACAAAAGCTTCATGAGCACCATAATATACAAGAACGTAAGTGCTCACCCTTAAGCGGCTGCACATGTCACTAAATGAACAAAACCATTGCAAGACCAAACTTCCAAATACAACACAAAAACCTAATTCAATTGTGCAGTTCTGAGCTACTCTAGGTTATCTGAATGAGCAAGAATTCGGTATATATTCTTAGCAACATGCTCCCAACCTGAGAATAAAGTACTTAAAGGGAAGGCAATTAATTGATACAGCACTCTAGTAATTTCATGCATCAGATTATAATCTCAACAGACACGAAGCTAAATTATTAAATTACAGAGACCCAGTACAAGATCACTCCTTATTAGATCTGAAAGCCAAATATACAAACTTAAAAACTAACCATCAGATGTAGATGACCCACTAACTAGACAACGGCGCCGATAATTCCTTTTAACTTTATCTTTTGAAGGCCCAGAAACTGCAATCCCCTTGTCTGTGGAAGGAGGGTCTAAGTTTGAATCCATGATGATTACCACCTGACAGGACCAAAACAATTAGGCTATAATCCAAAACGATACGACTAAAACCAATGTCACCTTACACTAAAACCAATGTATGGGCACTGAAAAAACACACCCACAACTCCCCATCCCCAACACAGACCCACAGAAAGAGCAAGGCCCCTCCTGTCCTGGGAAAAATTGTTCCCAAAATTCCACAATCCTCGAAACTTCAGTTCTTGTTCATGCCCTCACGAGTTGGGCACACCAATGAAGATGAAACAACAAGGGAACACAACTGTATCACAATTCATTTCAGTATTCCATTACCCCAAATCCTAACAGCTTTTGTTAGTGCTTTCATGCAAATCATAATCCATTTCCAAAGATAAACAATGAACAATAACACACCTAAGCAATTAAGCATTGATCAAAGCCTGATATAGAAGCTGAGAATTAAAGCTAGTCATAACCCTAAACCCTAACACAGCTATTCAAATGAAAATTTAAATTCTAAAACAATCCCCAAACAAATAAGCAAAACAAGAAAATTGAGCAGTAGTGAGAAGAAGCTTACGGTACAAGTGAAGATTGAAGCTGTGCGAATTTGGGGATGAGTGAGAGGAAGGAGGGCTCGATGATTTTGGGTTCGGGGATTCTCACCCGCTCAAGCTTTACACATTTGCTCAATTGCTCGTTTAAGTAGCCTTTTTACTCATACGACGTCGTCGTCGTTACCTTTTTTCATTCTTTTTTATTTATTTATTTTACTATTTTATTTATTTACTTTATATTGTATTTTTAATAGAGGAGCGAAATTTACACTCCGCCCTCCATATTTTTATTTTTAGGTAAAGTTTTGACATAACGACGAAATATATATCATTAAAGATAAGATTTAAATAACTAAAAAAATATAAATTGTAAAATTAAAAATATAAATAGCTATAACCGACGAATTTTACTATAATTTATCAGCTAAATATTGAAAAAAAAAAAAATTAAAATAGCTATAGCCGACGAATTTTACTATAATTCATCAGCTAAATATTGAAGAAAAAAAAATTAAAAAAATATAGCCGACGAATTATAGTAAATTTCATCGGCTAAATACTACTATATCCGAAGAAATAAGCTATATTCGTATGCTAAACCTTGAAAAAAAAAATAATATAGCCGACGAATTATTGTAAATTTCGTCGGCCATAAGTCCATTCCATAAAAAACCCCTAATTTCTAAATTACCATCCAAGCAAGCTGCAAATTACACAAACAATTTTATATAACCAACAACACCATCAAAAGTGATAACACGTTTTTCATTAAATTATTTATAAATTGTTCATAAACCCATAAAACTATATAAAATCTATATCAACTAAATCTATATCTGCGTCAGGATGAGGTTGTTGTTGAGGATGTTGTGTCGGCTGAGGTAAGGCAGCCCCGCCTCTGATACGGCGCAAGTGGCGCACTAGAACCGGGCCCCCACTTCATATGGGGCCCACCAAAATTTAAAAAAATAAATTAATATTGATCCAGTATTTTTCGAGAAGCGTGAAATTCATAAAAAGAGACATTTTAATGATGTTGGGGGTCAGTCATCAGAATCAATTCGACAATCAGGTGAAGAACATTATAGAGTTCATTATTTTCTCTTATTGGTAGATCAACCTATCGGTTCTTTAGAGAGAAGATTTGAGCAGTATCAAGCATATGAGAATATTTTTGGGTTTTTGTTGAGGTCAGAAAAGTTAGGTGCATGTCAGGATGATGATTTAAAATCTTGTTGTGCTAATCTTACAAACAGTCTTAAGAATGGAAACCATTCTGATGTTGATGGGGATGAATTATTTGTAGAGTTGAAACTCTTACAAGATATATTGCCATCAGAAAATATGAGATCCATCGACGTATTAAATTTCTTGAAGAGGATGAATTGTTTCCCAGCTGCTAGCATTGCATACAGAATCTTATTGACCATACATGTCACAGTAGCATCAGCAGAAAGGAGCTTGTCAAAATTAAAGATACTAAAATCATATCTTAGATCAACCATGTTGCAGGAAAGGTTGAATGGACTTGCTTTGCTCTCAATCGAACATGGATTTTTAGACATGGTTGATTATGAAGGTTTGATTGATGAATTTGCATCCAAAATGCAAGGAGAAAGATTTTCCAGTGAAGCTTTGAACTTTAAAATTGTCACATATCATTAGGATGTTGGAGGTTTAACATTTTGCTATATTATTTTTTGTTATCAATACTTTTTTCGTAATACGCTTTGAGGGAATTCAATAATATTTTCTCAAATTTGTTATAATTTTAGCTTCGAATTTATCATTTTTATTACTACATTGTGAGTAGAAAATAGCTATTACTGTATGTTTGAAGACGAATTGAAAGGCCCTGGTACATTTCATGAACCAAGCCCCCAAATTCTCAGCCATGGCACTGAGGTAAGGGTATAGGCGTAGGCATGGGCGGAGCCGGAAGTCCCTGAAGCTGGGCAGTTGAAAACTCTTAAAAGTACTAGAACATCTACTGTTGTTGTGCCTGCTGGGTGACATATACTACCGCATTATACTCCTGTAAAGCGGCAGTATAGGCTGTCTGGGCGGTTTGCTATTCCCGTAGCATATGAACTGTTTATAGGTGGAACCTAATATTTCACCTTTACCGGGTTACAATTCAAGAAAGAACCTCTAAATGTCTAGCTAATTATTAAATATGCATTATTAATTGTGCTTGAATTATTGTTTATAGGGTGAAAGCCCAGTTAAATGTGAGAAGCCACTCTGGGTCCTTTGTCAGGGCCCAATTCGCCATAAAGCTAAGTAGAAGCAAGGGAAACTACTCCCACATTGGAAAAGGACAAGGAATGCTGTCTTTAGCGCTACTATAAATACCAGCGTAGGCCACCCGGTAAGGGACGCGCAACTTCTTGACTATTCTTGAGTTTTCTGCTTAATTGACAGTGTCTGACTTAAGCATCGGAGTGGCTTCCCTCGGTAAACCCGGGGACGCCTCTCTGACGTGTTTGTTCTTTACACAGGAAAACTCGGAGTACAAGGAAGTTCGCTATTTCTAGAGCCGTGTGACCTGATAAAAGGACCACGAGTTTACCCGGAAACAATTGGTGCTCTCGTTGAGAGCTGAACTCAAGACCTTTCGCTATTTCAGTTAGCAACTATCCAGGCCGAGCATGGTCTTCTTCAGGCAACCCTAGCTCAGAGGGCGAATGCCAATGAGACGTCAGCCAGACTTGCTGATGTAATAACCCCAGTATGGAATCCTCCGGGTTATGGAAACCCGCGAACTTTTGACAGTGCATACATCCCACCCGCTATCCTCCCACCCGCTATTTGTTGAAGTCGTGGGCCCGGCTACATTTTACATCAGGGGTACAGATAGAGTTACGCTTCCACGGCCATGGAACACACAACATCTACATCTCTTCCCCAAATAGGCAATCTCCATATGACATGAAATATTGCAAGCCTTAACGGCCTTATTTCACTGTCAAGACTCGGCAATCTCCATATGACGTGAAATATTGCAAGCCTTAACGGCCTTATTTCACTGTCAAAACTCGGCAATCTCTATTGCAATCTTTTCACGGCCTTATTTCAACCCTTAGAAGTCCTAACGGACCCGTAAAGCCCTAGCGGCCCTATTTTTATTTTATAACGTTAACATGCCAAACCGGCACTATATGTGTAAATTTTGACAACACTTACATATTATGCATCAGATTACCGTGTTCTTTGACAGGAAGAATTATGCAGAGGAAAAGCTTGAATACTTTCATTTAAAAGAGTCACTACAAGGTGGAAAACCGCCACAAATAAAAACTAGTCTAAGAGAAGCTCCAGCTCATGGCACTACAGACCCGCTAACCCGGCCAGTGCTCGACTCGCCACGTCCTCCCCGGGGCCGTATGATGAACTGTCCTCCACAGGGTAGTGGTCGGTTTTGAGGACCCCCGACAATACCTCCACGGGATGCACCTCTCCTGGCTGCTGAAGCAGGAACCGGGGGACTCCGTTACCCCCCTCCAGGTTCTCCTCACTCCCTATCACCCTTTCACCCCCGTCGTCATCCTCATCCTCAGTAAACTCCTCTTCACCCGGGAGCACAGATGAGGGAACTGCGCTCATCACCGGTTCTTCAATCACCGGGTCTTCCGCCACCTCCTCCGCGGGATTCCCCACAATCTCCTCTTCTCCCTCCTGGTACACCTCCGTACCAAGTACTTCAGCCAGGTACCCGGGGATCTCGTTGAAGTGCAAGGTATCAACGAAGAATTTCTGAATATCCCCTTGCTCGGCTTCTGGGCGCAGGAAAGCCGCTTTCGTGGTCAGGTCAATGTCATACAGTTGACCATCCGTTGCTTGCGTCCGGATCTCGGCCCATACAGCCTTATCTTCAAACCCGTCGTATATCCCCAGGTTCTTCAGCTTGGTAAACTCCATCGGTAGAAGAGCTACATATAGAAAGTATACTCGTTACACAAGAGCATATGACAACAGAGTTTAAAGGACACTGGACAAACCTGGGAGCTCCATCAACCGGCACCTGCTGTACACGTACAGCCTACAAAGCCGGTATGAACTCCAGTCATCTTGACTCCGGAAGGCCCAGAGCAAGGGAAACTACTCCCACATTGGAAAAGGACAAGGAATGCTGTCTTTAGCGCTACTATAAATACCAGCGCAGGCCACCCGGTAAGGGACGCGCAACTTCTTGACTATTCTTGAGTTTTCTGCTTAATTGACAGTGTCTGACTTAAGCATCGGAGTGGCTTTCCTCGGTAAACCCGGGGACGCCTCTCTGACGTGTTTGTTCTTTACACAGGAAAACTCGGAGTACAAGGAAGTTCGCTATTTCTGGAGCCGTGTAACCTGCTAAAAGGACCACGAGTTTACCCGAAAACATGAACTTTCGTCTCTAGCTGAGTCGTCCTGCTGCTGGTCGAGGCTGCCTTTTTTGAAATCTAGGAGTGGTCTTCAATACCCCCTCACCCTTCCTTCCTAGACCCCTTCCTTAGTAGAAGTTATTTTCTCACGGTGGGAATGATGTGCCTATGATCCTCGCCCCAACCCTGAGATCTGAAGTGTCGATCCGAGACATGGCCTCTGACATGTCTTCCTCCTGCGTGTCTGGCTGTCTCCCTCACTATAGCAGCCATCACCTCGTCACTAGCCTGCCTCACCTTCGTCTAATTAGATAGGAAAAAATAATTAATTAACATTTTGAAATATATATAATTTAAAAAAATAATAAAAAACGTAAAACGACTTACAATATCCTCATATGCGTCAAGATATGCTTTCTCGTACGTATAGACGTACCGGTTGACTTCTAGATACTCCTTGGCCGCCTCGTTCATCAACGATGCAAACGATCTAGAACCGGCATGATGGTTCCTTATGTTGCGTTGCAGGTTCTGAGCGTTCGCCCGGAAAACGGCCTACAAAGGAAAAGAATAAAATATTAGTAAAATATTTTAAAACGTACTAATTGATAAAAATATAAGAAATTATTATTTTTTAATTACCTGTTTATGAGTGTTGTTGAATTCTGATATCAGAAGCCAACGTCACTCGTACTCCCTAAACTAGAACTCAAGGGGGGTACAAGAACGTGCGTTCTCATACATAGTCCAGTGGGTCCGCAACTCGTTCTTCCACTCCTTATACCTACATATACCACAAAAAAATTATAAATATTATTAATTACACATATAATTTTTTTTTCATTAACTTTCCAACGTGTATTTCCCCGTGCACAACGTCCGCCCAAGTGTTCCTCAGTACGGGGAACGTCAAACCACACATGCATTAAAACGTTTATTAGTTTAGTTTTTCATAAATCAACAATATAATACATAATATTAATTATGATTTTTTTAAACTTACAGACAATGCGTTGTGGACCACGTCCTTAACCTCCTATGGGACCTCGCCCCAGTCTGACCACAACATAGGGGCTCTATCTCTAATGACCGCTCCCACGCGACCGGAGTACATCCTCGTCTTCCTGCCCGATACTACGTTGTCATCCCCGTCAGTATCAATGACGATCATTCCCGAGGTACTCACGGTCTTCTCGAGAGCCTTCTCTGTGATAGGGCCTTTCTTCTTCCTTGTCGGCTTGGCTCTGACGGTGCCTATCACAAATTGATTATTAATAAATTATTCTTATTATGACATTATAAGAAAAAAATTATTTATATTTCAGTACATGAGGGCGTTGGGGCAGACGTGACAGATTCTGATTCTGTCGTCGATGATGATACCCTCACAGAAATAAGATTCGTACCAAAAGGCACGAACTGGTACGCCGCTGATGGCTTCACCTGCGGGGACAGTGGATAAATCGGCGCCCCTGAGTCATCGTCTGCAGGTAATGCCGGTATCAACACTTGTTATCAATATATTAAAAAATTCTATGAATATATAAAAAATTATAATAACAATTCATAGAATTTTTACAATTAATATTTTAATTTCAATTTTTATTTCAATTTCTAATATCAATTTCAATTTCTACAAAACCCAAATCTAAATCTATAACAACATTATCAATTTCAAATTAATAATCCATAATATTGTTAATTCAACATACACACATATCACATATACACATATACATATATAACAACATTTTACATAAAAACCAATATATACATCAATAATTCAAAAATATTATTAATAATTCAATATATATATATATATATATATTAAAGATTGAAACATGTACTTGAAGAAGAGGAGGGTGTGGAAGCGAGGAGGAGGGTGTGAAGGCGAAGAGGAGGCTGTGGAGGCAAGGAGGATGTTGTGGAGGCGAGGAGGAAGGTGTGGAGGCGAGGAAGAGGCTGTGGAGGCGAGAAGGAGAGTTTTTTTCTTCAATTTAGGGTTTCAACTATTTCGGCTGAGACTAGGTTTTGGATAAATAGACTGGACTTTAGCCGAAGACATAAGAAACTCGCCGGCTATAATCATGAAACTTGTCGGATATATTTATTTACCTATAGCCGATGAATTTTCAATAAATTCGTCGGCTATAATTCTTTTTATATTTATTTCAAATTTATGTATTTAATTATCTTATGAAACAAAAATCTGATCGTCAGATATCATTATTATGTTGAACTATATGTATGGGTAAATTTTCATCAAGATCCAACAACGTTAAGGACTCGATCCAGACGGTCAATCCCGTAAGTCAAACCCCTAAATGCAAATAAACGGTAATTTGACCATCTAAATTACGTATTTTGCCCGGACCTTCAACTGCAAATAGTTTCAAATCGATAAGACGAGACCAATGGTATAAAAATATTATGAAAAATAACCATCGGAGATAGGGCTACCTCTAGGGAGAAAGAATGAAAAATTGTATTGACCGCAACTATCAGCACCGAAACTTTATCGAAATTACGTGATTTTTCAACCATAGACATATTTCATCGTTCCGGTCATATCTTATTTCATGACTTTTTTTCGTTTGAAGCTTCTACGTATAGTTTGTTTTTGAAACGGAACATTTTAACACTTGGTAAACAAGTTATACAATATTAGTAGGTATGTTGTGATTGTGATGATCAAACTTGTGAAACAAAAATCCGACCGTCAGATATCATTATTATGTTGAACTATGTATGGGTAAATTTTCAACAAGATCCGACAACGTTAAGGACTCGATCCGGACGGTCAATCCCATAAGTCAAACCCCTAAACGTAAAGAAACGGTAATTTGACCGTCTCAATTATGTATTTTGCCCGGACCTTCAACTGTAAATAGTTTCAAATCGATGAGTCGCAACCAGTGGTATAAAATTAGTATTTTATTTATTTAACTATAGCCGACAAAACATTAGGATATTCACCGGCTATAATATAGGGTTTAGGGTTTATGGTTTAGCCGACGAAATATTAGGGTATTCGTCGGCTATGATAGTTTTAGTCGATGAAATACATCTTATTTCGTCGGCTATGATAGTTTTAGTCGACGAAATAGGATATAATTCGTCGGCTAAAATTATCTTAGCCAACGAAATGTGGCCTATTTCGTCGGTTAAAACTGAAAAATACTTAAAAATAGGCTGTTTAATGTAAACCATACCATTTTTCTGTTCATATATCACCAAAATTATGAATTCAACAGCTTGTAACATATAATGCACACATCAATTTGTATGACAAATTCAAACTAAGAAGGCTCGTAATCGAAATCATCTGATGAGTCTTCTTTTGTGTCAGAATTAATTTCTGGCAATATATGCATTTCCTCATCACAAGAGACTTCGTATGTTTCTTGATTTGGATCAACATCAATAAGCCTTGAGTCTAAATCACGAATTCAAACTGAACGATCCGCTTTAAAATTATTAAGGCAAATTGTAGAGGAGTCAGGAATACCTATTGCGTTGGGCTCTTGATACGTAACATTTTCTTCCTCGTCTTCGGCCTCTCCAAGTGTAGCCGCCTGGTAAAAGTTTCGAGGGTGCACAAGGTCGACTACTTTCCACACGTCACCTTTAACAAGGTCATCAAGATAAAACACTTGTTTTACTGATATGGCAAAAACGAACGGGTCATCTTCGTAATAACTTGTAGCAGTGTTCACCGATAAAATCTCGTACTGATTGATCTTCTTGCTCTACGGGCTGTAAGAATTAAACCATCTACACTTAAAGAGGTGCACTGTCATGCCTTGCTTAAAAATGAGTTCCACCACTGAATCGAGAAAACTGTAATAGTCAACTCCATTTTGCCCACCATGTGCTATCACCCTAGAATTTTGTGTTCTTCGTCTGTTGTCTCTCTATTCACATATAAATTGCAAATCATTCACCTTGCACATCAGATAAACTCTTGACATTATCTGCTTCATCGCTAGAAGTCTTAGTTCGTGTGACCAATTTGGGTGACAATTAAATTGAATATGGTTCATCTGCAACCAAATATTCAATGTACTGTAAATACGAATAATTATGCAATGCATCATGAACAAAAATAAAGAATTACATACCTAGCCGTCAAAATAGTTTGCGAACTCCTTGTTGTTGTAGTCGAGATCACCTTGAATGTCTGAATAATATAAATGGATGTCTTTTCAGTATTCAACTTCTGGACAGTTAATCAATACCTATCAATGGGCTATGACTAGCTCATGTGGTTGCAACTTGTAGGAGTCTGGAAAAATTCCATAAACTTTAATATCATTAGAGACAATGGAAAGGTTGAACTTCGGTACATCTACTGGTATGGTTTGTGGAGTTTCCTTCAACGCTTCTAAATATAACTTCATGAAGGTGACACACTCTTGCGCAATATATGCTTCAGCTATACATCCTTCAGGCGCTGATTTATTAGTCACATAAGTTTTGTAGTCTCCAAGTTGCCTATAAATAAATTTTTGTAAAGTGTTACGATTATATATTAAACACGTATAATAAAAAATTCAGGTGTAAAAAACATATCTTTCCATGGGATACATCCAAGTATAGTGTACTAGACCGGTAAGCAACAATTGCTCGGGAAGATAGATCATCAAGTGAGGCATGATGTAAAAAAATTTGGAGGAAATATCCTCATAAATTTACACATTATATAAATAATGTCCTCTTGCATTTCCTGGAGGTCAGATTTTGTCACTTCCCGTGTGCATAACTTCTGGAAGAATCTTGACAACGCTACTAACAGCTCCACCACCTGACGGGGAAGGAAAGGAATGAAAACATGGAAGAGATGTTGTAGCAGAATATAACAGTCATGACTCTTTAACCCGTACATCTTATTGTCCCGAAAATTTACACACCGCGCTATATTTCCGGCAGGGCCTGAAGGATAGTTCACAGAACTCATCCACCTGAAAATTACGTTCTTCTGGTCAGGCTTCACGGTGTAAGGAGCTTGAGGCATTTTTTCTTCCCTTCTTTCAACCACATATGTCTTCGTATATCCATTTTTTTAAGATCAATGCGTGCCTTATGACCATCTTTTGTCTTCCCCTCACAGTTCAGCACTGTTCCCACCACACTGTCGCACACATTCTTTTCTAGTGCCTGATCAACAAATTACTCCAGTATTGGAGTTCCCAGAATATGCTCTTATGTGTCTAAAATTTATACCTGTCGGGTCTTTTAAGTATTGCCGCCATAATATTGGGATGATTGCTGAGCTGTCCAAAATCAAACTTATTAAGCACTGTTAAAATTTCTTCCCATGTCCATCTTTTGGGAGGCACACCGTTTTCTACAGTCCCATCAAATGACTTGTCATCGAACTGCCATTCGTGATCATACGGAAGGAGAGTACGGTGACCCAATCTGCATATCTTGTTGCAATGACTACTGCTCCCATAATCGCTAAGGCACTCTAGACAAGCCTTTTATCCCTTAACAACGTTGCCCGACAACATCCCACGGGCAGGAAAATCACTGATGGTACCAACAACCATTACATGCATCTGGAACATCTTGTGCATGTACTTGTCATAAGTGGGATGACCAACGTCCCAAAAAACTTAATCTCTTCAATCAAGGATCTCAAATACACATCGAGACATTTCTCTGGATAACCAGGCCCCGGAATTAACAAACTCAACATATTGTATTCCTTCTTCATGCACATCCATCACCGGTCATACACTGTATTGAAGACTCATGTTGCCAAAAGGATTGTACCCGTCGGATGAGAGCCCGAGCCTCACATTTCGGACCTCTGACGTAAAATGAGGAAACTCCATGTCTATATGCTTCCAAGCCTCTCCGTCAGCAGGGTGTATAAGGGTATCTTTGTCATGCAATTCCCTATCAGCATGGCATCTCATAGCTTTGGCCGTGTGTGATGACATGTACAACTGCTCCAGCCTATCCCTTAACGGGAAATACCGAAGTACCTTCACATGTTTCCTATTACTTACAAGAGTCAGTTTATACCTGTCACTCTAACATACCGGACATGCGTCAAGGCCACCAAGGTCATTCATTTCTGGATCTTTACCCTAGAAGAGAACACAGTCATATCTGCATGTATGGATCATGATGTAGGAAAGCCCAAGATCTTTCAGGATGCATCGGACCTTATGATGAGTGGTAGGAAGACGATGATCGTGGGGCAGCATCGAAGCAGTGTATTGCAGATAATCATCAACAGCCTTCACGGTCATTTTTGTCTCAACTTTAATCTTCATAACGCCCATCACACTTTCAAGAGCCTTCTTCTGACAATCGGGGTACACAGGGGTATGTTGGAAAGCCAGTAGTTTGTTGTACTTGTCAATACCAGCAGTGTTGACAATTCTAGGGAAAGGCTGCACCGGTACATGCATATACTGTCCTTAGAGCATACACCGATCTCATAAGGAAACATATCGTTGATGAAGGCCGTTGTTCGATCGTTGGATGTACTGCCCGTCTTAGAAAATTACCCATGATCATGCGGGACCACTGATGATGTTTCATCGTGATATATCCAACATGTGTACTTCTCCAAAAACCCGTTACTCTCCAAGCGCTGTCAAACTTTGTCAATCGCAAATCGATGCATATTGCTGCGACACTGACATTTAGTGCACGAGCAATAGAAAATTGTATTCACGTTAGCATTAGCCATCATATATTCAATAAAACTAATAACACATTTACCATATCTTTTGTCCCATTTTGGAAGCGAAATCCAACTCTTATCCTTATCCTGAAAAAATAACAAAATATATATGTATAAACTCTAATTAATTAATTACATTTTCAAATCATTTAGTATTCTATCTACAACAATTAATTAATAACAAATTAATAATTAACACACACACATATTTACATATATACATGCATATATATACTAATTACTAATTATATAACAATATTATATATCAATTAACATCAATCATAATCAACATATTAATTAATTCATACTATGCATCACCACAATATATATATATATATCTGCTACTTATTAATAACAACAACTTCATATATATTATCAAATCAAAATCGATCAACTCAATCACACTCAAAATCTAATAATTCAACTCAAATTAAAATTCAAAATCAATATATATAACTCAAATAAAACTCTTAAATCAACTCAAAATCAAGATATATACACATATACGTACGTACATATAGCTCCACAAACTAATTTTGGACATATTTCGACAACACCCAACAATTTCGATAACACCCAAACTTTTTATCCCGTTTTTTTTCGAATGAGCTGCTATCTAGATCTGCAAATATAAGGACTTTTTTCTGACGAAATTATATATTTCGTCGGCTAAACTTTAAACGGTTATAGTTTACAGACTATAGCGGATGAAAAAATTATTTTAGCCGACAAAAAAATATTTCGTCGGCTAAAAGTCTATTTTAGCCAACGATTTTTTTCCCATCGGCTAAAGTCTACTTTAGCCGACGAAAAAATTTCGTCGGCCTGTTTTTTTTCGTCAGCTATAATGTTTATGTTGGTAGTATAACTTTTAGGTCCGCACATGAAATTGATTAAGAAATTAAACCTGGACCCCATGGTTAACAGAATGAATTTCAAACTCTGAATCCCAAATTTCAAACTTCAACCTATAAACTTTGAAAGAACTCCAAACCAATCTCCGAAACAACTTCAACCAAACCAGAGCCATGATCTCTGAAAGAACGTATCCGGGCTCGTGGGAGAAGCAATTGGAGAGGGACCCGCTCTAATATCATGTCAAAGCGCGAGCGACAAGCGTGACCAGTGGATCATCCTTGTACTAATACTGTCTCAACTTAACCACCTTTAAGGTGTTATGTTTTATCTACAAAAGATCTCGGTACAATTAATGATTCACCCACATATATGCTATATTTTATTTATCACTTTTCTGATGTGAGATCTCTCCTCTCTAACAGTCAAGAAGAACTAAATAGAATATGAATTCTGCGATATATTAACACCCTCCAAGAATAAAATATATATACAAGATTATATATATTAATCCTAATAGGAAACTAATTATACTACATATTTCTAACAATACATAATCCTAATAGTGCATGGATTGACTCACGCCAACACTCCCCCTCAAGTTGGTGCATACACATCACAAATGTCCAACTTTTCCAATGAATCATAAAATGTCTTACTAGAGATTGCTTTCGTAAGAATGTCTGCTAGCTGCTCCTCAGTAGGTACATATGAGAATGCAATAATCTGCTAATCCAGCTTCTCCTTAATGAAATGTCTATCGACATCCACATGTTTCGTTCTGTCATGCTGAACTGGGTTATGAGCAATTTCAACGGCAACTTTATTATCACAATACAAGAACATAGTCTTCTTTTGCTTGAATCCCAAATCTCTCAACAAGTGTCTTAACCACAACATCTCACATACTCCAAAAGTCATTCAACGATACTCTACTTCAGCGCTAGAGTGAGCTATCACTTTTTGCTTCTTACTTTTCCAAGTAACCAAATTACCACCTACGAAAGTGAAGTAGCAGACGTAGACCTGCGATCTGTAATATTAGCTGCCCAGTCTGTGTCTGTGTACCTAGAAACATCCAAGTGTCTATGTTTTGAAAAGATTAATCCTTTTCCTGGAACAAACTTCAAATATCGTAAAATACTAAATACAGCTTCCATTTGAGTCTCACTGAGATTATGCATAAATTGACTCACAACATTAACTACACAGGCTAAATCTGGTCTGGTGTGAGACAAATAAATCAGTCAGCCAGCTAACTTCTGATACTGCGCCTTATTTACAGGCACCTGATCCAAATATTCTGTCACTCGATGATTCTGTTCAATTGGAGTCTCACTGAGATTATGCATAAATTGACTCACAACACTAACTGCATAGGCTAAATCTGGTCTGGTGTGAGACAAATAAATCAGTCAGCCAGCTAACTTCTGATACTGCGCCTTATTTACAGGCACCTGATCCAAATATTCTGTCACTCGATGATTTTGTTCAATTAGAGTATCAGCAGGTTTACAATCAAGCATACATGTTTCTGCAAGCAAGTCTAAAACATATTTCCTATGGCTCAACAAAATACAATTCTTAGCACGAGCAACTTCGATTCCCAAAAAATACTTCTAACTACCCAAATCTTTCATCTCAAATTCAAAAGATAATTGATCTTGTAACTTCTGAATTTCCTCACTATCATCACCTCTCACAACCATATCATCAACATAAATAATTAAAGCTGTCATCTTACTACAACGTTTCTTAATAAACAATTTGTGATCTAAGTTGCTCTGTCGATATACAATCTTCTTCATAAACATGGAGAAATGCCCGAACCACGCTGTTGGTGATAGTTTTAGACCATAGAGAGACTTTTTCAACTTGCACACCATCGACTCTCCAGTTGTAGTACCATAACCAGGAGGCAAATCCATATAGACTTCCTGATGCAAATCACCATGCAAGAAAGCATTCTTGACATCAAATTCTGTAAAGAACAATCAAGATTAGAGGCTTACGAAAGAAGTACACGTATTATATTAATTTTGGCCACTTGTGCAAATGTCTCGTCATAATCCACCCCGTACTTCTGAGTGTAGCCTTTAGCTACTAACCTTGCATTGTACATATCTACCGAACCATCAGAATTATGTTTTACTGTGTATACTCACCTACAACCAACTGTCTTCTTTCCCGATGGCAATAACACCAACTCACATGTGCAATTTTTCTCAACAGCATCCATCTCAACTGTCATTGGTTTCATCCACTTCACATCTTTCATGGCATCCTACACTTTACTAAGAAGAGACACAAGATAATTAATTCACAAAGACTACATATGATTTAGATAACCTATGGGTCAACACATAATTAGCAACATGATATCTAGCTTTAGCACTTAAACTTGGTTCATACTTCTTTGGGGGTTGACCATGAGTTAATCGATCTGGTAAAATTTTAGTTTGACCATATGTAGAGCCGCATAAAGGAGCAACAACACTAGACACAAAAGGATTATCAACACTACTAGATGACGGATGAAGAGAATCAGTACATACCTCAAGCGATTCTTGAATAGGAGAGACCATTGATGGAGAGGGAGAGATTGGACAAGCAGTAGTAGGTTGTCCACCTTGTAAAATATTGTCCTTTGATAATATATTGTCGATGGGTTGCTCCCCCTTCGACTGATCGAAGCCCTTTTCTATCCGTCGAACATACCCAAACAGCTGGTCAAGGGCTTCAGGAACCGTTTGTTGCAGTGGTTCAACAGAAAGTTTTTAGGATGAATGAGTAATTTCAAGGCTTGTTTAGGTCACAGGGTTATACTGATCCTGAAAGTAAATTCATTTGATTTCCTTTTGTTTTATTGATTAACGATTGTATTTTAATGATTTAGAGTATTAGTTCGTGAGATATATGATTATAACCACTTAGTTTATAGATAGATATCTTAAATTAAGTATAATGTGTATGCATGCATGTTAAATATAACACAAAAAATAAGGTTCATTACATATAATTCTAAAGCTAAATTATAAGAAAAACAATAACAAGCCCATCTCGGTCCTGTTTAGCCTTATTTAAAGGGCCGGTCCTACCTGACTCTATTAGCCCTAACGAAATGGGCCGCTAGGGCGGGCTAGGGTTTACATATTTATGCCTCAATCCTACCCTACCCTGTCTAAATTTTGTTGACTTTGACCGAGCCCTACCCTTCCCTACCCTAAGCCCTAAATTTAGGGTAGGGCCGGCCCTAGCCAGGCCCATGATGAGGCCTAGCTCCACTACTGAACACAAACCCAAAGGTTCTCTCTGGTAAAAAAAAAAGTAAAACCAATTCTAGTTCATAGAAGTTAGCCACCTCAAAAATTGTAACGGAAGCAGAAAAATTGAAAGCCTTCAACTTTCAAGGCTATCATAAAATAACCATTTATCTTAAGCATAAATATGCTTGTTCTGCATCATATGATCTTAAAGTATAACTGAGACAAATATCGTATTGTGACAGGTTAAGATACATGTTTTCAAAAGTTATATGAGTAGCAGATTTGTTGCGACATTTTGTGCATGGACAAATGTGTAAAACTTGTCCAAGAAGAGAGTGTCGACGGACGAACTCAATAAACATAAAAATTCATCTCATGTATCGCATAGACCCTCTATCTAACTGCATCAAACTCTTGTCTATATTGTAACCTGTAATAAAAGAGGTTACATGTTATTATCAGAAACATAAATTTAATATAATCGATCATAAACTTTTTTAATATCACGAAAATAATTCTTGATGTAATGTATCTCCAAGAAAATGTCATCATCAAAATGACATTTAATACACATCATTATTTACATAAACCCATATTTTCAATAACATATATAATATATATACATACATACATACATACATACATACATACATACATACATACATACATACATACATAATATATATAATCTACAGGCCCGCTCAGGCGCGGGATAGCCGTGCGGGACGAAACGGCGACAACCGTCTGATCTTTAATGCATTGATCATGTCCGTTTAAGTCCATGTTATCATGTTCATTTGATCAATTCATTAAAGATCAGACGGTTGTCGTCGTTTCGTCCCGCACGGTTATCCCGCACCTGAGCAAACCCGATATATATATATATATATATATATATATATATATATATATATATATATATAAACATACATAACTAATAATTCACACATATATATACATCCATATATACAATATATATATATATATATATATATATAAACATTGCAACACATTTAATACACATCATGATTTACATAAAAAAATACAATTAATACATTAATCACATACATAATCTATATATATATATACAAACATTGAAACCCTAAACATCATTATTTTCAACATGTATATATATATATATTCACATACATAATAAAATCTATATATACATACATAATTAATAATTCACACACATATATATATATATAGATATAATCAATAACCCACACACAAATAATAATATACACGCACCCAATTAATCAATTCATAATATTAATCATATATATGTGTGGTTATATATATATATATACACACACACAAACTCATAATGAAAATACAAATTAAACGAATCTCTACGAAAATATGATCGAAAATTAAACGAATCGTCAGAAAACATGACCGGTGAGCCGAATTCTGTCAAAAATAAATAAGAAAGGTTGAACAATACATATGAATGATCAAAATGCTAACTATAGATTAGTTACTTGAACTTTAATTCATGGAGAGAGATGTTTTGGTGACGTCGGGAAGGTGGTTTGAAGGTTTTTTGGTGGAGAATGAATGAAATAAAAGAAATGCATGCGTTCTGCACTGACCGGGGTTCAAATATATGATTCAACTTAGCCGATAGATACTTAGCCGACGGAATATGCTGTCGGCTAAGGGTATTTTCCGTCGACTAAGGAAATATTCGTTCTACGCAGTGTCAAAGAATAATTGAATTTTAGCTTCTTAGTCGACGAAATATTTGGTCAGTTAAGAATAGCCTAGCCGAAAAAAAATTGTTTCGTCGGCTAAAAATATCCTAGCCAATGAACATGTTCCAACGGAATTTTTCCTTCGGCTATGGAGTTCTTAATCGACGGACATTGCCGACGAAATTTTTCTGTCGGCTAAGAATATCTTAGCCGACGAACATTTGCACCTTTCCAACGAATATATTTTCATCGGCTAAGAGTCAAAATCCACTAGTGCATGTTTTACTTATCAAACTAATGTGTCACCTAACATACTCACCAAATGCAATTTACTGAGTAATTTCACTACCATTGCGTTCTATGATTACATGTCATGTTTCTATGCAATCAAATAAACATGAGAATATCACTTGAGCAAAACCATATTATGCTTAGAGATGTTGTGACATTAAGATTTTAAACTAAAATATGATGCATGCTTACTTGTTTATGGTATTCATTATGTTAAAACACATAAATATCTGAGCATTCCCTAATTAAATAGCAGAACTCGGGGACTTATACGTATTAGCGTGCACACTACAAATGTATAAGTGTGGATCCGCTCCACCTACATTCTTAAATTCCGGGGGTCTACACGGCACATGTGGATCAACTCCACAAACTTCCTAAAACCCGAGGACCACCCGAAAAATGTGGATCCACTCCACAAACTTCTTAAATCCCGGGGACTACCCGTCACAAGTGGATCTACTTCACTGATATTTCTAAAATCCTAGGGACAACTTGGCATATGTATATCCGCTCTTACAACATTTAAAACCCGGAGACATTCCGGCGCAGATGTTTTTACGTGTATTTAGCTAACAAAATTATCATTGTGAAAAAACCACATTTTTGCAAATGCTAGAACACTATAAATGAAACGAGATTATCCCAACTATTATTCTTGGGCATATTCATCAAGTGTCAATGACAAGCATACAGATAATCTCATAATGACTTCATTTAGCAACAAAATGTGGGAGATTTTTAACAAGTCACACAACAATGATATAAACAGTTGACTTAATTTCATAATTGACAGCGTCAATGATGACAATTTGCCCCCTCTACATTTGCACCAAAATATGGGGAATTTTTCACAAGTCATGCAACAACGCTATAAACAATTGACTTGATTTCATAATTGACATCGTCAACGATGACAATTTGCCCCATCTATATGGGAGAGCGACAATGTACCCCATCTACATGAGAGAACGACATTGACATACCTTACATAGAAGAGACCAGCGGTCTCTATTCGTTGTAAGAATTCTTACCGCCGCAAAGAAACTTTTGATTTATTTTCCGCCGTCAGAAACCCATATCTTACATGGAAGACATCAGCGCTCTCTATCCGCTGTAAGAAGCCTTAACACCGCAAAGGGACTTGTGATTTTTTTGTCACCATAGGAAGCCCATACACTACCAGAAAAAAGACTATAGCCGACGAAATACCTAAAAACAGGCCGACGAAAATTTTTTTCGTCGGCTAAAACGAATTTTTTTTTCGTCGGCTAAGTTAAAATTTCGTCGGCTAAAGTGGCATTTTAGCCAACGAAAAAAAATTTCGTCGGCTAAACTAATTTTTTCGTCGGCTATAGTTAAATTTTAGCCGACAAAAAAGAATTTTGTCGGCTAAAGTGCTTTTTTCGTCGGCTATAGTATGTGAACTTTAGCCGACGAAATTTGAAAAGTTTAGCCGACGAAATTAGGGTATTTCGTCGGCTAAAGTAACTTTTAGTTATAAAATTGTACTACGTATATTTCAGTGTCTGATTGACTATTGTGATATCAATCTGGAAGCAGAACGGGCCCAGGAGCAAAACACATGGCTTTGCCATGACATACAGCCTTTTTTGGCCATCCGAGTTCGTTTAAGGCTTCAAAATGAAGTTTTTCTAAACGCTTAAAACACGAAAATGTCCATATCTACACCTATATGAGGTATTTTGGCCGAACCTTCAACACAACAAACACTCACCATAATGAGACGCAACTGTCCATCTAAAAATTTTGAGACATTTACCCATCTATGATAGGCCTCCCCGTATAGATAAATAATGGTAAATAGTAGGCATGTTGTGATTCCGGTCATCAAAATTCACAAACAAAAATACGACCGTCAGATATCATCAATATGTTGAAATATATCTCTGGTAAAAAATTCAACTTTATCTGATAAATTTAAGGACTTCATCTAGACGGTCAATCTCGTAAGTCAAACCTCTATATTGTATTGACTGCAACTATCGGCACCAAGACTTTGCCGGAATTACGTGATTTTTCAACCGTAGGCGTATTTCACCATTCCGGTCATATCTTATTTCACGACTTTTTTGCGTTTGAAGTTTCTACGTACAGTTTCTTTTAGAAACGAAACATTTACTTAAAGCTTAGTAAACAAGTTATACAACATTAGTACACATGTTGTGATTCTGATGATCAAAGTTGAGAAACAAAATTCCGACCATCAGATATGATCATTATGTTGAAATATGTATATAGGAAAAAATTTAACTTAATCTGACAACGTTAAGGGCTCGATCCTTACGGTCAATCACGTAAGTCAAACCCCTTAATGCACGGAAACGGTCATTTGACCGTCTAAATTACGTATTTTGCCCGGACCTTCAACTGAAAATAGTTTCAAATCGATGAGACGCAACCAGTGGTATAAAAATTTTATGAAAAATAACTACCGGAGATAGGGCTACCTCTAGGGAGAAAGAATGGAAAATTGAGTTAACCGCAATTATCGGTACCGAGACTTTACCGGAATTACGTGATTTTTCAAATATAGACGTATTTCACCATTCCGGTCATATCTTATTTCACGACTTTTTTTCGTTTGAAGCTTCTACGTATAGGGTTTAGGGTTTAAGCAGACGAAATTAGGGTAATTCGTCGGCTAAGGTTAAATTAATAAATAAATAAAATAAATAACTATAGCTGACGAAATTAGGGTATTTCGTCGGCCAAGGTTAAATTAATAAATAAATAACTATAGCCGACGAAATTAGGGTATTTCGTCGGCTAAAGTTAATTAAAAATTCAAATTTTTTGGCGGGGATTTTTAAAATTTTAAAATTTTTCGACTAAAATTTTAAACTTTAGCCGACGAAATTTCGTCGGCTAAAGTTCAAAATTTTCTATATCTTTCATTTTTCTCCTCCTCCTCTTCATCTTCCCTCCTCCTCATCTTTCCTCCTCCTCCTTCCCTCCTCCTCCTCCTCCTCCTCCTCCTCTTCATCCTCCCTCTCCTAACCTTCTCCTCCTCTTCATCTTCCTTCCTCCTCCCTCTCCTAACCTTCTCCTCCTCCTTCAAATCCCTCCTCCTACTTCTCTAAATTCTTCTCCTCCTCCTCCTCCTCCTTCCTCTCCTCTTCTCCTCCTTCCTCTCCTCTTCTCCTCCTCCTCTCCCTCTCCTAACCTTCTCCTCCTCCTCCTTACTCCTTTTTCGGTGTAAAGAAGTAAAAATTTTAATCAAAAATACAATAAATTAAAAAAGAAAAAAAATATGAAAAAACTAAAAAAAAAAAAAAAAAAATTATAGCCGACGAAATACCCTAAAATTCGTCGGCTAAAGTTTTTAAAAAAAAATAATTACATAAAAAAAATAATAAAATTTAAAAAAAATAAAATAAAAAAACTATAGCCGACGAAATACCCTAAAATTCGTCGGCTAAAGTTTTAAAAAAATAATAATTACACAAAAAAATAATAAAATTTTTTAAAAAAAGAAAAAAAAATAAAATTTAAAAAAAAAGAAAAAAAAATAATTACATAAAAAAATTATAAAATTATAACTTTAGCCGACGAATTTTATTAAAATTCGTCGGCTAAAATTAAAAAAAAAAAGAATTTTTTTTAAAAAAAATAATAATCACATAAAAAAATTATAAAATTATAACTTTAGCCGACGAATTTTAATAAAATTCGTCGGCTAAAGTTAAATAAATAAATAAAAATAATAGCTAAAGCCGACGAAATTTAATAAAATTCGTCGGCTAAAGTTAAATAAATAAATAAAAATAATAGCTATAGCCGACGAATTTTAATAAATTTCGTCGGCTAAAGTCCAGAAATTAAGCGACGAAAAATTTATTCGTCGGCTAAATAAATGACTTTAGCCGACGATGAACAGTAATTTCGTCGGCTATAGTGTTGGCCGACGGATTTTACGCGACGACTTCTTAGCCGACGACGTGTCGTCGGCTAAGACTTTAGCCGACGAAATTTAAGGTTTAGCCGACGAAAAAATTTCGTCGGCTAAAATGGTTGTTCTGGTAGTGATATCTTACATGGAAGAGATCAGCGCTCTCTATCCGTTGTAAGAAGTCTTACCGCAGCAAAGGGACCTATGATCTCTTTGCCGTTTTAGGATGCCCATATATTACATGAAAAGAGACCAGTGTTCTGTATCCGCAGTAAGAAGCCTTACCGCCGAAAGGGGATCTACGATCTTTTTGTCGTTGTTAGAAGCCCATACCTTACATGGATTAGACCAGCACTCTCTATCCGTTGTAAGAAGTCTTACCGTCGTAAAGCGACCCACGATCTCTTACCACTGTAAGAAGGCAACGACATCACCATGCAAGCAATAAAGCACCATTGATTTTTCTCTTTCCACTGCAAGAGAATATCAATTTACCTCACCAAAGTGGAGTAAGGCACTAGACCCAGTGTGTCTCTGGGTCCATCCGCCTCTGGATTTCGCTACATAGTTGAGTCACTAAGATTTTGTTATCAGTTTGAAGAGACCCTTCTTGATTGTGGTGCTCGGGGACTAGTAGGGTTGGGTGCCACATTGGTGTTGCTTATGCTTGGTGACTTGGTTTAAACTTTCCAACCAAGAAGGTTCTCTTACTTTGGAACTTCAGGGACTTGTTGGGATAAGCATGAGTATGCCTACACCGCAAAGCATACGTAACAACCTTTATGTGGGCCCACAAGCTATAACAAGACTCGACCATGACATGTGTCACGAAGCCCGATATACAAGCTACGCAACGGTACTCGGAAGTCGTCGATCCAACATCAGGAAGCCACATTGTTGGCCTCATCGATCAACATGTCCTCACACAACACTATTAGGACTCAAAAAGAATGTAAAGGAAGGAGTCCATTTCTCCTTCCCCTATAAAAGAATACTTTTTCTCCCTTTCTTTACACATCATTATTACTACTTGTAATACTTTGAGGAGTCACTAAGACACCCAACACATAGTACATATTAATTGGATATAGTCTTACCTACCGATGATAAGCACTATAAACCTTGTGTCATTTTTTAACCTCCCTACATACATAATATATATATATATATACCAACATATCATCATTTGATTAGCATATGTGAGTTTTAATTTTGGTTTTGCTCTGGTTCGATGTTGTTTTGATACACTGAAATAGACAATGACATAGGGTTTCTGAGTGGAGGGTACGATGAATCTACGTTTGATTTGGTGTTGGTGTGGTTTAATTCTTTTTTTATTGTAGAGTAACCTTGCTAGTAACATTTTTGTGATGCAAATGCCAAATCCATGTTTAGATATTTCAAATCATAAAGCTACCAAGATGGTAGAATTGAAGCAATTAAAGATGATCCCTATCAATTTCCAAGTGGAGATTACTTGTTGGCAAACAAGTAGAGAATCAAAATAAGGCATACTAAAACATAAAACAAATTGAGCATCCTGGCAGGAGTACTGATCAATCGAGTTTGTACTTTCATGAAGATCCATTTAAGGAATTGCTCACCTATGATCTTTTTATCTTCCTCCTGATCAATCCCCACTAGGGTGATGCCTAAGGCTCCAAGGCGCAATCTTTGTTGAGGGTACCAATTAAAATGTGATTTTGGAAGTTGAACAACTTCATGATCCAAGTCATCGTAATTTCTCTTGTAAAATTGAAGACCTGGTAAGTTCTGATCATTGTTGTCATACTCCTGGTGGCATACTAGTTGCACAGCACAAGTTTTCAAGGAAAGTGGTTTAGAAGGAAGAAATCTCACTTCACACTTGCTCAGAATTTGCTCTTCATTCCACTGCCTCCCCCAATGTCTCATATCCGATAACGAGATATACTGCAGCCACACATGATTTGACCCTGGATGAATGAGGAAATGCTCATGAACCCAAAATATTTCATCACCGTTAATGTACACTCGGAGATGAAATGCGTTTCTTTCATAATCATCATAATCGTATGTCAGTTCATCTGTGCTTTCAAACACTGCCGATAAGGCCAATCTTGAATTCTTTCCACTGAAATTTGGAGGAAATTTGATAACAAACTCGCAATACTCATGATCAGTTGGATGTTTACAGAAGCTGAACCACTTTGGAATATTTTGTCCTGGAAGTACGACACTAAACTCAAAGTATGAATCCTTCCCCTGCATATAATCAAGACAGATATAGTCCAATATATTAATAATGATGCATGAAGGTTGCATAGTATTAATTTACTTAAATTAGTTATGATGCTTGCATGCTTATAAGCTTAGCAGTACCTCCTTCGAATTCCAATTTACCGGAAAGTATTCCTAATAAACTTCGACACCAAGAATCTGTTATATATAAAATGGAAATGGTCTTGAAAGCTTAATTTGTCATGTAATGTTCTTATAAAAGCAAAGCTAGCTAACTCCCTACTCCCGAAGTTCGGAATTGGGGATTTTGATGAGTCGAATGGATCACTCTTGGAAACCAAAGCTCTCGCACGATAGGGTTAAGGCTGGAGATGGGAAGGGGTGGGTGAAACAAACAAACAAACTTTTTATTAGGGGGGGTCTATAACTCGGGGAAGGATAAGGTGTGTTAATACATAAAATGACATGCACAAACTGTCCTAAAGTTATACTTTTCTAGACTTGAACAATCAGAAAGTATTTAAGAAGGGTGACATTTAGCCACTAGATTTTTTGAACAACTACTAGCTAGTCCTAAAAGCTTAAGCTGACAAGGAATCAAGTAACAGTCAACACCATATATCAAGCTTCCAAAGTTGATATAAAAACATGTCAGCTTACTACCAATAAATAAATAATATATATATATATATACTAAGCTGCTCAGGCACGGGATACCCGTGCGCGACGAAACGGGATCAAACGGCGACAGCCGTCTGATCTTTAATGAATTAATCATGTCCATTTAAGTCCGTTTAATCCTGTCCGTTTGATCAATTCATTAAAGATCAAATGATTGTCACTGTTTCGTCCCCCACACGTATCTCGCGTCTGAGCAGCCCTATATATGGATTTTCTATGGTACCTAGATGTATCTTATACCTTGATTTTATTGAATATTTTAGATCCTTGGATTAACAATATATCTAATGGCTCTAAATATTCTAATTTAAGGTAACCTGTTTAGCCCTTAGCCTTTCAATAATTGTGTGTGTTTATTAAGGGTTCAATTATTTAATAACCTAAGCATTCATTCAAAGAAACTTTTAGAGAAATTATTTAATAATAAATGATATTTTATTATCAATTACCAATTCATCACTAGTTGTTTTCTTTTTAAACAATTCTTTTCGAAAAAAGCTTCTCTTTATTTCACTAGATTATTATTCATTATTAATAATTTTTAATGATACAAATTATTGTCTTTATTTAACGGGTAAGTATCATGGTTGATATTTATATTATTTCCATATCAAAATTATAAATATTCTAATCTAGACATTTAAGAAATGTTTTAGTCCCAATTATCTTTAATACAAATTAATTATATCATTAATAGTTTCTTTAATCGATTATTATTATTCTTACATTCCTTTTCAATCAAAAAGACATTCTTACATGCATTTTACTACATCCACAACAACTTGTATCAAATCAAGATAATATTTGTTTACATATAGTAATTACTCAATTTACAACTTGTGATTACCATTTTTTTAAATAAATGTTACCACCATCGTTATCAAATAGGTAAATCACTATATTTAGACTCAAAACAAGTACGTCCCATGCGTTAATATTCTTCTTTAGGTGATTTAGTATAATGTTATGGAGATTTTATAGTCAAAGTAGTAATTACTTTTAATCGACATAATTTAGCATGAACTACAATATTTAATGTAAAATAAATAATCTTGTTCTAATTGTAGTAGTTATATCACCTATAACGTATGTACTAATGTTTAAATAATTTACAAATGTGACAACAAATATGTTATTAGAGTGGTAAATATTTATGTTTCTAGTATTGGTCATTCAACTACTACAATAAGCACCTATATTATCACATCGAAAAAAAATTGATGTAAAAGCGGTAACGTATGTTCAATTTTTAGTAATTACCCCACTTAATCGAATATACTATTTCTGGTCGCTTTTGCTGTCATAGTGGTAAATTTTTAGGTTTTTATCATAAACGAAATAGTTATTACTATGACTACATATTTTACAACAACCGATAACAAATGATGTAAAAACAATAACTTTTATTCAATTTGCAGTAATTATCGATCTTAGACTAACGTACTTTATGGGCAATATAACAAAGACAACAACAAGTTTGTTGTTAAAGTAGTAAACTACTGTGTTTTTATTATAATAAAATGATTACACATTTTACCACAACTCATAACTATTAATGTAAATGTTGTAATTTATTTGCAATTTGCAGTAATTATTTCAAAAACTATATCAAGAACTCATTATGTGAAAGAAGTTCTTCACGTGGTAATTAAAGTTCTCAATTTGATAAAAGCTGCCCAAATATGATATTTACATTTTTGACTACTCAATTACAATAACTAGAATAATTGTTGTCATAAGTCATAATCGTAGTTCACCAAAGTGTAATTTAATATTTACTAATATTTGTAACATGAATATGGACAATATTACCTATCAACAAAGAATATGTTGTAAACATGGTAAATTTAATTTTTAAAAATGACATATGTCAATTTGTAATTGGGTAACCTACTAACATGTTCAATATGTTTCAACTATATTCATTTATATTTAATAAAAAAATTAAAAAATATAGGTATGAGATACATCAAGATACTACAGACGACCCCGCTCTATATATATAATAGAGAAAAAGCAAGATATAGAGATCAGAAGTGAGAGAAACCTGATCATCATGTTGATTCAGTAAGATAGATGCCATCTTTTCCACATCCCAGTCCATAGTATGGAGTAGTTTATGGCATTCAGATAAGTCACTCCACTGAAGCCAACCCAATGAGTTTTTGTGATCCAAAATATCAGAAAATTTTGAAATCCTTTCCAATGATTTGCATCTGATTGCAGTTATTCCTTTTATGCTTGGAGAAAGCTGCGGAATTTCTTGCAGACTCTTGCAATCACGCAATATCAGCCAGTGTAAGTTAACAAACTTGATGATCCATGTTGGAAGGCTAACAAAACTGCCTCCTGATAGATCAAGATAGGTCAGAGTGGACAAGCAACGAAATGACATCAAGAAATTACAGTGCGAAATGTTGCAGTCCCCGACTCGCAAAAATGTCATCTCAGGAAACACTGGTATGGAGCAGTCTTCATCGTTGTTGTCATCAGTCAAATCACTCAAATACTGCTTCGTGGTGGATGTTGCCGTTGACATTGGAAATGAAAGAAGTTTTGGAGAGCCTCTGACTACAAGTTGCTGAAGATATTTCAACTTATAAATGCTGCTTGGAAGAGCTTTAAGGTTTTTGCAACTCTCTAGATTTATCTCCCTTACATGTTCCATTGTTCCATCCTCAATTTCAGGAAAGCTTTCCAGTAATTTGCAACCTTTCATATTAAGAACTTCCAGTGACTTCATGCGAAGTTTTGTCGGAAACCTTGTAAGATTAGAGCAATCTTGCACAGACAAACTCACAAGCTTATCAAGGAATCCAACAGAATCATGAATCCCTACTAAACTCCTACATTCTCTAAGAAACAATTTCTCCAAATTTGGAAATCCAGAGAAGTCCGGGATTTCTTTTAGCTTTTCACATCTACTGAAGTCCATAGATTTCAACCAATCAAGTTTCTGTACAAAAAAGGTAATTGAACCATCAGATGATACTTCAATTTATTAAACAAGAATTATTTCAACAAGAAAAAATTCTAGATAGATTGTATAAATGTTACAGCATGAAGCTCTTAAAACAAAGCAAATCAAATGTGCATACCGTGGATGACTGTCCAAAACGTGATATGTTGCTTGATGGCATCTTGAGCGCAACAAGTTTCTTTGGATTAAAGTCAGGTGGTAGGGATTCAAGAGGATACTTGTACCAATCAAGGAACCTTAACGAGTTGGGCAGATAACCAACGTTCCCAACAAGACTTGCATTTCGATTTATCAAGTATCTGAGGTTCCTCATTTTTAACAAGGCTTTGGGAGCCACATGGATCTCTTCTTTCTTGGGCATTTCTATCATCAAGCCTCGTACCTTACTTGTCCCCTATTAAGAAAAAGTAATGTTTAAGTAAAACGTACAGTCTGCTATTGTAACAAGTACACTAAAATTAAAAGGAAATGACTACAAAAAAAACAGAATTTAATGTCCAAGAAAAGACAAGCTGAATAGCAAACTTTGTGTGTTAGCATGATACAATTTACACAAGGACTCGTAAAAACAAGCAAAGATATAGTTTACTTACTGTTTCTTCAGTTAGAACATGTAAAACATCTTCATGAAACCACAGTCTACTGCGCTCACCCGCTTCTGTAGGTGATTCTTGACGCACTATTTCCTTGCCCATGTCTTCGATTAAGTCATGCATAGATAGCGCATTAGTGTCATCACCAATCGTTAAGAGGGACTTATCTATGAGTACAGCTATGCTATAAATTGGGTACAAGTCACAGCTTCTGAGGATATCGACTGTAGAATCTTTATCTTGTCCCTTGAAAAAACATGCAATGTCGAGGAAAACTTCCTTCTGATGTTCTTCTAATCCATTGAAACTTATTTTAAGAATTTCTTGGACTTCTTTGTTAGGTATTCTTTCATAACTATCCAAAGCATCTTGCCACTCTTCTATGCTTCTACCAAAAAGATGAGAACCCAAAACGGATAGAGCTAATGGAAGGCCTTTAGTATAATACACAGCACGCTCAACGAGTTGCACATACTCATCCTTAGGTCTGTCTTTTTTGAAAGAATTCCAACTGAAGAGCTCAAAAGCTTCTGGAAAATCTAATGCCTTGACCTTGTATGTTAAATCAACTCCATGAGCAATCAACAGATGCTTATCTCGTGTAGTAATGATAACTCTACTGCCCGGACCAAACCAACTATATCCTCCAGCTAAGTTTTCTAATTGCTTTAGATGATCCACATCATCTAGAACTATAAGAACCCTCTTATTCCATAGCCTTTTCTCTATCTCAAAAGCAAGATCATCAACATTGTTCACCTTCACTCCTACACCCCCTAAAATCTTGGAAAGAAGAGTTTCTTGCAGTTGGACTAAGCCTCCATGTGGCACTGATGACCTTTCTCTCACATTTGCCAAAAAACAGCTACCTTCAAATCGATGAGCGATTGAGCCATAAACAGCTTTGGCAACTGTTGTCTTACCAATGCCTCCAATTCCCCATATTCCCACCATTCGAACATCATTCTCCTCAACACAAAGAAGCTCATGCACATCTCGGACACGAGATTCCAGTCCTACAGGATACTTGGCAACTTTCAAGTATGTCCGATTTGATACTTGAATTGAGATCTCTTCGACAATATTTTGAATAAACCTGGATTCATGCCTGCCGATTCAATATTGGAGACAAGTATCAGCAGATATATTTGAAGAGAAAATGTTAAAATGGAGTTAGACTCATACAATTGTTCGTGGTTCAAAAAGGATAAATTTCATGGTTATAATCATCATCTCAAACTTTCATACACTAGGAAAGCACACATAGTTGAGTACAGGTTTGCAGTTAATCAATCCATCCTATATAGGTTGATTTTGCTTTAATCAGAAGACGATTTTAGTACTCAAAAGTTTCAAATTACTTGAACATGCTGACAATAATTAATATTCAACAGATCATAACAAAACTAAAGGAGACCTGCAAGTGTAACGCTGTAGTTGACTTCTCTTTCTATTATAGTATGTTTAAGCGAGTAAGCTATATATATAAAGGGATAAGGGTGTTAGTATTCATGTGAATAGTATGTTTAAGCGAGTAAGCTATATATATACATAAAGGGATAAGGGTGTTACTATTCATGTTTAAGCGAGTAAGCTATATATATACATAAAGGGATAAGGGTGTTACTATTCATGTGAATAGTAACGGATGAATAGTAAAAAGAAGAAATTAATTACCTCTTTTTTTCATTACTCTTAGTTTTAATATTTTTACAATTTTTTCACTTATTTTAAAAGATAACAATATTAATTATAATAATAATAGGTTAATAGGTGTGTTGATAACAAATACCGGGTGTTGTTAATAACATTTCTATAATAATAATAGTCATAATAATAATAATAGAAAATAAATTAAATCAGCTCTAAAACTAAATAATTGTGTTCAACTTATGACATGAACTGATGGGTGTTCCTTACTTGTAATTCTATATATATATTTTGGTATTTAATATAAATTTAGTGTTAACGTCATCTTAATCAATCGTGTAATTTTTATTAGAGTTTTAGATAATTGTTACATAATATTGATCGAACTACAAAATTCTCGTGTATAGTGTATTGATTTGTTATTCAAATTATATACATCTCAATGTAAATATATAATTAATATGATTAGTAAGTTTTAAGATTGAGATATATTATCGACTGAGAGTTATATACAGTGACATAAAAACTAAATATTTTACGAACAAATTTGTTTGAATATATGTATATCGATCAGAGACGCACGTCCGTCCAATTGCAAAAACGCGGACAATCTACCTGTCATCATTTTATTAGATGCCAGAAAGGTTCAGCAAGTCAACAATCGTAACTCTAACACGTGGGTCCCACCTGTTCATCTTCAACCTTAAGCAATCTCCTTTTATATATAAAAAAAACCTTTAATAATCTCCCATCCTCATCAAGAAAAGAAAAATTCCCATCTTTATATTTTTTTTTGATTGACTAAATCATCGATAAATGTTATATCTTTTTTCAGTTGGATTGATACAAAATCAATCAAATACTGAAATCTCATACCCCCACAAACTAAAACCAGAAACGAGTGTTGTAAATCCATTAAATAGAACCAAGGAGAAAAATCAGGGCGTCAGGTATTTGGTGCCAAACAATCCAGCAAAAATCGCATGTCATCTTCCTCTTCTTCTCATCTCAATCTTCTTCGTTATCATCTGTTTGGCCGTCATTTACAGGAGCTTGCAGTATCGATTTGGAGGTGAAAGATGAAATGGGTAGGCAATGGTCAATGAGCTTAAAGGCAAGTTAATATTTTGGCTTCGATTCTGGGAAAGCCATCCTTGTCTTCGTTACCGTCCTCTTCCTCGTCTTCGAGGCAGCCGTCGGAGTCGGACTCGTACTGCTCCAATTCCTCGGCAGTCAAAGACTTCACTTCTTTTTCCTCCACAACTTCCTCCATAATCTTCATTTCTCTCAAATCCACAGCAAATTTGCAGAGAATTTTGGTGTTTCTTTTATGGAAAATAACCAAATTGATGCAGTTCAAGGAAGTGAAGGAGAAGCATCGTGGGACTCTGGACCCGCATAGTGAGCTATATCTAACAGCCAATAGATAGCTGAAACGTAGTTAGTGCGCATTTCTCTAATTTCACGGACGTGCGTGTCTGATCATATATATATATATGACTCTTCCGGACCATTTACCTTTTTTTGTATTTGATAAAATGTGATTTTTTGAACAAAAATTTGGTGTAAATTTCGAACCCTTATTGTTAAAAAAGTGATCCCTCATTAGAAGGGAGCTATATATATATATCGTTCATGAAAATTGAAAATCGTTAAGGCATTTTTAAGTGTGATTTATCAATTATGAACTTAGATGGTTCATGTTTGACAGATTTAGTTTGTCCATTGATTCGATCTAGTTCTAAGTCTTAACGATCACCAATTTAGCTGAATTTTGTATGATTGATCTACTTATATAAATATACAACTTAAACGGTTAAGATGTCAAAATTTGACCTCTAAAGAATAACATTAGGTATTACATTATAAATCCATAATGCATTAAAATATTACTTAGAGGTCATTTTAGAAAAACTCCCTATATATATAGTACGTGTTCTACATTATTAAACAACTATAAACCAATTCTCATGTTTTATACCTTCAAATGATGAGGCAGCCAAAAAATAATTGGCCTGAACAGAATTTTGGTTTGAACCCTTCACCTTTTGCTTTGCTTGATAAGGAGATAACAAGTGACAAAATAAATTTAAGAATTATTTGTTGTTCATCAAGAACATATTACAACCAGTACGCTTTTAGTTTATCAAAAATCTGAAGCAATTAAGAGGTGAAAAATTGACTGATAGAAAAGGAATTCATGAAATTGCAACTCCTTGTGGCTCTATCAAATGCAATCCATGTCTAAGGGTCTTTATGCCTTGAATATGTATGTATATAGGTGATAGAAATGATCATATAGTACTTACCCGTCTGGAAAATGCCAACCAGACAGACTAGCTGTGTGAGTAAGGGCTGTCCTCCACCTCTGCACCCGGTCCATGTCAAAGTTGAACTGCACTTCATGCCCACGCATTGCCTCTGCAAAGACGCCTCTCTGATTTCTTACATCCGAAGGATTCACCTTGTAAAAAATGGGCCAAACGAGTTGTCCCTTTGATTCTTTACAATCAAGGATGATGAGGAGTTCATCCAAGCACCATCTGGAGGATGCATAATTTTCAGAAAATACAATAACAGAAACCCTCGACTCCTGAATTGCCTTGGCAAGTGTTGGTCCAATCTCTTCTCCTCTTCTAAGATCACGATCGTCTATGAAGGTGTGAAGACCCCTCTGGCACAAAGCAGTATACAAATGGCCAGTAAAATTATTACGTGTATCTTCACCTCTAAAACTCAAGAACACATCATGACTCCACCTAATCGGAGCAAAAGAAGAAGAAGATGAAGAAACACCTTCATTCATATTGCAAGCCATATGATGAGGAAGATTATCACAGCCTCAAATAAAGCAAGTTTTGAATTCAGAGTGATGCTACTTATTATTGACGCATAGTATACATATATAAACTGGACAAGAGGTACGACTTTCTTACACCAGGAAAGGGAGTTGGCACACTTTGATTAGGAAGAAAGCAAGAAACAAATTAAAGAAACACACGGTCAGAGGTTTAGGGGCAGTCTCTATCTTCAACAAAATTCATTACCGACTTGACCAACAAAATTCATTACCGACTTGACCAACAAAATTCTTATTCATCACCGCGTTTCTGCATATGCAGAAGAATATTTATACTAGTTCAACTTATTAAAAATTTCCCTACTTGTACTAAATAAAAAACAATGCCATAGAATTCGAAGTAGAAATTAGATGACACCTAATCTGAGAAGAAAAACTGGTTCATGAACCTTACATTCTGTGGAGTTCACTCCTCGACCGGTCTAGTCTTGCTATCATTATCAGAATATCGGCTCAGCTAGCTTCCATAGGAAAAAAAAAGAAAAGCATTTGTAAGATGCTCTTGATAATGAGAAAACGCGTAACGTGGCATGGTGGAGTCAACTCTAGTGTTTGCTTTAGCAAACACTTCTATTGCTAATCCATCAGATCCAAAGCTCTAAGCCTATCTATGTTATGTTAGGCAACGACGTGAGAGCTTTTAAATAGAGTTTTTGAATATGAATGCAAAAAACAAAGGCAAATCAGCTTGATAATGGAACACCAATAACATGCAACTAAGCAGTGATTAGCTAACATGGAAAATTATGTTTGGTCACTATTGCATTTGATCCTTATAAAGTTGACACTACTCTATTCAGTTAACTTGATTCTGTCTTCGGCCGGTAAAGTTATACGTGAATGTTGCAAACGAGAAAAACTCTAATGCGGTGGTCAGTCTAGTTGCGAAAGCTAAGGGGATTAACAATGTTTGTCGAAGATTTCAGTGACAAGAGATGTGAACTGTAATGTAATCAGTGTAATGTTATGAATGAATGAACGTCACAAACCTGCTGAACTCTAACAAAGGGCGATGAACCAGTAGGACTATATCCTAGTTTCATACTAGTTCATTCATACTAGTTCACAAGGCCATTTATATCAGATAGACAATGACCACGCCAATTCGCCACCAAGTAATGAACCTCTTTTACATGTCTCTATAGATTGGAGGAAGAAGCCATCGCTATATGTGATTATAAAACTTCATGCTATATCAAGTAGATCTTTCCGCCGACACATTTTTTATTTTTATTCTTTGAAAAAAGGTCATTCATTAATGAAAGTCAACAAACAATACAATAATGGCTTGTCCAAATGGCCGACATAAAAAGTTAATATGCAGAAAAATGCGCTCCTCACATAAATATATCAAAATACCTAATCCAAGTACATTCACTTTTTACGAAGATAAAACCCAAACAAGAAGATCAAAAACTCTGAAGCGTTTTAAATTGTGACAACAGAGTCATTATCTTCTTGCCGATCTCCCTATCAAGCAGATGTAATAATAGAAGTGGAATTCACCACTTTAACTACCGCCTTCTCCAACTCCACTACAGCAACTTCAGACGAAGGCTTCTTCGAGATAGAGACACCTCTTTGCCAACCACTTCCAATGTTCCTGTAGAATCAGTAGAGGGATTTACCTCGTCCAACATGCCATCCTCCTCGAGCATCTTCAACACACGATTCCTACCCTTTAGAGTACGGTGAGATAGAACCTCCTTAGGCTTGTTTGCAGACCCTTTTGATCGCCCACTCTTCTTCTTTGGGGGTGTCACCATAAGCCTACCCAACTCGTTAGGAAATTCAAGTTCAAATCTTTAATTTCGAGACTCATAACTGTGGACACCTCAAGCATCTTCTTCCCTAATTAAAAAAGAGGATGCTCTGATGTCCTCTTTCTTTCCCATTTTGCAGATTGTTGTTGCTCAACAAGTGGGGAAACAACAAAACCTCTAGTCTTACAAGCTTTGAGAACCCTGGCAATCAACGCTTCATTCACCACGCTTTGAGAACCCTGGCAATCAACGCTTTATTCACCACTAAGTGTTTCTCAGGCAATTGCACCGGTACTAAAGCCTTCACCTTTTCAGCCAACTGCATAGCTTCCTCTTTATGCAGTTTATCTCGCAGTGCAACATCACTGCTCAGAAAGTTGTTATTAGGTACCTTAGGCTTTGCTATAGTCAGTTCTTCCATCCCTGCAACTAGAAGTCCATGCAAAGCTTCATCTTCTCACACAAAATGCTTGTCATAGCCTTCAACATCATGCTCAAACCGGCTACAAAATTTACAGAGACCTTGAATTTTCTCATAAATGATCTCAACATCAACATGCACAGAACCAAACGAATAATGACGATGAAATCGGTAACGTTGCCTAGTATCCAAGGTCAGCCAAATCTTTTGTATTTCATCTTTGTGATTCAAAGCCAAATTATCAAAATGATAAACTTACCAATAGATTGACCGATCATCTGAAGAGATTTGTTGTTACACAGTACATGCGGTAACCCTAAGATCGAGACCCATGTTTCAATGGAATGAAGAGGAGGATTCACCACAGCAGAAATACTGTCGTACAACACCTTCACCAGCATCACATTCTGATAGAACCAATGTTTTAAAAAAAAACTCGCTTCAAGGCTCGCCTGAGGCTTAAAAACTCAAGGCTCTCTGAAAATTGAGTCATGTTTAACTGAAAGGTAGCAAGGCTTGAAAGGCTACGCCTTTTACATTTTTACATACTCTTTTCATGCCTTTTACGCCTTTAGCTACGCCTAGAAATTATTTTATTTTTTAAATAAATATTTTGTACCGAAAAAATTACATCATTTTGAAAAACTGTAACCAGCAAGCTTAAATAAAATGAATGTTTGAAGAATATGATATATATCTAATGGAAGGAAAAACAATCATCTGGCTAAAAGAAAAGAAATATATTCAAAACCAAAAGAATGAAGGTCGAAGACAACAATATTATGGAAAAAACAAAGAATAATGGTGATGCAAAAAATACTAACACAAATAGCTCTTTTTAATTAATCTTTATGTTGTATTTAACTATTTATAAAAGTAATAAGTATATATATATATAATTTTTATTTATTTAATTTTTATACCGTAAGGCTTACGTCTTATGCTTACGTCTTATGCGCCTCAAGCCTCAATGCTCATGGCTCTTACAAAAACGTCTCGGGTTACGCCTTAGCGTTTTAAAACGTTGGATAGAATCAAGGGTCATCACAGAGAATCTTGTTTTGAGTTGCTTCCCGATCAAATTGAAAAACAAATCGATCATCTTCTAAATGGATTTGCAGACCAGATCATTGCCTCTAGATCTATGGGACCGTGCCCGTAAAGCCAGCGGCGTTGGGACGTCGCTTAAGGAGGCGCCCAACCATGAATGTAAGGACCTGGAATTTCAACTAAGATAAAAGCAATAAACAAAGCCGGAAGTGGGAAATAAACGGTAGAAAAGAAGATAGATTTTTCATTGATGACCAACTATGGTTTACAAGCCTATAAATACCACATATTGATGTATAGGATTTAGCAATTTGTCTAACATCTAACAACTTAAGGAATTTTGTCCTAAAGCCAGCTGTAACAAACATGTGTTGGGCACATGTTTTTCCTAACACTAAACTTAGCAAAACGCAGCGTTCTACTTATTCCTGCTGTAACTAGGAAAACTGTTGTTGGCTCGTTACATTACTGTCCTCTTCAACTCAAACTTGTCCTCAAGTTTGATCTTAGCTTCAGCCTTAGTGTTTGAAATCTGGATACATGCGAGTGATGTGATCAGCAAATTCTCATGTATTTTTTTCATCTGTAAACCCTTTCCACTTGATCAACCATTGAGTACCAGGAACTTTCCTCTTCTTGATAATCCTAGTTACCACCACAGCTTCAGGCTCCCAACTTTGGTTACCATCCTCCTGTAGTGGAGGTAATTAAGCTTCCACAGTTACATTATGTTCCAGTTTTTTCTTGAGGAGGGATATATGGAAGACATCATGATTTTTGGCTTGAGCAGGTAGCTTGAGTCTATATGCTACACTTCCAATCTTCTCCAAAACTTCAAATGACCCATAGAACTTGGCAGAGAGTTTGTGACATACTCTTCTATGCACTGATTGCTGTCTGTATGGTTGGAGTTTGAGGTAGACTAGGTCCCCAACCACAAAGCTTCTCTCAGTGTACTTCATATCATAGTATCTTTTCATCCTAGCTTGAGCTTCTTCTAAGTTTTTTCTCAACACTTTCAGCAGTTCAGTTCTACTCCTTAAATTTTGATGTACCTGTGCAACTACAGTGGATCCTGGCAGATATGTCTTTACTGTTGGAGGGGCATACCATATAGAGTCTCAAAGGAGGATATCTTAATAACGGAATGGTGAGAGGTGTTATACCACCACTCTGCCCAAGGAAGGGTTTGTACCCAAGATTGAGGCTTGTCTCCTACTCCACATCTTAAATACTTCTCTAAGATCTTGTTCAAATTTTTAGTCTGGCCATCTGACTGAGGGTGATATGCAGAAGATTTACTCAGCTGAGTGCCTTGGAGCTTGAAGAATGACTTCCATAGTGAACTTAAGAAGATGGGGTCTCTATCAGAAATGATATTGTTAGGCATTTCATGTAGCTTGTCCACTTCATGCACAAAAATTTTTCTAGAGATGCAGTTGAGTAGGGGTGAGCTAGGGAATAAAGTGAGCATAATTGGTCAGTTTGTCAATAATGACCTATATTACAGTCTTCCTTTCAGATTTAGACAGTGCCTCAATGAAGTCCATTGAGATGGTATGCCAAGCTTAAGAAGGAATGCTAATAGGTCGCAACAGACCTGGAGGCAAGGTAGTTTCAGAATGCTGTCGTTGACACGCATCACACAATGCTACATGTTTCTTCACCCTTTTCTTTATGCATGGCCACTTAAAGCTTCTAGTCACCCTTTTATAGGTTCTTGTTCTCCCTGCATGACCTCCAACCTTGCCACCTTGCAGTTCCTCTATGATTCTCTTTCTCCAATCTTCAGTAGGAGGGACACATATCCTGTCTTTGTAAAAAAGTTGAGAATCAAGCAATTTGAAATGTTTCTCCTCTCTGCCTAGCTATTACAACTTGATGATGTTTGTTGTATCTTCATGTTTCAAACAAGCTGCTTGTAGCTCATCAATGTAGCTATAGACATTTTTGGAAACTCTCATAATTGCAGCTAGGGAAGGCATCCTATACAATGCATCTGGAGCTGCATTATTTTTCTCAGCTTTGTACTGGATAGAATAATCATATTCCATGAGCTTAATGAGCCACTTCTGCTGGAAAGAGGTAGTAATCCTCTAGTTCAAGAAATACTAGATTGTCTTGTGGCCAGAAAAGATCTTGAAGGGATGCCCCAATAAGTATGGTCTCTAATGTTGCACTGATATAACCACTGCTAACATCTCTTTATCATAGACTGATAAAGCCAAATGTCTTTGAGCCAGGGCCTTGCTCATATAAGCAATAAAGTGACCTTGCTAAGATAAAACTGCTCCAATACCCAAGTCAAAGGCATTACACACTACCAGAAACTCCTTGAAAAAATCTGGAATGGCCAACACAAGAGTGTTTGTCAAGGCTTCTTTCAAATCTTCAAAAGCAGCTATTGCAGCTGGACTCCACTTAAAATCATCTTTCTTGAGCATTTCAGTCAAGGGTTTGACTATAATTCTAAAACCTTTAACAAATTTGCAGTAATAGCCTACTAGTCCAAGAAACCCCCTTAATTGTTTTAGAGTTTTAGGTTACTGCCAAGCTTTAACACACTCAATTTTTGCTACATCCACTGCTACCCCAACAGCACTGATGACATGCCCCAGATATTCAACCTTGTCAGCTCCAAAATCATAGTTACTCTCTTTAATCTTCAAGGAAAGTTGCCTCAACTTAGAGAAGACTGATTCCAGATGTTTAACATGAGTTTCCAATGAAAGGCTATATATCATTATATCATCAAAAAATACTATTACACCTTTTCTCAGTTCAACTTAGAAGACTTCATTCATTAGTAACTGAAAAGTGACTGGAGCAGTAGTAAGACCATAGAGAATGACCAAAAACTCATGATGGCCAAAATGAGTCTTAAATGCAGTTTTAGCTACATCCTGCTCATTCATTCTGATTTGGTGATATCCTACCCTTAAGTCTAACTTGGTAAAAATCACAGCTTCATGTAATTCATCAATCAGCTCATCTATCATGGGGATGGGGTACTTGTCTTTGACTATCACAACATTGAGGGTCTTATAATCCACACACATTCTCCAAGTTATATCCTTCTTTTTTACCAACAAAACTAGAGATGAGAAATGGCTAATACTAGGCCTGATAACTCCAGTATCCAGTAACTACTGAATGATTTTCTCAATTTATGACTTCTGAAAATAGGAGTATCTGTAGGGGCTCACATTTACTGGGGGTGTATTTGGCAGTAATTCTATTTTTTGATCATGGCTTCTGGCTAGAGGTAGGGTGCTAGGAGTCTCAAATATATCTGAGTATTTTTTGAGGACCTGAGAGATTTGAAGCTGTATTTGAGGTTTTTTTTTCTGTTGGTTGGTTGTGGAAGTGGTGTTCAATTGTATCAGCATAGCTTCCCTTTCTTTCCTCAACAGAGTCATAGACTTACAACTGACCACAGTAGACTGCAGATCAGTTTGACCCTCCAAAGAGTACTAGCCCCTGTTTCCCTTGTCGATAGAACTTCATGCTCATTTTCACAAAATTCCACAGTATATCTCCCAAACTCCTTAGCCAACAAGCCCCCAATATGACTTCACAACCAGAAATAGGCAACACATAAAAATGAGTAGTAAGAACATGCTGTTGTAAGTTAAGAGTTACCTGCACCATGCTTTTGGTCTGTAGAATATGGCCACTGGCCATTCTGAATTTTAGAGGTTTGATAGGCTGTGCCAGCAACTTGGATCTCTTTAGCACTGTAAGATGTATAAAGTTATGGGAGGCACTAGAGTCAATTAATACATGAACTTGTTGCTGGGGAATTTATCCTTTGAGTCAATTAATACATGAACTTGTTGTTAGTGTCATCTCCCATAGCATGCAGTTGTAACTCTACTTCCTCCACTACATTTACTGCATTTAACTCCATTTCATTCTCTACTGCATTGGCAACATTAGGAGGTTCATCTTCATCTGGCACCATTGCATTGTTTGGTACGTTGTTAGTGTCATCTCTCATGGCATGCAATTGTAACTCTACTTCTTCCACTGCATTTACTGCATTTAACTCCATTTCATTCTCTACTACATTGACAACATTAGGAGATTCATCTTCATCTGGCACCAGCTCCATGACCATTAAGGCTTGCCCCTTCTACAATTATAACCAGGTCTACAAAGCTCATCACAAAAGAAACATTGGTTGCGAGCTCTTCTTTCTTGATATTTAGCCTGTGTCAACCTCCTATTTCCTTCAAAATTCGCTTGTCTTGGTTGGTGTACTGGAAGAGTCCTATGCTGAGGCATTGCATTATTAAGTCTATAAGGAGAAGTTGTTATGATCCTGTTAGGCATAAAAGCCCTATTTCTGTACCTTATGAATCCTCTCCTTTTCCTCATATATTTTAGCTAATTCACAAGCTTCATACAATGTTCTAGGCTTAAGGTCTCTAACATCTGTTGGGATAGAATCTTTCAAATCTTCTACAAAAAATCACAGCAGTGTTTGAGAGCTAAACTCAGGTGTCCTCCTAGACAATTTTGTGAATTCCTCCATGAACTGTTCTACTGAAACAGTTTGGGACATCCTTGCTAATACAAACTGATAATCCATGGTTTGATGTCCACTAAATTCCCTCATTAATAGTTCTGACAGACCAGCCCATATGTGTGGAAATTCATCTTAAAATGTGACCCATCTGTCAGCAGCTTTCCTAGAGAGGTGGAGTGTGGCTAGTGTGAGCTTCTTGTCTTCAGGTATTTGGTAAAAAGCAAATACCTATTCAGCTTTGGCTAACCACTCAATGGGGACACCTCCAGTAAACGAACCAAGTTCACGTTTCATTTGTTTCATGGTTGGCAAGTTAGGATCAAAAGGAGCTTGGTAAAATGGTGGCATCATGTAAGGATAGTTATAAGGGTGAGCAGCCATGGCCTGAGGGGGGTGATGGGGAAATGCAGAGGTAGTTGTAGGCTTGGTAAACACAAGGGGGGTATGTGTTGGTACTATGGGTAGTGGAAGTTTAGGGGCATGGATTGTGAAAAAGGGAAAGGTAGCTTTGGTATGTATGACTATTGAGGTGCAAAATTAGTTGTATTATGAGATTGAACAAAACTGGTTCTAAAATTGGGTCTTGCAAAATTTTAGGACATATGGTGGTGTAAAAAAGACTCAGGGGGACCAAAATTTGAAGGAACAAAGCCATGTTGAGGGTAATAAGGGCCAAAATCAAAATTTGGGGAAACATAACTCTGTAGAAAATGAGGCCGTTGTAAGGGTGGTGTGCCAAAGCTAGGCTGTTGAATTCCAGGTCTTGAAGTTTTAACCCACTAGACTGCCCTGTTTCAAAGACAATAGATTTTCCCTTATCTTTGGCTGGTTTGGGATCAACAGACTTAGTTACAGTGAGAGTATAACCCACTAAACACTCCAGATTCGTTAGTTATAATCGGTAAACTTGTTTTAAATTGCAGCAACTGATCTACTTCACGAAATTTAGTATCTGTAAGAATATATGGGGAAGAGTTTTTACCCTTGAGAGAACTTGCAGAAGAGTTCACCATAGCTCGAGTAGATGATGATGATGATGATGATGATGATGATGATGAAGCATGTAGATCATCTAAGATAGCAGATTCAGAAACATGGGGAATGGATCCGAACTTCAACGGAGAAACAGCTGCACCTGGCACAATAGTCTCCCTCAATGCTCGAAACTCAACCATCAGTTTAGATCTAAAGGCATTTAAAGACTCCTGATATACATTAAGGGTACTCTGAAGTTCCCCGATTTGCAGCGCAGTCTGTTCCTTGTGTTGCAGGAACTCTAACTCGAGTGGTGAAGACTCACCCCCTTGAGAGCTTATAGTAGCTGAAGTAGCTCATGTGACTCGATGTCGAGATTGACCAGCCATGATATTCAGAGCAAGCTCTGATACCAGATCTAAGGACTTGGAATTTGAAATAAGATAAAAGCAATAAACAAAGCCGGAAGTGGGAAATAAACGGTAGAAAAGAAGATAGATTTTTCATTGATGACCAACTAGGGTTTACAAGCCTATACATACCACATACTGATGTATGGGATCTAGCCACTTGTCTAACATCTAACAACTTAAGGAATTCTGTCCTAAAGTCAGTTGTAACAAACATGTGATGGGCACATGTTTTTCTTAACACTGAACTTAACAAAACGCAGAGTTCCACTTATTCCTGCTGCAACTAGGAAAACTATTGCTTGGCTCATACAATGTAGTTGATAGGAGTATTTTATGCTACGTTCTTAATATGTTTTTATCATCATTTATGCTTTGTTTATCTATTATTAGTTTAGTATTGTTAGTTATTTATCATAAGGGTTTTTCTGTAGAACAATGGCTAAAATATGTTTAAAGTAGAGAATTATGTGCAAAAGTGTTAAAAGCTTATTTGTAAAGTGATCATGATATTTCTTATGACTCTGTAAATTTATGCATTGTCATTACTTAATTAATTTTCTCTAATATTTAGGTGATATGTATATGGACTTAATGGAACAAGAATCATGCGAATCGGACTCATGAAAGGTAGCAAAAGAAGCAGGAGACCGAGAGCATGAAATTGGAACAAAAACAGAGGATTTCCAGAAACCATAACTTAACTTCAAAAATTTCCCTAGGATGATCCAGGAGGAACCGGGAAACGTGCCATATATGGATGGAAAGCTGTGGATGTCTAGTTTCTGAATCTTTTAGAATCGTAGAAATCCAATGTATGAGGAAGTAGTTATGATGCAAACAATGGATAGAGGTCAGTCTGCTGGAAACAGGACAGATTTTGCTGAAGTTGTCTACCGAATTTGTGAGTGTGTTTCTTCACCAAAATCTTTTCCAAGCATGCCAAATGATTGATGAGGAGCTTAATGAAGATGAGGGAAGTTGTCTAGAAGAAGAATCCAAGAAACCATCAAGGAGAAGCCGAAACAGTAGCTAGGAAAGTCATCCCGGTCAAATCAGGATAACTTGTTCTACCGAGCTTATGGATGGAATCTGGCTGTACTAGGGGTACCAAAACGTGTAAGGGAGTCCTATATTGATCCCTTGCCATGTAGGGGAGTCCAAGAATTCAGAAAATAAGTCCATGAATCATTATCCAAGTCAGCAAATTCAAGTGTCAAAGTTGCGTGCAACAAGAAAAAGTAAAAGCCCAATCCATTATGGACAAGGAGTGTGCTGACTTTGCCCTAGTTTTTCTCTATAAATAGACATGTAATAGTTCAATTTTAGAGTCGTCAAACAATTTAATTTTGCTTAGAATAGTCAAGCTCTACCTAAAAATTCTCCCAAACACAGAGAAAGATCAAGATGTCGTCAAACCATACCGCCCCCATCACCGCCGATTCCTTCCATACCCTAGGCCGAACCTTTAGGTAGGTTTTAGGTATGGAAAACCTCAATTTGCTTGTATTTTATTCTTTGAACAATACTTTATTTATATATATATATATATATATTATTTTCTAGATTTTTATGGTTTTATACGATTTACATGTTTATGTTTCTTTTTGTGATTATTTCATGAACTTGTTGATTGTGTAACGAATAGTATGCATGTTAGGACTTTGCATAGTTTAAGTTATTTATATTTATGTGTGTAATAGGTGTCTAATTGATTTATTGTTTACCTGCTCATGTAATCGATCTTGAGGGTAGTCTAGGTACCAGATGTTCCTAAGGGGGTAGTTTAACATGTCGTAGTGTTCTAAGGTTAAGATCATGTGATTGTAGGTCTTGATTGTTAAGCACTGCCAAGGGCTGTTAGGGTAAGCAATTTACATGCTATTAGGATGAGTGACGCCATACTTAGGATCATGTCTCCAATGACTCTTATTCAATCAGTGTATTTTGTCTTAGTGTCATGTGATTGTAGGCACTAAGCAAGATGACACATATATAGGCTTAAGATCATGCGATTGTAGGTCATAAGTTTACATGAGGAGTCTAATAGTTGAAATTAATTAGAGTCTATGATAATATAAATGTTGCATCTTAATCTTGCTTAGGTTTTACATGTTTGTCTATTCGGTGCTTGTTATGATTATGTGCTTAAAAACTGATTGAACAACCTTGTAAATATTAGATTTAGAACTTAGGATGTTAGGAAACACTAAAACCCCCATAATAATTCGGTACATATGTATATATTTTGTAAATGATTTTAGTTAATATTTTGTGAATATTGTATTTTGACCGAATTTGTATGTATGTTTATACTTATGCATTTGTGTATAGTTGTATATTATGTGACAGATTTGTACTTGTATGTTTATATTTGTAAATTTTACTAACTTGTTTTAATACAGATATAATCTTTCCCTAGTGTCCCCGGCTATAATGATCCCTACTTACAGTTACTACAATGATAGGGTTTTAAATTGCAGGTCACCCAACGGCTGTCGTCAGTAGTGGGAAACCTTAAGATCCGCCTCTCCAGCAGGCCTGAAGTTGACATAAGCAGCCTTAGAGGGGGGCTGATAGTGATGCTAGGTAGAAAATTTGGTTAGACATGGCTGAGGAAATATTGTCGAAGACGGCTAGAATCGATGATAAAGAAACCCTAGCAGAGCAAGGGTTTTCGAGAGAGAAAAAAAACTTGTGATGCAGCTAGTAGAGATTATATTCGTGCTCAATGTGTTAGTTTGGCGACACATATATTTGGTACTTACATGCTCACATCTCTACTTTTCTCTCACAGCAAACTATTGGAGTTTTCCTCTAGTTCTTCTATCCTTGGTTATAGCTATTCATAGTTTAGCAGAAGCAGATCCACCAGCAATCTACATACTAGGTGACTCCATTAATGGCACCAATAATAGCTTCTTGCGAGGTAGCATGACAAGGGATGATCACTAGCTTTCCCATACAATGGCACTACACCAGCAGAAAGATTTGGCAATGGCTTTGACATGGCTGATTTATTGGTCAGTAGGAATGCTTTCACTACAACACACATAGTAATTTCGACAATGAAAATTATCAGTAATGACCTTACGTTAAAAGTACTGGTCCTGAAAAAAAATTTATCGTCGGAAGGAGTCGGTAATACTCCCATGGGAAATTCTATTTTCTTACAGATCGTCGAAATTTTTTCCTGATTTACGACAAAACTTCTCGTCTAATATTGGTCAGAACTATTTTTTTGGGTCGAAACATAAATCATCGGTAACTTGTCGAGAATAATTCTAGTTTCGACCATACATTTTTCGGAATATAAACTTCCGCTGACTTGTTACGTTGTCAAAAAACTTTTTCTTGAGGAATTGTTTCTAGTTACAAATGTTTCCAAATACGATTTTTGACCATCAATGTCGTCGGAACAATTAATTTTTTTAGAATTTTTATTTTCAATTAATTTTCATCTATATGTTCAATTAATATCTAAATTACATCTAATTATAATTATATTTTTCATTCAATTTTAATTATTTCATTTTCCTGGGATAGATCATGAAATCATATCAATAGAAGAAGATTCATATAAATCAAAATCAATTCACCCATGTATAGTCTCGATACATATGGGAAAATAGTAAAACTATGTCGATGCGGAGCGGATACAGAGGCAAGTGCAAGATGTGTCGGTGGAGACAGAGCCTTCATTGCCACTGCGGACACCTTGCTGGTAATCCGAGACGATGTGTCCTTCATTGACAAACATCTTGAGTCTGGTAATGACTGTAACTAGCTCTAGAGTTTGCTCTCTAGGGATGGATTTTGGTATGAATTTTGGGCTTGGTAGATAGGGGAGAACCCGAAGCTGACGAGCGGATGCATTGGTTTGATTAATACATTGTCGACTGCTGAATATGAGGATGAGCTTAAAGAGTAGCAAACTACTGATTCCTATGTTCTGGTTCAGTAATTGTAATTTTTTCATACCATCATAATTGCAATTTTTTTACTAGGGACAATATTTTTTTTCTTTTCATGTTCTGGTTCGAAAATAGTAAACCAATTGTGGTTGATGTGTTGAGGTCTTGTTATGTCATAACCATAAGAATGGTATGACATATTCTTGACCAATTTAAAATTTACTGCCCTTAGTAAAGTTCTATATATAAAATTTATTGCTCTTAGTAAACTATTTTTCAACGTTATTGCTCCTAGTAAATTTTCTCTATAAAATTTATTGTCCCTAGTAAATCATTTTTCAATATTATTAGCCCCAGTAATGATTCCCTATAAAGTTTACCCCCAGTCAGGTTTCTTATAAAGTTTACTACCCTTAATAAAGTTCCACTATAAAGTTTTCTGCCCTTAGTAAATCATTTTTCAATATTACTGTCCTCAATAAAACTTTCACGAAGGTATGATATGGTTCCGACAAAGTCCGGTAATATTTTAGTGATGTTTTAAATAGTCCAATGAGTTTCCGGCGACCGACGGGGTTCTGGCGACCTGATTCGGTGGTCGGTGACCAGACTCTGGCGATCGGTGACCATAAATCGACGATAAGACTCTGACGGCTGATGACCGGAAACCGGTGATCAGACTCTGGCGGCTGGCGATAGGTGATTGGAGTTGGTTAAGTTCTGATCAAACATTCTCAATTTCATTCTCTCTTTAATCTTGTTTATAGGATGAGGGTATAATGGTACTAAAATAATATTGGTTCTTAAGAGTTTAGACCTAATTGGCACAAATTTTCTTTTAAAAGTTTAAATAGTCAATGTTTTTAAAAAAAAAATTAAAATAGGAAGTAGAATGCCAAATTTTATAGGGAATGAATATCTTCTCTATCAAGAATATTTTAGAAACCATGTAAACAAAATTAACCTGAAATAAATGGAAGGAAAAAAAATTGCTCCACACTAACTATATAGGCATTCTTAAACACTAGTAACACCACCTCAAATTTTATTGCTTTTGCAAGAACTAGTGGTACTCATCCGCCCTATTCTATTTGGTAAACACAAACACCGACTACCTAGAGCTCACAAAACCTTGAGATTGACAAATATAATTACTTTAAGGATGGCAATTCCAAGTAAACTATCCTCTCACAACTCACAACTCACAACATCACTCATGGGGTGTCTAATAAGAGTTTTAGTTTTTTATGTCGCTAGGGTGCCAATATGTAAAATTCTTTTTTCACTCGAGAAGACTAGACTCGTCTATTTCTTCAGGTTGGTCCTCAATTTAAACATGTTATGACTCATATGTATATGATAATCTAATTGCCTCCTCCGGAGAACTTATAGTTGTAACCATCTAACAATTCCAAATTTGAGCTCCTAAAAAGAAAAGAACATAAGCTACTGCATATTTCCATGTTGTGTTACAACTGAAAATTCCAATTCAAACAATACAATCAAGAATTCTATCAAAACATCACTGCTCAATCATTCTACACATATGTAATCAAAAGTTTTAAATACTGAATAAATATTGTAATAATAATAATAATAAGCAACACCATTGGGCATAAACCTTACCATTATGATTTTCTTAATCATCAAACTATGGCTATTACATAGCAGTTATTGGTGAAAACAGTCAGATTAGTAAAGTTCAATAGCTCATCTTCTTACCACACATGTTCTCAAAAGCCAAACTCAATGGAGGCAAACTTCCTACTTTGAAGAGTGAATGTGAGTAATTCGAGCCAAAATGAGTTTTACACAAGCACCTAAACCAATGACATAATAATTCATACAAGATAACTTCTAACTCAATTTGTACAAGTATTACTAGAAAAAAAACACTTTAATCGACGAATCAACTTGTAAGTCGGTTGTACAAGCACTACCAGAAAAAACGTTTTAGCCGACGAATTAACTTGTAACTCTGTTGTAAAATTTGTCGGTCCGTTAGACCTTTTCGTCGGCTAAAGGTCTGTTATACTTTAACTAACGAAAATAGTGACAGTAGTCAGCTAAAGTCTGAACTTTATCTGACGATAAACTCCTCGTCGGTTAAAGTTCAGACTTTAGCCAACGACTTTTCAGACTTTCAACCAAATTTTGTCGGAAACAACCTCCCCCACTAGTCAAAATGGTTGACCGAAACAGACTTTAGCCATCAAAAATATTTATATATCATCGGCTAAAGTATACATGTTTCTTAATATTGTACTTTATTTACATGTCTTCAAAAGTGTAATTAGATCATTTACATTTTCTATAAAGACAATTATGTGGGGAAGGGTAATTAAATTATATTTCAGATTTTGCATATATATGTCCCTGAAAAATCATGTTTGCTAATTGGTGATTTCAGCATTGTTTAGTATCAAATTTGGCATAATCTAATGAAAAAAGAGAGGAAAAATATAACGAGAGAGAGAGAGTGATGAGCAGTTAGGAGGAGCGGTGGGCGGCGGTTCATGGTTGAGAGAGAGATTAGGTTGGAGTTTAGAGAGAGAAAGGGGGGTTGATTTTAGAGAGAGAGAGAGAGTGTGTGTGTGTGTGTGTGTGTGTGTGTGTGTGTGTGTGTGTGTTGAGATTTGACGTTATGTTTGGAGGGTTCTTAAGGAGAAAGGGGGAGAAGAGAGAGATGCGGGAGAAAATGAGAGTTTCCAAAGAGGGAAGTTTGGGCACGAAAATTTTTCGACAATAGCTGACTACATTTTTTCGACAATAACTGATGACTTTTTTGGACAATAGCCAACGATACTTTTTCATCTGCTAAAATATTTTAGCCAACGGGTACAAAATTTAGCTGACGAGTAAAAACTTTAGCCAACAAGTAAAAAATCGCCTGCTAAACGAAAGAAAAATTCGTCAGCCTATTTTTGATTATTTCATCAGCTAAAGTGTTTTTTCTGATAGTGAAGTATTTAATCTTGCACCAAGTACTATCTAGTAGAAAGTGAGACATTGTCATGCAACATCTTGCACTTCCGCACAATTTTAAGTTCTGTGATTTGGGGAATTCTGCCACCAAGTTTTGAATCATTCATACAACGGAAAATGTGCAACATTGTTGAGTGACAAAAAGTGAAAAAGTGTCACGCCCCGACCCAAGATTACCTCCCTAACCCTGGGTTAAGACGTGCGGGACCTAACACAAGAGAGATTTATTCGAAATCCCCCTTGAGCCAGGATAACCCTATTCAAACAGTCCAAGCAGTGCCGGAATAGACCTCAAACCGGAGGTTATCCCGAATCCCACATTTGAATCTCAAATGTGCCATTTAAAGAACCTAGGGGTTCTAATAATATTTGTGACTGCACCCGAATCCCGGTCAGGCTGCCTACGTACCCTGTCTTCAGGGATCAAGCCACACGTAGCTCTTGTATTAACTAACACCCTAACCGGGCGAATCCCGCTATTCTATTTATCAGTTGCTTTCTAAATGAGGATAGCATACACCTAACGCATATCCTGAGTTAGCCTCTCAAATGAGGTATCCACCGACCAACTAATCCTCGGGATTAAACCGATCATTCTACCATTCATAACAATAACAACCATACACGACAAGACAAATAAAAACGGCAATCACACGATTATAAACAACCATCACGCATAACCATAAACATAGTGGCATCCACGCAAATAAACCAAACCATGGGCATTTAAGATATTTCCTCCTACTTGGCATCCCTGAAAATAACTATAATTACCAGGGGTATATACGAAATTACCACCTCAATGGCATTCCTGTAATTAGCCTAACACTATCAGGGGCAACTTGGACAAACTGGCCTTAATGGCAGTTTCGTAATTAGACACATCTCTCAGGGGTATTTCTGTCATTTGGTCTCAGTGGCTGCTTTGTAAATAAACAAAACTACCAAGGGTATTTCCGGGATTCCAACCCAGGTGGCACCCCTGTAATTACCCTAACTTGCCAAGGGCAGTTCTGTCATTTTGTGAACACAGTAAAACGGTAAAAATACAGATCTACCGCGGTAAAAACCAGGGTTTTTACCCTTGATTTTTCCGATCGGCTGGTTCGCCGGAAAACGAAGCTTTTCCAGCCAAACCAGCTTCCAACGCCTGCCTAATCAGTTTCCACACCTACCCAACAACATAACAAGCTACAAGTTTAGGGAAAAGAGAAGGTTTTTATTACCTCCATGGTGCAGATCACAGAGCTCCGGTTCCCCTCTCCGGCGAAGCTTCACTCGTCGCCTCCTCCCTCCCCCATGCCCATGGCAGCTCCAGGAAGCTCCCCAGACAACCCTACCCCCTCATCTCGCCTGGAGTTGCTTCGAGACCGAGTGCACAGTCCTCGAGCTTGCTCCCTCCTCTGCCAGACGAGGCTCACGGCGACGTAGGCACGGCTGAGGGTCAGAACAAGGTTGCCGGAGCAGGGCGAGTCCGCCTGTGGCGGCGGTGAGACGCGACGCGCGCGCCAGTGGCTCCGGTGAGGAAGAGACAGCGAGTAGAGAGAGAGAGTGAGTGAGGGATCGAGAGGGAGGAGAGAGAGAGTGAAAACCGAGAGAGAGTCCCCCCCACCGGTCAACACACACACATATATATATATATATATATATATATATATATATATATATATATCATCCAACGGCCCAGATCTGCTCTCACAAATCCAACGGTCCATAATTGCCAATAAATAGTTACCATAGATAGTAAACATATATTTTTCTATTTACTTTTACCGTACGGTAACAACACCTTATCCTGCGTAACTTTCACCTACGAACTCCGATAAATTCCTAGGGCATACCCACGAGTTCGTATTTACGTCCTCTACTTCTTTCCCGAAGGAAACTTCCTCAAATTCTTGACTTAACGCAAAGTCCCCTTTTTTCTACGGTAAAGTAACTTAACATTTGTTACATCCGTAAATTGGATAATTCGTAACTAACAACTCGTAGCTCCGGAAAATCTTCCGGACATACCGGGAAACTCGTATTAACATAATCTACCCCTCGAGACATTAATTCTAATTTCCCCCATAACCGAGAATATCTCGATATTAATTCGGGGAAAATTAACAGTGCGGTTACCATTCTCTGTAACTCGCCTAATCCCGGTAAAAATGTTAATTTTGGGACGGGGTGTTACAATCTACCCCCCTTATAAGAATTTCGTCCCCGAAATTTCCACTGCGGAACGTAAAACCAACTGTCAAGGAATGTCGTCAAGTTTCACCGAACGGAGCTTCAGGAAAACCAGAGTCACAAGCTCTAGGTATCATTTCCTTTAGCATTCAGAGTCTCCCCGCATTTGCAATACGGAAAACATAGCTACACTCGCTTAAAACACTAGAGTACGATACCCTAGTCTCATCCCTTTCGTCGTAATCGACTCCATAAAACTTGCCTCTTTACTCTTCACAAGCTAATTTCCAAAATGGCAATTTCGACAATCTGGTAGCTTTTTCATACAAAAACTAAACTAACTTTAAGTCGACTCGAATGCTCTACTTACACGACTGCCACACTTGACATTTAACACCAAAGTCCTCCACATGGAAGGGTAAAAATGCTACGGTCCATCACCGTGGAGGAAACTCCTACATCTCTTGCACCTTTCGGGACTAAAGAGACGTGAACTTTCTACACTAGGCCTTGAGACCACAGACGTATTATCTCCTACGTCCATAATCAAACTCCTCAACCCACGTTCCTAATACCCTAACTTTTAACCACAAGGCTCGAACAAACTCGCATACCACAATGCGACCTCAAACTGCTCACTTGAGCTGATGAATCCGCTATGCGACTTCGCGCCTACATGGACGTCATCTTCCCATACTCAGTAATAGTGAATTTTCCTCATCCTACCTCTCTCTTATAAAAGAGTCTTCAGTAGGGCATTTTCCAACAATCAGAGCTAACAAGCTCGCACACTAACTCATGTGTGCTAAAGTCTTGCCTAAAGGACAGAATTTTGGCCCAACATCCTGTATGCATCTCATAGTGCTTCTATAATCAGTTTCCACTTTTTACACTAGTTAACTCAACATCTACCATACTTTATGAGTGGGTTTCCCTCGAAGGGACATCCTGATCTCTTTCACCATAAATTCAACCACCACACATGCAAACTGTCACGAGCAACCCGATCCGGCTCCAACTATACCCTTAGAAACAAGGTACTACGCTCCTAAATTGTCTATATTATCCAAAACCAGTGTGAACCTGTCAACACTTCTGGCTAGGGTCGGATCCTCTCATACCCTAATGGTTTTCCACACTACAAGCTAGTCCCATGAGGAGCCCGCTCAACCGTAACTCATGAGGAGGGCCGCTCTACTACCACTCGTAAGGAGGAGCTACCGCTCTACTACCACTCGTAAGGAGGAGCACCTGCTTTACTGCTACTCGTAAGGAGCACCTGCTCTACTACCACTCGTAAGGAGGACCTGCTCTACTGCTACTCGTAAGGAGCACCTGCTCTACTACCACTCGTAAGGAGCACCTGCTCTACTACCACTCGTAAGGAGGAGCACCCGCTCTACAGCCACACGTAAGGAGGAGCACCCGCTCTACTACTACTCGTAAGGAGGAGCACCCACACAACCTATAGCCATGGTCCGTATGTTTGATCCCAGTGAGAATCACCGACAGAATATGACAACCCAAACAACACGTAGATAGGGTCCGTACGCTCGGTCTCGGTTAGAATCACCGACGGAATCTGGCGACCCGAATAGCTAGGGTCCGTACGCTCGGTCCCAGTGAGAATCACCGACGGAATCTGACGACCTGAATAGCTAGGGTCTGTACGCTCGGTCCCGGTGAGAATCACCGACGGAATCTGACGACCCGAATAGCTATGGTCCGTACGCTCGGTCCCGGTGAGAATCACTGACGGAATCTGGCAACCCGAAGCTAGGGTCCGTATGCTCGGTCCCAGTGAGAATCACCGACGGGATCTGGCGACCTGAATAGCTAGGGTCCGTACGCTCGGTCCCGGTGAAAATCACCGACGGAATCTGGCGACCCGAATAGCTATGGTCCGTATGCTCGGTCCCGGTGAGAATCACTGACGGAATCTGGCGACCCGAATAGCTATATGTTATTACAACTCCAAACATCGGTCACTCAATATAAGGATAAATTACGAAGCTAACTCAAACGATCAACACCCATATAATTAAATCATAAACAATCCCTTGGCTCAAACATAACTAAATGTACGGGGTGTTAACCTCATCCACGAGAAAACCCGACCTGCTCTACCACGAGAGGGTCCATTGACCAGCTCATCGGAGAGGGTCCCATGACCTGCTCTATTCGGGAGGGTCTATTGACCAGCTACTACCGAAGAGGGTCCCCGACCTGCTACCATCCAGGAGGGTCTAATGACCTGCTACTACCGGAGAGGGTCCCCGACCTGCTCTATTCGGGAGGGTCTAATGACCTGCTACTACCAAAGAGGGTCCCCGACCTGCTCTATTCGGGAGGGTCTAATGACCTGCTACTACCGAAGATGGTCCATGCTAGCATGCAATCCTTATATCCTTTTCCTTTAAAAACACAATCCTTTTAAACCTCGTGGGAAAAATAATCCGAAACCAAGTCAAATCCCCCATGACTTTACCCCAAATCTCAATCCTTATTTCCAATATCATAAACGCATTAAACATCCGAAGCCGGTGGTAATTCTCATCACAATCCACAACATAATGTACCCCAAACAACATAAATCAAAGAAAGAATTTATTTGTTTCTCGCAATCCTTTGGTCCGAGATTTGAACCTACGCTCTGATACCATTTGTCACGCCCCGACCCAAGATTACCTCCCTAACCCTGGGTTAAGACGTGCGGGACCTAACACAAGAGAGATTTATTCGAAATCCCCCTTGAGCCAGGATAACCCTATTCAAACAGTCCAAGCAGTGCCGGAATAGACCTCAAACCGGAGGTTATCCCGAATCCCACATTTGAATCTCAAATGTGCCATTTAAAGAACCTAGGGGTTCTAATAATATTTGTGACTGCACCCGAATCCCGGTCAGGCTGCCTACGTACCCTGTCTTCAGGGATCAAGCCACACGTAGCTCTTGTATTAACTAACACCCTAACCGGGCGAATCCCGCTATTCTATTTATCGGTTGCTTTCTAAATGAGGATAGCATACACCTAACGCATATCCTGAGTTAGCCTCTCAAATGAGGTATCCACCGACCAACTAATCCTCGGGATTAAACCGATCATTCTACCATTCATAACAATAACAACCATACACGACAAGACAAATAAAAACGGCAATCACACGATTATAAACAACCATCACGCATAACCATAAACATAGTGGCATCCACGCAAATAAACCAAACCATGGGCATTTAAGATATTTCCTCCTACTTGGCATCCCTGAAAATAACTATAATTACCAGGGGTATATACGAAATTACCACCTCAATGGCATTCCTGTAATTAGCCTAATACTATCAGGGGCAACTTGGACAAACTGGCCTTAATGGCAGTTTCGTAATTAGACACATCTCTCAGGGGTATTTCTGTCATTTGGTCTCAGTGGCTGCTTTGTAAATAAACAAAACTACCAGGGGTATTTCCGGGATTCCAACCCAGGTGGCACCCCTGTAATTACCCTAACTTGCCAAGGGCAGTTCTGTCATTTTGTGAACACAGTAAAACGGTAAAAATACAGATCTACCGCGGTAAAAACCAGGGTTTTTACCCTTGATTTTTCCGATCGGCTGGTTCGCCGGAAAACGAAGCTTTTCCAGCCAAACCAGCTTCCAACGCCTGCCTAATCAGTTTCCACACCTACCCAACAACATAACAAGCTACAAGTTTAGGGAAAAGAGAAGGTTTTTATTACCTCCATGGTGCAGATCACAGAGCTCCGGTTCCCCTCTCCGGCGAAGCTTCACTCGTCGCCTCCTCCCTCCCCCATGCCCATGGTAGCTCCAGGAAGCTCCCCAGACAACCCTACCCCCTCATCTCGCCTGGAGTTGCTTCGAGACCGAGTGCACAGTCCTCGAGCTTGCTCCCTCCTCTGCCAGACGAGGCTCACGGCGACGTAGGCACGGCTGAGGGTCAGAACAAGGTTGCCGGAGCAGGGCGAGTCCGCCTGTGGCGGCGGTGAGACGCGACGCGCGCGCCAGTGGCTCCGGTGAGGAAGAGACAGCGAGTAGAGAGAGAGAGTGAGTGAGGGATCGAGAGGGAGGAGAGAGAGAGTGAAAACCGTGAGAGAGTCCCCCCCACCGGTCAACACACACACACACATATATATATATATATATATATATATATATATATATATATATATATATATATATATATCATCCAACGGCCCAGATCTGCTCTCACAAATCCAACGGTCCATAATTGTCAATAAATAGTTACCATAGATAGTAAACATATATTTTTCTATTTACTTTTACCGTACGGTAACAACACCTTATCCTGCGTAACTTTCACCTACGAACTCCGATAAATTCCTAGGGCATACCCACGAGTTCGTATTTACGTCCTCTACTTCTTTCCCGTAGGAAACTTCCTCAAATTCTTGACTTAACGCAAAGTCCCCTTTTTTCTACGGTAAAGTAACTTAACATTTGTTACATCCGTAAATTGGATAATTCGTAACTAACAACTCGTAGCTCCGGAAAATCTTCCGGACATACCGGGAAACTCGTATTAACATAATCTACCCCTCGAGACATTAATTCTAATTTCCCCCATAACCGAGAATATCTCGATATTAATTCGGGGAAAATTAACAGTGCGGTTACCATTCTCTGTAACTCGCCTAATCCCGGTAAAAATGTTAATTTTGGGACGGGGTGTTACAAAAAGAGTTTTTTTTTCAATTTGGTACCCTCATACAACAGAAAGTAACAACTTTTGGTTGTATAAGACAATTCACTTAATCAAACAACGTTGGATTCCTAAACAGTTGAATGTTATGTGTTGTGTTCTGACATTTTTATAGTAGTGATCAACCTGATTTATGCTTATTCTCTCTTATGGAAAACCCTATTGTCGGGAGGTAAGCTTTCCTAAATTTTTGCTTATCTATGTGAGAGTGTGTGGTCTGAAATATCGATAAAAAATCATAAGAGTGTAGGTGAGAGCGTTTTCTTGTAATAAGAGACGTTGATTTAAGGTTGACTGTATGGATCAAGACCCAAACGTTATCAAAATCTGTGATTTTTTTTTCCATAGCCATAATTAACGACACCAATCACATAAGACGGGCAAAATCGGATTCAGTTCAATTTAGTCATCGGAACCCCAACACTAATGTGGTATAACTTGTTTTGGACATTTTATGTAGGTGTACCTCTTTGCGAAGCAACTACAACTTGCAAATAGAAATTTCAAAAAATCAGCCGTAGGATGTGATATGTATAGTGAAATATGTCCATGGTAGAAAAGTCACATATTTTCGATAACGTTTGGGCCCCGATCTAACTAGTCAACCCGAGTTATGCTTATTCTCTCTTAGGACAAATCTTATTGTCGGGAGATAAACTTTCTAAAATTTTTACATGGGTTGAAACATCTCATCTACATGAGAGTGTGTGCGCAGAAGAATTGATCAACATGAGTCACAATGAGGTACGTAAGAACGTTTTCATGTAATAATATTGAATTTACTGTTTATTTTGTTATAATCCAGACAAATTTATATATGTGCGGTCGGGACTGAACCTTTCATTTTTTGACCATCTTACGAAACAAAATCTCATTGGTAAATGACCATTTATTTTTCCGACCACATTGGACCTTGTCAGAAAAATAAATAGCAGGAACTTTTGGCGCCAAATTATAATTATTTCCGATGCCATTTTCTGACAGATTGTTTTTTGTCAGAAATAGTTTTTATCAAAAAATTGTATTTCTGACCATAACCGACAACTCGGTAGAAATAGTGTTATTTCCAACCGATAATTTTTTATTGGAAAGTATTCGTTGCAAAAAGAGATATGTGTTGTAGTGTTTGGTTTGCCTTATTAAGTTATATATTTAGTTACGAGAATAGTCTAAAGCACTTTCTTTCCCTTTCAGCCATGTTATTAAGATTGTTGATTCATCAAGGAATGAGAGTCAATACCTACTCTCCCTTAAAATGAAAATGAGGACTCATTTTTGATTTTTTTGTGGGCCCCACATGTTTTTGATTCCTCTGCGCTATTTATTATCTTAGGGAGTCTCTAACAATTGGTCTAAAATCTAAATCTATATTCAAATTTTAGGCCACACAAACCTATAATTATTCATATATGTTTTGTATCTTCAATCCATAGAGCTATAACCTAAACCTATTTGGTTATTTTATATCATTATTTAATTATATATGAAATAAAACCTAATTGTTTAATTATATTATATCATTACATTAATAAAAAGAAATTGAATAAAAAAAAGAAACGAAAAAGAAAAAGAATTGGATGGTGAAATGACAAGAGTGCCCTCTAGGGTTTGGGCAGTCGGCTATATATAGTCTTTCTATATGCTCTGCAGTCTCTCAGACTCTCTTTGTTCCTTTGGTTTTGATGTTGTCATGAATTTTTTTGTTTTGTTTGACGAACATGATGAAAGTATTACAAGAGTGATGATTCATGTGATCATTAAAATCAAATACTCTTCGCTACGTTCTTTCTGATTCGTATTCTTCTTCCTTTATTTCTGGGTTTCTTGTTCTCTTCATTTGTTTACATATCTCTTAGTTGTTCAATATTGAATCTCTTTTTTGAAATAGTGAGATTATTTGTTAGGCCGATTACTCAACTGAGAGATGGAGAGCCGGGAGAACCTAACTGGCTTTAATCTGTTAGGGTGATTGTGGTGATGATAAAATTAGTTCCTAGAGAGACATGTATTGTGCTCGATGGAAGGAAGGATCAGCTTTCGATAGTGGAGATGGTAACTTTGTTTTAACTCATAAGATTTATATTTAATTCATCTGCTATTTTATGGTATAAGTTTTGAAGAATCAGCCGATATTAGACCACACAAATTGTTGATGCAACAAGCTCACTAGGCTGATGGTCATATTGTATGTCTCAATTTTGTTTCAAATGGGAGCTACATTGCTACATTTTACTCTGTTGAACATTAGGCTTATTGAAGGAATTGGTGGTTGGATCAACTTATATGAACTTAGATTTTGCTTCATTAAAAGACCGTTTAGTCTCTGATTAAGATGCCCAAAGGTTCTTTGCAATCTCTGTTTCTCCAAAAGAGTCAGCTAGTCTTAAGATTGGAAACCCAGATATCCTATTGCATGGGGAACTGCCCAAATAATCACTCTGATTATTTGGATGCCCAAAACTGGGAGGTTTTGGTCTTGCTAAACGTAAGGATAGCGAGGTTTCTGTCAGAAATATTTCTCTTGTACACAAAAATTGTTCTAAGTTGGAGTCTTGGTTTTCTTAACAAAGATGATTACCTTTTTCAAATAGAACATAGTAAGCTAGGAAAGAAATTCATGTTCAGAGAAATTTTCACTTGACCTGTTAGTGTATCCTATATTCCTATAAATGGGGAAACTTGCACTTACATGACGTTTGCCATAGTTATATATCAATGACGTATTTGGATCGGTAACAAGTTAGACATATGATAAACACTTCAAAGTCCTTCAGCACAATGAAATCTAATATCAGAAGCCACTTGATTTCCCAGTATGTGTTACTCTTGTTATCATGCACTGCTTGTAGTTTCAAGGCTATAGAGATTCTGTTACCAGGCCTATCTCTCAATGGGAACCAGAAGATCACCTCTCCTAGTGGAATCTTTGAACTTGGTTTCTTCACACCCTGTAACTCTCCTCACTATTACATAGGCATCTGGTACAAAAATCTACCCCAACAGACTGTTGTTTGGGTGGCAAACTGAAACCAAGCAATTATTGATCCATCTTCCTCATCCCTTTGCTCCTTGAAAATGGAAACTTGTTCTTAAACTGCCCCTCTAATGTGGCAATATGGTCAGTAAATTCAACGTCTCAAGCTAGATTCTATTGTGGGCATGCTTGACAATGACAACTTTGTGATAAGAGCATGTAGAACAATTTTTTTAAAATTTTTCTAAAATGTTGAAACAAAATTTAAAATTTTAAAAAATATTATGCTTAAACTTCTCTATTTTAAAGATTCTGATATTTATTACAACCGTAAAATATGTTACATCATCATTAATTAAAATAAAAAATATTTTTTTATTATTACAAAACACTAATCAACTAAAAATATTTTATATTTTGTTTCTTTCTTGTTGATCAATAGTCAGTCATTGATTATATAAAAGAAACGAGTGGAAATAAAATAGAAACACAAATAACGGTTTGTAGGAAGGACTACAGAAATATTATGATGCGTGAAACACTGTGACAGTAGAAGGTTCCGTAGAAAACAGATTCACAAAGCAAATGAAACTTGAACAGCAGATGCTTGATTCCAGTTAGTGTCTGAGTATTCATCACACAGCAAGCTCAGGTCTTGATTCATGTTAGTGCCTGTGTATGCATAATACACCAAGCTCAGGAAGACATACAAGCAGATCCACAACTTTTTACTTTGGTGCTGTTGAACAGAACCTCAAGAGGAGATGGAGCTACCAAGAGTTGGCTGAAATTTATTAAATGAAACTCACAATTCAAATCCTTGCTCCCTAAAGCAGCAGAAATCCCCATACTGGCACTGCACAGCTTGCAGAACACTTCATAATTTATATCTCAAAAATAGAAAACAGATACTTGCCAAAAGGGATCCTGAAAAGATATGGATTGGCAAGGGGTACTAAATACCTCATGATTATCACAGAAGTCATCTACTAGACCCAGCGGCCAGCCTATGACCCCAACTTCTAAATGTTCATGAACAAGTTCATGCTCAACAGAAAGGAACCCCAGTATCATATTGTCATCTCATTTTTCTCTTCTACGTAACTAAGGTCCATTCTAGCAGTTAAAATGTTGATTCATCAAATCAGCTTGGTAACCTATAAGATCACATATGACAACCACACCATCTACGTAATAGGATCGTCTGTGCTTAGAACCAAGATACAATATACATCTATTATTTTTATCAACCATCCTGTTTTAAATACAACTTTTTCCTTTTTGAACTGCTTATACACTGATACAGTAAAATTTTGAAGTTAACATTCCATTATTGGCAAGCATTAAGAAGTTCACATAAGATATCCTGGTAGAGAATAGAAAGATATGGGAGGATATATAATTATAAATAAAGTAACAGTGAGCATTTTTGGACGACTCTAAAAGTGATTTCCTCCCAAAAATCTCTCATCTCATCTAATACGTAATAAAAACATTAATTCATTCAAAGGATAAGAAGCAGAATAGCCATGACTTCAAATTATTATATTTATAAAACATAAACAAGTTTGTAATCCTTATTCTAGGAACTGGAGTTATCTTCTTTCTGTTTTAGGGATCAAAAACTATTTTAAAAATGGACTCAGAACCTTTGATTCCTCTCTCATCTGGTGCAGCAATAAAATGAACATAGGAAACCAACTTATCAAGATTTCATGAAAATAGTTACTCACATAAAAAGAAGAATTCAATACACATGTTTCCCTCTCTTGGATAGAGTTCTCAGTTTATCTGAAGTTCCGTACTGACTCTGAACAATGCAAACTAGTATCCCTGGAAGTGAAGCAAAGATTTCAAAGTATATTCCTCAATAAGATGAGAAAGCAGAATACATACAATAATGCAGATGTTCTTGAAGTAATTCACCAGGAGCATCAGTTCATAAAAACTGAGATAAAATATACCGAGTATCCATTTGATAAGATAAGACACTCACCAGAATACCCTGAAGAAACATAGCATTAATGATTTTCCACAACCAAGCAGGACCAGGAGACTAGATGCAAAGAACTACAGGTTAGTAAACCCAACTCGCATTCAGATTCGACAGTACTCTCCACCATTTATAAGATATGTTTTTTTATCAGATGTTTTACACAAACTAGAGTGGGGGAAGTGGTTCACATCATTCTTCAGGGTATGTCATTTCCAGCAGCAGAACCATACAAAATTATTGACGTAACAGCCGTGCCAACTGAATTTTTAATCGAAGCTTTCTTGCTTCATTTGTAAACCCTATACTACGAAGACCATCAAGGAGTGCTCGCCTGGTAGAGTAGAGTAATAACATTCCATCTCTTAAACATTTCATCATAACCTTAGATGCACAAAGGAACCTTCCAGCCTTGCAAAGATTGAGCACCAAGGAGTCATAGGTAAAAGAATCCCTAGTCTCCATTAAATTGTACAATTCCATTGCACGATCGATTTCACCAGCTTTACCCATGCCATCAATCAGACAATTTAAGGCAATCAAGTTATCATGGAATCCCATCATATTCATATATTCTACATGTTTTAGAGCACCAGCTATATTGCCCGCCTTACACAATCCATCAATCATGATTGTATGGGTATACTTATCACACAAATGGCCCTGATTCTCTATTTCATCCATCAACTGATAAGCAGCTTCAAACTTACCTTCTTTACAAAGCTTATTAAGCAAGTTGTTATAACACACCAAATCCATTTCAATACCACTATCCATCAATTGTTCGACAAAAACATTTGCTCCTTCCAAACTTCCAGTCTTAAGTAAGGCAGCAATGACAGTGCAGTACGCAAAGCCATCAAATGTATACCCCTTATTCTTCATGTCTAACATAATCTCAATCCCATGGTCATATTGCTTAGACATAAAGCAGCTCTTCAAAAGTGTGGTGTAGATTATGGCATCTGGCTCATGACCTGATTCTCCAAGGTCCTGCAGAATTTTCGTCGCTTGCCGCACTCTACGTGCCTTGCAAAGCCCACTGATCATAATATTGTACGTCACTAACGTAGGAGCAAATCCGTGACGTTGCAAATTCCTAAATAACATAAGAGCATTATCAGTGTACCCATTTTTACAAAGGCCGTCAATCATTATGTTAAACGTAGCTGCATGAGGTATGAGGTCGCTAAGTAAAATATCTTGGAAGACTCGGGTGGCTTCATCAGGTTTCCCTAACTTAAAGAAACAATGCATCAGAATATTGTAACTCCAAACATCAGGATGTATACCTTCTTGTAACATTTCATCAAACAAATCCAGGCACCGAGACAACAAGCGATTCCTGGTGGCCCCGGATATCAAAGAATTGTAAGTGCAAACATCTGGACTTATCCCAGCTTCTTTCATTCTATGAACAACAGAATAAGCTGCATCAATGTCGACAAACTGACAATAGGCATGAACCAAAGTATTGTAAGTGAGTCTATTTGGAACCACCCCTAATCTTATACCATCAATAATAACGGATTCGGCTCTCCTCAAAAGCCGGGCTTTACAGAATGATGATATGCATATGTTCAACAGCCTAGTAGATAGTCCACAAACCATCATTTACATCACACATAATGACTTGTTAACCAAAATCTGTAAAACATTTCAAAAACACAACCTCTGTGTTAAAGATAGTGAACCATGAATCTCTGGTTCATTACGTAATCAAATCTTAAAAAACATAATTGCAAAACAGGCATTGGAATATGTGTAATGGGTAAGTAAACATACCCGGAAAAGGAGGCGTGAGAGCATCTCCAATGGTGGTGTCAAAATCCACCGGTGGAGCTCCAACACGATTCTGCCTCTCCAACAGCTGCTTCAAATCCACCGTGGTTGACCATTTGGGACTGATACTGTCAAATTTGACAACGCTCAAGCTTCATGTTTATTGTTTCTCTCATTCTCTATCCAAGTGCACAGACTAAAACTTAGTCTTGGTACCCATACCCAGTACACAAAGAAATCATGAAAGTTTTCTATCCTTACTGCAATTTTCGGGTTTGGCTTCTGGGTGTTCTGAAGAACTCTCTCTGTGATCGATCTGATTGAGAAGAGGAAAGGAAAGGGATTGCTGCTGTGGATAACTGGATAGCTCTTATCTGGGTTTCATCAGACCTTTCTGGGTTTTCATAGATTTATACGATTATGTGATTGAATTTGCTAGCAGAGGAAGACTTTACTCAGCAGGTACGAACCACGCGCGCTCCATTTTCGGTCTGTATCGCGTATTGGATACGGATACACGTACGATATGTTTGGATACGTTGAAATACGATCGGACACGCGTATCTTATTTAGACATGCTGCGGACACGCGCGTATTTTAGTTGGATACGTGAGTATCTGAGTATCTGGATAGGACACGAAAATAAACAAGATACGAGAGAGGGTAAATTGAATATTAAGCAACAAATAACTAATTAGGGCTAAACGCTCTGCGCTTCATCCCTCCTCCATTCAGCTCTGCTGCCTCTGCATCTGCATCCCTCCTCCACTCCGCGTTGCATCTGCATCCCTCCTCCACTCCGCGCTGCATCTACATCACTCTGCGCCATCACTCCGCGCCATCTCTGCATCTGCATCACTCCGTGCCATCGACTTCGCCGTCTTTGCGCCATCTCTGTCATCGACTTCGATTGGGTATGTTCCCTTACTTCCCTACTGGCTATTTTCTTCGATTGAGTTTGTGCTTGATGTTCTTGAGAGAGAGAGATGCGGAGGAATCCAATTGCAATTTTGTCAGTTTGGGTGTTTTCTCTAGTAGCTCTGCTACAACATCCTAGTAAGACCAGACAAGATGATCCAGCCAACCAATATATAAACTCTACCCAGCCAACCAATTTTAGCAAGACCAACTGCCTGTTTATAGCAATAAACTCATTAGATGAGTACTGCCAGTCATGAAGGTTTATTACATTGTACTTGGTTCATATGCTTACTTTCAGATCCTTTCTGCATTGGTTCAGTTTGTTTATTTTCTGTGATCTTAATTTGCTTCTGTAAGAAGTCTTGATGTTGAATTTCACCCTGTTTAACATGGATTAGGAGGTGCTTTGATTATGTTCTTTTTCCCATAAATTGTTCTCAGTATATTTCGTACCCTTTGTATGCATTAATGTCAAAACGATGAGTTTGGCGGTGCTGAATAGTGACAATGCAGTGGTTAGTTTGTCAATGAACTTAATCTGCAACCATGTCATTGGTTTAATGATGGCTTGTTGAGCTGTTTTTTGTGTTTGATTGCTGTGTGGGATCTGTTTGTTGGTCTCTTAATGTGTTTCGAAGTCTTGAGACTTGTTGTGTGATTGTTGACTGCCCTATTTTAGTTTTGTATATGATGGCTGGTTCGTCTGTTGCCTTGTTGATTGTTGGTAATTTGTTTTCAGGGTTCGTCTTAAGTCACCTTGGTCCCGCCAGAAAAGAAAGCACCCTCTTTCACTTCACCAATGGAGACAATTCTTTACACCAGATGGAAGGCTTCACGATGGTGGAGTTAAATTGGTGAAAAAAGTTCGCGGTGGGGTGAGTTACCATCAGAATCGTCCTATTGCGTGTTTCTCACAACATTATGGTAGTACAAGGGTTGACATTATTCACCTTTAATTTTTTATTGTAGGGTGTTGATCCAAGTATTAGGGCGGAGGTCTGGCCATTTCTTCTTGGAGTGTAAGCATCTCAACATCTATTAATCTTTTTAACTGATATTTGCATTTTTGAGATAGACTTTGTTGTTTGATATCTTAGCTTCCCCATCTGGTGCTTTGCTCTAACATGCTTATGAGAGGACTAGATTTTTCTTTGCTTCTATGAATCTCAATGATCCTAATCCAGCATATTGATATATATACTTCTGACTTCTGAGCATATATTTGGGTCTCCTCGTGTATGTATGGCAAGTCTAGTTTGGGTTGTGAGAGCTTAAGTTTTGGCTTGAGGTGTGGGATTTCTGTGAACATAGACTTTATATGTGAAACTTCAAACACTCATGCTCATATGTTCATATGAAATGCTTATGAAATTCCTTCCAAAATGATGTATTCAAAATTTAAGGTTTGCTATTAGAATTTGGCCCAAATTGCATGTTTTCTAGAGACGCTGCCCCTTCTTCTGTCAGTGCTAACTGTGTCACTTGCACTACATGTCAGTACCCATCATGATATTGATGTTGAAAACATTGGAGTGGATAGTGTTGATGACTTGATCGAGATGAATGAGAACATTTAGTTTATTTTTATTTGCATTGTAATTTGATTATGAAACTTTGTTTGGATTTAGATTGACTAAGTTTTTATTTTTAAACCTATATTATTTGCATTTCATCTATTTCTTATTATTATGCATATATATATAATATTTAAAATAATAACGTGTTCACCACGTGTCCATATACTATAAAAAAAAATTTGACGTGTCCACGTATCGTATCGTGTCGGATACGGACACACGTATCCGTATCTATGCTACTTAGCTCAGAAGAGTAGGAGTAGAAGTAGTAGAAGAGATGTTCTCAATAGGACAGACACAAGACGGGAAAGAGGTGCAAACACTACAGGATTGTTTCAATAATTTATTCCATAAAAATAATAAAATATATATATTTACTTTAACCTACCGGAGAGATGAAGACTTCTTATTAAGAATTAGTTGAGGACTCGACCTGAACATTATTAAGGCTTGGTGATTAGATTAGTATTTTCTATTTTTGTAATTTTCTTTGTTTGCTAGGTGACTTTAGTTCTGTTAAAGGATTGTGGGTTAGCCACTAACCTCCGTTGTACGATTATTTAGGCACAAATATTTTCCTATCTTGATAATGATATGTTCGTTTACGTAAATTTTATCCAAGTCAATACTATCCAAACACATATCGCATTAATTCACAACAACTCACATATTGCATTAATTCAATAGAAGTGCATCCAATCAAGTACCGCAAAACAAAATTCCTTAAATAAAAGATAACTTAAAAACCATAAGGAGCACATTTAAACATTACATTAGCTAACACAAATAAACACCAAAACAAAAAACATCAAACAAAAGATAAGATACCCTTCGTATTTCTAGTTGTCCACGCAAAATCTTCATTTGTAGTTTAGAATAGTATGTCATTTGTTCAAAGTTCATCTTAGAAGTATCCTTTGACATTATCATCATCTCTCTTTCAACCTTCATATTTTAGCCTCAATTTTTCTCGCCCTCAATTTCTCTCCAACTTCAATTTTCTCCTTCATAATTACTAGTTTCTTTTCATCTTTTTCTTTTTTCGCAAGATGCGCATGCAGTTTTTCAATTAGAACCAACTGATCATTACTTGTTTCTTTCAGTTTTCTTACCTGGTGATATATATAGCTATTAGATTGCAAATTTTAATTTCTTCCTCAATGTCTATATCACTGCCTATAGTAGAAGATGTTGAACTAACATGTTTAGATTTCTTCTTACTATTCTTGTTGTCCAGCTCTTGAGTTAGTTGTTTCCACTTTGGTTGATGCCTCAATAAAACCCAAGTATGATCAAGGTTTCACTTACAATGTTCTTGTGCTTCAAACATTTTCTTTATTTCTGCAATCTGAATATAATAGAAATGTGATTAATATCATTAATGACAATAATGATTTTGAAGAGCTGAAAAGTAAGTAATAATGGATACAAAAATAATTTACCTTGTCTTGTTCAGTTCTGCCGCTTTCATATATAATCTATGTATGGCACATCTTGAATACTTGTTCACGAGCCTTTATATTTTTCTTCATCATTGGCTCAACAATAGTTGTGAACGATAACTATCAAAAGTTTTGTACAAATGATAATAATCGTGTATCTTTTCTCAAAAAGTTTGAAGTTTTTGCTCATTACTTTAATAGGATCCAAACTAGTGTTTAACCAAGCACTGTCGATCTGCATTAAAGCTTGGCCCTCTTGGAGGCATTTTTGATGTTGCTTGAGAGGATTCTTTAATAAAGTCATGCTCTGAATTTTGTGAATCCATAACTTAACAGTAAGAAGAAGAGAGCATGCAGAGAAAGAAACAGATGAAATGTAAGATATGTAGGGAAGAAAGAAGAAGTGTGAGATGAGATACAGATGAAAATTAAATACATTGATACTTATTGCAAAACACAATTATAGCTGCCCCATATCTATGCACCAATATTCAGACTAATATGTTAGCAAAGTACAATTGCAGCTACACCAATACTCAAACTAATACCTTAGAAAAGCACCAATACTCAGACTAATACCTTAGAAAAGTACAATTGCAGCTGCATCATAACTATGCACCAATACTCAGACTAATACCTTAGCAAAGTACAATTGCAGCTGTACCATAACTATGCACCAATACTCATACTAATACATTAGAAAAGTACACCAATACTCAAACTAATACCTTAGAAAAATACAATTGCAGCTGCACCATAACTATGGACCAATACTCAGACTAATACATTAGAAAAGTACAATTGCAGCTCCACCAATACTCAAACTAATACATTAGCAAAGTACAAATTGTAGCTGCACCATGACTATGCATCAATACTCAAACTAATACTTACAATTGCAACTGCACCATAACTATGCACTAATAGATAAATACTTACAACAACATGCTCTTCCTCAATTTCATCATCTAAATGGCAAGTAACCTGTATTTATTTCACTGATGCATCTCCGACCAGTCATCATCTCAAATTTTTGATCGGTGGAAAGAAAAAAAGCGACGATTGGAATTTCTTTCTGATCCGTGGGTGTTAATGTTGAATTCTTTAGGCATACGTTCATCTTCTATCTCTGTTTTGTGTTTTGGTTAGTGTTTATTAATTATCCATTCTTCGTAGTTTCAGAGTTGATAGGCTTAAACTGAGTGAAAGATTGAGCTTCAAGCAAGCTTCTTTTTTTGGTTCAGTACTACCCTTTCGTATCACCTGCACAGTACTATCCTGTATGAAGTTTGTATGTGTAGTCAATATTATGGCTAATAATATGCCTACATCATCAAGCATAATTAACACCCTCATTATAGGTCCACGAGTCATGATGGGACCCGATCACAACGTGCATCACAAAACCTAACATACAAGCTACGCGTCGGTACCAAAAAGTCACCAAAAGCTTACCAAGAGCCCAACATTTTATGCCGATGTTGGATTTCATTTGTTTTTTACCAAAACCCTAAGTTATCACTATCGTGTAGTTTTTGAAGACTTACCTGTGTAGATAGTCATATAGACTTAAAGCTTTGCCAAAAAAAGATATAGACTTAAAGCATTTGATACATTTGCTACAAGATCGGTTCAGTCTCTTACGGCAAGTGTCGAATTTTCTGTTTTTCAGGATAATAATGTTCTTCTGACTAGGGAAGAATCAAAATTATGAAATCACAATGCGTTATATTGGTGGGAAAAAAATCAAATAAAATGTAGAAGCCACTGACATGAATCAGATGAGACATAGAACTCATTGACAAGAGAAGGATGTGATGGACTGATGGCGTTGTGCTGAATATTTAGTGTGGCCTCCATTAATTATGAACTGTTCCTTCCCCAAAAGAAATTTTGAAAAGTGCAACTGATCCAACAGTTGCAACTACAATATTCTTATGAAAGTATATTGCTCAATTGAATCTTTCTGCTTATATATTTTAGGTTATCATGTTCAATTATGTTTTCAATTGACATTTTTGTTCTAATGTTTATACTGATACGTTGGGTATGATAGAAAGAACATTAGTATGTTTTCTAACTGTATGCCAAGGGATGTATGCCACAAAACCATATTTTGTGTAGTATTACTCTGGCTAACAAAAAGAAAAATTGAAGAAATTTGCAGGTCCCTTTGGCACAGAGAAGAATTGCTACAAACATGTGGAAGAAACTTGGTCCACTTTTATGTGAAGAAAATAAGTGAAACAAAGAACTATGGCATACAATAGATAACTTGCTAATCGTACGTATCAAGCGTAGCATATTCACATACGTAGATAAAGTCAATGTATTTCTCTAAAACCATGTATATCAATCAAGGGAAGACACTATGTATAAGGTCAAAGTCTTTTCCTAAAACCTAAAAAATGCACGCGGGGGCGCGGTCCTTTCGCACGTGCATAGCTCGTGCAGAAAGGCTACTATAAGATAAGGTTAAATATACGTACCGAAAGGATTCATATCAATATTGATATTTCAACTTAGCCATGCCACGATTTTCATATTCAGTATTGTTGTCTCAGTGTTGTGGTTTTTCCCCTTATTTTGGTTAGGGTATTGAATTTGGGGTTCAATCTCAGCAAGGGTGACTTAAAAGCATTGGTAAGTTTTTTGTTCTTTTGTTTTTGAGCTATTTGTGTTTTGGTTTATGAATTGTTATGCTGGTATGTTATTCATTGTTTCAAATCACAATCGTAAAGAATTTTTGTTTTGTGGTTTGTGTACTCCCATATTAATAACACCATATCCACTAACAAACTACCGACCCAAAACAATGGACTCCAGCACCGATCCTTTCAGAGCAGAGGCGATTAGGGTTTTTGGTGACAGGGTTCGACAGCGGCGGCACTCTCAGTCCAGGTGGGTGTCTGATCGCAACAATGACGTGGGTGGATTGCCCGCGGCTTCGACAACACGGTGAGAAGCCCAGATTGCGATTTCAAGGGCGGCAGCGTGGGTGGTGATCTTGTTCCGGCTGTCTCTTTTGGTTTCGGATAGGTGGCCTATGCTAGATCGCGACGACAGTGTCTGATGATCTCGGCGTTCTCTCTTGGTAACGGCTTCTTAGTGGCGTTGAGGTTTGATCAGGGTAGTTTTGCTTTGGATTCGCGGTGCTATTGAGTCATTGAAAGAGGCAAAGGCAGAGACCGAGGTGACCCTTAAGGTGGTGATGGCGGAGGGTCGGTGGAGACCACCAAACTGACTACCTGGCGACGGACTTGATGTTGGGAGTTTAGGAAAGGTTAGGGGAGAGTTGGGCCGTGAGGCTGGGCCCTAGGCTGCATTATTGGGCCCAGGGTTTGGGCTTTCGGTTTTTTTTCTCCTGTTTTTGGCAGGCCTGAATTGAGTCATTGGATGGTAAATAATTTCTAGCATATACTACTTTTGAGCGAAGTTGCTATGCTGGTCTGTTTAGTGAAACGTACACCATTTTGTCTTAGGCGTCTAACTTGTCATGATGGTGATTTTGCTTAGATGTTGTATATGCTTAGAGGTTATTTTTGTTTGTTTTCTAGTGGTTAGTTGTCCACCTTTTTAGACTGTAGTTTGTGGTTGTTTTTATTCGGTGTAAAAATAGATTTTCTCGAACAACCGAGCTTGAGGCGTGCTAGTACCTATGGGTCAGGTACAATTTTGATCTTCGATGCTTGTTCTCCTTCTGACTTCTCTTCAAACGATTGTCGTACAGACGTTGATCAGGCCTACACTTAGGTTCTATAGACCTAGCTGAAGAACAACTAGGATTTTCCTCCTCCTCTCGCAAAGCGGACGTTTCTTACTCGGACCGGTGTGGCTGAGCAGAGCTATAATCAAGGACTGCAGGTCGTTCGCCAAAGGGTTCTTTGACAAATTGGGGATATTTGCTAAGGTTATTCACCCTAACAATGGTTTTACGAATATTCGCTGACAGATCGGTCTTTATGAAGCGGTGGTGGACTGTTTGCTCATGGATGAGACTTGTTGAGTAGAAGCAGGTAATGCTTACGGATGAGGCTTCAGTGAGGTAGAAACCAGAACTTCCGACTGGTCGGATTTGGTGAGTAACAGCGGTGAATGCCTACGGATAGGGCTTTGGTGGACAAAAAGACTCGAGGGATCTTTTTGGTAGAAGTGCTCTAAGGGAGGGTTGTTTTACGGTGTGCAAAAGTTGTGTTTGATTGATTGGAGATATCCTTCTTTGTATGCATTGACCCCATTATATAGTGAACATTAGGATTTGTTCCATAGAAGCATTTATCCGGTCCGCGGTTACATTGATCTTCTCAAGTTGCTCAATGATAGCCTTCAATTTCTGTTTCAACTCGTCATCCATGATCAAAACTACTGCTGGCTGACTATACTGATTCTTTTGGTGATCATCTGAAACACGAAATCATTTCTTCTACAATCCTAACACGTTATGTCTCACCGGGTGTGCCAAATGTTCGGTGTGAAAATGAATTTTCTTGAACAACCAAACTTGAGGCGTGCCAGTACCTATGGGTCAGGTACAACTTTGATCTTCGACGATTGTTCGCCTTCTGACTTCTCTTCAAACGATTGTCGTACAGGCGTTGGTCACGCCTGCACTTAGGTTCTACAGACCTAGCTGAATAACAACTAGGATTTTCCTCCTCCTCTCGCGAAGCGGACATTTCTTACTCGGAACGGTGTGGCTGAGTAGAGCTATAATCAAGGACTGTAGGTCGTTCGCTAAAGGGTTCTTTGACAAACTGAGGATATTTGCTAAGGTTATTCACCCTAACAATGGTTTTGCGGATATTCGCCGACGGATCGGTCTTTATAAAGCGGTGGTGGACTGTTCGCTCACGGATGAGGCTTTGGTGTGATAGAAACGGGAATTGCCGACTGGTCTGGCTTTGGTGAGTAGCAGCGGGGAATGCCTACGGATAGGGCTTTGGTGGACAAAAAGACTCGAGGAATCTTTTTAGTAGAAGTATTTCGAGTGAGGTTTGTTTTGCAGTGTGCAAAAGTTGTGTTTGATTGAATGGAGATATTCTTCTTCGTATGCCTTGACCCTTTTATATAGTGAACACTAGGATTTGTTCTTACTTGTAGGCCAATGCATATCAAATCTTAATCCACAAGTAAAGAAGTATCTCAGACGACTAACAAATCTTCTGTATTCCTCAAATCTAACTCTTGGATCAGTTAGATATATACGTCAATAATTTTTGTTACTTCCTTGAACGTATCTTCTAGACTTGTATCTCAAACACCTTATGCAATCACATACCAATAAAGAATGAATCTCAATGCAATATGATTCTAGCTTGAAGATCTTCTCAGACGTGAAGACAAAAGAGTTGTCTTGTATAACATCTCAAGTACTCGGACGTCTATCGAATCCAATTAAGAAAAAGATACCTTAATCAATCAAATCACCTTAATACCTTAGTATGCACGTATGGCTTCTAGATAATAAGATCTCCTTGCATGATTCTACCCATAAAGAGGACGTCCTTCCTTATCTAGACTATACTTCATAGTTCAATTGCTTATATTAATTCTCACATCCATACTACCTCCTTAACATAGAAACTTCAATATTGATCTATCTTGGTATGCAAGTAACTCAACACTAATTACTGAATAACCGATAATCGATGATAAATTAAGAACCATATGAATATGCCTCCATGATTGTTTGACCTTCAAGATAGACCTCATATAGCCCCGATCACGGATACCTCCCAAGATATCTGATCAGTACATCGACAAATGACTAAACTGGTTCGGAACACGACCTGCTTGAAAAAGTTCATTTTACACCCAAACAGTTTTTTCCTTTTTAGTTGGCTAGCTGTAAGTATGGCCTTCGGGTTAGCCTTGCTTGACTGTAATAGTCGTTTGTGTTTGATCATTGAAATTTTCTCCTTTAACGTCAGAAAAGTTGTCTTGCACTACCTTACCTAATGAAAAAATGCTTGTACTTTTTATTTTTTTTAGTAAGAGACTGGATTGGTCTTACAGGTTCCAATTTGAGGGTGTTACTGACTTACTGAAATTCAACGTTCAATTCTTTCTCGCTCTATTGTCTGCTGGAGCAATATTGTATGTTATGGAATCACCGTGAATATTGCAAGTTTTCAACGTAAATTATCAACTTTCCATACGTGGATTGATTATAATCCAATAACATATTATTTAAACGTGAAATACTTGGTCTTATATGCTAGACTTTGGTAAAGCAACTTTTTTGCAATAATTGAGCGTTAATTTATTGTGATTTTGGAACACAAAATAAGATTTCCCAAAAGTTATAGCCCCGCAGCAGCGCGGGTGAGCTTCCTAGTTCATTCTAAAACATCTCAATGCCACTAGTTCTACAACCTATTGAATTCCATTTAAAGGCCCGACATAGATGATCATGTATCAATTTAAAAAATAATGTCTGCAATTCGTGGCATTAGTTGAACTCTGCGCTCAACCAGGGTTTTCGAACGCAGTCGTCCCTTAACAATGTAGTTTCGCTTCCTACTCCATTCCTAAGGAACTCGACAAAGCTGAGATAACAACGTCGCCAAAACTCTGATAGAACAAATTGTATATTTTCTTTGTCAAAAACATAATCTGAAAGAAAATTTTGACTTAATTTCTTGGTGAAACAGTAGGGTTTCTTTCCCTGAACTTGCAAATATTCGATAGAAAAGTTGGTTAAACATGATTTCAATATTATTATATGCACAACCTTTGTAAACGTCATCTGTCATGCTCACTTAACATACAAGTGATATTCTCCTCATGATTAATCAAAAGAACATAAAATAAAAGATGATGACCCAGTTAGTTTTCTAATGCTCCACTTGTACATCTGCACAACCACCGCAACAATGACATGACATTTGGCACGCATTTCTTGCATTCAACAATTCGAAAACTGAGTGACAAAAAACAATTCGAAAACTGGAAATAGACAGGCACAAATAGACAATCCAAACTGTGATTTGTATTGGGAAATACTATACCATCTGTCATATTACATGAAGGAACCTAGAGGTTGCATAGTACACCACAGGTGTTGGAATAAGATTTGCTCTAAATAACTAAACTTAGTAGTAATAATTGATAAAGGAAACTGTGTATTGTGGTTCTGAGATCTGAGCAACAAATCTCACAGCCTTTGCCTGTTTTCCACATACATACACATCTGTATGTAGTATATACAAGAAGCTATCTGATTACCCACACTCCTCTTCTAATACTACAACATTATCTAACTCTATTGGTTAAAGACTTAGAACAGCGGTTCCTAGGCCCTCTGGTTGAAGTCCATGAAACTCGGGTGAGACTGCCCGTTGATGTTCTGGTTGTGAAGCATGTGGAGCTGCTGGTGCTGGCTCTGGCTACCTCCAAGCTGATTATGCAAGGCAGACTGGGGTGCCACATATTGTGGGGGGAGCCCTCTGTAGAAAGGGTTTCCATTCCCAAGGGGGATTTGGTTGGTTTCAATCTTAAGCCGCTCCACTTCCTCCTTTAGTTTTTCATTCAAGGCTGTGGGTGTAAAATAATTAATTAATAATTTAAAACAGTAATATAACTTTCAGCGATTAGCTAATTAAACTCGAAAGCTATTAGTGTTTGGAAGCACATGAAATTAAACAGTTTCATTATTTCCCCATAACTAAAGCATAAACATTACCATCTCTCAATTGTGCTTGTTGCTCCATAGCCTGTAGCCGAATTTTGAGCTCCTTATTCTCAGCAGTTATTGTAGTAGTGTCTCTCTGCATCAAATATAAGATAACATAAATTCAAAGTACTTGTAATTATTCACACATTTCCTTTACTGTTTGTCTTGTTATGTTCTTTGGTGACTTCCACCAACATCAGCGCACGATAAGGCACAATCTTTCTTACAGATGATCCGCAAGCTGACAGCAACAGAATTTGTATAATTTTATGAAATTGAAATGAAGTGCCCCAGAGCCCACCTATAATTTAATGACACACATAACATCCATTCATGTGGAACATCAAATGTATATCTATATCTTGACTTGAAGTGTTTGGCAGTTTTTAGATATGGATAAAATACACGTTGCATGCATATATTGTTGTATACACATCTTAAGATGCACCTACCTCATACACACTGAAACTAAGCTATAACAAACAAACTTTCCACCATATCCAAGAAGCCTGAAGATACAAAACCTTGTTGCATCAAGCAGCTGTTAGATCTAGATATGGCTTGGATATGTATTCAGTACATACTATTGTAAAAATGTAAATTCAGTAAAAGACCCCAAATATATAAAATCAATCAATGAGAAACTGATAAATGTAAAATATATATAAAAAAGGTTACGCATCAGCAGACTCAAATGAATATCCCAGACTCTCAAATCCATTTGTCACATCAAACTCTGGAATCTTCATTGAAGAAAGATAAACCAATATTGCTAGAATAAAATGAAGAGACACCCTAAGGGGAGAAAGAGAGCTTAACAGTATTGAAGACGTGCCATAGGAGCAAAAAGATGATTACTGAGAATCGTTTTTCTTTAATATGATATTACCATATATGACGTAACATTCTTACACTACAATGCTACTAAAGTAATAACTTAACAAAATTAGGGGCGCTCATAACAACTTGACAGTGGAAAAGGTCAAAAATGGTCTGGAACTCCATACACTTCCCACCTAAACATGTTAATTAAACTATATATAAGCCCGACTCATTATTCCCAAGTCCACCTAAAGGTCTCTGAGAGTGGCTGTAGTGCCACATGGCTCATCAGATCCTCTGACATAACAGACTAACATGTTGCGGCTATCCAAATAGTAGCAGGGTGTTCCAGACCTAGCATGAGACTGTTATTGGTCCGTCTTAAACACATGGCAGAACTGCAGTGCCTATAACTGCATTGGACATTTTCAATAGAGCAAGGGAGTCTATAGATGTATGCTTACATTTTTTTTCCCTTCAGACTGACATTAAATGTATCTTACAATATAAAACTTACTAGAAAGAGAGAATGTTAAGTGGGTTTTATTACTCAAATGATTGTCATCCATCTTAGAAAACAGGTTCATCTTTTGGCAATTTTTAGGAACTAGTCCTTACTATTTAATGTCTAGAAACAACTATGTCATTTTCACTTCAGGTCAACTGTTTAGAGTGCAAGCTTTAACTACATACTCACATGCACAAACAGCCTACACTAGTCACTAGGGTACCATACACAGATACTTACAATGTGATTGGTTTTATAGGGAAAGCATGAAATGATTATTAAGCATTTTTAAATCAGCGTCACGAAATTAAGAGACAGCATTAGTTATAGTTTGGGTCTCATTGAAACGTTAACCACCGGTCCATGTACAAATGCTGATGTACAACTAAGAATGTTGTGACAGACACAGTTACCTTACGAAACTAGCAGATTTGTATGCATGTCTTGTTTTGCTGATTGTTTGCTTGTTTCAAAGCATTTTTATTGTAGGAACCAATATATCAACAAATTAACAAGTAGAAAACAAGAAACATATGCAAATAACATTTATAAAGATACCAACCATGCTCAGAAACCAAAACGCCCCCACAAAACAAACAAAGAAATTAACTTCATGGTGATCATTGCAAGCCAGAAATTCTATTTTGCAAAGGAACATAACAAGCCAAATAGTGGGTTCCATTCCATTCAGCAAGTAGTACCTAATAGTCTTGCCCAATTCACAGACTCGTACCTGAATAGAGTCTTAAGAGTCGATAAACTCAGGGCCCCAAACCTTTAAGGGCTTAAAATTTTCTATTCTTATTGTGTGATCACATTAGTTTAATAAAAATAAGCATTATATTACAATCATTAGTTATTATTTTAGAAAAAAAAAGAGTAGTGTAAGTATAAAAAAATTTCTAATATTTTATGTCATTAGCTCTTAAGTTTATAGCTTTAGTTTATGAATTTAAAAATGATAATAATAAATTGGAATAAATACCGTAGTTTAAGGGTCCATTTTTAAAGATTCGACCAAGATCTGAAAATCTCAGATCCGGGCCTGGCAATTCATACTCCCCTAAAGAAGTCAAAGTCCTAAGTATTACCTGTAACAGTGTGACCTGTGCTGATAGAGTGGTAGCCTCTGTCTGAAGCGTCTGCACCTTCCTCTCCAGCTCATTTGCATATCTCACCTTCCTCTCCTTAGACCTCGCCGCGGATTGCCTATTAGCCAAAATCCTGTACACCACAAAAAAATTATAAAATTCTCAATTTCTCATTCAACTAAATAATATTAACAAACAAAACCAATTCAATTTTCAGCAATATTAAAAAAAATATTGATCCTTCACTAATATATCAAATTGGATGGGAAAAAAATTCCGAAAATTGAAGCAGAAATAAGAAAAGGAGAGACCTTTTAGCTCTCTTGGGGTCGATGAGAGAGAGCTCAGCGAGCTTATCAGGAGTGATGGAATTCTTGAGACCATCGAGAGAGAGCTCAGAGTCAAAAGAGCCGTCCATGGAGTTGCTATGCCTGTGGCCGCCGCCGGGCCTCTTACCGCCGACGGCTTCCTTACCGGAGACGGCGTCTCCGGAGAATCCGAGGCCGTCGAAGAAATCGGAGTCGACGGAGAGGCTGCGGACATGAGCGGACGTGGCGGAGGAGCTGGGCCTGGGTCGGGAGGCGAAGGAGTCGTCGGAGTTGTCGATCGGCATGGGGACGGCGGTGGAGGAGTTGGTGGCGCCACGTGGCGGGACGGGAGAGGGGAAGGAGGAGAGGTCGAGGTCAGAGGGGTCGAAGATGAGGAGGTCGTCGAAGTTGGGGAGGCGGAAGGAGGAGAAGTCGGAGTGGGCGCGGCGGTGGTAGGAGCCGCCGCGGTGGGGGGTTTCCGGCATCTGCTCAATGTCGTTTGAGGAGGTGGGTGAGGGGTTGAAGGAATCCATTTCGGAAAACGACAGTTCGTCGTCTGCTCCGGCCAGGTGTTTAGTGTTTGGTTGGAGAAAGGTGGTCCTGAAAACTACAGGGAAGAAGGAGCAGGTGGAGGGAGGAGGTGGGAGTGATTTGATGAGAGTGGGTTGAATATATAGAGAGTAAAGAGCAAAAGTTGGTAAAATGAGCAAAAGCACTTGGGGGTTTTCTGTTTACCAAAGTGAAGCTACATGGATGGTTTCTAACGACAACTTTATGGTTAGGTTTTGGAGAGCTTATAACCTTATTTAAGCATCAAAGGTTTTGGTGTTTGGTAAGTCTAAAAATAAGCTATTTTTTTTAAAAAGTATAAAGTGTTTTGAGGGAAAAAGGAGAAGCTGCAAACACTCACATTCTGCTTATAAGCTGCAAAAAAGTAAAAGTCAGCTTATATCTTATAAGCCCAGCTGATAACTGAGTTCTTTTGTAAACACTGTTAATAAAAGTTTGTTATGGAAAGGAGAGAGTCTTGCGTGCGACGGATGTATCACATGTTTCGTGCTATCGACTAATTTCTCGTTGACCCGTGAGTTTTTTTTCCTTTCCCTCACCCTCTATAGATCGGGAAAGGAAAACAAACCAGAGTTCGTTCTTTTCGATCAGTCCAGACCACCTTGCTCCGTCTCTCTCCGCAAGCTCCTCATCATTATGACTCAATCCTCCATCTCTCCCGACCACCACAGCTCCACCCGTGTCTCTGTCGCAACCTCTTAGTGCATTCGCCTCCTTCTCAGCCTTTGATGCTGGTATAGTCCTCTTCATCGGAGGTGTTGTGTGAATTATGGCATTGTCGACTTTAAGGAAGGCTATGAGTTGGAGAGGGAGGCCTGATTTGATTGGATCTTTGGAAAACAATTTCTGATTTCTGCAGAGGGTGAAGGGAGAAGATGGGGGAGGCACGTGTCGATGAGAGATTGGCCAGTCGCACGGGACACGTGGTGCGTCCGTCGCACGCAAGACTCTCTCTATAGAAAGAGCAAAAGAGTAAAGAAGATAAATTGGTAAAATGAAAAGAAACACTTGGGAATAGGGTTGGGCACTTCGTATCACAATCTCAATCTTGTTTCGGTCTTGTACCGAAAATTGGCGGGACGGGACAGTGTTTTAAATTGGCGGTTCCGTACCGTCCCGAAAGTATAATTGTACTTGTATCCGATCATAACCGTCTGATTGTTAGGGTGTATACTCTTACAATGAACTCAAACAAGCTCAATGAAAAGCCCAAAATCTAAACCTAAATTCAAAGTACTAGTTTCACATGACAAGAGTTAGATGATTCATTCTCATTTGGTGATGATGATCATACGAAAGATATCGACCGCCACAACGAATCAAGTAGCGATAACTAGAGCTCCTTAGATTTTTCAAGCTTAAGAGTTTTCTCGAGATCTTAATTAATTAGTTAGATATAAATTACAAACATTTAATTAATTAGTTGTTGACCCCCTTTTCATTTTTATAATTTTGTTAGTTTTCTACTTATAAATAGTTAGGAGTTTAGAACTAGGGCAATTATACCATGAAAAAAAATAACACCATGGAATATATACATAGGAATATTATACAGAATAAAACTCTTATCAATATTGGATGAGTACACATTGACTTTATACAAAATAAATATAATTTTTTAAGAATTTAGGATCAATTTCTCTCTTTTAATTTTTGTATTTTTATTTTTTCTTATCGCTGTGGGATCTCGATCCCGTCCCGATCCCGAATAAGATCGTCCTGTGCGGGATAGATTTCTAAAACTACAATCTCGTCCCATCCTGATAATATTTTTTCAGAACGGGACGAGATTCGTCAAATCTCATCCCATGTCCGGCCCTACTTAGGATTGGGTTTCACTCTTGTATAAGTAACTTAGATCTCTTTATTTATTTAAATAAAGTGTAGCTTTATTTATTTTATTTTTGAAAAATAAAGGTTCTAGTTTTTTATGATGTGATGCCATTATCTTATGACAATGTTAGTTAAATGCAGTTGAAAATGTAGTATTCTACACGTGGTGGTTTAGACTTGTACAAAATACAACGCATCATTGATCAACAACAAACATGATTGAAGGTCTGTAGAGCATAAGAACTTATGCACATATTGCTATATTTTTGTCTTGTCTTATTCATTGTGTTTATCGTAAATCTCATTCCATACATAGACATTCTATAGCTTTTCCTTTTTTATTTATCGTAGGTTCATAGGATGGCTTCTAATAAAATTAGACTTGCTGAAAACCCCGCAGCCATTGTCGTCGACCCCAAAACGCCAAACCGGCGACCAATCATGATTCATGGCAACATCCTTGTCTAGAATTGTCACAAACAATAGTATAGTTGAAAACCTAATCACATTTTTCTTTTGGGTAAAATGTACCAAATGTGTATAAACTTTAAATGAACTGACAAAATGATACATGAACTCATAAAGTTATCAAAGTAATATCGAATCAACCTCTTCCACCACCATAAGGAGGCTCGCACCGTCAAGACTAAGAGAACTAGACCGGCCCTGTCGTCTGGGTAGACCAGTGTTGGCCATAAAATTCAGGTCGGGTAGGCCAGGTCCGGGTCAGATTAGTCGGGTTCTTTTTTGGGTATGTAGGGGCGAGGCGTGAGAGAAAAAGGAAGAATAGAAAAAGTGTTTTGGTTAATAATGAAATAGAGACCCTAGATTTTTCTTTTTATACTAAAAATTCCCAAAAAGCCACCAACTTCTGTTGACTATAACTTCCTCATATAAAATCTGTTTTACACTTTCCATGTGTCTATGGACTCGTATCGCCGTACGCTACAACTTTTGTGAAGAAAGTTTCATGAGAATCCCAACGAATAAAAAGTCAACCCTTTGACCCATCGATTTAGAGTTGTTTTTTAGTTGTTTAAATCGTCTGAACACTTCCGCTCTTCTCTCGAGTCATGAACCTCTCTAACTCCGCTTAATAATTTCTAAATATAATATTAGAAATTACTTATAAATTTTTTGTGTATTACATGCTTTCTCTGATCAAGAGCATTAAGGGTGCTAAGGTATTCTTAGGGAATAAATTTATAGTTAGAACATATAACAAAAGAGTCAAAAACTTCAAAAACTACAAATTAACTGATGCAGCTAGTAGAGGAGTTCTGAGATGACAAATATTTTTATCTTAGTATAAATATGATGTTGAAATGGTTGTAGGTGACAAGAACTTCTTGTTTGACGTTCTCATAAAGGAAATGGATATGTTCGAAAGGGAAAACACAGAGAAGGTCACAATCCAAGGAGTAGAAGACCAGCAACAAATTAGAAAACCCTATGGGAAAGATACTCGAGTGGAGACAAGACTTTAGAACCTCTTCATGATGGACTGGGATACCAGTTCATGGTGTCCTATAGAGCAAGTGAACCAAGCCTAGCAGCTAGTAGTGATAGACTCAAGCCTGATGGTTGGGATGGAAGATCTGAATCCTCTTCAAAAAATGGAAGTCGACAAAGAATTTCTGACGAATAAGAAAAGCTAAAAAATGAGTATTTGTTGTTTCCCAAAGAAACAGCCTTAACTGATCGGACTCAAGGTAAAAAACCAGCTAGCCCGTCTTAAAAGATTGACGGTACATGCAGATCAAATCCGTTAAAGGCTGATGCTTTGCCAAAAAGAATGATTGCTCCTTTCAGACCTTGTTAGGTGCCTGTTGTTACTGGAGAAAAGACGGTCCATGACCAATCTTTGAAGGTCTTCAAAAAACTAGTATTCGAAATAGAAAGAATGTTAGCTTTCAAGCAAAAGATCATCATCGACAACATTCTCTATGCTTTCTATGATGGGTATGAAGATCAAATGCTACAAAGCCTCCATATTTCAAGACCGGAGTGCCAGGGTCGTTGTTTCAATGTTAAATGAGCCAGACTGGTGGGATTTCCACTACCGCATAGGAGGAGGTAAGGAGGTGCTCCCTCCAACTTTATCAATATTTTCTGGTTAATGTTCAGGCAGAACATCCATAGAAACAAAAGTTGTGGCTCATGGAGAACGGTTTTGTGCATAACCTTTGAAAAAAATACAACAAAGATTTTGAAGGATTTCCGGAAATAATAGTTCAAGCAGTTAAGAATATTTGATCTGACAGATGTATTTTAAGATTGAAATTTATTTCAACTCCACCAGAATGGGCGAAAATAAATGAACGAAATAATTACATCTCTCCATATCATTATGTCAGATTAATTCAATGTCCGCTTAAAAGCTTAAGTAATTCAGGAATAAATGACGATCCAAATAACATCCCATGGATGAAGGAAATGGCTATTATGTGCATCAAAAATATGGTCTAAATGGATTGTGATGCAAGTCTTTTGGTTAGTGGAGAAAAGATAATGGTCACTTGCTATAACCATCCCCCTCCAGAATGCTATGATTTCTTCTCATCAATCATGAGGAATGAAGTCGACTGCACACCTGACACCACTACTTGGCTAAAGAAAATGGAGAAAGAAAGAGGATATAGGATTCCTTATCCCTTTCCTTTTGATTTAGACTTGGATGGTGAAGAGAAGGATGACTCAATCCAAGGAGATGATTACGGGGGCCAAAATTCGTTGGCTGATTATGACTACATTGAGGAGGAATATTACAACATGGAAAACATGTTGGACGGATGAGTAGTAACAGACGCTTAACAACAAAAGACTTTTCTTTTAATAAAGGTTAATGCGTTTTTCTGTAGTTGCCAACGCTTGAAGACAATTAACTTTACTTTGAGAAAAGTAAAGTTGTTTGGCTCAGATTCCTCATGTCTCCCACTTTCTCTTAGCTATGTTTAATAAGAGTTTGGAATCTGTGTGCTATATAAGGGAACTGAAGTTTCAAAGAGATGGCAGCAAAAAAACTTGGAATAGAAGTTGGAAACACTCTCAACCTTCCTCGAGAAGTCAGATAACAAGAAAATAATGTTGTAAACAGTGTCTCTAGTATAGTAAAATAAAGTGTGTTACTGTGTTTGATGTATATCATCCTGTGTGGAGTGCTTGTATTACAAGTAAGTATTTGCATCTACAATCATGAGTGGCTAAACAACATTTAGTTGTTTACCTTAGAGCGAGACTCTGGGTTTTGTATTTATGTTGACATAAATAAATTCTATCTTGTGCCCTTAATTCTGTCATAAAAATATTTTTGTTTTAGAATTATTTTACTTTCAGTTGCTAGTTTGAATTTTGTATTTGAGATATTTTTGCTTACTAAAATTTAGAAATTTTCCACCTTAAGACATCAGTTATTCAGCTAGTATAGTAACCATTTAGATAAGAGATCATTAAGTGAAGTCTTGATATGTTGAAGGCTAGTTTTTAAGTTGGTAAGTGATTAAGTTTTAGTAAGTAGATTATTCTAAATACAATACTGTTTTTTTGTTATTTTTTTAAATTGAATTTACATTTTTATTCTTAACTGGCATATCATTGATACTAAAAATAGAGTCTCGGTACTACATTGATCACTTTGTAAGTTCGGGTACCATATTCAAAGTATTTTAAAAGTTTAGACACTGTTAGTGTTAAGAACCCTTTCTTTATAGAAATCATAGCTAAGAAGGAAATCAATGATGCCCAAATGCACATTAGTTTCCCGCACAATATAGTTCTGCCTCTTGGTCAGGAATCACAAGGTCTAGCGCCCTCTTCAGTCTTGACCGATGTCACCAACGCCGAGTATCGATTATCTTCCCCCAATCATATTGATGTTATTATTGGTCAGCCCGAACACAGAATATGGCGTTGCACTGGCAAGAACATGGCGACGCCATACATGGAACATTATTTAAAAAAAAATGCTTTCAAGTTTTAAGGATCAAGAAGCTTACCAATGTATGACGTACTACTTATGATTAGGAAATAACAAATGAAGGAGTTACGATCCTTTTTGATAATATATATCATCTATCACTTAGTTGATCGATTTAAAAATGGTGTGATGTGTTCTCTCCATGAATAAGACTGGATGTTTGTAGTTTTTTTTATACTACTGTGGATGTTTGTAGTTGCAACACGGATCCTACAAAGATCTAGGGAAAGGTCGAAGACAGCACAGTCAATTTGTGTACAATTTCACATCCCATTTTTGAAATTGTACCCAGCAACGAAGATCTTATTATCATATCCCACTGTGAAAATACTCAACCATTGGTATCATCATACCTTACCAATATCCCACTGTGATATTAGCTAACTCAACTTTGTGATACTAGCTAATTGACCCTGTGAATGTTTGATAAATGAATAATCTCACTTAAGCAATAATTTTATCCAGTCCTGACTCGGGCCGGTTCATATTACTAGGTTTCACGTTAAATGGGTAAAATAATATTTTTTTATTCCCTTTATGTCCCAGCAAATATAAAGTAATAATTAATTAATTAAATAATTAAAAAAATACTATAACATATAGTAATAATAGATAAATACATAAAAATAAGTGTAAATAATGTTCTTCATACAAAATAAGAAAATTTATAACAATCTTTACTTTCTCAATTTAGTTACTCCTAAAGTATCCATCTATGGTTCTTTGTTTTTTTCTTGTATCTAAACCAAATTGAACCTCATTCTTAATTGTTTGTAAGGCATGCACTAAATTAGCTACGTCTTTCTCATTTTGTAGCAAGTAATTATTTAAAGTTACCGCTGTCTGAAATGCATATTTGGAAGAAACTTATGGTAGTGCACAACTATCATTTAGATCATGTTCATCTTTAGTAGTCGGTTCATGATTCCATCAACGATTTCTTCATTAGTAGGTGATTACATCACTGTCTCATTTTCACTAAGATAATTCAGAATATCCTCAACTTCCATCTCATTTTTATAACAGAGACTAGAAATTGCTTCACGTAGCAGCGTAACTTGTGAATGCCTTCATCTGCACTAATAATGTTGAAATAATCTTAACAAGCTTCTATGTAGCTTTCTTTTTTCCTCATCTAATTAGAGTCATTTATATGCATTATTATCAGAAGTATGAGCTCCTGATAGCCTTATTACATATTCTGACATTTGCCTTATGATAGCCTGACCTGACAAAATCAGCACTCAGCAGCAGATTTCTCTGATGGATGAAGCTTGACAGTTTCGCAAGTGCAAGTAATATGTTTATAGCATCCTCCTCGGAAGAAATAGTGATAGGATCATTAGGATGTAAATTTCACAATACCAAAACAGGCCTGCAATTTTATGAGTACCAAGAATCCATCCAGAATGGTTTCAGTGAAAACCAAACCTCCAACTAATACATTCATTGAGCTAGGACCTGCCTTATAGTTTCATTGAAATTTGTGCCTTCCAGAATACTATTCCAACCCCCTAAAGCTCGAGATCCGTTATTTGCAGATGGGAGATCAGCATTAAGAAGGGTCGAACAATAGCCTCTTAGGGTTTGAACCTCAAAGAGCCTTAAGTTGCTGCATCCGTTATTGACAAAACTGTAGATCCTGAATATTACTAATAATATTACCATATGAAATTACAGACTTCTTCCACGAGATCTGAAAGAGAACCAACCAGCCTGTACATTAATTGATGATCTCTCCTTGCGACAAGAAATGGAGAGGATACAAAAGTTCCAAATTTTTCAATCCAGACAACTAGGCATCAATGTACCGTGTGCTGAATCTCAGCCAAATTGGTGAAACAATCAGGATTAAATCTGACTTAGAAGCACATTTACTGAAAAAAGTTTGCGGCAACCCTTGAAATTACAGAAAATTTTCCCTGAAATATCATTTTCCACCCGTTTGATTGAAGAGGTGTTTGTTGCATGAGTTTGGGTTTTACTAAGTCTTGTTTCAGTTGAATAATCCCTGGTCTTCAGGGTTTGTTAGGATTGTTAGATAATGTTTTTGAATTAAACACGTTAGCATATTCATAGCTAAACGTGGGCTTGTTTCTAGCTAATCTGTTAGTTTGTATGGCTATATAAGCCAATCTAGTTTAATAAGAATGTGTGTCATTCATCCAGAATATTGATGAGCTTTGTTTGTTGAGCATTCTTATATTGCTACTCTGATCAGGGTTCCCAACATTGATGATTGAAATGACAGAAATCTTATCATCACAACAATAGAATGTTATCCTTGGGAGTTTCTATAGTAGCATGCATGCAAGAAGATATTCTTACAGTGAAGACCATAAAATATATAATAAAACCATTTCAATGTTCTAACTCAATTTTAACTACCAAGTCGCATACTGATGAAAAGAAGCTATGAATTCTGTTGATCTGTGTCAAAGAAACGCAAACAAGCACATCTGCACATCAAACCAAGAGACAGCCACATAGATACACTCACAAGAACACAGATGCAAGGTGTTCGCAAAATTTTGCCTACGTCCCCGGACAGAAAACAGACTTCCACTATATTAATAACAGGTACACCAGAAAAAAAACAATGACTCTCCTCTTCCTGTTTCTCTCCTCTCTGCCCTTTCTCACTCTCTAACCCTGAGAATGGAATATACTTAACTCATTGTCTTTGCGATGATAAAAATATGAGCAGAACCCCTCCTTATATAACCATAAGGATATCAAAACCCCTCCTCCCATAATCTCCATAATTTATTTTGGGCAACTAATCTCCATAACCTTCATAATAGGTCCATGTTTTCATATATTCTTCCATTCCCATATGCTTTAATCAGGATATTAATGTCTAAAAGGCCTCCCTTTATTCTCAGTAGCTGAATTACATTATTATCACTACATCTTATCTATCTGCCCAATATTCTCCTACGCATAAAGGAAATAATTGAATGTCAAAAACGTCAGCACCGCAAATGCCACTTCAATCCTATTTGTAAGCAAGTCCTCCAACAGTTCAAAAATTCAGCTATACCATATCCAAAGATACGAGTATTGTATATGAGTATTGTATACCATATCACTGACCAAACCTGTTCAATCAGATCACAGTGACAGAATTTGGTGCAACAATTCATGAATATGTATGCAGATATGGGTTCGCAGTCAGAAGTTGACTTAATATCATCAATGGTAGACAATGCCTTGTCAAAGAGGCAACTTTTGCAGTCAGATTCGTACTGCCCTTACCGAGGTTCAATAGGAAGCTTTCAGTATGCCTATTCGATCTTTCATACATGAATCTTCTAGCTTGAGTGTTACTAAACAATAAAGCACGACTGCTAGTTTGGAATATCCCTAATATACCAAATACAGTAGCTAAGTAGGCACCAATAGGCAGCCTCAAATATCTCCTTAGTGAACAACTTTTATTCTCTGAACTCCCTTAGTTTTTCTTTACTCCCACCTAATCTGAGCATTGAATAGTGAGATGTGGAAACTTCATTAGAGAAAATATAACTAGTTGCAGGAGAATTCCACAGACCGAAGCATTACTCAGGAATCAGGATGCAGAAAGAAAAGGGCGTTTATAGATACGTAGGAATAAAGCCTAGCTCTCAGCAAGAACACGTACGCGTTCACTTGAGGAAAGGATACTGCTGCACTCAACAAGTCATTGTTGCAACCTCAAGTTGGGCAAAATCACTGAGTGGAAACAATCTATTTAACATGCAAGAATCTCAGCAATATCCCCAACACTATTGCCTCAATGAGTTTTTTGATGGAACCTCAAGCTGGGCAGGGTCGCTTTGAGTGGCAACAATCTTGATACGCTCAACCACTATTGCCTCAATTACTTGTTTGTTAAAACCTTAAGCTTCGCATAGGCACTTGAGTGGCGACAATCATTTAAAAAAACAAGGTAACAATTTTCGGTAGTCAGGTGTTGGAACCTCAAGTTGGGTTATAACCCCTGTAAAGAGCTTTGGAAAAAGTTATGGAAAGCTCAAGTTCCACACAAGGTTCAAAACAAAATTGGGTGGGCATGTAGTGGCATTCTACCTACTAAAGACAGACTAGAGACTAAGGGCTTTCAAGGTGATCTCAATTGTCTTATGTGCCCTCATCCTTTTGGAACTACAATGCATGTTCTATGTCAGTGTCCTGAAGCACGAAAAATTCTTTCGGGAACACCATCTGGGACAGAGCTAGTTTGGGGCAACCTACCATTTTCATGTGGTGGATGCCGGATGTTGCATTAACCTTACCCCAAGACATTTTTGATAAGTTATTGGTTGTTCTACATGCTGTCTGGAAGAACCAAAGTAATGTCTTGTGGCATAATAAGTCACAAATGATCACTGATATTGTGTTTGGAGCATTCTCTTAGCTTAATGAATTCCAAGCCGCAAAGAAAACTGATCTAAAACCAGCTGTGATAGTGAATATGAAGTAGAAACCGAGAAACGTGGATTGCGTAAAGATCAATGTAGATCAACTAACTATTGGAGGTACTGGAGGAATCATAAGAGACTCAAAGGGCAATTTTATGGCTGCCTTTGCAAAACCAGTATCTGATGTTGCCTCTGCAAGGCAAGTGGAACTTAGGGCTATTAAAGGTCAGGTGTGACTCCCATTAGCTGAAATTCATCATACCACATCTCCATCCCATCTATTGCCCACAAATCATACACATCAATGGAAGAATTGATGTGAAAACATCAGGAAGGCATCCGCTGTTTCAATCATATCTGTCAACGGGTCCTCCAGCAATTCAAACATTTACGCCACACCATATCCATTGATAAGAGTATTACATCTAATTCTATTGTATCAAATTCCCATATATGACATCTCAGCCATAAGTCTATAACTTTGCAGCAGAACCATGCAACTCTTTCCCTACCTTAATGGCACCAATGTGGGAACAAGCGCTATGCCCAACAGCAAATGCCACCAAGCCCAGTTGAATATCACCAACTCTCATATGAGAAACCAACTATAGAACACCCTATATTTTATGCTCTCAAGCAACCTCCGGCTATGCTTCACTAAAGTTAAAATACTTATTTCAGTATCCCACATCTGCAATTTCCCAAACAGATACACATGCTTCATTCAACATACCGTTAGTGGCATCCGATATTACTGCTTCATAAGAAATTTTTTATTCCTTTTGTCAAAAACTCACGAGCAACATCGATCAGCCCAAACTTGCTCTAATTATGCACCAACAAATTCAATCTATTTACTTGGGTCTCAGAAACATATTCATTGCAAGTATCGTGGTGCATCTGCATAGCATGAAATCGAAAAGGGGGTTTAATTTGTAAGTGAGGAGGTACCTAAACAGATTGATCAGAAGAAAAGAACATCCTTGTGTTTCCAGGAAATTCAACCTCCTATCACTATCACAAATATCTGTCCAGTCTTTACTTAAAAGGTAACAATGAGGTCTCTGTTAAAACCTCAAGGTAGGCAAAATCACAACCATTGAGGATAGGCAACAATCTCATTAGCAGAAACCGACAGGGCAACAATTATATTAACAGAAGGCAAAAATCTTATTAACAGAATCCCACAAAGCAACAATCATATTAACAGAATCCCACAAGGCAACACTTCAGTGAGGACAACAATCATATGAACAGAAACTGATAAGGCAACTTTATTAATAGAAGGCAACTTATTAACAGAAACAGACAAGACAACAATTCAGTTAAGGCAACAAACTTATGAATAGAAACCGACAGGGCACGAATTAAGTAAAGGAAACAATACATTAGCAGAAACTGACAAGGTAAAAATTTCAGTAGTCTCACCCATCACTACTGCACCAATCTCAGCAATATCCCCAACAATATTGCCTCAGTGGGTATTGTTATGGAACCTCCAGCTGGGTAGGGTCACTTCAGCGGAAACTATCATATAAACATGCATACACTCAAAGGAAAACACATCACAGTGGTATCCCCAACACTATTGCCACAATGACTGGTTTGCCAAAACCGTAAGCTAGCCACAATCACTAGAGTGGCAACAATTTTTTTTAAATACCTCAAGTCAACAGTTTTCAGTAGTCTCCCCAGACACTTCTGCATTAATGAGTTGGTTTTTGGAACCTCAAATTGGGTTAAAAATCACTTCGAGTGGTGCCACTCCAAATATGACAACATGTTTGCAGCTGGCTTTAAATCTCACAGGCAACATTTTAGGGACTATTTCCGACTAGTATTTTTGAAACGTTTACATAGCCTTATTTGGATGGGATCAATTGGAAACCTTGACATAATTGTTAGATTTCATGTTAGTAAAGCCGAAAAGTTTAACATACATGGATCTGTTCAATAACGGTATTTGAAAGTCCAAAACAGATCCATGCTTCATAAATCCTTCCTTTCCCATATGCTTTAATAAGGATATTAACTGTCTTAAGGTCTGGCTTTGTTCACATTAGCTGAAATTCATCATACCACATCTCCATCTCATATATTGCCCACACTTCATAAGCATCAATGGAAAAAAATATATGTGAAAACATCAGGAAGGCAACTGCCCCTTTCAATCATATATGTCAACGAGTCCTCCATCAATTCAGTCATTTAAGCCACACCATCCATCGATAAGAGTATTGCATCTCACTGTGCTACATCAAAGTCTCATATATCATATATGACATCTCAGCCATCAGTTCAGTCATTTAAGCCACACCATCCATCGATAAGAGTATTGCAACTTACTGTGCTATATCAAAGTCACATATATCATACATGACATCTCAGCTATAAGTCTATAACTTTGCTGCAGAACCATGCAACTCATTCCCTACCTAGATGGCCCCAATGTGGGAACAACCACTATGCTTAATAGTAAATGCCACCAAGCCCTGTTGAATATAACCAACTCTTGTATAGAAAGCAACTCTAGAGCACCCCTTTATTTTTCCTGTTAAAAAAAAAAGCTACCCCCAGATGTGGTACTGTTAAAATACTTATTCCAGTACCCCACATCTGCAATTTCCCCCAAACAGCTCAAATGTTTTATTCGACATACCCTGGGAGGCATCCGATATTACTGCATCCCAAGAAATTTTATATTCGTTTGGGGCAATTCGTCAAACAACAGACAAGCCCCAACTTTCTCTAAATGTGGACACTAATGAATTATGCACCAACAAATTCAATCTCTTTACTCAGGTCTCAGAATCATGTTCATTGTAAGTATCGTGGTGCATCCACATAGCATGAAATTGAAAAGGGGGTTTAGTTCGTAAGTACCTAAGGAGATTGATCAGAAGAAAAGGACATCCTTGTGCTTCCGGGAAATTCAGCCTCCTGTCACTATCACAAAAATATCTGTCCAATTTTCCTTTAGAGGCAACAATGAGGTTTCTATTAAAACCTCAAGCTAGGATAAATCACAACCAATCAGGCTAGGCAACAATCTCATTAATAGAAACCAACAAGACAACAACTGAGTAAAGACAACAATTATATGAACAGAATCCGACAAGGCATCAATATTTATTAACAGAAGGCAACAATTGAGTAAAGGCAACAATCTTATGAACATAATCCCACAAGACATCAATTTTACTAACTTAAGGCAACAATTGAGTAAATGCAACAATCTTACGAACAGAAACCGACAAGGCATCAATTTTATTAACAAGGCAGCAATTCAGTGAAGGCAACAAAATCAAACAAGGCAACAATTTTATTAACAGAAGGCAACAATTCAATAAAGTCAACAATCTTATGAACAGAAACAGACAAGGAAACAATTCATTAAAGGCAACAATGTTACTAGTCTCCCACATCACTAGTGCATCAATGAGTTGGTCGTTGGAACCTCAAGTTGGGCAAAAAATCACTTGAGTGGTTACATTCCAACTCCCAATGATGGTAACATGTTTGCATAATGCTTTAGATCTCAAGAGGCAACCTTTTAGTGACCAATCTCGACTAGTCTTTCCAAAACTCTCAAGTAACCTTATTTTAATGGAATCAATTAGCAGGCAACCTTGCACAATTGAATCAATAGTAACGATGATGAAAGAAAAAATCCCTCATAGTTCAGGCCCAATCAAACATGATTCCTCAAATCGAAGAAACTTGAATTGAAATTTCAAGCATAGTACTGGAATTTTCATGATACACCTAAGGGCCTAAGTCTAGGCAACAATCTTATTATAACATAAACCGACAGGGTAACACTTCAGTAACAGAACACAACAATCTCATTAACAGAAAACCACAAGGCAACACTTCAGTAAGGGGCAACAATCTTATGAACAGAAACCAATAAGGCAACAATCTTGTTAACAGAAACAGACAAGGCAACAGTTCAGTAAAGGCAACAACCTTATGAACAGAAACCGACAAGGCAACAATTCAGTAAAGGCAACAATCTATTAGCACAAACCAACAAGGAAACAGTTCAGCTAAAGGCAGCAATCTATTAGGGACTATTTCCAACTAGTATTTTTGAAACTATTAGATACCCTTGTTTAGATGGGCTCCTTTGGATTAATATTTTAGAATAGTAAAGCCAAAGTTTAACATAAATGGATATGTTTAATAAGGGCATCTGAAAGTCCAAAGCAGATCCATACTTTCATACATCCTTCCTTTCCTATATGCTTTAATATGGATATTAACTTTCTTAAGGACTGGCTTTTTTCACATTAGCTGAAATTCATCATACCACAACTCCATCTTATATATTGCCCACACTTAATGCACATCAATGGAAGAACTGTTGTGAAACATCAAGAAGGCAACTGCCCCTTTCAATCATATCTATCAACGAGTCTGCCATCAGTTCAGTCATTTAAGCCACACCATATCCATCTCTTAGTGTTGCATCTCACTGTCCTTCATCAAATTCCCATATATCAAATATGAAATCTCAATTATAAGTCTATAAATTCACTGCAGAACCATGCAACTCCTTCCCTACCTTAATGGCCCCAATGTGGGAACCATGCAACTCCTTCCCTACCTTCTGGAAAATTCAACCTCTGATCACTATCACAAAAACACCTGTCCAATCCTTCCTCAAATGGCAACAATGTGGTTTTTGTCAAAACCTCAAGCTAGGATAAATCACAACCAATAAGGCTAGGCAACAATCTTATTAACAGAAATCCACAAGGCAACAATTTTAGTAACATAAGGCAACAATCTCATAACCAGAAACCGACAAGGCAACAATCTCATTATCAGAAACCGACAAGGCAACAATCTCATTATCAGAAACTGACACGGCAACACTTGAGTAAAGGCAACGATCTTATTAACAGAAACCCATAAGGCAACAATCTCATAACCAGAAACCGACAAGGCAACAATCTCATTATCAGAAACCGACAAGGTAACAAGGTAAGGCAACAATCTCATTATCAGAAACCGACAAGGCAACACTTGAGTAAAGGCAACGATCTTATTAACATAAACCCATAAGGCAACAATCTCATTACCAGAAACCGACAAGGCAACAATCTCATTATCAGAAACCGACAAAGCAACAAGGTAAGGCAACAATCTCATTATCTGAAACCGACAAGGCAACACTTGAGTAAAGGCAACGATCTTATTAACAGAAACCCATAAGGCAACAATCTCAATACCAGAAACCGACAAGGCAACAATTCAGTAAAGTCAACAATGTTATGAACAGAAACCAGCAAGGCAACAATTTCAGTGGTCACCCCCAACACTGCTGCACCAATGAGTTGGTTGTTGGAACCTCAAGTTGGGTAAAAAATCACTCAGTGACATTCCAACTTCCAAAGATAGGCAACATGTTTGCATAATGCTTTAAATTTCAAGAGGCGACCTTTTAGCAACCAATTCCGACTAGTCTTTTTGAAACTTTCGCAAACCGTTATATTTTGATGAAATCAGTTAGCAGGCAACCTTTGCACAATTGTAACAACAATAACGGTGTTGGTGAAAGAAAGAAAACCCCTCATAATTCGACCCAATCAACCAAGATTCATCAAACCCAAGAAAATTGAATTGAAATTTCACGCATGCCTAAGGGCTTCATCAAACCACCAGAATGACCTTGCCCAAAAAAAACCACCAGAATGATGTATCAAATGACAAACCATTCAACGTATGAGACCAAGAGTATATCTGGAAAAGAAAAAACCCTAGATATGAATTAGTGTGAGATTCAATTGAATTGTGCAGATGATTACCGAAACAACTGAAAGAAAATAGAGAACCTGAGGCTTTTACCTTGCCGTGGTGAAGCAAACCAAACAATTTTGAATTTCAAACCTCAGATAGAGAGAGAGGGCCATTGAATTGGGAGAGAGCCGTTGCTGGACTTGGTTTATATAAATGCAACGTCACGGTTCCTTTGGAATTAAGCCTCTTTCAGCCATTCAAGCAGTGACACCTGTCTCTCCACCTCTGTTAGCTTCTTAATGGTGTAGTAAAGGCTTTTGAAGGAAGGAAAAGCTTGGTATAATGTCAAAACATTTTAACTCATACGAACCGAATTTCGCAAATTCAATTGAGACGCAATGTGTATGAGTAAGATTCCACATGTTGAAGGAATGTAATGTAGATCTGTTCATGGCTTCATAGCAGACTCCAAAATCTATAGAAAATCGAAATTCGAGTCTGAAATAACTCATCAGGTGAGACATCAACCATTTACCCAATTCATTTTCATAAATAGGCCAGAAATACAAGAGATAATTCGGAAATAATACCGATGGATCTAGAGCAACATAAATGATAACATGCCTTACTAATAACTCAGTTATATGAAAATGTCTATTACACCCCAGGCTCAAACAAACATCATTAACTCGGGCCTTGTATACACGTTATGCTCCTCATCTTCCAGCATAGGATAGGCTGCCACAAGAGCATCTTGAGCTCCGATATATAATGAGTTGTAGATCTTCCAGTACACCTCCCTAACCTTCCTAGCAGGATGGAACAGACCCTGGAGACAGTAGTTCAGAACAACAGCAGCACCCAAAGCCACTCTCATTCCTTCAATGGCTTCCATCACAGCATTGATTACATGTGGGGATGTCTCAAAGATGTTTGGCCACACGTAGTTGAGCAAGTGGACTAACGCATCCTCACAACCCAACCCAGCTACTCCCAAAGCCATGTGCTTGACAGCAGAAGCTGCAGTTTGCCTGTGAACCAGATCCCTGTCTATCAAGGCGTCCTCAAGCAATGGGGTCACTGCATAGATGTAGTCTTTTCCCATTTCACCAATGTACTCAAACAGGAAAGAGAGGGATTTCAAAACACCATTCTGAACATTAAGCTCTGGAACTCGGTACTCATTCATCAGCGCTGGCAGGACAGTAAAAGGTGAACATGTTTCCGCAACTATTGCAATAGCTACAGTGGTGCAAACACGGTTCTGACGCTCCTGCACCTTCAGATTGTTCAGCAGAGTGGCAAGGACATCTTGTGGGCCAATCGCTTTTGCAATGTACCCAAATGTGTTCACTGTAGCTCGCCGGATACCCTTCTTATGGGCCTTGAGCATCTCAAGAAGTTCAAAACAGATCCTCATCCACTCCCTTGCTGGAACAAACTCAGCACCACGGTCAGCAATACGACCAACAAGGTCTATACAGTTCTCCTGGACTTTCTCATGCCTATTCTTCAAAATTGGAGTTAATCTGGGAAGCAGATCTTTGATCGGGGGAGTCATCTTTGTCATACCAATAACATTGACAATTGCCTTCAGTGCTCCCAGAATTGATCCAAGAACTTCTGGGTACTCTTCTCCCAAATACTCGTACAAGACAACACCCAAATGACCCATCAGTTGTTCCTCTTGGCACTGTTTCATGACAACAGCAATCCTTGAAATAAGGTCTGCAGCTTGCTGTCTGACCTTTGCACTCTTGTTATTCAAACGCCACTTTATGGTACCACAAATCTGAGGCAGGTAAGGTTTCACCCTCTGCCCAAGAGAATTCACCACTGCACCAAACCCATTAAGCATGACATTTGCATCATCACTGGTCTGCTCTTGGAATGCATAAAGGATACCATCAATGAGAAGCTCTTCCAACCGAGCATCAATATCAGAAGCACCCAAGTTCACAACCACCTTCTCAATTGTCTCCATAACCATGCGCCTATATGGCTCACTCTCATCTTTAAGATCCTCAACAATTCTCCCTACTATATCAGCAACACCCACTTTGTTTGCTATTTCCACAGTTGTTTCCACCAGTTGCCTATAGTTTCTCCTGTCCAAAGCCATCCTTCTAACCCAAAAGTTTCGAAAGAACTCAGGGAGAATGTCGTTCCTTATATAGTCCGCCTCTACACCTTCTGTACTCACACATTGTTTCACCACCTTGAGCACAATTTTCTTCATTTCCTCATCAGGAGACTGGAACTCTCTAATCAATATAACCATCACTTCTTTTGTATAGTAACTAGCATATAATGCATCCATAAGAGGAATAATGAAACCAATGGCCTTCAAGAAGGCAGCCAAAACCTTACCACGGTGAGACCTAATACCCTTCCACAATGGCTTCAAGACAGAGTCAAAGCTTTCAATACCGTAAGGGGCAGCAGCCTCAGCAAGAGCAGCAAGAGATAGAGCAGTAATAGTCCTGACCTTCTGATTTTCATCACTCAGACCATTCTCAATAATTTCAACAAGAGACCGCAAGTGCGGGAGAACAGCACACCCAATCAAAATTGCAATCTGCTGAACGATCTTGATTCCAGTGTGCCGTGCTTGCCATGATTTCTTGCTCTGACAAACAGCTTTCAAGAATGGCAACAGGGCAGGAATACCAAGAGCAGAGGCAACAACACTGAATGCTCTAGCAGTAGTATTTCTAACATATTCATCAATGTTATCAATATCTGGACGCATGGCTGCAATCATAGTAGCCAAACCAGCTGCTTTACTAAGATTGGAGATAATTTCTCTCCCCTCAACACGTGCATAATAGTCTTCATCAATCAATAGAGGTTCAATCACAACAAGAATCTTATGCACATACGGGCGTACCAACTCATCCAATTTATAGAGAACTCTATCAATTACCTTGACCAAAAGATGTCTCTCCTGATCTTCCAAAGTGGGTTGCATTAGCAAAGGCAGGATGCGGTTGAACAACGGGCCAGCCCCAAACTCACGAGCTTTATCAGTAAGCTGCCTCAATGCTGTCTTCCTCTGCGGTGGCGTACCATTCTTAACCTTCAGCAAAAGCTTCATAATCTTCCTCTCTTTCTGCTCATCAGGAGACAAATTCTCCTCCTCGTCTTCATTCAATAATGAACCAAAGTACTGGTAGTCCTCTGGCTTCATCAACGGCAAGCCACCCGGCAGCTCCTTGGGCACATCAAACTGCTGCCCACGATTCTCTTCTGGAATAGCATACTGAGGAGTCATCATCGGAGTTGGGGTTGCAAGCAACTTTCTTGCTGGGGTCCTAATCGGCACATAATTACTTGGTGGATCCAAAATCTTGTAGCCCTCTTGTGGAAACATCGAATCCAGCTCTTCATCAGTCAAAGGCCTATTCCTCTCCTCAATATCCTTCTCCCACCTCAACAGATTGTACTGCTCTGGTGTAATGGGACCACGCAGATTAAGGGCGCTGGGTGTCGGGGTCTCAAGCCCAATTCCACCAGCAGGAGTGACACCAGGTGTGTACCCACCCGGACCAGGAGTAGCCACAGACCCCGGGGTTGCACTTCCCATAGTAGCAGGGGTCTCATCCCACCTAGACCTCTGTTTCTTCGGTGTAGGTGTAGCCATCCCCGGAAGCTTTGGGGTGGCATCCCAAGTCATCCCAGCGGGAGTAGCACCGGGAGTTGCACCTCCACCTGGAGTGGCATCCGAATCCATAACCCTACCCGGAGTGGGTGTCTCATCCCAACGATTCCTCCTCCCCATCCCGGGAGTTGCATCAGCCACTCTTCCTGGCGTCAGAGCATCCCACCTTCCGGGAGTTGCATCAGGCAAGTCCCACTCGGACGACGCAATTTTCGCCTTCTTCACCTCTGCTCCACCATCCCCATCTTGCGACTGGTCCCACCTGTTCCTCCTCTTCTGTGCCCCTGCGGCCTTGTCCGAAGGCGGCGCAGCCTTCCCGGACTCCTCTTCCTCCTTCTTCTTCTTCGCAATCAGCCTCATAGTCTCCTCTTTCTCCCTCTTCAGGGCCTCCTCCCTCATAATCTCCGCATAAGTCCTCACAGACGCATCCGGCGTCTTCTCCCCCGCCGCAAACGCGTCGTGCCGCTCCGGCGATATAATCCGATTCAGCCTCCTCCGCCGGTAATCATCCTCACGATCAATAATCTTCTTAGACCTGGGCATCCCCGACTCCTCGTCATCATCGCCGCCTCTGGGCATGTCGTTCATCAGCGACTTGGGGGCCGTGTACGACGCCATTCTCCGAACGACGTCGTTTTCCACAGGGTCGAGGCTGTCGTCCTCGTCGTTGACGGGGATGGAGGAGACATAGTCGGCCTTGTCGGAGCCGCCGTAGAATTCGGCGTCGTAGGTGACGGAGTTAAGGGAGGCCAATTGCTGCTCCATCCTCTTCCGCTCCTCCTGGGTCTTGGCTATCTCTGGGTCTGACATCGTTTTAGGGTTTTGATTTAGGTCTAAAGAAAAACCTACGAGAGAAATTGGGATCAGAGCTTGAGTCGAGTACGAAAATTGAAGCCTGCAAGCTGAAATAGAGAGAGAGAGAGAGAGAGAGAGAGACTAACCTTGATAGAAAGAGAGATTTGGGGATGCAATCGAACAACGGTTTGTTTCAGTGTGGTAGTGTGCGATATATCTAATCACCGATCTGGGCGTGTGGATAAATTAGGGCAAATAGCCTGTTTGATTTGTATTGCGACTCTCTTTTGTTGTACTGCTTCTCACAAAAGTTGGGGTAAAAAGCTAGACGCTTCTGATAAGTGATAACAAATGGGAAAATAGGGTTTAGGAAAATACTTGTCCGCAACTTTTTTTATATTTACATATTTTTTATAATATTAATCGTAATTTAATAGTTTAATAATTTAAATAACTAATAATATTTATTTTTATAAAAAATTAATGTAAATGAAGATTGTTTACACAGTCGAATACATCAAACAAATGAACAGTTCCTTGTTAAAATTAAGACCTTTCTGATCAGTCATTCATTTATATGATACATTCCGCTGAACAAACGATCTTCTATTACATTGATTTTCTATAAAGATGAATATTATTGATTAATTAAACTATTAAACGGTTAAGATTACGATTTATATTGTTAAAAATATGTAAATATGAGAAAGATCAGACACGAGATCGAACACGAGTGTCCAATTTAGAGTTTTCCATAAGATAATTTAAGATGTCCAATTTAGATCGGACAAAAGTATTTTTCATAAGGTAATTTAAGGTAGTAAAACTAATTTGTGACAAAACACGCGAGAGTTAACTTTGCTTCCTCTTTTTGTAAACCACTCTTTAAATGTGAAAATGTCTAATTTGCCCTCGCATTCTCTTTCACCTTCTGTTGCTCCTCCCTTTCTGGCTTTCACACCTCCGTTGAACCGTTTTTTCTCTCCATGTTTTCATTTTAACCTTTCACTCATTCCATGATAGAATCAACAACTAAAGTCGCTTAGAAATCAATAGCAACTTCCAACAGAGCTTTCTAGTTCAAACTCTCCGCCACTTCTTCGCAGTTCACGCGCCACCTCGTTCCAGCTACTCGATTTTCAAGTGGTGGAGCTAGCCAACCGAAATAGACCACCCCAAACTGAGCCATTTGGGTTTCTTATAGAGATGTAGAGAGTGAGAAGACAAGGAAGGTATATGAGGAAGAGGACTAGGTTAAGCTTTTTGAGAAGTTGGGTACTTTTCTGGGTTTTTTTTAAGTATGATTTGTCTCATTCATTCATTGATGTGTGATTGGTTACTGTCAATCTTGTGCCGCCAAAATGCAAGAACAATCTTGATGACCAGAAAGAAGTAGAATCATAACAATAAGGGCTTCTGGAAATAGAAATATTAAAGTAAAGATGGGAGTGTCAAAGAAAAAAATAGATCAAATCGTTTGGTAGTGTTGAAAATACTTATTTATTGGCATTCTTGTAATTAGGTTATTATAGATATTCTTATAATTTACGTAATGATTTCATCTCTATATAAGAGATGGTTCTCTGCTCAATAATAGACAACAAATTCTCTCGTTCTTTAGATATTTCTCTTCTTTCTCAATCTCTTTTATACTAAATTCTACAACATGTTATCATCATGAGTAGTTCTAACGTTGAGATTAATTTTTTTTGCAACACAAAAATCTATGTTATTGTTGATCAACCAAGCAATTCGAAAGGAGGATCATCCAATTTGGTTTAGGAGCGTAATAAACACGTTATTGGATTGGCTCAATCTTGCATAAATTAAGAAGATAAAGATCATTAGTTCTACAATGAGAAAAGTTTTCACATTATTACAGTTATAGTTATAGAAAATTCCACAAGAAAACCAAAAGACCAATTAAATTTATAATTACAGTAAAACACCTGAAAGTTTTGACAAGAAAGAGACTCCTTAAATCCAATCATCGACGTCTTTCATTACCTAGCGGAAAGACACCGCCTGCAATTGAGAAGATAAAAAGAAAGGGATGAGTCACCACCGCTTAGTAGGGGAAATATATCTCCTATTAAATATGGATTGGCCCATTATTATAGTTATAGAAAATTCCACAAGAAAACCAAAAGACCGATTAAATTTGTAATTACAGTAAAATACCTAAAAGTTTTGACAAGAAAGAGACTCCTTAAATCCAATCATTGACGCCTTTCATTACCTAGCAGAAAGACACCGCCTGTAATTGAGAAGATAAAAAGAAATGGATGAGTCACCAACGCTCAGTAGGGGAAATATATCCTTCACATACCCAAGTTCTAACAATTACATGGAAACATAAACCAAGACATGCAATGCAACCATTCACTGTCTCTTAGATCTGCTTCACTCATGTCCTAAATACTCACCGCTCACCTATTTTCTTAGTCCTCTTGCTCTCCTCTCGATCTTCAAATTCAAATCATCCAATTCCCTATTATACTGACAATTTATCATGTCGGTATCTCAATCTCCAATACTCTCGGACTCACCTGGTCCCTGGTCCTTACAAGGTTTGATCTCAACTACACAAAACATACACCCCTATATTGCCCACAACTTTGATTTTACCCACTTTTCCTATTCCTCACTTTGGACCCCAATCGTAGTTAACACACATGATAAGAGCACAAGGTGATACGTTTATAATGTATTTCCGACCATATTTAGTTATGTAATTCCTTTAACAATATTCATATTAACTAAGTTTATGTTTTTAGGTCATAAATAAAGCCAAGGAGCATAAAAGTGATAAAGGATAAGAAATATTAAACGAAAATGAATCCATATCTTGCAAGGAAAGAAATCAAAAAATTTACCAGAAATCATCAGTCAAATTCGATAGAAGATTGTGATCAGCTCATAATAATCAAGGAGATGTGCCATTTATCAACGAAAATATACAAGAGTCTACTTTCAAGAACTTTTTATAGATTGTCAATACCTATTTTTATGAAGAAGTTATGATTGTTTTAGTGACCAAAAATCAGTCTACCTGAATTTCTGATTTAGACCAAAACTTTTATTTCGAGTCCCAGACTGCATTGGTAAGCACATGGACGAGTTTTGAGGGTTTCTTAACCCTAAATACATCTGTAAATAGGGGAGGATATGAAGAGGAGGGAAGGAGAGCGATCTCATATCATCAAGAACCTCCATAGTTGTGGTTTCACAAGAAAGCCGCTAAGCCACCATCGATCTTTCATGGTTTCCCTTTCCTTTGTTATCTTCTATTCTCTTTGTGTGATTTTGTTGTCATGTATGGTGAAATTCTCCTAGTTATGGGCAAGGTTTGAAGCCTCGAGAATGTTTTAGATATTGCTTTGAATCTTAGTTTCAAATTATTGAGTTTTAAAAATTGTCTATTTGGTTTTGTTTTATAAAGAACTCTTGTGTAATACCCTTTAAGTTTTTATGTGGTGTTTCATTGAGTTACTGAGGGTTTTAACGTCCTCGGTAACTTAGCAAGTTAAACGTTTCCGTTCATTTTCGAGTTTTTCTCAAATACTCAAATTCTTCTTTCAAGGCCCCGGTATCGATGTACGGGTCGATATGAGTTCACCGATGTGTTTGAAATATTTTTCTAATCAACGAGCTATTTACTAAAAATTTGAAGTTTCTGATAATTTTTTTAATTACCATTTCAGATTTTCACTTTTACCCTTCCAGTAAATATTTTTCACCTGTTCACTTTGGGTCGTTCGTTTCAATATAAAAGGAAGAGGGAGGGTTGACTCGGGTGAAACCCTTCCCTAAACTCTCTCTCTCTCTCTCTCAATTATCTCCCTCTTGTCTTCTCTAGCTCGGCCACAGCGGCGCTTCGCTGTCCACCTGCCACTCACTACCAAAACACTCATAAACTGATCATCTTTCTCTCCTTTACAAGCCCAACCTTTAATTCCAACATGCATCCACTCTCGAGGGACATCGCCCGAGAAGAGACACTGTAACACCCTACCCCAAAAATTACCCTTTTACCGGGACCAGGCGGGTTACAGATGGTTGTAACCGCACTGTTAGTTTTTCTCGAATTAATATTCGAGGTTTAAATCGAGATATTCTCGGTTTTGGAGAGAAAATAGATTATATATCTCGAGGGTGTAGAATATATTAATACGAGTCCTCCGCTATGTACGGAATATTTTCTGGAGCTACGGGCTGATTAACATGGATTTATTTAGTTTACGGAAGTAATAAATGTTATTTACTTTATTGTAAAAAGATGACTTTGCGATAAGTCAAGAATTTAGGGAAACGTCCTTTGGGAAAGTTGTAGAGGACGTTAATACGAACTCGTGGGTATGTCCTATGATTTAATCGGAGTTCGTATGCGAAAGTTATTCGGGATAATGTGTTGTTACTGTGCGGTAAAAGTAAATAGCAAAATATTTATTTACTGTTCACGATAAATTTTTAATTGCTGATCTGGGCCGTTGATTTTTGAATATATATGATCCGGCCGAATCTTTCTCTCTCCTTACTCACTCACTCGTTCTCTCTCTCTCCTCAACGGAGACCGATCCAGCTGCCCCCACAGCCGCGGGTTTTGCCTCACTGCCACCACCAATGGCTCCGCCGTACCCCGACGACCATGTCTGGACTTTCATCCACACTAGAGTCGCCGTGACCGCCGCCCAATAGAGGAGAGAGGAAGCTCGAGCACTGCCGGTCAGAGTTGACATCGAGCCAGGACCGGAGGTGAGCCAAAGGAGTGTCAGGCGGCACCAGGAGCTGCCTAAGAGCATGGAAGAGGAGGCCAGATTCGTCGGAGTTTGCAGCGGTCGACTTCGAGGTATGAAAACCTCGAATTTTCTTTCGTTTTCAACCTTGTAGTACTGCTTAGAGTGTATAGACGCTGGTTTTGTATGTATACCAGTTTGGTCGGAAAAGACTTGTTTTCCGGCGAACCATTGATCGGAGAAGACAAAGGGTAAAAATCTTAGTTTTTACCACATAAGAATTACCTTTTACTGTTTTTATTGTGGTGTGAAATGTCAAAACTGCCTCTGGCAGTTTAGGTAATTATAGGGGTGCCACTAAGGATGAAATTCCAGAAATACCTCTAACAGTTTTGTTGAATTACAAGGCTGCGACTGAGGCTGAAATTCCATAAATACCCCTGACTGCTTTGTATAATTACAGGGATGCCATTGAGGCTGAAATCCTAGAAATGCCCTTGGTATATTTGTATATTTACAAGACTGCCATTGAGGTTAAAAAACGTTAATGCCCTCGGTAATTTTAGATAATTACAGGGTTGCCCTCGAGGGTAAAATTTCATAAATACCCCTAGCAGCTTAGCTTATTTACCAAGCTGTCATTGAGGCTGAATTGATAATATTACCCCTGACAGTTCTTGGTATTTACAAGAGTGCTCTTAGGGATAAATTGACTATTATATCCTTGGTGGATTTATATGGTTGCCATTACTTTCTGTTTTTATGTGCATGGATGTTTTAGATATGTATGGTGGAATGTTCGGGATAATCCCAAGAGTTAGTTGGTCGGTAGATACCTCAGCAGAGAGGTTAAACTCCGGATATGCATTAGGCGTTTGCTATCCATATTTTTAGATCGACTGATTATTAGAAAAGCAGGGTTGACCCGGTTAGGACGTTAATTAGAATAAGAGCTACGTGTGGTTCACCCGGTTAGGACGTTAATTAAAATAATAGCTACGTGTGACTTGATTCTTGAGTACAAGGTACGTAGGCAGTCTGATCGGGTTTCGGGTGCAGTCACAAATAATATTTAGACCTTAGGTCCTCTAAAGCAGTTAGTTTGAAATCTAAATTTGGTAATCGGGATAACCACATGTTTTTGTGAGGTCTATTTCGGTGTCGTTTGATTGTTAAAAATGGTTTAGGTAAGGGTTATCACTTCTCAAGGGGGATTACTAGGGTAATCTCTCTTGGGATGGGTCTCACACGTCCTATGCCGGGTTTAGGGAGGTAAACCTGGGTCGGGGCGTAACAAATGGTATCAGAGCCTAAGTTCAAATCTCAGACCAAATGTTTGGGTAATTAAAGTCCTTGGAAATGTTTAAATGTGTTATTGATCTTGCAAGTGAAACTAGTTGTTTTATACGTGTTAGTATGTGTTGTGGCAAGGGTTGTCACCTGGGGTCGAAGTTAGTAAAGTTAAACGTAACTATTAAGTGCGACATCTGTTGCAATTAGATGTTGATATTAACTTTTCGTTGGATAGAAAAGTCGAGAGGTTCGTAAGTTAACTATCGAGTCAGATTAGGAAAAGTAAATTCGAATTTCGGTTTTGGGCGTAAATAGGCTTAAAAGTGCGCCTAATATTATTCGAAATTATAAATCGACAATTTTTGAGCTTATTTGGGTTTGATTCTTGTCGATTATAATTATAAATCACTAAAGTGCTGATATATTTGGGTGTTTCTCCTTATCCTCACCGCTTCTTCTTATCTCCACAAATCTCTCCTCTTCTTCCTCTCTAAAACATTTTCTCACTCACTTCCATCGTTTTATGTTGTGCATATATCTGAGAAGCCAAAATTATTAAGAAACAGATGACTCTGAAAAAAAAATTAATGTGGATTTTAACAGAGGAAGAGTGCCAAAATGTCCTCTTGTTCTGGACGAAGCCAATCACTGACCATAGAAACACACAGTATTATGTAAGCGCAATCAAACTATTGGAGAGATCACATCAATGAATAAAAACCGTGCGAGTAAATTCATGTGTATAAAAGATGACATGCAATAGATAAATTTTGTGCTTTCATTTAAATATCTTCGTGGCTCTGCCATTGACTATTTATTTTACATTTCCAGCTAACACAAATTTTACTACTCTTATTTACTGGATTTAATTACTTTTTTTCATACACTTAAAAGTAGACGATTATATCCTTACAAATATGACCAGAATATAGAATCGAACCAAGGACTAAAATATTTATAATATCTGCGAAATTTCTGTTTTTTACAAGTGTCGATATTAATTTTTATATCTTTTTGATATTTTGTATTTAGTCTATTTTTGATCGAATATACAATTTTAATATAATTTTTAATAAATTTTTTTTCGATATTTGATATTTTTTTAATATATTTATTGAGATTTTTTTTGGAATAACCGAAATTTTAATACTCGTGATTTTCATCGGTATGTATTGAAGTTGGGGTTAAACTCATGTACTTATACGATGGTTTCAAAGTTGAATAACTTATCTAGTTGATGCACTGTTCAAATTTTCCCTTCCTTAGACCTCAAAACCATTCCCAAATTCCCAGCTAGTGCCTTCCCCCAGAAAACAGATAGAGATTTGGGTTTAGGGTTTGGTGAATCACAAATGCTCGGAAAGGGAAGGAAAGTCTCCGGTCGCGGCGAGACCGCGGCGGCCAACTACGCCTTTGGGCCGCACGAAGACGACGTAATCATCAAGCATCGCCTTCTCACCCGCACGACCACCACAAGAGGCGAACCGCCACTGAAGAAGCTCCAGAAGAAGTTCACCTCCTTCTTCATCGAGCTCGACAAAGACGACGACGACAACCACGCCGACTGCGAGAAGCTAGCCAAGGCTTTCCTGCAGGAGCTCTCCACCTTCGAGATCCCTCTTCTGAAGAGCAAGGCGGTTGTGGACGCGAATCTGAGAGAGAAGCACAACTTCGATGAGCTGAGGGAGGAGATCAACCGTCAGATTCTGCAGGCGCAGAGTGACATTGAGGCTCTGAAGAAGCTGCTGGAGGATGCCAAGATTGAGAGGCGGCATAAGGAGGAGTGTGAGGCCATTCGGCGGTTGATTGCGATGCAGCCGCCGCGGTCTCAGACGCTGAAGATCATATCGGATTTGGAGAAGGAGATTGCGGCGTTGGATTCGGAGAATACTGCCAGTTCGAGGATGCTGGAGCTGAGGAAGAAGCAGTTTGCTCTGCTCTTACATGTGGTATGTTGCTCTGTTCAGTTTCGTGATGGTGCATTGTGTTGTAAAAGCGAATTCGGGTTGAGGTTAGGTCTGATTGTTGTGGTATTGTGTGTTTTACAGGTGGATGAGTTGCAGACTACTATAGAGGAAGAGCAGAAGAGTTTAATCGAGAAGGAGCAGAGAAATGGGATGGAGGATGCAAATGGAGGACCGGAACCAATGCATGTTGATTGAGGGCGTACACAATGCATCTGGATTTGTAATTGTAAGATTCCATGTTCACATATTCTATTGATGCAATGGTTTCGGTCTTGATTGGTATAAGAGAGTATAGATTTTCTCACTTGTAGTATGTGAACAACTTGTAGGATATCTTGGTCATCTGGTAAAATCGCCAGAACTTTTTTCTTGGTACTAGGTCGGTAGCTCCTATGTAGTTCACGCTATAAGCTTTTCTATTGCTAGCTTGCCATTTATATGCATAACATTGTAGCGTAACATTATGGTTTTCATTTAGATGATTATGAGAGTTGGAAAATGCACATGTTTCGGTATCAAGTACATGCTATGCTTTTAAATACTGTTTACTGTCACTGCTGCGCCTTTACTTAGACTGCAAGATAATTATCTTCTCATGTAAAAGAACATATATCAAATTGTTAGCAAGCTAAAAGGATTTGATCCCTACTAGGGTTTAGTGCAATGGTCAGCCCCATATTTGGCTCTGTTATCTGGGGGTGCAAACCCCCTCAAGTTATCCACCTTGATATTTGCTACAGTATCTTGCCGCTTAAAGATTGCAGGGTTTGGCTCCCTGTTACATTAAAAGTGAACTGGTATTATCTCCACTCCCTATTTATCTACATCTATCTCTTTCTATTCTGAAGGCACTAGATGTGATTCAGTAGTTGACTCGTCTGGAGTTGACCAGTTGAGCTAGCTTAGTTCAGTGTAACATTATTTTTTTATTTTTTTATTTTTTAAAAAGGAACCGCTTTTTTATTGATGGACTAAAAACACAATGTTGGGTCTGCACCTGTTAATTGTTTGTTCTATTTTCTGTTGAACTACATTCTAGTTCTACATGCTAGATTTGATTTTTCATTTTCATCTCCTTTGATTGAGCAAGTACTTGTTACATCTCTAACATGAGATGGTGCTGCAAGTTATAGTATTCAATATGACAGGCCTATAGTCGACTCCTTGGTATATATTTCTATCTTTGGGAGAGATCCATAGTTGACTCCCGGTTACATGTAAACTGACTAGTATAACCTCCACTCCCTGTTAATCATCTATCTCTTTATATTCTGAAGACTCTAGATGGAACTCACTAATTTACTCTTATGGTGAGTGACTGTGATAAGGTTCTCCTCTGGATTTGACTAGTTGATTTAGGTTAGTTCAATCTTTGGGCCTGGTCTGTAGTTGACTCCGAGTTACATCAAATCTGAACCAATATCACCTCCACTCCCGGTTTATCAATATCTATCTCTATCTATTCTGAAGACACTATATGTGATTCACTGACTCATATGTTGCACCAGAAGTTCCCTCGAGAGTTGGCCAGTTGAGTTAGTGTAACGTACTGTCTTCTGAACACACAATCCGGGATGTATACAGTTCTAATTTGTGTGACTGGTAACTGAAAAGGTCAATAGTTGAGCCAATTGCCTATCAGTGATTCAGATCAAGAAATGCAGACGTGTTGGATGAAGGGTGTATGAAATCTGCGATACAGCGGGTTGAGATGTTGCTTTGGGTAAAGATAATTGGGTGAGGTTCTGGTTTTCTAGTTTTCACCACGTGGTCTGTTTGACTTTGAGACTTTGTAAACATACAGAATCGACATGTGCAATATCTCTTCTGAAAGATACATGTGAGAATTTCACAGTTTATTAAGGGTGTAAGAATTAAGAAATGAGATAGAGCATGTGAGTTTTGCTGGCTGATGAATGATAAGGATGTAACAAGGACGGGAAGAAAACACTGAGACAATGGCACTGTAATATGCATTAATAATTAGCTGTTTTGTTCCTTGTCTCATATATCTGTTTGATTGGTCTCAGCATTGAATTTGTTTTGGAACTTAGTTTTTATGTATTGCACAGACCAAGCAGTGGAACCCCTTGTATTAGGTCTAATGTTATACTGTTCAATGTCTTAGGTGGATGAGTCGCAGGCTAGGGAGAGCGGAAGAATTTAATTGAGGAGAAAGAGCACAAGTATGCAATGGAGCATGCAAGTGCGGCTTGAAACCAATGCATCTTCATTACGAGTGTATTTAAGCATCTCTGATTTGTAATTGTAAGATTCTATGCTCATAAGGTCTATTGATGAAATCATTCGTAACGGGCATCCATGAGAATATAGATTTGCTGCCCCTGTAGTTGTACTGTTGTAGTAAGTAAGATATATTTGCATTTTAAAAAAAAGTAAGCAATCTCTTGAGTAATCGGTAGAATTTCTTGCACATCTGCACAAACATGTTCATGTATTGAATAGAAAATTAAGTAGGCGAGATATATTCTTAAAAAAATGTAAGCAATCTCTTGAGTAATCCATAGAATTTCTTGCACATCTGCACAAACATGTTCATATAGTCGAATACTTTGCATTTCCTATTAGCAGTGTAACATTACAGTGCATTCAGATACGTAATGGGAAGCTGAAAATGCATATTTTCTGCATCCATTTTGTGTGTACCTGTTTGCTTAAGTTTTCTGCCACTCAAAGATTGTACGGTTCGATGAGTTGTGGAACCTGTGGTATGCAATGTTGGTTCGGTGATTTCTCGGTTTCAGAGAAATGTTACGCTATAGGGACAAAATGTTTTATACTATCTTTTTAAGTAACCCTGTTTGTATCTATATTTGCTTCACTTGTGAGGTTTTTCTAGTGGTTGTCCAGAATAGGTGGTGGGGAGACTAGATTGAGATGACTTGTCTTATGGGGTGATTAGGATGACGCGTGGATACTTTGTGGCTAGCTTTTCGTCTCACATTTTTAGTTTATGTTGTACATTGTTTCTTCTTAATGGTTTAAATATTGATATACTTTGTCTAGTGTTTCATAATGGTATTTGTATTGGTGTTGCTTGTTTTACCTTCTGGCCTACAAGCCCAAGCAAATCAATTACGACAGAACTACTTAAGAGGTGATGGGGTAAAAACGAAAACTTGGGGGTTTCCTTACCCATCTACCAAAGGCAAACACATAGTTTAGGGGTAATGACATTGGAATAGAAAAAGTACTGGCCTCAATTGTTTTTCAGAACCAGATTGAAAATGCGCTCATGTTTGATATCTAGTTGATTTGTACCTTGAGAGAATGCATCAGGGTTTCTTTGTAGGAGTATACTGAATCATTCGTAATCAGGCTGAATACATTTCAATGTGTTCAGCTTGTATTCTGAAACTCAAAAAGCTAATGGTTGAGGCAGTGTATACACTAGGTTGATTTGGAATAAATATATTTGCAGATCTATTGAATGCACGGTGAGAAAAACTTTGTGATGCATTTTGCATTGGAATGAAATTTTTTACTTTAGGCGGGAGTATGTGATGGTTTAGTTGCTTCTGTATTTGAAAAGGATGGCTTTATAAAGTTTGTTTGTGCCAAGGCCAAGATTGTTTAGGAGTCATACTCTAGTATTCACCAAACAATTTGTGCTTGAGTTTTAGGACTGTAGTTAAAGATGTAAGAATTGAGAAGGAATGAGATAGGAGCGTGTAATGGTTTTCCAGATTGACAGGGACGTAACAATTAGGGCAAATAAACACTGAGAATCAATGGTACTATATCTGTTATCGATTTAATGTTTTGATTCATTGGGTTATTTCTGTTTTGATTTTTCTCCAACTCTCTGTTATGACCTTAGCAGCATGTTACTTTAATTATATTCTATAGTTATGCATTTGTTTCCTGTATTAACTAGGAGTAATCCTTGCTTCAGACCATCAATGGGTGTTTATTGGTGTTTGTGGTATCTCAGTGCTTGATAGCTGTCATTAAACGGTGAAATAGCCAATGATCGATACCAGAAACACCAATAAACACCCATGCCGCTTGGTCTTCCCCACTGGTTCTGCAATTCCCAAATTCTTCCCTCTTTGATTTTTGGAATTCTCAAAGCTTTGTTAGTTTGATTTTCTGGTTATCTCTGTTTAGAAATGTAGTTCTGGATTGTTACATTTGAGCAAGCCTCATAGTGTGAAATCAAAGTTTCGGTAGTTAACTCATAGAAAGTTACTCTAGTTACCTCAAGTTTGGATCTTTCACTAAATTTTAGTCCACCAATGTCTGTATGTTTGGGTTCGACGGTGGAGGAGAGTGGAGTGATTTGGAGGATGGGAGAATAGGTATTACTCAAAAGGTAAGGTAGACATGCATTGCGGTTTTCAGTTGTTTTTTGTTATGATATTTGTATTTCGAATACCGAGCGAGGTGGGAGGAAGTGGGAGGGCTCATTTGCTGAGATGGAGGATTTTGTAGAATGTAGCTCTTTTAGGAAAGTAGTGGTGGATTACATTTGGAAATGAATTTTTTGTTTGGACATCAGAAGCCAATGTAGAATTAAACGTCAGTGGCTGAGAGTCCAATCTAGCTAGAGGCTGGAGTGAAATGGTCTGTATGACATTGCAAACAGCACTACTTTGCTTTCCTAATTCAGTTTTGGAAAATTCCTATTGGAGGATGTAACAGAAGACCTTGAGAAATTGAATCCTTGGGTCCTTCATTCTATTTCCAATGCAAGTCTTCATTAAGCAGCTCAATTAATCTTCCTAGATCATAGCACGTTGTCGTAGGATAAATGTAACCAAGTTCTTATGTCACTCCATTGGTAATGTGCATTTTTTGCTAAAGGAGAGCCTGACTTGTGGCCATCTTTTTCTTCCAATCTTTTGCTTTGAATCTAGGGCACAACTTATTCGGTTATCCTGGCCTCATGCCTTTGCTTTTAGAGAAGGGCTTTGGGGGAAGGCATCGATATCTTTCTTTGGAAGTGTAGTGTGAAGGTACCATCTGGATTTCGTCCTCAGTTGCTTAGCTCCATGAGTCCCAGGCGACAAACCCTGAAATGTTCCATGTGTTAATTCGTTACCATTTGGAGCTTCCATTCAAATTTTGGTCTATTAATTTTATCCTGTTCTAGTCTTGTCAGCCTGAAGTTCGGGCCAACAGATATGCTTAAGCACACAAGCCAAGCACTCTTAGGATACGGACAGTTCATTCTTTGTGACGCTCTGCAAGTTTCAGCAATTAAGCTGGTTTTCTTGTTGGTGTCTGGAGTATGTTTTAGCTTCTGGAATCTGGTCGTTTCTTAGCTTCTCTTGTTAAAAGCTTATATACACGGGCTGCAAGTTCACCCCATTCTTTAGTTTGCTAGTCCAATTTTCTAGCAATCAGTAATTTACCCTCGATAGCACTTTTTCTCTGTGTTTCGGTTTGTGGAATTTCAAATTCTACATAACTTCATATGTCTCGTTCCTTGCTTCACATGTTAGGAGACGGAATATAACCTCCTATAGAGGCCATGGCTTTTGTCAGTGGCTTACTGAATTGCTGCAGTTTTATTTCTGTAGGATTTAGGACTAGTGTCCTACACTCCCTATCATTTTTGTTCTAGAACGTTTCAGACAAGCACAACTTTCATCTATGCTCATGAACTATAAGTGCCGATGCACAATAGCCTTCTTTGATCTTCTAGTCTAAAAATGCATGAAATAAACTTCTGATGTTCTAGGTTGTTTTGTTAGAAATCTCTAGAATTCTTTGAAGCACATTCTTGTCTACAAGTATTACACTGTATTCACATTATCGGTTGTGAGCTGTGACCGTAATACAAAGACATAGTCCAACCAAGAATCCATGATCTATGTTCTCTCTATAGTACTAGGTTAGTACCATATCTATAAGGCGAATGCTGTCAATAACTAGATTTTATGTTATACCAGGAGCTACCATACAGGACAACCACACTCGATAAGACTTCACCACCACCATCAATATGATCAACCCCACTCTATTTGGCATTATGTCCTAACTCCTAACATTGCCATACCACGGCAAGGTAATGCACCATGACGTGGATAGCAAACATGACCAAGGCTTCAGCTCAAATGAGTATAAACTTGTTGTACCTCACTAACAACGCAAACAGAAGTGTCCCGAAGACTGACTTCAAAGTTCAAAAATTGAAGTATGAACTTGTTTCACCTGACCAACAACGCAGATAGATAACTTGTTTTAGCTGCCACGATCAACTTATAGCATACAAGTGATACAACGTCACAAACCAGGGTGACCATTCAACGATTTCAATCAGTTCAAATAAGTTATAGGCACTACTGACTACAAAACTCTCGTGTGGAACCTGGTCGTCAACCTTTCCAAAAACACTTGAACCAGCAGCCCATTCCACGGGGCCGCTGCAGCCACCACACGCTGAAGATCACGCTGCCACCAAAGACGCGGGAGGCCATGGTGCAAGCATTAACCAAACCCTAGCTGGCTCCCAATCCTCTTCTCTCTCTCTCTCCACACTCACTTATCATTTTAGGTAACTTAATTGTTGTCCTTAGTAATTCAAATTTTGTACTCTTATGAGAATGATTACCAAAAATAGAGCGAGTAGTGTGAATTTCAATTCCCTTGTTTTACTTATGCACGCTTTATAAGCTGCTAAAAAACTCAAAATCTATGGACGGCAACCACCTATGTTTTGGTACGTTTCTGCTGCCTTACAAGTCAGCTGGTGATGCTGCATTGCTGCCATGCCTTGCAGTCATGAGCAATCCGTTTCAAATAGTTGAAAATGCTATACAACCAGCTGAGCTTGATCTTTATTGGGCATGCACTATTGTTGCATGAAGAATTTGTTGATTTTGCTAGTTCATCAGCGGGTATATATATGGTCAATGTATACTATTAAGGAGAGCAATCCCAAGTAATTAGGGATTCCTAGAATAGATTGGTTACCATGTTTATCCCTAAAATACTGGATCAGAATGGAACAAACTCTATATATAAGAGGTGTAATACGCATGAATAAAAATCAAGAAATCTTTTCTTCATCTTATAATTCTCTTTATGGTACCAGAGCGTACGATCTTGAGAACATAACTTTTCTACAGAATTACCATACCTCATGGCTGGCGATGATGAGCAGAAAGTCATTGAGCACAAGAAAGGCTCATCTGCTGCAGCAGCACCATGGGAGAATCCTAATCATCCACTCTATATGCATCATTCCGATCAACCTGGCATGATTCTTGTGCCCCAAGCATTGACGGAAGACAACTACATTGATTGGTCTGATTCAATGGCCATGACACTCACAGTCAAGAACAAACATGGTTTTATTGATGGAACCATAACCAGATCACTCTTCAACGTTGCAGAACAAGGGCAGTGGGATCGCTGCAACATTCTCGTCAAGACCTGGCTGTTTAGCAGCATGTCAAAGGAGATCAAACGAAGTCTCGCTCATTGCAAGACTGCACATGACATATGGGAAGAGCTAAAGGAGAGGTTTTCCCACACCAACACTGTCGAATTGTTCAACATAGAGAATGACATCCACAAGTGTGAACAAGGAACATGTACGGTCACCACATATCACACAAATCTCACAGGTTTGTGGGATGCAAGAGACGTGGCTTGTGCACTGACTCCTTGCACATGTGAAGCTGCAAACACGTTCAAGACCTACATGAAAACGCAGAAGACAATAAAGTTTCTGATGGGATTGAATGAAGGATATGCGTCTCTCCGGAGCAATATTATAAGCATGGATCCTCTACCAAGCTTGAACAATCTATATGCAGCAGTCCTACGTCATGAAAAGCAAGCAGCAGCCTCGAGTGAGAAGGTTGCTATCACAACGGAGGCTTCGGCATTTGCAGTCAAAAAGTTTGCCAGGCCTTCAACAGAGAAGGAACTAAACTGTGAAACGTGTGGCATGAATAACCACATCACAAGGAATTGCAGGGCACATCTCAAGTGCACCTACTGCAATGGCAAGGGTCATACCTACAACTATTGCCGGAAAAGAAAAGCTGACCTGGAGAGAGCACAAAAAGCAAGCAAGGTGAATCTTGCAGCCCTATCAATGGAGAACGATGATGGTTTTCCTCTGACAAAGAAAGAGTGTCAACAGATGATGGGGATGATGAGCAAAATAAAGTCTGTTGCTAAGAAACAAACTGATGAACCTCAAATGCTTGAGATGCTACAAACGACTCAGCCATCTGCTAATCTTGTTGGTAAAGTTCCCAACTATCAAGACTTCTCAGGTAAAGCAAATGCTATTTCAAAGGGTAGTATTGATGCTATATGGATTTTGGTTAGTGGTGCCAGTGACCATATTGTTTGCAATCCGAAATTCCTTACTTCACTTAAACAAATCCATCATCGTTTGGTGAAACTGCCGGATGGAAAAATGAGCAAAGTAACACATGTTGGGACATTAGTATTCACTGAGAGTTTAATCCTTCACAATGTTCTATGTGTTCCGTTGTTTTATCTCAACCTGATCTCCATTAGCAAACTAGTGTTTGATTCATTTCATGTAACCATCTTTCTAAAACAAGTTTGCTTTATACAGGACCTTCGATCGGGGAAGGCGATTGAGACGGGAATTGAATGCGAGGGACTCTACTGCCTCAATCTGCCAGGGAAAGGAATATGCAATATAGTCAGTACCAAAACACCAAACCTATGGCATCAAAGGCTCGGACATCCATCTAGTAAAATCTTAGCTATGTTTCCTTTTCTGCATAATAAAACTTCAGATACAAGCAACTGTTCAATTTGCCCTCTAGCCAAACTCACTAGGAAACCATTTCCATTAAGTACTTCTTCCAGCAATTCTTGTTTCGAGTTGATTCATGTAGACATATGGGGAGGATACCATGTCCTAGCTATTTCTGGAGCACAATTTTTCTTAACCATTGTTGATGATTATTCAAGGAGTACTTGGGCTTATCTTATGCAACACAAGTCAGAGGCTCGACCCCTACTTGTTCATTTTGTCAATCTCGTTGAAAACCAATTTTACAAGAGGGTGAAAATTGTTAGAAGTGATAATGGTCCAGAGTTCAAACACACACAATTTTATTCTTCCAAAGGTATTGAACATCTGACAAGCTGCATCAACACACCACAGCAAAATGGCGTTGTTGAGCGTAAACACAGACATCTCCTCAACATAGCTAGAGCCTTATTGTTTCAAGCACATTTGCCTAAACAGTTTTGGGGGGATGCCATTCTCACAGCCGCTTACTTAATCAACCGAACACCAACACCACTTCTACAAGGGAAAACACCATTTGAAATTTTATTTCAAAAGCCACCAAACTACGACCATCTTAGGGTTTTTGGTTCTCGTTGCTTTGTTTCCACACATCCCCTCCGACCTAGCAAGTTTGATCCCAGATCCATCGAATGTATTTTCCTTGGTTATCCACATGGTCAAAAGGGTTACAAGGTCTATAGTTTGAAGGAAGAGAAAGTCCTAGTTTCAAGGGATGTTTTATTCTTTGAGAATGAATTTCCTTATCAGACTGATGTTAGTCCGATCACCATCCCTACAAATCCTTCACAATCTTCTACTCCAACACAATCACTTACTGATTATGACTATCCCACTCACACCACCACTTCCGCTGATCTATACCAAATGCCTGACACAACATCTCTTCCCTCCTCTCAAACAGAAACACAACCTACCATTACCACTTCACCTCCAACAGAAACACCACCACCAGACACTGTGCCGTCTCCAACAATCCCACCTCGTCGCTCCACCCGACCAACCAAGACCCCAACCATACTACAGGACTTTCACATTGAGGCAGCCCTCCCTTCTAGTCCTGTTCCGTCGTCTTCATCGAACGAGGTAATTCCTTCAGGCACTCCTCATTCTATCTCTCATGTATTATCATATGATAGACTCTCTCCAAGGCATAAAGCTTTTACTGTCAAAATAACTCTCGACAAGGAGCCTAAGTCTTTTTCTCAGGCAATACACGAACCAAAGTGGAGAGAAGCCATGAACAAAGAGATTGAAGCTTTACAGGCCAACAATACATGGAGCTTAGTGCCGTTACCCCTGCATAAGAAGCCAATTGGTTGCAAGTGGGTTTACAAGATCAAGCATAATCCGGATGGAACTGTGGAAAGATATAAAGCTCGATTAGTTGCAAAAGGATACAGTCAAGTTGAAGGAGTTGATTACAGAGAGACTTTCGCACCTGTGGCCAAGCTAACAACTGTACGAGTTCTTCTTGGTCTTGCTTCCATTCAGAGTTGGCATCTCCATCAATTGGACGTCAATAATGCTTTCCTCAATGGTGACTTGTTTGAGGACGTCTACATGCAATTGCCACCGGGTTTCGGACGAAAGGGGGAGACTAGAGTATGTAAGTTGCACAAGTCCCTGTACGGGCTCAAGCAAGCTTCGAGGCAGTGGTTTTTGAAGCTTTCTCAAGCCCTCAAGAGTGCCGGTTTCAAACAAAGCTGGTCAGATTACTCATTATTCGTCCGAAATACACATGGAAAATTCACAGCATTACTTGTCTATGTTGATGATGTGATACTAGCAGGTAACAACTTACAAGACATAGAAGATACTAAAAGCTTCCTTGCGAAACACTTTAAGTTGAAGGACATGGGAAAGCTCAAATACTTTCTTGGAATAGAGGTGGCAAGATCCAAGCAAGGAATTGTATTGTGTCAACGAAAGTATGCACTAGAAATTCTGGAAGATGCTGGTTTCTTAGGTGCCAAGCCTTCTCGGTTTCCTGTGGAACAAAGTTTGGTACTTACACAAGGAGATGGAGCAGAACTGCAAGATGCTTCACAATATCGAAGACTAGTTGGAAGACTCATATACCTCACAATTACAAGGCCAGATCTTGTCTATGCAGTGCACATTTTGAGCCAATTCATGGACAAACCTTGACAGCCACATCTAGATGCAGCATACCAGGTTCTCAAATATCTTAAGCAAGCGCCTGGACAAGGAATTCTCTTGACTTCTACAGGCCAGTTGGAATTAAAGGCGTATTGCGACGCTGATTGGGCTCGTTGCAGGGATACAAGAAGAAGCATTACTGGTTATTGCATCTTTCTTGGGAATGCACCTATTTCATGGAAGACGAAGAAGCAAGGGACAGTGTCTAGCTCAAGTGCTGAAGCTGAGTATAGGTCCATGGCCACGACATGTCGAGAAATAACTTGGCTTCGCAATATTCTGAAGGATTTGAACGTAAGCCAACCACATGCAGTAAAGCTCTTCTGTGACAATCAGGCTGCTATTCATATAGCGTCAAATCCCGTCTTCCACGAGCGCACGAAACATATAGAAATTGACTGCCACGTTGTGCGTGAGAAGGTAGAAAGAGGACTGGTCGAAACTCTTCATGTTCGAACAGAAAAACAACCTGCAGACTTGTTCACCAAGCCATTGAGTTTGAAGCAGTTCACTGTACTGTTAGACAAGTTGAGTGTAATCAATATACACTCCAACTTGAGGGGGAGTATTAAGGAGAGCAATCCCAAGTAATTAGGGATTCCTAGAATAGATTGGTTACCATGTTTATCCCTAAAATACTGGATCAGAATGGAACAAACTCTATATATAAGAGGTGTAATACGCATGAATAAAAATCAAGAAGTCTTTTCTTCATCTTATAATTCTCTTTATCAAATACTCAACTTCTACTATTTTTTTGGTATAAGCATTTGATATGTTATTTTCAGGATTTGTTTAAAATTTAGAGTATGCAGTTTTTTTCAAATGAGCAAAGGAAAACTTTAGCCCCACCCCACGTCTTATGATATCAGTGGATTTGAACATGTGATCGGCCTTCATGATGTCGTTTATTAAAACAACCACCAAGCCACAAATCACTAGACACTACCAGAAAAAAGACTATAGCTGACGAAATATCTAAAAACAGGCCGACGAAATTTTTTTTCGTCAGCTAAAGTGGACTTTAGCCGACGAATTTTTTTTTCGTCGGCTAAGTTAAAATTTCGTCGGCTAAAGTGGCATTTTAGCCGACGAAAAAAAATTCGTCGGCTAAACTAATTTTTTCGTCGGCTATAGTTAAATTTTAGCCGACAAAAAAAATTTTCGTCGGCTAAAGTGCTTTTTTCGTCGGCTATAGTATGTGAACTTTAGCCGACGAAATTTGAAAAGTTTAGCCGACGAAATTAGGGTATTTCGTCGGCTAAAGTAACTTTTAGTTATAAAATTGCACTACGGATATTTCGGTGTCCGATTGACTATTGTGATACCAATCTGGAAGCAGAACGGCCGTAGGAGTAAAACTCATCACTTTTCCATGACATATAGGCCTTTTTGGCCATCCGAGTTCGTTTAAGGCTTCAAAATGAAGTTTTTCTAAACGCTTAATACACGAAAATGTCCATATCTACACCTATATGAGGTATTTTGGCCGAACCTTCAACACAACAAACACTCACCATAATGAGACGCAACTGTCCATCTAAAAATTTTGAGACATTTACCCCTCCATGATAGGCCTCCCCATATAGATAAATAATGGTAAATAGTAGGCATGTTGTGATTCCGGTCATCAAAATTCACAAACAAAAATACGACCGTCAGATATCATCAATATGTTGAAATATATCTCTGGTAAAAAATTCAACTTTATCTGATAAATTTAAGGACTTCATCTAGACGGTCAATCTCGTAAGTCAAACCTCTATATTGTATTGACTGCAACTATCGGCACCGAGACTTTACCGGAATTACGTGATTTTTCAACCGTAGGCGTATTTCACCATTCCGGTCATATCTTATTTCACGACTTTTTTCCGTTTGAAGTTTCTACGTACAGTTTGTTTTAGAAATGAAACATTTACTTAAAGCTTAGTAAACAAGTTATACAACATTAGTACGCATGTTGTGATTCCGATGATCAAAGTTGAGAAACAAAATTCCGACCGTCAGATATGATCATTATGTTGAAATATGTATATAGGAAAAAATTTAACTTAATCTGACAACGTTAAGGGCTCGATCCTTACGGTCAATCACGTAAGTCAAACCCCTTAATGCACGGAAACGGTCATTTGACTGTCTAAATTACGTATTTTGCCCGGACCTTCAACTGAAAATAGTTTCAAATCGATGAGACGCAACCAGTGGTATAAAAATTTTATGAAAAATAACTACCGGAGATAGGGCTACCTCTAGGGAGAAAGAATGGAAAATTGAGTTAACCGCAATTATCGGTACCGAGACTTTACCGGAATTACGTGATTTTTCAACTATAGACGTATTTCACCATTCCGGTCATATCTTATTTCACGACTTTTTTTCGTTTGAAGCTTCTACGTATAGGGTTTAGGGTTTTAGCCGACGAAATTAGGGTAATTCGTCGGCTAAGGTTAAATTAATAAATAAATAAAATAAATAACTATAGCCGACGAAATTAGGGTATTTTTTCGGCTAAAGTTAATTAAAAATTTAAATTTTTTGGCGGGGATTTTTAAAATTTTAAAATTTTTCGACTAAAATTTTAAACTTTAGCCGACGAAATTTCGTCGGCTAAAGTTCAAAATTTTCTATATCTTTCATTTTTTTCCTCCTCCTCCTCTTCATCTTCCCTCCTCCTCCTCCTCCTCCTCTTCATCTTCCCTCCTCCTCCTCCTCCTCTTCATCCTCCCTCTCCTATATAACCTTCTCCTCCTCCTCCTCCTCCTCCTCCTCTTCATCTTCCCCCCTCCTCCTCCTCTTCATCCTCCCTCTCCTATATAACCTTCTCCTCCTCCTCCTCCTCTTCATCTTCCCCCCTCCTCCTCCTCCTCCTCTTCATCCTCCCTCTCCTAACCTTCTCCTCCTCCTCTTCATCTTCCTTCCTCCTCCTCCCTCTCCTAACCTTCTCCTCCTCCTCCTACTTCTCTAATTTCTTCTCCTCCTCCTTCCTCTCCTCTTCTCCTCCTCCTCTCCCTCTCCTAACCTTCTCCTCCTCCTCTCCTCCTCCTCCTCCTTACTTCTTTTTCGGTGTAAAAACGAAAAAGAAGTAAAAATTTTAATCAAAAATACAATAAATTAAAAAAGAAAAAAAATATGAAAAAATTTTTTTAAAAAAGAAAAAAACTATAGCCGACGAAATACCCTAAAATTCGTCGGCTAAAGTTTTTTAAAAAATAATAATTACATAAAAAAAATAATAACTTTAGCCGACGAATTTTAATAAAATTCGTCGGCTAAAATTAAAAAAAAAGAAAAAAAACTATGGCCGACGAATTACCCTAAAATTCGTCGGCTAAAGTTTTTTTTTTTAAAAAAAATAATAGCTATAGCCGACGAAATTTAATAAAATTCGTCGGCTAAAATTTAAAAAAAATAATAATAACAACTATAGCCGACGAATTTTATTAAAATTCGTCGGCTAAAGTTAAATAAATAAAAATAATAGCTATAGCCGACGAATTTTAATAAATTTTGTCGGCTAAAGTCCAGAAATTAAGCGACGAAAAATTTATTCGTCGGCTAAATAAATGACTTTAGCCGACGATGAACAGTAATTTCGTCGGCTATAGTGTTGGCCGACGGATTTTGTCCGACGACGTCTTAGCCGATGAAATTTAAGGTTTAGCCGACGAAAAAATTTCGTCGGATAAAGTAGTTGTTCTGGTAGTGGGAGGTTGTCATTTGTGCACACAGCGACTGTGCTAAATACTGTTGCTAAATAGAAATTGATCCCTTTGTTGATTGAGGTGTAGTCTACAAGGATTTTCATTACATTTCTAAAAAGATAACTACATTTCAAGGTCATCATTCCATCCAATATATGTTGCAAACGCACCCAAACAAACCACTATATTAATGGAGCAATAATTGAAGATGAAAACATATATTAGATGCATCCACTATTCTCTGTTGCAAATGAAAATAATCCATAAACACCTTACCCGAATCCTAACACCCGATATGGTCCCCCAAAACCATTCATGCTCCCATAAAGTAGCAAAGCATAAAACCTGAAGCTAGTCAAGTAGCAGTTTAAATTGGATTTCACCTTTTTTTGGCTAATAGGGGAAAGAAGAGAGGTCAATAATTGGGGATTTCACCTTTTTTTGGCTTTCCGTCTCACATTTTTAGTTTATGTTGTACATTGTTTCTTCTTAATGGTTTAAATATTGATATACTTTGTCTAGTGTTTCATAATGGTATTTGTATTGGTGTTGCTTGTTTTACCTTCTGGCCTACAAGCCCAAGCAAATCAATTACGACAGAACTACTTAAGAGGTGATGGGGTAAAAACGAAAACTTGGGGGTTTCCTTACCCATCTACCAAAGGCAAACACATAGTTTAGGGGTAATGACATTGGAATAGAAAAAGTACTGGCCTCAATTGTTTTTCAGAACCAGATTGAAAATGCGCTCATGTTTGATATCTAGTTGATTTGTACCTTGAGAGAATGCATCAGGGTTTCTTTGTAGGAGTATACTGAATCATTCGTAATCAGGCTGAATACATTTCAATGTGTTCAGCTTGTATTCTGAAACTCAAAAAGCTAATGGTTGAGGCAGTGTATACACTAGGTTGATTTGGAATAAATATATTTGCAGATCTATTGAATGCACGGTGAGAAAAACTTTGTGATGCATTTTGCATTGGAATGAAATTTTTTACTTTAGGCGGGAGTATGTGATGGTTTAGTTGCTTCTGTATTTGAAAAGGATGGCTTTATAAAGTTTGTTTGTGCCAAGGCCAAGATTGTTTAGGAGTCATACTCTAGTATTCACCAAACAATTTGTGCTTGAGTTTTAGGACTGTAGTTAAAGATGTAAGAATTGAGAAGGAATGAGATAGGAGCGTGTAATGGTTTTCCAGATTGACAGGGACGTAACAATTAGGGCAAATAAACACTGAGAATCAATGGTACTATATCTGTTATCGATTTAATGTTTTGATTCATTGGGTTATTTCTGTTTTGATTTTTCTCCAACTCTCTGTTATGACCTTAGCAGCATGTTACTTTAATTATATTCTATAGTTATGCATTTGTTTCCTGTATTAACTAGGAGTAATCCTTGCTTCAGACCATCAATGGGTGTTTATTGGTGTTTGTGGTATCTCAGTGCTTGATAGCTGTCATTAAACGGTGAAATAGCCAATGATCGATACCAGAAACACCAATAAACACCCATGCCGCTTGGTCTTCCCCACTGGTTCTGCAATTCCCAAATTCTTCCCTCTTTGATTTTTGGAATTCTCAAAGCTTTGTTAGTTTGATTTTCTGGTTATCTCTGTTTAGAAATGTAGTTCTGGATTGTTACATTTGAGCAAGCCTCATAGTGTGAAATCAAAGTTTCGGTAGTTAACTCATAGAAAGTTACTCTAGTTACCTCAAGTTTGGATCTTTCACTAAATTTTAGTCCACCAATGTCTGTATGTTTGGGTTCGACGGTGGAGGAGAGTGGAGTGATTTGGAGGATGGGAGAATAGGTATTACTCAAAAGGTAAGGTAGACATGCATTGCGGTTTTCAGTTGTTTTTTGTTATGATATTTGTATTTCGAATACCGAGCGAGGTGGGAGGAAGTGGGAGGGCTCATTTGCTGAGATGGAGGATTTTGTAGAATGTAGCTCTTTTAGGAAAGTAGTGGTGGATTACATTTGGAAATGAATTTTTTGTTTGGACATCAGAAGCCAATGTAGAATTAAACGTCAGTGGCTGAGAGTCCAATCTAGCTAGAGGCTGGAGTGAAATGGTCTGTATGACATTGCAAACAGCACTACTTTGCTTTCCTAATTCAGTTTTGGAAAATTCCTATTGGAGGATGTAACAGAAGACCTTGAGAAATTGAATCCTTGGGTCCTTCATTCTATTTCCAATGCAAGTCTTCATTAAGCAGCTCAATTAATCTTCCTAGATCATAGCACGTTGTCGTAGGATAAATGTAACCAAGTTCTTATGTCACTCCATTGGTAATGTGCATTTTTTGCTAAAGGAGAGCCTGACTTGTGGCCATCTTTTTCTTCCAATCTTTTGCTTTGAATCTAGGGCACAACTTATTCGGTTATCCTGGCCTCATGCCTTTGCTTTTAGAGAAGGGCTTTGGGGGAAGGCATCGATATCTTTCTTTGGAAGTGTAGTGTGAAGGTACCATCTGGATTTCGTCCTCAGTTGCTTAGCTCCATGAGTCCCAGGCGACAAACCCTGAAATGTTCCATGTGTTAATTCGTTACCATTTGGAGCTTCCATTCAAATTTTGGTCTATTAATTTTATCCTGTTCTAGTCTTGTCAGCCTGAAGTTCGGGCCAACAGATATGCTTAAGCACACAAGCCAAGCACTCTTAGGATACGGACAGTTCATTCTTTGTGACGCTCTGCAAGTTTCAGCAATTAAGCTGGTTTTCTTGTTGGTGTCTGGAGTATGTTTTAGCTTCTGGAATCTGGTCGTTTCTTAGCTTCTCTTGTTAAAAGCTTATATACACGGGCTGCAAGTTCACCCCATTCTTTAGTTTGCTAGTCCAATTTTCTAGCAATCAGTAATTTACCCTCGATAGCACTTTTTCTCTGTGTTTCGGTTTGTGGAATTTCAAATTCTACATAACTTCATATGTCTCGTTCCTTGCTTCACATGTTAGGAGACGGAATATAACCTCCTATAGAGGCCATGGCTTTTGTCAGTGGCTTACTGAATTGCTGCAGTTTTAATTCTGTAGGATTTAGGACTAGTGTCCTACACTCCCTATCCATTTTGTTCTAGAACGTTTCAGACAAGTACAACTTTCATCTATGCTCATGAACTATAAGTGCCGATGCACAATAGCCTTCTTTGATCTTCTAGTCTAAAAATGCATGAAATAAACTTCTGATGTTCTAGGTTGTTTTGTTAGAAATCTCTAGAATTCTTTGAAGCACATTCTTGTCTACAAGTACTACACTGTATTCACATTATCGGTTGTGAGCTGTGACCGTAATACAAAGACATAGTCCAACCAAGAATCCATGATCTATGTTCTCTCTATAGTACTAGGTTAGTACCATATCTATAAGGCGAATGCTGTCAATAACTAGATTTTATGTTATACCAGGAGCTACTATACAGGACAACCACACTCGATAAGACTTCACCCCACCATCAATATGAACAACCCCACTCTATTTGGCATTATATCCTAACTCCTAACATTGCCATACCACGGCAAGGTAATGCACCATGACGTGGATAGCAAACATGACCAAGGCTTCAGCTCAAATGAGTATAAACTTGTTGTACCTCACTAACAACGCAAACAGAAGTGTCCCGAAGACTGACTTCAAAGTTCAAAAATTGAAGTATGAACTTGTTTCACCTGACCAACAATGCAGATAGATAACTTGTTTTAGCTGCCACGATCAACTTATAGCATACGAGTGATACAACGTCACAAACCAGGGTGACCATTCAACGATTTCAATCAGTTCAAATAAGTTATAGGCACTACTGACTACAAAAGTCTCGTGTGGAACCTGGTCGTCAACCTTTCCAAAAACACTTGAACCAGCAGCCCATTCCACGGGGCCGCTGCAGCCACCACACGCTGAAGATCACGCTGCCACCAAAGACGCGGGAGGCCATGGTGCAAGCATTAACCAAACCCTAGCTGGCTCCCAATCCTCTTCTCTCTCTCTCTCTCCACACTCATCATTTTAGGTAACTTAATTGTTGTCCTTAGTAATTCAAATTTTGTACTCTTATGAGAATGATTACTAAAAATAGAGTGAGTAGTGTGAATTTCAATTCCCTTGTTTTACTAACAAAATAAAGTATATGCACGCTTTATAAGCTGCTAAAAAAACTCAAAATCTATGATGGACGGCAACCACCTATGTTTGGGTACGTTTCTGCTGCCTTACAAGTCATGCTGGTGATGCGGCATTGCTGCCATGCCTTGCAGTCATGAGCAATCCGTTTCAAATAGTTGAAAATGCTATACAACCAGCTGAGCTTGATCTTTATTGGGCATGCACTATTGTTGCATGAAGAATTTGTTGATTTTGCTAGTTCATCAGCGGGTATATATATGGTCAATGTATACTCAAATACTCAACTTCTACTTTTTTTTTGGTATAAGCATTTGATATGTTATTTTCAGGATTTGTTTAAAATTTACAGAGTATGCAGTTTTCTTCAAATGAGCAAAGGAAAACTTTAGCCCCACCCCACGTCTTATGATATCAGTGAGATTTGAACATACGATCGGCCTTCATGATGTCGTTTATTAAAACAACCAACAAGCCACAAATCACCGGAGGTTATCATTTGTGCACAGCGACTGTGCTAAATCCTGTTGCTAAATAGACATTGATCCCTTTGTTGATTGAAGGTGTAGTCTACAAGGATTTTCATTACATTTCTAAAAAGATAACTACATTTCAAGGTCATCATTCCATCCAATATATGTTGCAAACGCACCCAAACAAACCACTATATTAATGGAGCAATAATTGAAGATGAAAACATATATTAGATGCATCCACTATTCTCTGTTGCAAATGAAAATAATCCAAAAACACCTTACCCGAATCCTAACACCCGATATGGTCCCCCAAAACCATTCATGCTCCCATAAAGTAGCAAAGCATAAAACCTGAAGCTAGTCAAGTAGCAGTTTAAATTGGATTTCACCTTTTTTTGGCTAATAGGGGAAAGAAGAGAGGTCAATAATTGGGCATTTAGAACTAATTATACAGCAAGCCTTTCGTTACAATCACATGAACCTTTGTACTAAAAGTTCAATGCTTTCTTGCTACATGTAAATGCTGTGGAGAAAAGGAAAATTCGATTGCTACTGAAAGTGTTTCTACTTATCTGAAAGCACTACTAGCAGTTTTCAAGCACTATTTTTTTCAACTATTATTAGTCTTTGTTTCCACATTATGTTAGAAACTCATCTACTGTGTGCCTTGCGCATTCTAGCCAAATGAAATAATTTTCTGAAGTCTATCGGTCGCTTGCAGCCTTACTTTTTTTGGCGAATGCTGTTGAAGACCGTTGGTTGCTTGGCAGACAAGTCTTCAAGAACAAGTCTGCGTTTTACTGTTTCTGTTTCAGTTAGCAATTCCCTGGGTTGTAGGGATATAGATTAGGTTTGTTTTAGTCAAATAACGAAGTTGAACTAGTTTGTAGGTGATGTAGTTGATATCGCCTATTTTCTGGGTTTTTCTGTTTCGAAAGCTTGTATAAAGCTGTAGTTCATCAGTTGAATAAATTCATTCAGTTCCGAACTTCCTTACTGTGAGTTTTTCGGTGTTTGAATCTTATACTTCCAACAAGTGGTATCAGAGCCCACTAAAGGGCCTGATCGAGCGTAGTTAGGAACTGCAGTTTCTAACGAAAGAAAATAGAGAGGAAACAGAGGTAAGAGAGAACGAGTGAAAGCAAGATGACAATTGAAGGAGGCAGCTTTGTCCAGCCTGCAATACCTAGATTTGATGGTCATTATGATCATTGGGCCATGCTCATGGAGAATTTCCTTCGATCAAAGGAATATTGGTCCCTGGTTGAAACAGGGATTCCCACAATAGCAGAACATGCTGAATCAACAGAGGCACAAAGGAAGATGATTGAAGATCAACGGCTGAAAGATCTAAAGGTAAAAAATTACCTATTTCAAGCCATAGACAGGACCATCATGGAAACAATTCTGGATAAGGAGAGTTCAAAGAACATATGGGACTCAATGGCGCAAAAGTATCAGGGGACAACAAGGGTGAAGAGAGCTCAGCTGCAAGCACTCAGGAGAGAATTTGAAATCCTTCAGATGAGAGAAGGAGAGAAAGTGGACGAGTACTTTGCTAGGACATTGACAATTGAGAACAAAATGAAAGCTCATGGAGAGAAGATGGGACAGATTGCAATTGTGGAGAAAATTTTGAGATCTATGACCTCCAGATTTGATTATGTTGTATGTTCTATAGAAGAGTCAAATGACTTGAATGAGCTGACTATTGATGAGTTACAAAACAGTTTACTGGTACATGAGCAGAGGATGAACAGCCATGGTGGAGGTGATGAGCATGCCCTGAAGATCTCTCATGAAGCAAAGTTTGGAGGAAGAGGAAGAGGAAGAGGTAGAAGCACAATTCGAGGTCGAGGTATTGGCAGAGGGAGGCAGTCATTCAACAAAGCGATTATAGAGTGCTACAAATGCCACAAGCTGGGACATTTTCAATATGAATGTCCCAGTTGGGAAAAGGAAGCTAATTATGCTGAACTTAATGAAGAAGAAGAAATGTTGCTAATGGCTTATGTAGGGCATCACAATTACAGAAGAGAGGAAGTCTGGTTCCTTGACTCCGGTTGCAGCAATCACATGAGTGGTGATAAACAATGTTTCTTCATTCTAGATGAAACGTTCAGACAAGTTGTGAAGCTTGGCAACAATTCAAAGATGGCAGTAATGGGGAAAGGAAGCGTCAGATTGCAAATCAATGGAGCAACTCAGGTGATCAATGAAGTATTTTACATTCCTGAACTCAAAAATAACTTGTTAAGTATAGGTCAATTACAAGAAAAGGATTTGGTCATTCTTATTCAACAAGGAGTGTGTAAAGTGTATCATCCTGTAAAAGGATTAATCATGCAGACTCAAATGTCTGCTAACAGGATGTTTGCTCTTTTCTCTGCCATGCCAACACAAGGTCCAGAATCAACCTCTGCATGCTTACAAACCACATCTGAAGACAAGACATACCTGTGGCATCGAAGACTTGGGCATCTGAACTTCAAAGGCTTGAGAACCTTGTTCTACAAGAAAATGGTGAAAGGTTTGCCTCCTCTCCAAGTGCCTTCAAAACTGTGTACTGACTGCATGATAGGCAAACAACATCGAGAATTCATCCCAAAGAAAAGTTTGTGGAGGGCTTCTCGGAGACTCCAGCTTGTGCACGCTGACATCTGTGGACCAATTTCACCTGAGTCCAACAGCCAGAAGCGGTACCTAATCACCTTCATCGATGATTATAGTAGGAAAGTGTGGTCTTATTTCTTGAATGTCAAGTCAGAAGCTTTTGTTGTGTTTAAAAAATACAAGAACTTGGTGGAAAAGGAAACTGGGAATTCTATTTGTTGTCTTCGTACTGACAGAGGAGGGGAATTCACCTCATTAGAGTTCAACGAGTTTTGTAGTTCAAATGGCATTGGTAGACAGCTCACTGCAGCCTACACTCCACAACAAAATGGAGTTGCAGAGCGGAAGAATCGAACAATCATGAATATGGTACGTTGCATTCTGTCAGAAAAACAAATTCCAAAAGAATTCTGGCCAGAAGCAGTCAACTGGACAGTTCATGTACTTAATCGATGTCCTACACTATCAGTAAAGGATATGACTCCTGAGGAAGCATGGAGTGGGATTAAACCTTCTGTGAACTATTTCAGAGTGTTCGGCTGCATTGGTCATGTGCACATTCCAGACAACAAAAGGCAAAAGCTCGATGATAAGAGCTTCAGGTGTGTGCTCTTAGGATTGAGTGAAGAATCTAAAGCCTATAGATTGTATGATCCTGTGTCAAAGAAAATTGTGATAAGCAGAGACGTGGTGTTTGAAGAAGATGAGAAATGGAATTGGGAAAAGGCTGGTGAAGAAACCAACTGTGATGTTCTTGAGTGGGGAGATGAAGATAATATGGAAGAAAATGAGACAGAAGCTGTAGTTGAAGAAGAAGAGCAGGTGGAAGGAGTAATTGATAGCTCTTCATCAATTAGATCAAGTGAAGATAATTCTTTAAGTCCAGTTCAAGGGAGGATAAGAAGAGAACCAACCTGGATGGAAGATTATGTAACCGGTGAAGGCTTGTCTGAAGAGGAAGGAAATAATCTTGTAATGTTCAGTTCAGCTGGAGATCCTGTCACAGTTGAAGAAGCAGTCAAAAGTGCAAAATGGAGAGAAGCCATGGATTTGGAAATATCTTTCATTGAAAGAAATGGAACTTGGGAATTGACCACATTACCAGATGGAGCCAAAAAGATAGGAGTAAAATGGATATTTAAAACCAAACTGAATGAGAAAGGGGAGGTTGATAAATTCAAGGCTAGACTGGTGGCCAAGGGATACTCACAACAGTTTGGGATAGACTACACTGAGGTTTTTGCTCCTGTAGCTCGTTGGGAAACCATTAGGATGATTCTTGCCATTGCAGCCCACAAAGGATGGAGTGTATACCAGCTCAATGTAAAAAGCGCATTTCTGCATGGTGAATTGAATGAGGCAGTGTTTATTGAGCAACCTCGAGGCTATGAGAAGAAGGGTGCAGAAGACAAGGTGTATAGGCTCAAGAAAGCCCTATATGGACTTAAACAAGCTCCTCGAGCTTGGTACAACAGGATTGAGTCTTATTTTACTAAGGAAGGTTTTGAAAGATGCTTCTGTGAGCATACCTTGTTTATTAAAACAGAAGAAAAGGGAAGACTCCTTGTGGTCAGTCTATATGTAGATGATCTCATTTTCACAGGGAATGATGAAGCTTTGTTTAAGAGATTCAAGGATTCTATGAAACAAGAGTTTGATATGTCTGATCTTGGAAAGATGAAATATTTTCTCGGAGTGGAAGTGATTCAAAGTTCTGAGGGAATTTTTATAGGTCAGAAGAAATATGCTAAAGAAGTGCTTGAAAGATTTGGAATGGAACACTGCAATGCTGTGAAGAATCCAATGATACCAGGGTTTAAACTTGTAAAGGATGTGGAAGGCGCCAGTGTTGATGCTACTGCTTATAAGCAAATGGTGGGCAGTCTCATGTATTTGACTGCCACCAGGCCTGATTTGGCATATGTGGTGAGTTCAATCAGTCGATTCATGGAGAGACCAACAGAGTTACATCAGCAAGCAGTAAAAAGAATTCTTAGATACTTAAAGGGCACTGTTGAGTTAGGAATTCTGTACAAAAGAGGAGGAGAAGAAAGTCTGATAGCTTATTCGGACAGTGATTATGCAGGAGACGTTGAGGATCGAAAAAGCACATCAGGGTATGCTTTCTTAATCAGTTCAGGTGCTGTGGCTTGGTCTTCAAAGAAACAACCGGTGGTATCACTCTCCACCACTGAAGCAGAATACATAGCTGCTGCAGCATGTGCATGTCAGGGTGTGTGGATGCGCCAAATTCTTGAAAAACTTGGACATGAACAAGGTAAGTGTACTGTGATTTATTGTGACAACAGTTCAACCATCAAACTTTCAAAGAATCCTGTGCTGCATGGTAGAAGTAAACACATCGATATCAGATTTCACTTTCTTCGTGATTTAACAAGAGATGGAGTTGTCGAATTAGTACACTGTGGTTCGAGGGATCAAATTGCTGACATTATGACTAAGCCTGTGAAACTGGAAGTATTCTTGAGATTGAGAGATCTACTTGGAGTTTGTGTGGCACCAGAAGTAAACTGATGCAGGTTGCTAATCAGTTTAAGGGAGGAATTGTTGAAGACCGTTGGTTGCTTGGCAGACAAGTCTTCAAGAACAAGTCTGCGTTTTACTGTTTCTGTTTCAGTTAGCAATTCCCTGGGTTGTAGGGATATAGATTAGGTTTGTTTTAGTCAAATAACGAAGTTGAACTAGTTTGTAGGTGATGTAGTTGATATCGCCTATTTTCTGGGTTTTTCTGTTTCGAAAGCTTGTATAAAGCTGTAGTTCATCAGTTGAATAAATTCATTCAGTTCCGAACTTCCTTACTGTGAGTTTTTCGGTGTTTGAATCTTATACTTCCAACAAATGCAGCCTTATAATATATCAGCAAGGAAGAAAATCGGGTTGCCCTTTGTGAGATGAAATATATCAAATTAAAAGTATGATTACATTACATCATGAAATAAAATCTTATTCAAAACTTGATGAGTCGATACTCGATACATATTTCTCTCCATATGTTGCTTACACATGTCCAGGGTTTGGTTTAGATAGATATGTCCAAACTTATTGCTTTCTAAATAGACAAAAAATTGGGTAATCCACTAACAGAATCAAAGTACAAAAAGCCACATACTGCTCAAGATATTATAAATTTGAGTGGGAGGTTTGTGGGGAAGATAAAGCCACGAAACCCTAATTCTTGTTTCTTGAATTGACTGGCTTTATATATCAATTGGGTGGTGGAAGTCGTATGGAATGCACACTCCCTCCCATTTTCTTATATTATCTATTGCATGCCATCTCTTTCGTTTTCTAGTGCTATCTTCTTGAGCGTGCCACCTCTTTCGTTTTCTAGTGTTATTTTTACTGTAAAAGTTGGAGACTTGGAGCTGATCGGGATGTTTGTATATTCATCGACGTTGAAATTGGTTATGTACTCGTAGAGTTCTCATATATATGATATATTTAACTTGCTCAGAAAAGGTACTTGTAGGGATTGCACATAATGACGGTTCGAAGTAATTCCTTTCGTGATTTGACCAAAAAAAAGAGTAATTTGGTGTTCGGACGGCAGCTCTTATAATGTACATTATTATTTTACTATGTACAAGCAATTTCTATTAATCGGCCTCGCTTGCTTTTGGAAAATGAATATAATTTATTTGTCTTTCCTACCAGAAGAGAGAGAGGACATTTTTTCATTCAAAATTTTCAATGTGTGGTAAGATAAGGAAGATCATCCCGAAAGTTATTAATTAATCAACAAAATAATTTGTTGTGAGTAATTAATGTAAGAAAAAAAGGGGTGAAAGTGGTTCCTCTAGAGAATCTTTAACAATACTAACTATTTTTTAGTTAAATTTTAGTTAAATCAGTTAAAATATCAAAAGCCAACGACTTTAAAAATATCATATATCTGCATCAATGTTTTTTACTTTAGCTAGTATCCAATTTATATTATTCTTATAATGATTTTTTTTGAAACGGTGAATAAAATTCATTGATCGAAAAGATCATACACACAAACTCTCTTGCTCAAGCTAAAGGATCTAAAGATCACCTATTACATATTGTTGCTCAGGTGGTGGTGCACCGAATGCACATTTGGCAATAACTCCTAAAGACTCCTACACCTTGAACATAGAAAGTACAAAATTTAACTCATCAATATATTTGTTTAAGACCCTTATGATGTACATCAATACTGGTGCAATTGAGCTAAACCATGCACGAACTAAAAAACAAGGGAAACAAGATCTAAACCCACTCCACCTTCAAAGAAGGCATTAATATTAGACACAAAAAAATACAAAAAACAAAAAAAATACAAAAACTGACTATGGGTCATAATCAAAGCCTCAGCCCAAAGGCCTAAAACCCTGACCTATAGTGTTGCTCCTCCGACATTGCATCGAAGCACCACCATGACAACCACAAGAAACGATACCTCTCTACTAGAGAAGACCACTCACCTCCCGGTTGCAGCAACTCCCCGTGCCTATCAACTGCATCAACACCCTGCGCCCCCCAACCGTGGCAACATGTAACATCCCGGTTATTAAATAAATTTAAGGTCGGTTACTTTTTGTTATTTTACCATTTGTAGTAACCATTTTACCCTGAAAGGTCACACAATTGAATTTTTCATATGATTGTTATTTAGAGAAACTTCCTTCAAGGAAGTTGTAGAGGACGTTAATATGAAACCGTAGACGTATTATGCGTCTTAATCGGAGTTCGTATGAGGAAGTTATGGTCTAAAAATAGAAGTTATTGTTTCGAGAAAGTGTATAAAAAGAGAAACTTACCAAAGTTAGAAAGTAGAAAATTAGATTTTGTTACTGGGCTCTCACTCTCTCTCTCCCCGACCTGAAACACTGTCGGATTTTCAGCACAGACTAGAGGCGCCCTCAGACCGCCGCACCGGTCCTAAAAAGTGCGCCTCCGTCTCTACTTCATTTCTAGGTAAGTTTCTCGGCCTGAATTGCCGCCTTTTGGCAAAAATCACTGTTTGAACACCGGTTAAACATTAAGGATGATTTGATCGGATTTCTCCCTCCTCATGTCACCATCTGGTGAGTCCGGATGGGTTTGAGTAGTACTACCTACTCCTAGAAATTGATAGCTCGATTTGAAATGTGGAGGGAGAATCAAAGGATTGAAATTTTAGGGTTTAAAATTTGAGAATTTTGTGTCTTTGTTCGATTGACCTAGTTAAACAAGGATTTGGCCTTCAAGTTGAACTAGAAAGATGTTCAGTTTGTGGAGACGATCATTCTTTTAAAATTTGGTGGCGATTGGAGGTGGTCGGAATTTGGCAGCTGGCGGCGGAGCTGCCCCACTTTGGACAGTTTGTCAAGCAATTTAAATTGTAGAATTTTTTAGGAGTCAGTTGAAGTGTCGATGATATTTTTTGGAGGAGTTTTGGATTGGATTGAGATTTTTTAGAATAAATATATGTGCTGAGATTAAATAAATAATTGACATTCTGATTAACTGTCGGGAACACTTTACCCAGTTGACGTGGGAATTCCTATGCTCGAATTGAAGGCTGGTAGTGTGTGTGTGTTAGGGAATGAGAAGTTGGGCTCTGATGAGCGAGTTGTACGCTCACTTTAATTTCGGCTCATATATTTAATTATGGTTTTTAGAGTTGAGAACTCGAATATTTATATATCTTCTTGAAATCGGACGCGTGGAGACTATTGCTGAGGGGTTTTGAGATCAACGGCCGACCTAGCCATATACCGTAAGTGGATTTTGGATTTTAAAGTCATGCATGCACCCACGATTTTTATTAAAGATACAAGCTACATGAATTTATTCAATTTATTGAACCGGTGGGTCGGGAAGGTGAGTTGCTTCCCTCCCGTAAGCTCCTTTAATTATGTCGGCTGAAATTTGAGATATATTTGAAATTTGTAATTTGAGAATTCTTGGATTTTTGGCCACTATTTTGAAGACGGTCGGGAGACCGTACTTGTTACATGAGATGCATAATTTATTATTGGGGAAGAGTCTTTTATGCTTTTTCGGATTTTTTATTTTATTTTTAATTCACCATGGAGGGTCGTTATATATATATATATAAATGCTAGCTAGCTATAGCGGTCCCCACTTGAGAAAGTAAAGCAAGGCGCAATTAGAAGCCTTAATAGTCTCATTGTCATGGTGAAACCTCTTTCTCTATTTTTCATATTCATTTTTTAAGCCAATGAGATTGACATGACATCTTTTTGTTTCTAAATGATTATTTGATGATTTTTCCTCAATGTGGCATGCTTGAAGGATTTTCGGAATAATAAGAGGGAGAACATTACTATTGACTATTTCTCACATTTGATTATTATTTTTGTCCACTCACGCTAACGTTTTAAATGTTTTTCACATGGTTCCTTTGTTTTTAAAAATGCCCAGACTTAAGTGATCTACTTGGTCATAGCTAAGAGGCAAGACATAGTTACCACATCTCTATTTTTCACTAGTAGGTTACCGATTTAGTCTACATGTGTAATTTTCTTGCTTCCTTCTATTTTTAGAGCTCTGACAACCATGAGGGGTTTTGTAGTATATGCGGTTGTTTGTTAAGGGCTGAAAACCTCAACTTAGTTACTTGAAAAGCGATACTCATAAATAATGTGGCTGATTTTTTTTTTCAGAAGAGATTTAAGATATTCATTTGATTTAAGGCGGATGTTATTTATTTGGGAGCAGGATGACTTCAGAAGTTGAGGTTGGTCGAGTTGTTTTAGAAGTGTGTTGTTTTGGATTCTAGGTAAGGATTGTCCATTTTGAGAGAAGATTATGCCGAAATTTTAAAGTAACTCACCCTTAAAGTGGACCCGCAGGACTTACTTCGGGTTTTATGGGGAAATTCAGGACGGGTCTTGACACAACATCTGCGTCTCCCAGCCGCAAGAACACCCATGTCGCCCAGCCGCAACAACACCTCCCATCCCAGCCGCAACAACTCCCCTCGCCTACTCATACAAGCTTTAAATAAACACAAGCCAGTTCAAAATGAAGTGCTTCTGAGAATTGCATGTCCCAGATCAGAGGACTCAAATTATTAATATTCATCCGGCAACCTCACGTCGACAGTGAGGTGAGCCTTACTGACGCGGAGCGCTGTTAGACGAGAAGCTGCACATGGCTTGTTCGGCTCTGCAGAGTGTTTAGGGTTTTTACGTAAATAATATATTTGTGTAATGAAAATTAAATAGTTATATGTATTTATATATTACTTAAAGTATATAAGAGCATCATCAGTAATGCTGGCCATTTTTTAGTTAAATTTTTCTTCAAATTAGCTAAAATATTGTTTTGGCCAGCCACTTTAGAAATGTGTATGCATCAACGCTCTTTATTTTAGCTAGAATTACATCAATATTATTTCTTAAATAGATATTAAATAGTTTAAATGTATTTATATATCACCTAAAATATCTTAAAAGAATATTAAATTATAGCTAACCACTTTTGAGTCATCTCGCTAGCTAAATACAGCTAGCGAGATAACTAAAAGTTATAATAGCTCAAGTTTGGTTAGTCTGTTAGACCTCCAAAATTATCAAAAATAGGTAAACTCTCTCTCCAAAATAACTTAGAGTTAAAATAGAGAGTCTGCTAAAGTCACTCTATAACGAAATGGATTAAATTATAGTCTCATCTTATATTCCCTATACCTAGAACACAATGTGACACTGTTATGTGGTGTTCCTTGCTAATCATATAACTCAGATTCATGTGATAAGACTAGTAAGGGTGAAAAAGTAAAATTAAATAAATAGACCAGTAACCAGTTAGAAATAAGAAAAAAAACACTTACACCAATAGCAATAGAAAGGAACAAATGTCATGTGTGTTCCGTGTACAAATAATAATTTCCCACTAATTAACGAGGTAGCTAAAAGTCATAATAGCTAAATTTTAGCTAGTTTGCTGGAGCTCTTAAAACACCAAAAAAGCTAATTAAACCGGCTCTTTAAAATAGCTAAAAAAATCAAAATAGAGAGCGTGATAAAAATCTCTTACATTTTAGAAGAAAATCTTTTTTTGATCAATGATTACTTTTTACATACTAAATGTCACCTTAGATTCAAGAGGGCCATATCTAGTACGTTGTTGTGGGCATAAGTATAGAGAGAGGGGTTGACCCTTCTAATTTTTCATGCTATTTTATTTATTTGATTGAAGATTCAATGTTAATTATACCATAATGACTCTTCTAATTGAGGTCTAACAAATCATAATACTACTTTGTCAGTTTTATATATTTAATTGGTTAAATTAAATGAATAATTTTATATATTTTCTTTTCAGTTTGTATCAAATTCTTTTTTTCTATTTCTATGAAACCATATATCCACTAATAAAGCAATCTCATATGGTAATTTGTGACACTAGATATGCTATGTTGTATTTTTAATATAGTACTTGCAAGTGCACGATACTTGTAGAATAGAAAGTGCAAGTACGAGGTCTTTCCCATTAAAAAAACTTACCAAGTCAATTATACTATACCTAATAAGATGACGAACCAATTTTATGATGTTGATGAATTAAAACAGAAAATGAAACAAATAAAATCTAAAAGGAAACAATGGAATTCTGAGGAGTTTAAGAACAGAATATAAGGATGCTTTTAAAGCAAAGAATCCACCACCTCGTACTCCTACCCTCCTCTCTTGTTGATAGCAATTGAACTCCTTAGATTGCATGCTAAAGATTTCCGTACATAAGCCTTATTGATTCCGGACATATGTCAAAGCTCTTCTAACCAATGAATTCTAACTTATTGATCCCGTATAGAACCCAAATAGCTAAACGATGATCTACTTCACGTTATGATCAGGTTCAAGTAAAACATGTTCAACTACATTAAGCACAAAAGAACTAGAAAATCATGCAAACAAGAATATCGACTATGATCAAACACTTGTATCCTTGGCTTACAACTCTCAAACACAAGATTAAAAATAATCTCTTGGAACCCTAGAAAACATCTACTCATTGATCAAGCCAAATGTTTTCAATCCAAATAACAATTAAACAAAACCTAAGTCTTATTAATCCCGAGCAAAGATTTTGAATAAAAGTTCTAATAAAACAGTGAATGAGAATTTAACATAGAAATCCATGAATTCAAAAGCACATCAACTAAAAAATAGAATAATCATACTAGGGGCTTCCTCTCAACTCTAGCTGAATGGAACTCCAGGTAGAGCGATGGAGAGGCTCTGTCCTTCTTTGTCACCTCTGTTGTGTCTCTGTCTCTCTTTTGTTGCATCTCTCTCTCTCTCTCTCTCTCTCTCTCTCTCTCTCTTTTTTAAGATTTACTTTTATTCCTCTTCAAATTCCAATTGGTTTGAGCTTTTTAAACTTTCCTTATCCAACCCGGAATAGCTTTCTTCTCTCTAAATAACACAATGTTATTATGGTCAATGCAAACATAGCATTCCAATTATGTAGACACATTTAGCCTCTTTCCTTGTAGTATTAAGATTGATGGACTTGGGCTTCATAACTTTGAATCATGAGAAGACACACCAAATTTGTGAGAACATGTCTCCACGCACAGCGTGCACTCAAACTTTCATAACTTGCTCTAGAAAAATGCAAATCTACTTCTTTAAAATTCCTTAGAAAGCTAACATCCGTATCTTTCCAATGTTGTATGGCTTGATTCCAGATTCTTTATGAGCAGATATAGTTTAATCTTTAAAATTGGCGCACAACAATTTGGGCAGCTCGGGATAGAAGCATAGTTTCTGTCCCTAACTTGACTTTTAGCTCCAAAATCATTCTTTCCTTTAACTCGACCTATAAGACATGAAAACCAAGTAAATGACTTACAATTGACATGAACGAAGCATATAATCCAACATTTAAGGGTATGAAAGTGTATGAAATATTAATCTATCATGCTACAACTATTTAGGCTCTGTTTGGTTGGCAGAAAATGATGATATGGAATGAGAATTGATATGGTTTTCTATTCTAATGGGTTGATTGTTTGCAAATAGAATCTAGAAAGGAAATAAAATATATATATATATATATATATATATATATATATATATATATTTGACTGTAAACTAACTCCCTCATAAAGCCTGAATTTAATTATCTTGTTAAGGGTGATATTCTAATTCTTTTCCCACACATTAAAGCCCAAATTACATAAATTATCCCTCTACAAAAATTTTAGTGTTGTATTTGGAAGTTATAAAGGGGTGTTATTGATAATTAAGATTTTTATAATTTAATTGTTATGTCTTACTAAACATTGCAGTAGTAATTGATACTTAATTCCAATATTTCATTTCTAATATGCACATAACAGTTTCCATTCCATATCTGTCTGGAAAGAAACACAAATCATTTTCCTACTTTTACATTCCTGTCAACCAAACGGGGTCTTAAAGTTTTATACATTTTACATGGAGTAATTATGATATCTTCTTCTTCTTCTTAGAAGAAGAAACATAAACTTTATTCAATTACAAGTTATAAGTACGAGAGCCAAAAATGACAAACACACAGTCTAATATGAAATTTATATAGGAAACAAAAGCGTCAATGCGCTACTTGTAATTACATACTTATAACCAAGAAGTAAACCAAGAAAATTGTGTCTAAATTAAATGGCCTTGTGAAAATGTTATACGAATAAAATTCTATATAACTAAATTATGAATGAAGTACCACCGACTTTAAACTGCAATGGATCATTTGTAACCTAAATCAACTCAGCAACATTTAAAATAACGGTTTATCTATCGCCCTTCCTTAATGAAGTTTCTAGCTATGCCACTGGTTGTGTGAACCAATGTCAAACACTCTAATCAACCTTGCACATGGATTCTTAACATCTAATACTAGACCTAAACCTTTTCTTAATCAAACAAAACACAATACCCATTCATTTCTTTTGACCAATAAATTATAAATTCTTCTTCTAGAAATTTCACTTTGTATGAACTTTTAAAAAAACTGGGGTTTCAATTATTTCCAAGTTCATGGGTTCTTGTAAAATGGAGTGTGCTTTTGTATATAAGGTTTCACGAGGCCATTTTGTACGTGTTGGTGTAGTTCCTTCTAATAATAAACGAATCATTCTTCCGATAAAAAAATATAAAATAAAATATCAGTTCAAATATTCTCTCTCCCAAAATTAACAAACCGAAAGTATTTTAATTGAAGGATGCTGTTATTGCCACCCCACAAATTATTTTGTTCACTCTAAACATTGTTAATTTATTAAAATACTAAAATAATAAGATATAAAATTACAACACATGACAATAAGTTGTTACAAATTATATTTTATTAATCTTTTGTTTTGAATGAACACATACTTTATAAACCAAAACCTAAACTTTATCGTATTCGATCATTCTATGGAGTCTTAAAACGCTAATATTCAACAAGAAGATGAGGTGAATTATTTGTATTTTTTTACTTTATTGACGCTTTGTACATCCCTTTAGTCCTTTACTCATTATTTCATGTTGCTTTTTTATGATTTTCATGTCTTGTCGCTCATTTATATTTATTATTTTTTTTTCAATCGGCGTCTAATTTTTTTGAAGTAAATTCATTTGAAAGTTTGCGAGTTTTTTTGGTTACAAGTTTGAGAGTTTTTTTTGTTCTTTAGTTGGGATTTATACTCTAATATGTTTTTTTCATTCAATTCGTGATTTACTTACCTTAATTAAACCTGGATCGGACTTTCAGAACAAATGGTATTATTGTTATGGTTTTCTTCAATTTTTTTAGAGTTTAATTGTTATTGAAATGCTCATTTTGTACGGTGAGAAGAGAATGTAGGGTGAAATAAAGAAGAATTAGAAAATGATATTTTAGGAATTATAAATGGGTATACAAAGTAGACTTAAATAAAAACATATTTAAATGAGGTGTGAAAAGAATGTGGAGTAAAGTGATTTGTGAGGTGGTAATAAACACACCCTAAGTAATTTAAGAAACGTTCAAAGCATGCACTTCTGTTTTAGCGAAAAGATGACCATTATCAACTACTTTGATTCTTCCTGCTATGTCGAAGCAAAGTTCGATCTGATATCGCAGTGTAATATATTCTCTATCATTTTCATACAAGTCCTCAAAAGTTACGAATCTTCAGCAGTACACGTTCATAGTTTCATACCCTTGAATTATCTCTATCCTCCACCCATGAATTTGTTGAATACTTAATAATAATTTCTTCCTTTTTTAGTCGAAACGATTTCAGAGAGGAACGTTTGTCTTGTTTCATAAGTACTGATGACGCTTTGCTCATTGATTTGGGGTGTCCGGTATAGCTGCCTTGAAGAAAATAAGATAACTTTGCTTGAACAAGAATACAGGATAAAGTTGAAGGTTCTCTTTGCTCGCATTGTAATATTTTTCTTTTCTGCTTTTGTTCTTCCTTCAAAAGTTGAAAGAAAACTCAGATGAAATAGGTTACTCAGATTTAATCTTCCCAAACTGGTTGAGAGTTGAGACCCCTCAATTATGAGGCGCAAGTATTAGCGAGTTGGTCCATCTGTAGCAGCTAATTTTTTCTGGTACTTATCTTCTTTTACCACTGGGGCCCGTGCACCCATGGCAGCCAAGGAAGAGTTGTACCCCTATTAGTAAAGAGATAAGTCAGTTTTTTTTTGAAAAAAAAACTGAGATGAGTCTAAGTTTAGATGTTTACAACGTTCAAAGCCTCCTGTATCGAAAAAAACTATCAGAGCGTACTAGTTACCTATTGTGGAGTTTCCCCCAAATACCTGTGGGTTATTTTTGTTTGAAGATGTATATCCCATGTCTTATTCATATCCCACATACAGCCACGTACAGACATATATATCCCATGTCTTATTTTACAATCATTTTTCCTAATTTGTAAAACTGTTTGCTATATATTGGTCTCGCGCACGCCTTTTGTTTTAGTTTTTGTAAAATCTGTTTGCTATATATTTTTATTCCTAGTTTGTCATTCTACACAAAATTAACGTTTCGTTGTTTAGACACATATGAAAACAATTGTCTCAATCCTGTGGGTTCGAATAGTATTAACCTGCTTCTTTATCTAATTAATAAATTTATAGTCTTTTATCAAATCAAGCAAGAACCAACGATAGCATCTGAAATTGGTATTAATTTGCAGCAAGTACGTACTACAGCTATCAATTTTTTTTTCCTTTAGAGACAATTTTACAGGCGAAGCAAAGAATCTATCGGTTTCATACTTGCAGATTATTTTAAGTAATTACATATTTCAATTTGATCTCTTTAATAATTTGCATTTGTGTCTGCTCTGGCCCACCACCATTGTTGATCATTCTCCTCCATAAATATCCTCTTCCGGGGCGTGTGTCCTCCACACTTCTCCAACTATCTCTTCTACTTCCTCAATAGATCCCTAGCTCGTTACCTTCTTCTTCTTCTTCTTCTTCTTCGTTTGCTCTAAGCTTCTGATTCATTTCCCATGGCGCCAAGTAGCCAAGCATCCTTAAATGAGGGCAAGTACCCTATCCCTGCCATGACTAACGACCTCGACCTCGAGCACCAATCCACCCAAGATCTCAGTTCCAAGGTCAACAACGACGACTTCGACTACTCCAAACGCTCCCAATGGCTCCGCGCCGCCGTCCTGGGAGCCAACGACGGCCTGATCTCCACCTCGTCCCTAATGATGGGTGTTGGTGCTGTTAAACAGGACATTAAGGCCATGATACTAACCGGGTTCGCCGGACTAGTAGCCGGTGCCTGCAGCATGGCTATAGGAGAGTTTGTCTCCGTTTACTCCCAGTTGGACACAGAGGTGGCCCAAATGAAGAGAGACAAAGTGAACAAGCAAAACAGCCCGGTGACCGGAGATGACGATGAGGGAGAAGAGAAGGAGAACTTACCAAACCCGTTACAAGCAGCAGCGGCATCGGTTCTTGCGTTTGTAGTGGGTGCAATGGTGCCACTGCTAGCAGCCTCGTTCATAAAGGAGTATAGGGCGAGGTTAGGAGCAGTGGCGGCTGCGGTGACATTGGCTTTGTTGGTGTTTGGGTGGTTGGGAGCAGCGTTGGGGAAGGCTCCAGTTGTGAGATCTACAGTTAGGGTTTTGGTTGGAGGGTGGATGGCCATGGCTATAACCTTTGGGTTAACCAAGCTGATTGGATCTAGAGGACTGTAAGAATACCTAGCTAATCTTTTTCTTTCTGTTGGACTCTTGGCCCTTGTCTATTTTAGATGTGTGTTTTGGAGATGTAAGATTAATTTCAAAGATCCGTACGTACGTACGTACAGATTATGTATGATGGTGATGAAGATCGATTTCTGCTTGCTGTTACAAGAAATGAAATGCATGTATATCAATAATGATTTAAAAATGCAACTTTGCATGAGTTCTTTACTAAATTATGGTTTTTAGAATGCATAGTTTTTGTAGACATGTTTAATAATTTAGAGTGTTTTTATATTAATGAGGTCTGTATATATTCTACGATGTCGTTAATGGTTTTCAACGATATCAGAGCGGCCATTCTAACCCTTTATTAAAAAAATACAACTTTGCATAACATTTCCTAGTTCTATTGTATGTTACACTAAGATCCATGCATGTATACAAACTTCACTAGCATCTTGCCTCACATTATTTACGTGTTAATTTTGTTTTATGTTTTTATAAATTTACTTATCAAAAAAAATTATAAATTTATTTTGTTAACTTATTTTTGTAATTAATATTGCAATATCCTCTAATTCCTATTCTCATCTCCACCGTTTTCTCTTGAGTAGGAAAAATAACCTTGTTCCCAAGTCAAACAAAAACGAGAAATTTTGATAAATAACCACTACCAGGATCAGTACTTTAGCCGATAAAAATTTTTTGTCAGCTTTTTAATAACCCGGAAATTCAAAGGTTAATTTCTAATATTGTTTGGAAATTAATTAGTAGAATTGGTGCGTATTTGTACCTTCGAAAAGAGTGCCGAAGTATTCGGAGTCAAGGGACGCTCGGAAACGTTTTATTTAAGGGGTCAAAGGTTGACTTTTTGCTACATCGAGTTTCTCGGAAAACTTCCTTCACGAAAGTTGTAGTGCTCGACGATACGAGTTCGTGGATATACGGAAATTCTAAGTCCGATATCGTATGGAAAAGTACTTACGGTCAGAGAAAGTTTGTGGGTTTTATTATAAATAGAAAAAATTTCTATTTTTAGAAACCCATAATTCAATTTCTTTCTTTTTCTGTCGCGCGTGCTCCTTCAATATCGAAAATATCCGGCTGACCCGACTCGGACCCGGTTGACCCGACCCGGCTTTTATGGCCAACTCCATCGACCCAGGCGGCAGGGCCGGTCAGGTTCTCTTCATCTCGACAGTGCAAGCCTCCCTGTGGTGGCGGTTTATGACGATTCATCCTAGTTTGACGGGATCAAAGCAAAAACCGAACCTATTCGGGTTTGATCATGATCCAACTTTTTTTTCTTCCGGCAAGCGGTGGTGAGAAGGGTTGAAACCGGTCAGGTTTTGTTTGCCTCTTGATGCTGGTTCTATCCATGATGGTGGTGAAGCCCCATTCAAAGCGTGGAGTGGCAGATCAGAGTTTTTACCTTGCGGCGGCGTTTTGCGGTGGTTCAGGTCCGAATCGGACTTAACCTCCAAGTATAAAAGTGTTTCTATTGCCTTGATCTACAAGTTTCTTGTTGAAAGTTTGTTGCAATTCGGTGTTTTGAGAGGCGGCGCGTGGCGGCTCGTCCGGTGCATTTAGGGGCAGTAGCTTGTCCCATCATTATGTACTCGTCGATACGAGCGCGTTGATATGTAGTTTGCAGATTTTGGGTACCGTTGTGACATGCTCGGGTTTAATCCGGTTTACGTTTGCGTACGTTAAATTTTAGATTGAAATCTAGACTTAGGGGTAAAATTGTAAATTGGTGAATGTCCAATGACCTCGGGAGGTCTCGGAGGAAGATTGCCCTCCGATGGGCAATCTTCGACTTAAGAATGAACTTCGGATTTAAATTATTATATTATTTTCTGAATTAAGTATTAAGTTCGGTGATAGAATTGTTTAGATGAATTGTGATTTTGTTGCGGAGCGTGGCATTGAGCATGTTTTGATGTTGAGAAGACGCAACAGGAGTTGAGGTGAGTAAATCTCACTAAGGTTCTGTGTTGGTTCTATATATTTATTTGGGCGTAAATTATATTGTTTGTTACCGATAGAATATTAAGTGAGAATATTTGTGGTAATATGCATATAAATATATATGAGTTTTATATATATGCGTGTTTTTATATTATATCGTTAATATTTTACGGAGCGGCGTGGTTATATGTTATTCATGCGGTGAGCATTATCTCACTTGGTTCACGGTGAAACCATTATTATATTTATGGTTCATTGTCGTAAAATTATAAATTGCTTTTCTTGAAAAGCAAACTATCGATTTAAAAATAAATGGATTTGATCAACTATAGTCCATTGGTAAGTTAAAATGATTTTCATTATAAAACGATTTTAAGTGGTTTTGCGACGACGAACTATAAAAAGGTGTGATGACGATTTGAGATTACGTCATCATCGAGAATGAAGTATTGTCAGATAATATTCAAATGAGAAGGATATGTGTGTCGGCCGTCGTATGTTGACGTTGAAGTCTCAATGATCGTGAGATATCAGATGAAGCTAAAGTTTGGACTAGTAGTGAGTTGTCGATGTTGTCCTGCTGTATACGTGTCGGGTGAGAGGTTTATGACTCAAAATGCGTATCAGAACTTAGAGTGGAGTTAGTGGTTGTGCTCCGTGAGTTAGTCCAAGGACTTGTGCCTTAGTGGTGAGAGTTGTGTTAATGTTTTGTGAGGGTGTTGTTGTAGGGTCACAATTGGTGACTGTAGTGTGGGTACTTTATAAGGAATGACTTAATGTTGATGAACCCATAAGTACAAGTTTGTTTGTTAGGGTCACAGGTGGTGATAGTAGTTGGTACTTTATGGGGAATGACTAAGTGTTGATGAACCCATAAGTACGAGTTTGTTTGTTAGGGTCACAGGTGGTGACAGTAGTTGGTACTTTATGGGGAATGACTAAGTGTTGATGAACCCATAAGTACGAGTTTGATTGTTAGGGTCACAGGTGGTGACAGTAGTTGGTACTTTATGGGGAATGATTAAGTGTTGATGAACCTATAAGTACGAGTCGTTGTTAGGGTCACAGTTGGTGACAGTAGTGTGGGTACTTTAGGGGGAATGACTAAGTGTTAATGAACTCATAAGTACGAGTTTGTTGAGTTACTTATGAGGAATGACTAAGTGTTACTGAACTCATAAGTAAGGTTAGGAATTAGGTTTGCTTGATTGTGCTTGCTTATGTGTTTTCAGGTAATTTCGGAACTGTTCGTAATTGCTGGAATTTCTCTATTTTGTTTTATGATTTTCTGTACATATTTCTGAACTAATCTTTATGCAGGAAATGTATAATTTTTACGTTATGTTTATTTTATATAATTCAATGCTTGTTTAATTTAATCCTTACATTTTGTTATTAAATCTTCTTTATTTCAGGAGCTCTCGTATCTTTGGGGTGCGAGTCCGTGTTTGTTCTTAGATTTACTCATACGAGCTGAAAAGCTTACCGGTTTGTTTGTTTGTTTACAACCCGGTGCACCAATCTATGGTGTAGGGTTTGATCTTGCAGGTTGGGAGTGGTGATTTGCGGAGGGGAGGCTTAGGAGCTTACTTGTCGACGTTTGAACTCTGCTTGTAGTGGTCGTTGGATTGGTAGTAAGTTCCTTGAAGCGCAACTTTATTGGGTTATAGATTGTTGGTAAGTTAATTATGTCTCGAGTTTTGAGATTTTTGGTATTCTAAAATTCGGGTCATGACAGTTGGTATCAGAGCTTAGGTTTACATATTTGGTGATAATCAGTGCCTTGGAGTGATGGTTCGACTGCAGCGGATCACCATTCCTTTCGGTATTGATATGTCATTGGGTATGTAAAGGGGTAGGTGTCGTCTCAAGATAGATTGTTAGAGTAATGTTTTACTCTGTTAGAGAGATGTTGAAACTTTTGTCTATCGTATGGAGTGGTGTATTGGTTAATGCAAATGCGTATAGGACTTATACTTTGGTTTAAGATTTATACGTGTATTGATCAAGTTTACTTGCTTCTTAGGTGATGGATCCTCTTCGGGGCAGAGCGAGGGGCCGAGGTAGGGCCAGGGGTGCAGAGGTGGATGGAGGTAGAGGCTGGGCTCGACTTGTAGATGAGCTTTATGAGGCTGACTTGGATTTTGAGCCTCAGGTACCAGTGGCTGTAGATGATGGCCTACGACTCGCTAGGTTAGCACAGGGAATGATTAGGTTGCGAGTGCCGAATTTCCTTGGGGGTACAGATTTTATGGAGGCTGACCACTGGATTGAGGAGGTTGAGACATGTTTTTCCTTAGTAGCTTGCTCGCCGATCGAGAAGAGGCAGGTTGCCGCTTTCTTTCTCAAAGGGGAGGCAAGGGTGTGGTGGAGCAGTGTGGAGAGAGCTAGAGATGTATCTGCCTTGACTTAGAAAGGGTTTGTACGACTCTTTCGAGATAAGTACTTCCCGCCTACAGTGCAGGAACAGTTGGAGGTCGAGTTCGCCAAGCTAGAGCAGGGAGATATGACCGTGATGGAGTATGAGGTACGGTTCTCCCAGTTGTATCGCTATGCGAGAGTGATAGATGCGGTAGCTTTAACATAGAAGTTCGTACGGGGTTTGAGGAGGGAGATCAGGACTGTCGTGACTTCCCATCGATTTGCCACACTTGCTAAGGCAGTTGAGAGTGCCATGGCCACTGAGCAAGACATGGTTGTGCGGGAGCACGAGAGATCAGGAGATGTTCGTGGGAAGAGACAGCGGACTGAGCAGCAGGATTTAGCTATTGTTCCAGCTGCTCCTACCCGATAGGCGGAGCCTTTGAGATGCTACCGTTGTGGCGAGTTGGGACACATTTCCAGAGAGTGTACGAGGCTCAGGGTCAGGGCATGCTATAACTGTTGGCAGGCTGGACACATTGCTAGAGAGTGTACCAGACCTCAGGATGGTGGGCAGGGGAACCAACAGAGACGGTTACCCCCGGGTTAGGCTAGAGTGTTAGCTATTGACCAGTAGTATCCAAGAGAGATACCTTTATTTGCTTTGCTATGTTATGATGGGATTTTATGTTTTTGTTAGTATGTGTAGTAAACTTTCTGGACGACCCTTGACATCGTTCCTTTGGAAATGTTGTTTGATACATCCTTGTAATGTGATGTGTTTGTGTGTGATGCCGGAGTAGAATTTTGTTGCATTTTATACACGTATATTGCCTCATTCTGTTGTTATGTGAGAATTGCTTGCTTTTGCAATTGATTGGTTTTGTGTTATGAAGTGGATGCGACATGTGATATGTCCATAGGGAGAAGTCATGTGTAGGATTTATGACTTTGTGTTTTGTTGACGTGGAGTTTGGTAGCATGGTATGTTATATGTCAATATTGTTTGGAAGTGTGAACTCATAGAAAGTGAATTTTTTTAAGTTCAAGTAGGAACCGATTTTGGCTTTATGATGTTCGATTTTCTATATTGTGGGACTGTGCTCTTGAAAGCGAAAACTTTATTTAAAAAAAATCATCATATGAACCTGATCGTCCACGGTTCACGGGTAAGTAAAATGTTTTCTCTGATTTTTTTAAATAAACTTTCTTGAGCATTCCTCCGATTATAGCAAATTTATGATTGGTGGTTTATATTTCTGTTTTGATCTTCAGGTCTGTCACAGTTAGTGACGCAGGTTTGACTGTCGGGTTGGTCACAACAGAGACGCTGATAGTGTTATCGGGAGCTAACACTACCAGAAAAAAGCCTTTAGCCAACGAAATATCTAAAAACAGGCCGACGAAAAAAAATTTCATCGGCTAAGTTAAATTTTCGTCGGCTAAAGTGGAATTTTAGCAGACGAAATTTTTTTGCATCGGCTAAACTAATTTTTTCGTCGGCTATAGTATGTAAACTTTAGCCGACGAAATTTGAAAAGTTTAGCCGACGAAATTAGTGTATTTCGTCGGTTAAAGTAACTTTTAGTTTCAAAATTGCACTACGGATATTTCGGTGTCCGATTGACTATTGTGATACCAATCTGGAAGCAGAACGGCCCTACGAGTCAAAAACATGGATAATACGATGACATATGAGCTTTTTTGGCCATCCGAGTTTGTTTAAGGCTTCAAAATGAAGTTTTTCTAAACACTTAACACATGAAAATGCTCATATCTACACCTATATGAGGCATTTTGGTCGAATCTTCAACACAACAAACACTCACCATAATGAAACGCAACTGTCCATCTAAAAATTTTGAGACATTTACCCCTCAATGATAGGGCTCCCCATATAGATAAATAATGGTAAATAGTAGGCATGTTGTGATTCCGGTCATCAAAATTCACAAACAAAAATACGACCGTCAGATATTATCAATATGTTGAAATATGTCTATGGTAAAAAATTCAACTTGATCCGATAAATTTAAGGGCTTCATTCGGACGGTCAATCCTGTAAGTCAAACCCCTAAATTGTATTGACCGCAACTATCGGCATCGAGACTTTACCGGAATTACACGATTTTTCAAACGTAGTCATATTTCACCATTCCGGTCATATCTTATTTCACGACTTTTTTGTGTTTGAAGTTTCTACGTAGAGTTTGGTTTAGAAACATAATATTTACTTAAAGCTTAGTAAACATGTTATACAACATTAGTAGACATGTTGTGATTTTGATGATCAAAGTTGAGAAACAAAAATCCGACCGTCTGATATGATTATTATATCGAAATATGTCAAAAATCCTTACGGTCAATCCCGTAACTCAAACCCCTCAACGCACGGAAACGGTCATTTTCGTTGGTCTGTTTTTGGATATTTCGTCGGCTAATTCTTTTTTCTGGTAGTGTAATGTTTTGGTGTAAAAATATTGGAAAACTGACAACCCAATGATATGGCTCCCCATGGGGAATTATAACAATAAATAATGTTAACTGATTTGATTAAGACTCAAACGTTACAAGCAATATGTGATTTTTCTACCACAGTTTTTTTTCACCATATTGATCATATCCTATTTAATAATATTTTCAGAAATTTTGCATACTCTATACGGTTGGTTCACAAAGATGTATACTTGTCTATAATTAACCTACTAAACAAGTTGCACCATATTACTATGCACGTTATGGTGTCAATGACTATATTTTCAAAAAATTCGCTTCCTCTATTGTTTCGTTATATTTAGAAAATATATTTGTTGTTAAGTTTGGTAATACCGAAAACCGAAATACCGAATTTGGTAAAATTTATATCATACCGAAAAAGTTGGTTGGTTTTTGGTAGTCATATTTCATTACCGAAAGCTTTGATTTTGAAATTGGTAACACCCATTACCGATTCGAACTGACCGAATGGCAGGCCTAGAAAAGACTCATATATAGAAGGTTGTAGAGTGGATGGTTATGGATTTATAAGTGAATGAAGAACAAATAGTGAAAATGAAAGAGAAGAGAGGGACATAACGGTAATATAAATTTCACTAGTATATGTGTGTACGTTTAAATAGAAAACTTTGATATCTCAATGTCTATCATTTCCTTATTAGTTTAGTAATTATATTGTCCATTCTGTATTTCTCATTTAGTCTTCATTTATAGCTAGGGGTGAAAATGGGCCGAGTCGAGCCTAATATTAACGTGTTCATGTTCGGCTCATTTACTTTATATCGAGTTTGAGCCGGGTTAAAGCTTGAATTTTTTTTTTCATGTTCAAACTTGGCTCGGCTGAATAGTTATCTTTAAGCTCGGGTTAGGTTGGGCTCGGCTTGGCTCATTTAAATTTAAAAGTAGAAAAGTTTTAAATAAAAAAAATAAAAATTTAATAATAATCCAAATTTGATATTTAACCATTAAGCAAATATTTCCAAATGGGTAATCTAATTGATTTAATTGTTGCTTGTAATACACTTTACTTAAATATTATTACACATTCTCTTCTAATTGATTAGGAAAGTAGAGAAAAAAATATAAATAAATTATATTTTGCGTGTATATTTATAAGACGAGCTAAACGAGCCAAATATCTTATTGTTAAAGCTCGGCTCGTTTTTTTGTAGGGCATAATATTGAACTCAAGTTTGGCTCATTTATCCTACGAGTACGAGTTGAATGAGCTGAAACCTAATCGAATACGAGTCTAACATGAGCGCTCGAGCCGACTTGCAGCCCTATTTATAGTAAAATGAGAAATACCAACAAAAGTGATGTAGATCAGGTATCAAGAACAGACCTCTAACAGTTACTCAACATACACCAGAAATAAGGGCTAGCAAACTCATAAGAAAAGGGCAAATCTATGCCGCAATTAAATTGATTTAATTCATAAAACATTAGATTCCTAACAACTATTACAATGCACATATTTTTATGGGTTACAATACTTGAAGAGTAAGTAAGGTTTAACTAAAAAAGGAAAACTAATTAAACATAAATACTAATAATTATAAAATAATTCCCTAAAGAATATCAATAACGAAATATCAAAGATTATAAATTTATAATTAAGGGTCAGGTTGAATGACCATTTTTTACACACTTTTTGACACACCTTAGTGATTGTTAGATTTTAAAACTTTTAACAGTCTAGATTACTTGCTAATATGATGTCAACAAAAAGAATGTCATGTGGAAGGTGACATGGCGTTACCTATTTTCATAACAAATTAGATTTATTTTTCTTTATTAAAATAAAAGACCAAATCAAAAATCAAAAACAAAATCGTACATTTATAAAAAGAAAGAAAACGAAAAGAAAGTTAGAAGAACAACGCCCAGAAGAAGAAACAAAGAATATGAAGAAACGATGAACAATAAAATGATCAAAAATCAAAACGACAGATCGATTCAGTACTAAGAAAAAAATAATTAAAATGGGTGAACATGAGAAGAAATAACAAGGAAATCTAAGCAGGGCAAACCAAGGTTTGAACCCCCAAAACACCTTGAAACTCACCCTCTCAACTAAAGTTGTTACTCTTTCTTTATTCAGTTTTCCTCGGCGCCCATTTAATTCTTTTTTTTTTTTGGTTACAAGAGAGGCACTAAGGCCCAAACAGAAACAAACAGAAGAAAAACCTAAGGAAGAGACGCCCATTTAATTCTTTGGTACCACACTCAAGTGCAATTCTTAGCTTCTCTACCACCTTTGTGTCCTTACTGTCCTCAAGCGTCAGTTTATTTTTCAGCATTTTTTTCAGCCCCCTTAGACGGCGAATTGCAATGTTAACCAAAACGGGAGAGGACACTGAGTTGCAATCTTAACCAAAACGGGAGAGGATGTTTGTCATCATGGCAAAGACTTCGATTTGACAATTACTGCTGCTTTATTTGAAATTGTCATTGTCCAAAGCATTTATCCAGAACATTCTTCACCTTTCTCATCGACACACCCATCACCAAAACAAACAGAACCCTTTTATCGTTCATATTGGGTATGCTTCTGTTGGGTAAAAATGTGAACATAATGTAGAATGTCACCCAACGTAATTTCACTCTATCTTATTGATTAAAATAGAGCTTAAATGTTGTCCGGGTCAACTCATTCAAGACAGAACGTGTCTCTTAATTACAATCCCTCGTTACAAGGGAACACCCCTTGATTCGATTTATGAAGAAACTGATGTGAGTTTGTTTGGTATTACGACTGCACCCGAATGGGTTGCCTACGTACCCCGGGAGGGATCAAGCCATTCGTAGTTCAGGATCCCCAACAAGTGAATGACTCATTGGAGGGCTATGATTTTTGAAATGAGAGTAGTGTTTGGGATTTGTATCTGAAGGCGTATGAGCTATGAAGCAAGGCTTCAAGAGACCCGAGAATTTATTTGAAGTTGTGGTTGCATCCAGATTTAAATCTAGACTGCCTACATACCCTGTGAAGGGATCAAACCGGTGTAGTTCGAAAGGGAGTGATTTTTGAGGATTTGACTGAAGTCATTTGGATTGGATGATTTTTTTGACTGGTGGTCTCAAAGATTCTGTTTGAAGTGGTGAGTTTGACTGATAAAGTCAGGGATTTGATTTTGTGTTTAAGAAATTGGCTTGAAAAGAACTAGGATTTGGTTTTAGCCATGGTTGTATCCAGATTTAAATCCGGACTGCCTACATATCCCTTGAGGGAATCAAACCATTGTAGTTCACGCCTGGATTTGGTTTTGACAGATGTATTTTGAATCCATCAGTTGTATTTTTATTGATACTTCATTTGGTGGGGGTGCCAGCTGATTTGATTTGGACACCTATCATCCTGGGCTTTGCAGTTGGGCCTTGAGACTTGAAGTGGGCTTTTTACACTGCTGCATCTGGATTTGAACTCGACATGTAATTTGATAATGACTTGTGTGGGCTTATTTTCTGGGCTTTGCAGTTGGGCCTTGCATTGACTTTTGTGGGCTTAATTCTTTATTATTTGTGAGAGGCCCATAGATTTTTCTTGGAGGCATTTTGTTTGATTTGGGCACCCATCGTGTTTTGGTATTGGCCCTTGGAATTTAAACCGAGCTTTTGTACTGCTGTCTTTAGCAAAGTGGGCCTGTTTCCATTTTGTTTGCAAGAGGTCCGAAGATCTTTGATTTGGGCCTTGGGACTTGGATTGGGCTTCATACTGAAAAGTTGGTGGAGTTGGTCTTGAATTGATGATAGGCCTGTGAAGTGGGCTTGTTTTCTTTTTGAAGGTCCATTAGAAAGACGACCGAAGCCCATTGTTCTTTTTTGTTGAAGGCCCATGATGAAGATGACCGGAGCCCATATGTCTTCTTTTCTTCTTCTTTTTTTTGTGCCAAAGGCCCATAATGCCTTCAAGTGAGATGGGTTTTAGTTGTTAGGCCCATGTGGCAAGCTTTTGGTTACCAGGCCCAATTAATTCGGAGGCCAAACATATTCGGAGGCCCAACATATTTGAAGGCCCAACATATTTGGAGGCCCATGAGTCTCTATTCTTTTCTCTTCTTTTTTGGTTGGAGGCCCAATAGGCCAGATTTGGTTGCCAGGCCCAATTTGTTTCTTGACAGGCCCATTTATTTTTTTCTTTGGCAGGCCTAAATATCCTTTTTTTTTGTTGCTTTGTTAGGCCTTTTCCTTGGCAGACCCAGTTTTTTTTGGAGGCCCGGCCCAGTTGGAGGCCCGGCCCATTTCCTTCGGCCTTTTCTTCTTCCTTCTCGTCTGCACCTCTTCATTTCTTTCCCACCTTCTGTTCGTTCTTCCCGGAGCCCCCATTCTTCTTCCTCTTCTTCTGTTCATTCTTTCTTCCGAAACCCAGGAGAGAGAGGCTTGAAGGTCGGAGGTCGAAGGTCGAAGGCTTCTGGGTGCGTCGATCGGCTCGGAGATGGGGTTGCGAAGCCAGTGATTTGGGATTTTCGCACAAATCGGGTGAGGTTCGCAATCTTGTTCATAGTTCGCACTTCACTCCTCCTTTTTGATTTGTGCACGGCAACAATCGAAAGTCTCCGTTTAATTCCTCCACTGACAGCGCCAGGCTCGCCCCGATCTGCAACTCAGGAACCGAGTTTCGATTGATTGAGGCCTGCAATTTGAGGATTTCGGCACAGATTTGGGTAAGGATTATTTCTTGATTTGATTTCGCCAGTTTTTTGCTTGTTTTCCTTTCCCAAACTGATTCGGTTTTTCCTTCTGTTTATCACTGTCAATGCCGGATTTGGAGATGGAAACTGAGTTGGAGTAGGGTTTGCAGACCCAGTCCAGGCCGATTTAGAGGTAGGCTCAACAGCTTGGCTCTCTATTTTTGTAAAGGTGTTGTTCGATTTGGTATGCACTGTGTACAATCGAAATTTGGAAAAATTTGTTTCTGACTGTTGAGCTTTGTTTCTGCTTTTGTTGTCAGTGGCTTCTGCTGGAGATTGGGGTGGTTTGAGACTTGGAAGTGCTACTGCAGGAACACACACAGGGGTGAGTTTCTCCCATCTTTTACAGAAAATCCTTCCCTTCTTATTCCTTTGAGTGCTATGCCATTTGTGAAGTTTTTCTTCTCTTTGAGAGATTAGTTAGAACAACACTGCCTGGATTTTCGATTGTTTGTTTATGAAGGCACCAAGTATTTTAGCATCCTGGTTAGCCGAATTGGTAGTTGATGTCCCTGTTTGTCTTGATTTTTGGTTAAAATTAACACAGATCATAGGTTACTGGTTCTTTTCTGTTGGTCATGGAACTGTGTCATGGGTTTGGTATTTGGATTTACAATTGGCAGTAGTAAAGGTAACTGTAGGACCAGAGAACACAGTAACGAGAGATCCATATTAATCATGGAGTCTAGGATATACAAACTGCCAGTGACCTTAGTGATCATGAGAACATGAGCAACCAGAGTATCAGGACCAGAGAACACAGTAGCATGAGAACCATGGTAACTAGGAGGGATTTGAATAACCAAGTAACAAGGACCAAAGAGCACAGTAACCAGTAACCATAGTATCCAGAAACCATAGGAACAGAGCCAAGTATCCACAAGGGATTTGAGTAACCTCCATAGAACCAGTGCCAAGTAACCAGAACCATAGAACCAAGGACTTAGTAACCAGTGAACAGTAACCAGAACCAAGAATCCACAAGGGATTTGAGTAACCATAGTAACCATAGGACAAGAACCATAGTAACCAGTAACAAGGGCCAGAGAACCAAGAACGTGAGAGGATGAGAGAATCAGTTATACCTCTAGGGTTTTGTCTGTTTGCTTTTTCCTGCGTCTTCCTCTGTTCTTCTGCCTCTCTACGTCTGTTCTCTTTCTCTTGCGTCTGTTCTTCTTTTTGGCGTGTCCCCTGCCTTCTCTACGTTCTCCCCCTTTTATATTGTGTAGAGTTGAGGAAAATGAGTCCCAATAGGCTATGCAACTTGTATGAGTTTTAGGTAAACTCAAATAGCTTTTTTTTCTTTTTCTTTTTTGATAAAGAGTGAAACACCTTGACAAGGGGTCAAAGACTCCTCTATTACTGCCTTTCTCTCTTTTTTTTTAAACTCCCTCCTTTATATATATATATGTATATATATATATATATTTATATATATTTTTTTTTGCGTATCAATAGCTTCAATGCCTTTAGATTTTTTCTTATTGTTTTTGCAAGACAAGGAAATAATAACCACCCTATAAACTCTACTATCATAAAAAACTGAATAGCTTATGATTCTTTCAAACATTACAGCAATCACTTGCATGTCTTATTGTTGATCATAAATCATACATAATGCGTCCAATACAAAATCAATCCTCTTAAATAAACAATAACAAACCAATAGTATTTACTGGGCTTAACAAAAGAAAGAAAATAAATCAATATTCTTCATGGTCACTGTCTGAAGCTTCCTCATCTAAATCTTCATCGTCTAAAACTATGTCCGACTCCATTATATTCTCATTCCCTAGAAATACATGGTAAGACTAAAATGTCAAAAGCTGTCATCATTTACACATCAAGTGAAACTATATGATCTGACAAATAAAAGGAGGAGAAAAGTTAACTTACTTTGATCTGTAGAAGCACTCGTTTTTCTTTTTGCATCTAGATTTAGCATGCAAGTAAGTCTGTTATGTCCTGGTTGTTGGCACATTGTACACTTTCTCTTCTTGTTTTGAGCCAACTCCATGCCACTTTTAATCCTTTTAGAACCTTTTGTTTTTCTTCTGCTATTCTCATCCTTCATTCTACCCTTAGTTCTTGAGATATTTGGATCTAAAAGTAATGGCTCAGAAGACTTACTTGTATATTGATCTGCTTCATACTGGAAAACAACATCTTCAGACTCCATAACATCTTCTTTTGACACCTTATTAACTTCTGAATTTTTTTTTGACAATTCATCTAAACCATCCATGTAAATTGTGTAGGCTTCATTAGAGGGTACTGCAGAACAAGCTAGTTGAGTGGCTCTTCGACACATATGACTAAATCGCAATGCTTCTGAATAATCATTACCATCATTCTTTACTAAGGCTTCAGAATCCATAACTCTAAACTTATTTGCTCCTTGTCTCCATCTTGGAAGAATAAAGTGGGATGGTATTGTATCGATATCTTGACGTATAAACACCTACATAATATGCCGACAAATTATTCTGACAAATTCAAAATTTTGACATTCACATTTACCCTCATGTGTCTGCAAATTCAACTTCACCAAAAATTCTTTTGAGTTCTCAATTTTCTTCATCACTGAGTACATATGAAATTGATTGTCCATATCTCTTTCTTCAACTCTGAGTCATTTGACTCTAGACCATTCTTTCTTGAATTTTTCAAATATATTTCTAGTATACACCTGTGCTGCATGTTTCAAAAGAAAGTCATCATCATCTACAATACGATATTTATGCTCTGATGTAAAATCCTCTCTACTTTCCCTTTCAACAATCTTCTGTAAGGCTTCTTCATACTTCATGATGAACTCTCTCAGATTTGTCGTTGATGTCACAAAGTCATCAAAAAATGCATTGGTGCCTTCACTACGCCCTGTTGTATTCATTCCAGCAAAAAATATGTTGCGGTTATGTAGTGGAACCCAAGATTCACGAATTTCATATAGCTGTTGTAGCCATTCATTTTTTTCCAATCCATGCTCATCAATCAATTTCTTCCATTGCTCTTCAAAATCTTCTACTTTGTATGTTGCCCATATACAGTTTTTCATGCCAGTCTTGAAGTTGGACTTTTTATAATAAACATGTGCCAATTTTTTACCAAACTTTTTCTTTATATGCCAAATGCAAAGGCGATGACGAGTATTGGAAAAAATCTTAGCAATTGCACCTTTCATTGCCAAATCTTGGTCAGTGATAATACATAACGGATGTTGACCTCCCATAGCTTCAAGCCACGTCTCAAATAACCACAAAAATGTAGACTCTGTCTCATCTTGTAAAAGGGCACATCCAAATTGTATGGATTGGAAGTGATGGTTTACTCATGTAAATGGTGCAAATGGCATGTCATACTTGTTTGTTTGATATGTTGTATCGAATGTCACTACATCCCCAAAGTATTGATTAGGGCTGGCATGGTATGTTAATTTACCGCGATTACCGCAAAACCAACCGAGCCAATAAAGTTGGTAACTGACATAGTCAGTTACCGACTTCTACGGTACGGTTACCGTACCAACTTCATTCTGGCGGTACGGTATGGTAACAGATTTTAATTACCGTGGTAATTACCGTACCGACTGTTATTTATATATATATAATTAGAATTATATTAAATCTTTTAATCCTAGCCGTTGATTAAAGATCTTTTAATCCTAGCCGTCTATCTTTTCATTTACTAGTGCAGCGTTGATGAATTGATGAATTGATGAATATAAGTGGAATATAATGCAATTGATGAATTGAAGGGAAACTGATTATTGATGAATTGATGAATATAAGTTTAGAATATGCTGCAATGGTGCATGCTATGGGTTGCTGCAATGCTGCATACCTTTCTCATTTTTGTGTTTTCTTGTTTGTTAATGGCAGAAGAACTCAAGAACTACAAGTCTACAACGGAGGGTTGGATGACTAGGCAGACTAGCAACACTGCAGCCTTGTAGCAGGCCAACAACTTGTTCTCAACTATGTTTGTGATTTGTTAATGTGTTATTGAACAATTTAAAGTTTTGAACTGTGTTTGTGACTTTGTGATTGTATGATTCATTTGTATGAACCTTGTTAAGTTGGTTTATAACTCTTTGTTGATTATTTCATATTACATTTTGAAATTATGCACCAGTTCATAGCAGGAGAACTCCAAAAAATTTGGGCCAGGTCTTATTTTTCATGAAAAAAACTGACCCAATTTAATGTTGGTACAAGGCCCAACCGTACCGTACCAACATATACCGTACCATACCAACATGTCGGTATACCGACTTTGGTGGTTGGTAATGGTAATAAGATTTTGTTTACCGATTATAGTTGGTTGGTAATTGGTAATGGTAAAAAAAACTTGGTAACCGTACCATGCCAGCCCTAGTATTGATACACTGTCCTTGATCTGGAATCGACCCAAAAAAAATTAGTAGCTCTACCATCTTCATCACATTGGATAGCATAGAAGAATTGTGGATTCTTCTAAAGTAATTGAGGACTTCTTGTGCATCTCCATATTCTAACTCCTTGTGTCTCACGTTCCTTAAATGATTATAACAATCCCTATTGTCAAACCCAATATTATGAGAACCACCAAACATTGAAGGAAGTTTACTGATTTGCAAATTCTGCTTCTGGAAAGCTTCTGTTAAATCTTTTGCTGCATCGGCCATATGCCTATTTGACTTCATCATCATTCTTCGAGCCGATGTCACTACTTATGGTTGTGGATGTCATTGAAAATCGAAACCTTCCACTTATTAGTCCATTTATCATGAAGGACTCGCATATTAGCCTTGCACCCACATTTAACAGTTGAACAACTTCTTTGCTTTTTCTTTTCAATCTGTAGGTCTGATAAGACGTATTTGCACACGCATCAATTAACCCTGTACACAGTCATTGTCATCGTATAAAGCAAGTAAGGGTATCGTTCTAAACCGGGGATCCAACCACAGGGTAGATCCATCTAATCTAATCAAAGTTGTCGAAATAAACATAGAGTTTAAAAGATTTGGAGTTTATATTTCGGAAAGATGCAATAAGATAAAGTCCTATATTATTTTTATACATATATACATGTGATCGATCAACAATTACACAAACCAACACCAAACAACAATGCAAGAATATAGAAAACAATTTCTAATCTCATATCAATCTATGCCGAAATACCTAAATCATGCTAGAATCGAAACATGCACATTAGGTTCCTACGTGGTTCCTAAGCCATTAGATGCATTCGAAATCGACTACTTGTTTCATTCGAAACCTTTCACACATCCATGCTCAACGTATCAAACACGAAATCTAACATACTAATTCACTTATGCAATTACGTATCACACAAATAAACTACATGTTCATTAGCACCATCTAAATCCAATTCTAGCATGTAATTTTCGAACACAACAGAGAACACATCAACCTATCCACTACGTATATCAAAGTCATGTAATTCTTTGAAGGATTAACTAATGCGACATCAACTACTTGTCTTAATCACACGTTAATATTATGAAGCAAATCGAAAATTAATAAAACCAAACACTTAGAAATTCTCGGCATAAACTTCAAATCATTGATTAAAAACTAAAAACTATAATTCTTACATCATTCAAAAGTACTTAATATCTCATAGACAAGAATTTAATCGTACTTAAACAAAAACCTAAAACAAACATCAACCATAACAAAGACATACCAATTCGAAAATAGCAGATGAATACACCTTGAAATATTCCTACGTGGTCTATTCTTCAAGTGCACGGAGATCCTAGGCTACGTGCTTCGGATCAAAGGATGGAGTATGGAAATCGGAATTGGGGTCTTTGAATGGTGATGGAATTTTCGGCAGCTGCTTTGGCTTCGGCTAAGTTTTGCAATGTTGATGATACTCTAATACGAGCTATACAGACCCTATTTATACAGAAATAATGAAGAGAAACCCTAGCTGATTCGGTTAAGGAAAGGCAACCCTATTCCAACTCGGTTTCCTTATTGCTCAATGATTCCTCCTTCAATGCAGCTTCTTATCCGAATTTGGACTCCTTCTTCTGATTCCTTGGACCTTCCTACATGTTTATGGATTCATGTAGGCCTCATGTACGAAATCTTGGGCTTTGATGGCAGCCAAAACCAGTGATAGGTCCAGCAAGGTCAGCTTTCCCGGTTTGACCGGGAAACCTTACACTTAACCAAAATATGGCTGCCTTGATGCTTCTTCGTATTTTCTTCTTTTGTCCAGCTTCCTAACACTTCATTAAGGTCTTGATACATCTCTTGACAAATTTGGGAAGCCTTTTGGTGAAGAATCATCTCCCAAAACTCGTTAGACAACTTAGGCAGTTTCTGCCCAGTTTTGCAGCCTGACCTCTGTCCACTATTTTGCTCATAACTCCTTCGTCTCAACTCCGATTGCTGCGATCCAAATGGGGTTAAAAAGTAGACACACACAGCTTTAATTCCATATGTGGCACGCCTTCTAACTCCTCCTGGATCTTGAGATATGATTTTCCAAAGTTGACGTACGTTTTCTGGCAGATTCTGTCCGAGAGCAAAATAATGTCCAAAAGTGTTTCTTCTTTTCCGTGGCCTCACTTGTTGTCATTCATGAGTCCGTTCATCATGATTCCTGATACGTTAAGCGTATTTACCTGTCTCCTGCACATTTAAACAAGATACATCAAAACTGACAGGGTAACAAAATAACGAACCATAGTAAAACGTCCAAGTGCTAGTCCAAAAACGGTTTTCATCATTTAAGTGCAATTTTCTGTATAAAAGTGGTTAGTAGCCACAACTCTACGGAAAAACCCTCTTGACTCTAAAACAAGTAAAAATAAACATACTAAGGCAAAAACAAAGTATAAATAGAGGTGAAAATCTATTAAGAACATGGCGTAAAACGCACTTATCAAACTACCCCACACTTATGCTTTGCTAGTCCCTTAGCAAACACTAAACAAAAACATACTACGATGACTCAATCTAAAGCCTTCAACGATATTGTTTCAGAGATCTTCAACATCATAGTATCAAGAATAGCACAAGAGTCGAAATCGAAAGAATGAATTCACTGGTTAATAAACATGAGATTTCGATGTAACAAGTAAGACATGGTAGAAACAAAGGTGAATTAATCTCGACATGTTCAAAACAAGTTCACATTCAACTCACAAGGGATATGCACTCCAAATCTTTTCTCTCAAGAACATGGCATATGCTTAAAAAGCTTTTCACACACAAGAATTATATAGATAGTGAATTTCAAAATAGACCTCAAGAAAGATACCAATTACATGCACAAATGAACCACAACCATATGCTTATTCATGAAACAAACTCCACAGATCAAATGCTACTTATCTTAAGAATCATGCGGATCTTTAGAAAAGGGATGGCTCAGGGTTCGAATAAGGTAGGATAATAATCAAAGAAAGAGGAATCACAAAGGTCATCCTCAAGGCTAATAAAAACATGGATATCCTCTTTATATCACCAACTAACATCAAGGCCAAATTTCATCATGTTGGACCCATCCTTCACTATAAACATAGTAAAATCGAACAAAGGCTATGTATAACTTTATTAAGCCTTCAGCAAATACATATCATAATTCCAATTTCACAAAAATAAATCATGCCATGGGTGTCCAAATCAAATCTCCACATTGGAAATCTTCTTTTCTTTTCTTTTAGATAATCTTTTCTTTTCATATATTTTTTTTTATTTTCTTTCTCACCCAAAATCGGCATCATAGCATTCACAAGTCCAACCCACACTTAGATCTTTTCGATCACTCCATATTCATACCACAAAACAACATCTCCATCAAGTTTGCAACCAAGGTAGAGATAACTATTCTAGGCAAGGTAAAAAAACATGTTGGTAATCAAAGAAAAGGCTTAACGTAGGCTCAAGGGGGTTCATACTAAGGTGTCCCGAACAGGGCTCATATAGGACTCATGGCTATTTAGATAAAGTGGTGATAACCTAATAAAGATCCAGCAATCCTTTTCCAAATCAAAGTAAGTTATGATATAAAGCTTTGAATGTTTCACAAACAAGTTCTAGTAAATCTCTAGTTCATTGGTTTATCTCTATGGCATGCACATTGACAAATAATGTAATATGAGGTCATAAAACAAATGAAACGATAGATTAAACACTCATCAATGAAAAGGCACATATATGGCTCGAAACTCACAAGGTTAAACATGAAATCAAACATTGTAATGAACATGCTCTGTCTGTACCTAGGTTTCAGTTCCTCATCTACTACTTAAGTGCATGATCTCTTCACATCTATTAACCATTCAATAGCAATGTAATTCAAGAAATCAAGTCCATGCAATCCAATCAACTATGAAATCAAAGATCAAAAATTCATCATCAACGGTTAAAGGCGACTTTCTAGACTCAAAAACTAAAAATCAAGTTTAAAGATCAAAATAAACTTCAAAAATCATGAAAATTTGCCAGAACACCTAAAACAGTATCACAAATACAAACCTAAACTTAAAAATCAAAAACCGAACCTAAAATAAAAATTCAAAAATCACTGTTCACCGAAATCACTATTCACTGAAACCCTAAAAATCACTGTTCACAAAAACACTGTTCACCGAAACTTGCAATAAGCCATTCCCCACCCCACACTTGAAACTGACATTGTCCTCAATGTTCAATATCTAAAACAATGAAAGAACGAAGATAAGGGTTAAGAAAAGCAAACGCTCGTAGACGGCTCCTTCTATGGGTTGCCTCCCATGCAGCGCTTAGGTGTTTATAGTCCTTTAGCCTAGACTCATGCATCCTCATGCTCATGCCGTGAGGTCCTGAAGAGGAACCTCCTCGATGGTGTGATCCACCATGCTCTCCAAATACGGTTTCAAGCGATGTCCATTAACCTGAAATTCAGATCCCTTGACCATGCTTTTGATCATTACTGCACCAGAAGGAAAAACATTAGTGATAACAAAAGGTCCTATCCACCTAGAGCGTAGTTTGCCTGGAAACAACCTAAGTCTAGAATTAAATAAGAGAACTTTTTGGCCAATAACAAAGTCTTTCTTTCGAATCATCCTGTCATGGAACGCCTTGGTTTTCTCTTTATAGATCACGGCAGAATCGTAGGCCTCATTCCGGATCTCCTCAAGTTCACACAATTGTAGCTTCCTATGCAATCCGGCCTCATCTATGTCCATGTTGAACTGCTGTACCGCCCACCAAGCTTTGTGCTCTAACTCCACAGGCAAGTGACATGCCTTACCATAGACCATTCGAAAAGGGCTCATGCCTAAAGGATTTTTGTATGCCGTCCTATAAGCCCAAAGAGCATCATCCAATCGTTGGCTCCAATCTTTGCGTGATGGCTTCACACTCTTCTCTAAAATCCGCTTAATCTCCCGGTTACTAAGCTCTACTTGTCCACTTGTTTGAGGGTGATAAGGTGTAGCAACCTTATGCCTTATTCCATACTTTTTCATGAGAGCTTCAATTGTCCGGTTGCAAAAGTGAGAACCTCCATCACTGATGATAGATTTCGGCATGCCGAACCTGGAGAAGATGTTAGAACGTAGAAAATCTGCAACAACTCGAGAATCGTTAGTCCGGGTGGCCTTGGCTTCCACCCATTTCGACACATAATCAACACAAACGAGTATGTACAGAAAACCCTGAGAATTTGGAAAAGGTCCCATGAAATCAATACCCCAACAGTCAAATATTTCAACATGTATAATAGGTTGCATAGGCATTTCATCCCTAGGTCCTAAATTCCTTGTTCTTTGACATCTATCACATGAAGCACAATACATATGAGCATCTCGAAAAATAGTAGGCCAGAAAAATCCACAGTTAAGAATTTTCAATGCAGTCCTACGTGAACCAAAGTGACCTCCACATGCTTGTTCATGGCAAAAGCTAAGAATAGATTTATGCTCAGTTTCAGGAACACACCTCCTAATAATTTGATCTACACAATGTTTCCACAAATAAGGTTCATCCCACACATAATGTTTAGCTAGTGCCTTGAGTCTTTTTCTAGCATGATATGACATAGAGTTTGGAAAATCCTTGGTAACTAAATAATTTACAATGTCTGCATACCAAGGATCACTTACCTCACTTACCTTGAAGAGCTGCTCATCCGGAAAACATTCTTGGATAGCAATGGCATCTTCATCACGCACCAAACGTGACAAGTGGTCGGCAACCACATTGTCGCATCCTTTCTTGTCCTTAATCTCCAAGTCAAACTCTTGTAGGAGCAGGATCCATCGAATTAATCTCGGCTTGGCATCCTTCTTTGTCAACAAATACTTCAAAGCAGCATGATCAGTATAAGCAATAACTTTAGATTGAAGTAAGTAAGAACGAAACTTATCCAAAGCAAAGATGACTGCGAGAAGTTCTTTCTCGGTGGTGGTGTAGTTTTGTTGCGCATTATCGAGCGTCCTTGAGGCATAATAGATGGCATAGGGCTGCTTGTCTCTCCTTTGTCCTAGCACGGCCCCAACTGCATGATTTGAAGCATCACACATAAGCTCAAATGGCAAACTCCAATCCGGTGGCGCCATGATCGGTGCCGTGCACAATGATTCCTTCAACTTCTCGAATGCGGCCTTGCACTCCTCATCAAAATGGAATGGCACCTCCTTTTGCAGTAGAGAACTCAAGGGTCTTGCTATTTTCGAAAAGTCTTTAATAAACCTGCGATAAAATCCTGCATGTCCAAGAAAGCTTCGAACATCCCTCACACTTGTGGGAATGGGTAAGTGACGCACAAGATCTATCTTCGATTTATCAACTTCAATACCCCTAGAGCTAACAATATGACCTAACACTATACCCTGAGTAACCATGAAGTGACATTTTTCCCAATTAAGCACAAGATTAGTTTCCTCACATCTCTTAAGCACAAGTTCAACATTATGCAAACATGAATCGAAATCTCCACCATAGACAGAAAAATCATCCATAAACACTTCTATCTTAGAACCTATGTACTCAGAGAATATATGATACATGCATCTTTGGAACGTACCTGGAGCATTGCAAAGTCCGAATGGCATGCGTCGATATGCAAATGTACCGAATGGACAAGTAAAAGTGGTCTTCTCTTGGTCCTCCTCCGCAACACTTATTTGATTGTAACCGGAATATCCATCAAGAAAACAATAAAACGAGTGACCGGCTAACCTCTCAAGCATTTGATCAATAAAGGGCAGCGGCATGTGGTCCTTCCTTGTAGTAGCATTAAGCTTCCGGTAATCAATACACAACTCTATGACCGGTCACGGTTCGTTGAGGCACCAACTCGTTTTCAGCATTCTTCACAACTGTGATCCCACTCTTCTTTGGCACAACTTGAACCGGTGAAATCCACCTTGAATCCGAGATAGGATAGATGACTCCACAATCAAGTAACTTAGTCACCTCATCCTTCACAACTTGCATCATAGGTGGGTGAAGTCGACGTTGTCCTTCCTTGGTTGGTTTCGCACCATCCTCTAAAAGAATTCGATGGACACACATAGTAGGGCTGATTCCCTTGATGTCGGCTAAAGTCCATCCAATAGCCGTCTTGTGTCGCTTCAATACTGCAATCAATCTCTCCTCTTGGTCCTTCTCTAATGATGATGACATGATAACCGGCAATGTCTCATTCTCTCCCAAGTACACATACTTCAAGTGTTCCGGAAGGACCTTGAGATCTAACTTTGGAGCTTGAACAATGGATGGCAGAAACTTGTTAGATGTAGAGAAAATTGGACTAAAGGGAGAGTAGGTTACCTCAGCCGCGACCTCAAGAGAAGCCGCGGTTTCTATGAGAGCAAGAGGCACGGCCTCTTGCTGCATTGTACAAGTTTTTGATCCAAACTTGTCATATCCGATCCCTTTAGCTAGGGTGAGAGCCAAGATGTCTTGAGTTATCATTTCAACATGTTCTTCTGCAAGAGAATCCACCACATCAATAGAAAAAGAATCACGAAAAATTTCGGGAAGTGGATACCTCATAGCGTCGAATACGTTATAACTAATGATGTCGCCATCAATTTCAAACGTTATCTCTCCGGAATGGACATCAATCTTGGTCCTAGCAGTCCTCATGAATGGCCTTCCCAACAGAATGGGAATTTCCTTGTCATCTGCATCTGTGGGTTCCATGTCAATGACATAGAAATCTGCAGGAAAAGTTAGATTAGCAACCTGCACCAAAACATCCTCAACATATCCCAAAGGGATTGTATTAGAACGGTCAGCTAGTCTAATAATAATATCATCCTTTTTTAATGCACCTAGACCTAAGTCCGCATAAAGATAAGAAGGCATGACATTAATAGATGCACCTAGATCTAACATGATCTTGTCAAAACTATGAGTGCCAATAGTGCAAGGAATAGAAAAACTCCCTGGATCCTTAAGCTTTGGTGGTAATTTCCTTTGAAAAACCGCAGAGATGGTTTCATTCATAACCGCCACATCCTTCTCTCGTGGAAGCCTCTTGTTAGTGCACAACTCTTTTAAGAACTTAGCATACTTAGGATTTTGTTGAATGCACTCCAACAATAGCATGTTCACTTCCACCTTCTTGAATAACTCAACCATTGCACGATCAGCTTCATCGTGCTTTGATTTTGCAAACCTGTTTGGGAAAGGGTATCGAGTATGGATGTTAGATGAAACTAAACCACTAGAACTAGAAGACTTACCTTTTTCCTTTGCACCTTTCGGATCAGTAGGGACTGCATGAGGGTGAGGCACGGCCTCACCACCTTGTATCTTCTCGGACTCGGCAGAAAAGTCTGCCGGACTGCCCCTCGGACCGCCGCCTTGCTGCTCGGACCCTGGCAGGGTTGCTGCCGGAATTTGCTCCACAAAAACCTCCTCTACATTCTCATCTTCCTCCTCTTGCAACAGCTCAACATCTTCTCCTTTAGAAGTCCCCAACTTCTTCAACAATGGCTCCTCAAAAACTCTCCCACTCCGAGTTGCAACTACCTTGAATTGTCCTGCATTTGGATTTGGCAAAGTTTGTCCCGGCAACTTACCACTTTCATGAATTTTACCCATGAAATCAATAACTTGTCTCATCTGCTTCTTTAACTCCGTGATCTCTTTAGAATTAGCTTGTTGACCTGTCACTAAAGCTTGAGTTGCAGATGTTAAATTCTGTTGCCCTTGAGCAAGGGACTTCAAGAGTTCATCATAATTTGGAGTAGAAAAACTAGCATTATTAGGCACAAAATTAGAAGAGTTGGGAACAAAACCTTGAGGTACCTGAGGCCTCATAAACAAACCTGAAGGACGAGGTCCTTGAGCTTGAGGATTATTCGGTTGAACACCATTACTCCAACGAAAGTTGGGATGATCTCTGATTCCAGGATTGTAGGTGTTCGAGTAAGGGTCATATTTCTGCCTCTGTTGTCCCATGTAATTCAACTCCTCCTCGCTCAATGCACCATTCGGACATGTATCCGAATTATGATCTGTCATTGAACAAATTCCACATGTTTGTGGACCAATAGTCGAACCGGCCATGGCCTTGACCAAGACATCGAGCTTCCTCTCCATGGTGATCATTTGGTTCCGAGCTCCCACGTCATACACGCCTCCACTTCGGCCTCCTGCTGTCTTCCTTGAGTTCTTGGTACTAAATTGACGATTGTTATCCGCCAAGTCCTCAATCAAAGCATAAGCTTGAGTTCCGGTCTTGTTCATAAATGTGCATCCACTAGCAGAATCGATCATACCTCTGTTGGCATTGTCCAATCCTTCATAGAAAAACTGAACCAACTCATCTAAACTGATTCCATGGTGTGGACACTTGCGCTGAAGCTCCTGAAACTCCTCCCAAGCCTCATAAAACGTATCTCCATCCTTCTGAGTGAAGTTCTGAATCTCCCTCCTAAGTTTCTTAGTGAGTTGAGCGGGGAAGAATTGCTTCAAGAACCTCTTGGTCATGTCATCCCAAGTTGTAACCACCCCTGAAGGCAAAGAGTACAACCAACGCTTGGCGTCATCCTTCAAGGTGAATGGAAACAAAAGTAACCTCAAAGTGTCTGAAGGCAGATGGGTGATAGCTTGGAGTTGACAGATGTCAAGAAACTCCCTTAAGTGCACGTTCGGATCTTCCATGGCCGAGCCTGAGTACTTCGGCAGTTGTCCAAGTAGCTGAACTGGAATAGAGAAGTGAGCTTGATCCGGAACTGTAACAGAAATGCATGATGGTGAAGCTGGAGTAGTGGGGTTGAAAGCATCTTTGAGCGGCATGTTGGCCATGACAAAGTTGGACTGATTTTTCTCAAAAGCTTGCTCGGTCTCGGCCTCGGATCCGGATGAAGAATCCTCGGACTGAATTCGGAATGGAGATGGTGGTTCTTGATCTGCAAGTTCTCGCGGTGATGCCGTGCTACTACTTGCTGCCTTTTGTGTCTTCTTTTGTTTTCTGCAAACACGGTTAATCTCCGGATTCAAAGGAACAAGATCTCCTTGTGAAGATGACCGAGTAGCGCGAGGTAGCATGCACGTCTAGCACCTGAAAAAAAAAAACCAATTGGCCAAGATCACGTTAGAATACATGAGAATGAAATTAAAATCAAAACAATTAACTATTCTAGTTACAAAAGCATTTCAACAATCATACATGGCACCAATCTTTATAATTACAAAAGCACACAACTATATACATTGAACCAACTATACAAATATTCACATATAGACATATATACAATGCAAATTTCGACAATTAAAAAGATTGAGGATCCCGAAGGATCCCCGGCAACGGCGCCATTTGATAAGACGTATTTGCACACGCATCAATTAACCCTGTACACAGTCATTGTCATCGTATAAAGCAAGTAAGGGTATCGTTCTAAACCGGGGATCCAACCACAGGGTAGATCCATCTAATCTAATCAAAGTTGTCGAAATAAACATAGAGTTTAAAAGATTTGGAGTTTATATTTCAGAAAGATGCAATAAAATAAAGTCCTATATTATTTTTATACATATATACATGTGATCGATCAACAATTACACAAACCAACACCAAACAACAATGCAAGAATATAGAAAACAATTTCTAATCTCATATCAATCTATGCCGAAATACCTAAATCATGCTAGAATCGAAACATGCACATTAGGTTCCTACGTGGTTCCTAAGCCATTAGATGCATTCGAAATCGACTACTTGTTTCATTCGAAACCTTTCACACATCCATGCTCAACGTATCAAACACGAAATCTAACATACTAATTCACTTATGCAATTACGTATCACACAAATAAACTACATGTTCATTAGCACCATCTAAATCCAATTCTAGCATGTAATTTTCGAACACAACAGAGAACACATCAACCTATCCACTACGTATATCAAAGTCATGTAATTCTTTGAAGGATTAACTAATGCGACATCAACTACTTGTCTTAATCACACGTTAATATTATGAAGCAAATCGAAAATTAATAAAACCAAACACTTAGAAATTCTCGGCATAAACTTCAAATCATTGATTAAAAACTAAAAACTATAATTCTTACATCATTCAAAAGTACTTAATATCTCATAGACAAGAATTTAATCGTACTTAAACAAAAACCTAAAACAAACATCAACCATAACAAAGACATACCAATTCGAAAATAGCAGATGAATACACCTTGAAATATTCCTACGTGGTCTATTCTTCAAGTGCACGGAGATCCTAGGCTACGTGCTTCGGATCAAAGGATGGAGTATGGAAATCGGAATTGGGGTCTTTGAATGGTGATGGAATTTTCGGCAGCTGCTTTGGCTTCGGCTAAGTTTTGCAATGTTGATGATACTCTAATACGAGCTATACAGACCCTATTTATACAGAAATAATGAAGAGAAACCCTAGCTGATTCGGTTAAGGAAAGGCAACCCTATTCCAACTCGGTTTCCTTATTGCTCAATGATTCCTCCTTCAATGCAGCTTCTTATCCGAATTTGGACTCCTTCTTCTGATTCCTTGGACCTTCCTACATGTTTATGGATTCATGTAGGCCTCATGTACGAAATCTTGGGCTTTGATGGCAGCCAAAACCAGTGATAGGTCCAGCAAGGTCAGCTTTCCCGGTTTGACCGGGAAACCTTACACTTAACCAAAATATGGCTGCCTTGATGCTTCTTCGTATTTTCTTCTTTTGTCCAGCTTCCTAACACTTCATTAAGGTCTTGATACATCTCTTGACAAATTTGGGAAGCCTTTTGGTGAAGAATCATCTCCCAAAACTCGTTAGACAACTTAGGCAGTTTCTGCCCAGTTTTGCAGCCTGACCTCTGTCCACTATTTTGCTCATAACTCCTTCGTCTCAACTCCGATTGCTGCGATCCAAATGGGGTTAAAAAGTAGACACACACAGCTTTAATTCCATATGTGGCACGCCTTCTAACTCCTCCTGGATCTTGAGATATGATTTTCCAAAGTTGACGTACGTTTTCTGGCAGATTCTGTCCGAGAGCAAAATAATGTCCAAAAGTGTTTCTTCTTTTCCGTGGCCTCACTTGTTGTCATTCATGAGTCCGTTCATCATGATTCCTGATACGTTAAGCGTATTTACCTGTCTCCTGCACATTTAAACAAGAGACATCAAAACTGACAGGGTAACAAAATAACGAACCATAGTAAAACGTCCAAGTGCTAGTCCAAAAACGGTTTTCATCATTTAAGTGCAATTTTCTGTATAAAAGTGGTTAGTAGCCACAACTCTACGGAAAAACCCTCTTGACTCTAAAACAAGTAAAAATAAACATACTAAGGCAAAAACAAAGTATAAATAGAGGTGAAAATCTATTAAGAACATGGCGTAAAACGCACTTATCAAGGTCACATGTTTCTCCCTCATCATCCTCATCTCTCTCGTCTGTCTCTTTCAGAACATCCGCCTTTGGATTTTGCATTGCATGTTTACCTTGATGTGCACAAACAAATGATCTACCTGTCACTACCTTTGAATGTGATCTAGACTTCGATGAACTTCAAATTCGAATCCAAAAACCTTCTTGTCGACCATAATCTTCGTAATATTTTCCGGTCTCTTCCAATGTATCAAATTGCATTCCCACATAAGGCATGATTTTAATTTACGAACATCTATTTTTGGAGAATGGTTACCAGCTGCCTCATCGCTTGATAATCGGTTCATTGAGGATCCAAGATTGTCATCTTCTGAAGCTAAGTCCATCAAGGCTACTACAAGATTATGAAAATTCATTAGAGAAGACTTATGCCTAGAATAGGTAGTGGCTAACTGAAATTCTTAGATAGTGTATGAGAATTTGACAACAAACAGTAGTACAGTAACATACACTACAGAAGAAAAAAAACTAAGTTGCATAAAAGCTTCTCTTATATATTTACATGGACAACAATCATAAGCTCTTCTTTTCCATTCAAGTACAAATATTCAGGCTGTTTTTTTTGTTATTTGTCAAAACAAATCTGTGAACTCCCTTCACTTAAAAAAGAAAAAAAAACCTAAACCCTACACTTACGAAAAGGCAACCATACATATATATATGTACCCCATGTCAATATAGTTTCTTTAGTTTTTCTGGGCTATAGAAGATGTAGGTTTCCTTGGCAGTATAAATATATCAAATACCACAAACTTCGATTCAATTACTAAACCCTAAATCTAGTTATCTGTAATGCTATGTCGACAAAAAGAAGAAGAAGATAAATATGTACGTACATACCTGTATTCTTGTTGTAAGTTGATAGATGAGAGAATCCGGTTAGAGATCGTGCGTCCAAGGTTTGTTCTTCTACCCTCTTGTTGTTCGTCGTTTCTTTTTTTCTTTCTTTTTATAAATGGATACGATTTTTTTTTGATTTGGTCTTTTATTTTAATAAAGAAAAGTAAATCTAATTTGTTATGAAAATAGGTAACGCCATGTCACCTTCCACATGACATTCTTTTGTTGACATCATATTAGCAAGTAATCTAGACCGTTAAAAGTTTTAAAATCTAACAATCACTAAGGTGTGTCAAAAAGTGTGTAAAAAATGGTCATTGAACCGGATCCTATAATTAAATATTACCTCATATGCTCCTGCATCAGACTCTCTTAGTTGGAAAAAAATCGTCCTTGAATTTGAACCATTAATTGTAAAAATTCCAGACAAAATCTTTCATTGCTTCAAATCTTCTTTTGACAGATTAGCTTGCAATTGAGTTCTTTCTTTCCAAATAAATAGATATTTGGAATAAATGTTTGATTGTGATCCAATAAATTTTCTTGTCAACTTTAATCTCACAATCCCAAAATTTTCTCCATCATCCTTGATTTGATTGAAAAATTAACTACGACTTTGGGAATCTGCATAATGAAGACATTAACCCAAGAAAATCAACATAATTATTGTTAGTATCATTCTTCAATTCCTTAATTGCATCCTTATGTCTTCATCTTTTTCCATGACATAATTGTCATAGCAAACCTCACAAAAACAATCATCGTAAATCGGTGGCTTACTAAAAATCCACAACACCATATTTTTCTTCGTTTTCTGAATAATTATTGACTGAAAAAGTAAAGATAAATTTTTGAACCTTCATAGTCGAAACTAACAGGCCCTTCTCTTTCATCTAATTCATACAACGGAGCACTGTAATGAAATGGGCCAATGCATATCTTCCCGTCGGAATCGTCACCATCTTTGTTGAAATTTTCGATGTGATCAATACGTTGATGATAGGGGATAACGTTTCTCTCGCTGTCTGAATTCTTACGACCCTGTCGCCGAGCTTCAATGTGATTGATACGCACCAAAAGTTTCTGAAACATCCTTTTGATTTCAGCCATGTGGTTGTTGACGTCACGACCTTTCATTCTGAAACCTCTGCCTCTTCATCCGACCTGAGATATGGAATTCACCAAGCTCTCACCAGAGCTCTGATACCAACTAATGCGCATCAGGTATCAATAATTGATCTCTAACAGTCACTCAACAGACACTAAAAATAAGGGCTAACAAACTCATAAGAAAATGACAAATCTATGCCGTAAATAAACTGATTTAATTCATAAAATATCATATCTCTAACAACTATTACAATACCTATATTTATATAGGTTACAATACTTGAAGAGCAAGTAAGGTTTAACTAAAAAAAGAAAACTAATTAAACATAAATCTTAATAATTATAAAATAATTCTTTAAACTATATTAATAATGAAATATCAAAGATTACAAATCTCTAATCAAATATTGTCTCATATGCTCTTGCATCAAAAATGATATTACATGAATAGAAAAATATTTCGACATGATCATCTGGCATATGAAAGTATTGTCAGATGGACATAATTGGGAGCTAAATCAGCTAATTGCCATATGCGTAAGGTAATTATCTAAAAACTTCGTATGTCATTTAATTCATTCTTCATATAAAAGGGAAGAGCAACTTGAAAGAAATATTTAATTATAGGGATTAATTTATTTCATTATACATGCTAAATATACACTAAACAGAGTAATTGTATTGTGTTATATATAAAGTAGAAGGGATGTTGAGCTAGTACAATTCAAGTAGCTGATAGAATCGCTCTGCAAGGCGTTCATGGATTTTCACCCTGCCATGATGTTTCTTATTTCTTACCTCACACTCTCTCTTATTACTAGTTTTCATACAACGGTGGACGCAAGATCCACTATATCAAATATTGAAGAATTACAACTGAGGAAGGAACCTGTTGATTCTATGAAGACCATCAAGGTACTAACGAGACCTCTAGACTACGATTAATAAACTTCTTTCCTAGACGCAATAAGGTGCAATCTAAATCCTTCTGTGTGCAATTTAGTATTAGTAATATTACTAACGAACTTTATTTCATTAATATTACGCAGACTCGACACGGTGACATCTATGATTGTGTGGATATCTACAAACAACCAGCATTTGATAATCCTTTGCTCAAAGATCACAAAATCCAGGTTTTTAAAAAGGAAATACATATTTAATGGCATTTTTTTATTATGATGATCACGTATAGATTATAGCTTATCAAAATTATTTACAAAGAACTACCAATGAGGGTTGGTTGAGTTGGATATGGGAGGACTTGAGGTGTAAACCCACACAAGTTCGATCCCCGCTACCAACAATCCCTCATTGGTAGGTAATCTGTAAAATGTCCCTGGATCCTTGGGCTGTAAAAAGCCCTTGGGCCGCTGGGTGAGAGTGTGGTCTCTTCGAGGAATGCCTCCGTGCTCTTGAAGAGGGTGCCACCTCTCAGTAAACGTGGGTGAAATTTCCCCCCAGTCAGTAAATCCGAAAGCCTCCGGGCCTAGGTCGCAGGGTTTGCCCTGGCCTTGATAAGTAGGGAAGCCCCCCTCTTATCCAAACTTTTTCTTACCAAAAAAAAATTATTTACAAAGAACTGGAAACATTACATAGTTATTTTACATATTTGTAGAAAAACATAACTATGCTGTATAAAACACAAGTAGAAAAACACACTTAGGCGACGGAAATTTTCCAAACCAAAAAATTTATGTCGCTTAAGAAGCTCTTAAGCGACGGAATTATGAAGGCTATGAAAATTTCAGTCGCTTAAGCTCTTCCACTTAAGCAACGAAAATTTTTGCTTAAGCGACGGAAAGCTCAGTCGCTTAAGTAAAATTTCAAATTTTCACCATTTGGCTCTCCAAAAATGAATAAAAAAGCGACAGAAATTTTAACCATTTGGCGCTCAAAATTTTTGAAATTTACTTAAACGACGGAAAGTAGTTCCATCGCTTAAGCAATGATTCAAATTTTAAAATCCTGCCTAAGTGAAGAACAGAAGAAGAAGAGGAAGCATGTGAAGAGAAAAAGAAAAAGAAGAAGAAGAGGATGAAGAAGAAGAAGAAAAAGAAGGTGGTAGCGGTGGTGGCGGTGGTGGTACTGTAGTGGTTGCGTAAGAGGTGGTACGGTGGTTGTAGTGACGGAGGAAGAACAACAAGAAGAAGAAACATTTTGTAGAACAAAAAAAATCGGTCGGAAATCCGTCTGAGAAAAAAAAATGAAAAAATCTAAGACTTAAGCGACGGAAACATTGCGTCGCCTAAGACATAGTTTAAGCGACGGAATGATGAATTTTCGTCGCTATGAAAATACGACCGAGTTTAGGCGACGGAAAGTCGGGCTTAAGCGACATGACATTTCCGTCGTCTAAGACCGTTTTTCTATATTGATACATTAATAATAATACACAGGTAATTAGTCATCAAATTTAAAATCAAATATTTCAAATGATCCTGTAATGGAAGTGCATGCTCATATTGATTTATATATTTATATAATATTGACAGATGAACCCAAGCTTTTCTCAAAACCTTGATGTGCAAAATGCTACCTCACCGAGCAGCGTAACAATTGGGCTGACTGAGGAAGGATGTCTGAAGGGAACTGTTCCCATTCGGAGAGTGACAACGGAAGAACTAACAAGAACAAAAACTAGCTTTAGGAAACATTTGCCATACTATTACCCTACAGCTGCGGGTGATGACCAACCTAAGAACTTAATTGTAAGTTTTACGTACTATTCTATTCCCACACATACTCATTGTATAACATGCATTTGAATTATTCTTAACAATACAGTTTCGTTGTGTACATATTAGTATGCAGGATATTCAACAAAGGATGGAACTGGTCCACATTACGCAGCTGGAGGAGCAGTCAGTGTAAACAACCCTAGTATTTCTCCTGGACAACTGAGTGGATCTGTATTATCAGTTGAAGGAGGTCCTCCAGAACAGTTTAGTAGCATACGTGCGGGATGGATTGTACGCATACCCTAAACCATATATATTAGCATAATGTAAATTTTAATTGCAAAATGGAAAAATCACCAAGTATCTAACTCTGTGTCCTCATTGAACATTTTATTTCAGGTGAACACTGATAAGTTTGGGGATGGTCACACTCGTCTATACGCAATTTGGGGAGTACGTATCTTTCACGATCTCCCTACAATCACACAATATTTGGTAGTATTGACTTATGAAATATACAAACAAAATTTTGTTTTATAAAACGCAGCAAGCAACAAATGGTGTCATGCATGGTTGCTACAACACAGATTGTCCAGGTTTTGTTCAAATAGATAAGAGTATAACACTTGGTATGGTGTTTGAGCAAGTTTCTGTCCCTGGTGGAACTCAGTACTATGTCAACCGACAAATACAGTTGGTAAGTAGTAGCTTCTAGCTAGTACTAGTAGAGGAAAATAACCAGTTAAATTTACAGTATATATTAGAGCAACTCTAACAAAATATTACCACACAATAATTGGATTTATATTGATCATTACAGGATAAAGTATTAAATTATGCCTGAAGACTGAAATGCATAATTACTGAAGTTAAGATCGTTTCACAATGAATCACAAATACAATATACTGTATAAACCAAAATCACGTAAGAAGCAAAGAGGTGATTACCATATCTGTTGGGATCGTTGGGAATACCATTCATGGAAGTCATCCTTGAGAGCAGCACAGCAACACAATCTGCAATATCACAATAACAGCACCAAGGAAAATCTTCTATGCTATACTACGTTTCTCACAGAATGGGACTGTTTGATCTCAATGAAATGTGTGTAGTTAGCATAGGGACTTTCTACTGGTATATATAGAGGCCTAGAAAACAAACTCGTTCTCATCCCATAAAGAGTTCGAGTTTTACTTAACGTTTATTAATACAAGTCTTTAGGTTTATCTCAAAAACTTAATGTTGATAGGTTAATCAAATTGATAAGTCTCCAACTTCTAATGAGAGACATATACCTCAATAGATAACAAGATAAAGTTTATATTTATGTTTCTACTAATTATATTCAAGTTATCAAACACTATTTATTTAAACAAGGATAATGTAGAGTCCAAATTGTTTTCCAACAATCTCCCACTTGGACCAAGTTATCATTGTGTATAGTATTTGAGCTGTAATGAATTATATTAGTTCTATAGTGCGCATTGAAACATAAGAACAACTCAAACTTATCCAGCTTGGTCAATATGCAGAATTGATGCAGAACCTAAGATTGAATTTAATCATATGACTAAATCAATTGAAGATCACTAACAACAACGTTGCACATCACATAAGCATAGTAAGATAAACAGAAGAGCAAAAATAAATTATGTCTACCTTGATTTTATTTGCTCAAGTCCTCTGAATGATTTTGAATAATTCAAAATCTTGTCAGCAAGTTTGTAAAAGAGTGAACCTGTCCTTGCTATCCTTAATCTGCATAATGGTTCACTTCTCTGCATGTTTACACAATTATATACACATAATCATTCATAAGATGTATATTTGAAAATATGACTTTTATTGATGAAACATGAAATACAATGAGATGTTCCTAATTCTGAAAAGAAATCTACTGAAGAGAACTAAAATCCTAAAAATGAAAAGGTGACTCCCACATAACTCAAGCATCTAAATCTGAGAGAATTCCCAGATTTTCAACATGTCTCTGAAAACATTCAACTGATAAAGGTTTAGTGAATGGATCTGCAAGTTGATTTTTTGTATCAACATTGAGTACTTCTATGTCACCAAGTTCAACCCTTTGTCTCACACTATAGTACTTAAGGTCTAAATGCTTGGAATTATTTGATCTTTTGTTGTTCTTGGCAAAAAAGACAGCTGCCTCATTGTCACAGAACATCTTAAGTGCTCCCTGAACTAAAAATTTTAGAGCATCAATCTGTATCAAAAAATTCCTAATCCATAAGCATTCACAGAGCCCTTCATACATGGCTATGGACTCAGCTTGCATTGTGGAGGTAGTGATTAATTTTTGTTTCATGGTTCTCCATGTCATAGCACCTCCTGCAAGCATAAATACATAGCCGCTTGTTGACTTCATGTCATTAGGATATTCTCCTGCAAAATCTGAATCAGTGTATCCTACTAACTCAAGTTTTTCAACTTTTCTGTAGACTAGCATGTGAGACTTAGTTCTCTGTAGATATCTTAAGACTTTCTTCCCTGCAACCCAATGCTCATGAGTAGGATTGGATTGATACCTAGATAGAATTCCTACGGCAAAAGCTAAGTCAGGTCTGGTGCAGACCTGCGCATACATCAAGCTGCCAATTAACCCAGCATAAGGCCTGCTGTCCATAACTTTGTCACCTTCAATCTTCCCCCCATTTTTAGTGATTTTAGATAGCTTGTCACCTTTAGACATAGGAACTAGACCAGGATTATAGGTTGTCATATTGAAACGTTTCAGAACCTTACAAATGTAAGCATTCTGAGATAAGCCTAAGGTTCCAAGTTTCCTGTTCCTCTTAATTTCAATTCCCAAAACATAATGGGCTTCACCAAGGTCTTTCATATCGAAACTGCTAGATAGAAAGGCTTTTGTAGCATTTAGCAACTTCATATCAGTGCTAGCTAACAGGATGTCATCAACATATAATATGAGAAAAATAAAATTTTTCCCAACTGTCTTTAGGTATACACACTCATCAACTGTATTTTCTATAAAACCAAAAGATGAAATAACTGAATCAAACTTCTTGTGCCACTGCCTAGAAGCTTGCTTAAGTCCATAAATTGATCTTTGAAGTTTGCATACATAGTTTTCCTTTCCAGGTTCTAAAAAACCCTCAGGTTGCTTCATATAGATTTCTTCTTCTAATTCTCCATTAAGAAATGCAGTTTTAACGTCCATTTGATGAAGTTCCATATTAAAATGAGCTACTAGAGCCATGATAATTCTGAATGAATCTTTAGTGGACACAGGAGAAAAAGTTTCATTATAATCTATTCCTTCCTTTTGTGTGAATCATTTAGCTACAAGCCTAGCTTTATGTCTTTCAATATTTCCAGTTTCATCTCGTTTTGATTTGAAAACCCATTTGCAACCTATGGCTTTATGTTGTAGAGCTGGTTTGACCAGTGTCCACACTTTATTTTGTCTTATAGACATTAATTCAGCTTCCATGGCCAGCTGCCATTGTTGATGATTTTCACTTTCAACAGCTTGTCTATAGGTTTTTGGATCATCTTCTTCTGCAAGAAGCTCATCCGTTTCTTGCAAATAGACAATGTAGTCACTGTTTTCATCATATGTGGGTTTTCTTTGTCTTTGGGATCTTCTAATTTCTGGTTGTACTGTAATTTCTGGTTGTTCTTGCTCTATGTTTTCAGTGTTTTCAACTGCAACATGATCATTTTCTGTAGGCTCCATTAAAATTGGATTTTGATATATGTTTTGAGTTTGCATATTTACTGTAGTTGTGTTTTGGTTATGTAGTAAGGGTAGATAAGCTTCTAATGTTTCATCACTTGAGATTTCCTCAAAATCTGAAGAGAGATCTTCAAAAATTGAGTTGTATATAGTCTCATCTAGGAATTTTGCTTGACCTGTTTCAAAAATCCTTAGTGAATGTTTAGCTGCATAAAACTTATAACCCTTTGATTTTTCACAATACCCTATAAAATTGCAACTCACTGTTTTGGACCCTAACTTTTCAGTTAAAACATTTGGTATTTTAGCTTCAGCCTTGCATCCCCATACATGTAAGTGATGCAGGCTTGGCTTTCTGCCACACCAGATCTCAAATGGTGTTGTTTCTACAGCCTTGCTGGGTGTTCTGTTGCAAATGTAATTTGCAGTTCTTAAGGCTTCACCCCACAAGAATCTTGGCAGACCTGAGGTGCACATCATGCTCCTCACCATATTTAGGAAAGTTCTATTTTTTCTTTCTGCTACTCCGTTTTGTTGGAGATTATAAGGGTTAGTGTACTGGGCCTTAATGCCATGTTCCTGAAGGTATGAAGCAAAAGGTCCCTTTTGCTGGCCTGCCTCAGTGTATTTTCCAAAGTATTCCCCTCCCCTATCAGATCTTACTGTTTTGATTTTTCTTTCAAGCTGTAACTCCACTTCAGATTTGTAAATTTTAAAAGCTTGGAGTGGTTGTGTTTTTTCTGATATTAAATAGATATAGCAGTATCTTGAACAATCATCTGTAAATGTTATGAAGTATGTGTTTCCACATATGGTTTTATGTTTAAAAGGTCCACATATATCAGTGTGTATAAGTTCTAAGAGATTTTGACTTTTTACTGCAATTTTGTTGTGTTTGTTAGCCAACTTTCCCTTATAACATTCTACACAATCATTTAGATCATGAAAGTTTAGTTCATGTAGAGTCTTATTCTTTATCAGTGTTTTGAGTCTATCCTTAGAAATATACCCTAGTCTTCTATGCCATAAAAAAGCAGACTTATTATCATATATTGATTTTTTAACACCAATAGTAGTGTTAGACTTAAGTGTGTTTTCATTATTTTCAATTAACGTAATATCTTGTTTTGCAACAGAACAATTTAATTGTAAATAATCATTAACAAAAACACCACAAAATTCTGAACCTTGAAAAATTTGTAATCCATCATGATCAATAATAAGTTTACATTTCAACTTAATTAGCAAAAAAACTGAAAGCAAATTTCTTTTAAGGGAAGGGATAAAGAAAACATTTTCCAGAAAAAGACTTTTATTTGAACCTAAGTCCAACTGTAGAGAGCTAATGGCTTTAACAGCCACCTTCATGTCATTTGCCATGTATACTGTATTCTCATGCCTCTGAGGTGTTCTCCTCTTTAGCAAACCCTGCATTGAGTTGGTTATATGAATTGGTGAGCCTGAATCCAACCAAAAGGTGTTTGCTTTTACATTTATGAAGTTCACTTCTAGAGTAAATGCAGTTTTATCAAACAAAGAAACAGAATAATAACCAGAAAAACAACTTAAATCAATTAGAGAGTTATAGGCCGTACCCTTTTTCACCATCCACTTCTTGAATCCATCGCATCTAACTCCTCAGGTTGCTCTTCATTAAAACACATATCCATGTTATTCATGGACATGTAGAAATCGACCTCATTCTTCCAAAAAATTAAGCCCAGTAAGGACATGAACCTATCCTAGTGTCAGCACATCACCTCCTATCATGATAGAAATCAATGCAGATGAGTTTCAAAGTCATATGAGTATATAATGTGTAAACTGCAGTATATGTATCAGTCCATATAGGTAAACATTTAAGTCTAACTACTGAAACATATCTTAAGTGTCCCATGAAGTTTATACTAGATAATACCTTTATGGCATAAAATCCAATATCTGTAATTTCTAAAATGTATTATCATGGTCATGTAATGTCAGATGTATATTGAAAACAGTCAATATCTTTGGACAAAGAAAAGTCCCAATATACCAAGAGTGAAAATACAGATCATGTAAGACACTGTTACTTGAATCAAAATTGTACCAGAAAATGTCTCTTTGGAGACCACAAGACAATACAACTTTATAAACAACAACACAAGCTTTGATTATTCTACAGTTCTCTAAATATGATAGTAAAAGTTACTTTGTGCAACAAAATTAATACCATATAAAGAGTTTTATGAATCAATGAAGTTTAGATTTAGGCTTCAATTATTAGAAACAAAACTTCTTATGAACACAGTAATAAGATCACTGAATGTAATTTTGGGAGTTTCATTCATTTATGTATTCTGCAGCTGTTTTCATATACAGTGAATATATATGGCAGTTGAACACACTTTCATAGTTGCATACAAGAATAAGTTCACTTAGCAATTGAAAATGTCACACCCCGAATCTTTTGAAGTTAATAAAAGTTATCTTCTCCGTCAACTATTAGAAATTACCGTACCTATTTTGAAAAGGTGTCGGTAATTAAATTCTCAGAGAGTGGATTTTGAGAAGATAATGAGAAATATTCGGTGAATTTTTAAATGGGTGACGACTTCCTATTTTTGAAGAAGAAAGGAAAATGTTAAAGGGGTTAGAAAAGTTTCCGTTTCGGGAAACTTTCCTTTTTCTCTCCTTTCCTTCTTTTTCCTCGGGTTCCCCTCTCTTTCCTTTATTTTCTTTCCTTTTCTTCTTTCTCCCTTCTTCCTCCTGGCGCGCGACTGCTTCTCCCCTTCCAGCACTGTGCTCATTCCGGTTCTCCCTCCACCGGCCACCGTTTGACGCGCCACCGGTCCCGGTCGACTCGCCTCCACCTCCGCCGTCGATCTGGGCGGCCATCTGTGGCAGAGGAACGCTGGAGAGGGAGAGGAAGCTTGCAACAGGGACGGCACAGTGACTGCTCACCTGGGTTCGCTTCCTCCTGCCGCCGCGCCGAGTTTAACCGATAAGGGGAGGACCGTCGTCCTCTCAGGAAGCTCCGACTGCACGGAGTCGTCCTATAACGCGTCAGGTGAGGAGATCGAACTCCGGTTGACTTGGTTTTGCAGGTTTACTGTTCTTGGACGATTTGGGGTAGTTAAGTTTCGTTTTGAGCTTAAGTTTCTTGAGAGAAGTTGTTGTGGAGGAGGAGGCGGAGCTATTGATGGCCGGAGATCGTCGGTCGGAGGCTTGCCGGCCGGCGACTGTGTTTGCACAGTGAAAGGGGCATTTTGGTCATTTTACCTATGATTTTTGAATAATTGTTAATTATTTACTGTTGTGGTAAAAGTGTTTTCACTTGGGGTAGAATGTATGTTTGGAAAGAGTTTGGAAAGCTTTGGTAAAGAAATTGGAATGACCGGTAATTAGGGTTACCCCGGAAATTGTCGTCCGACATAGGATATATTAAGGTTGGACTTGAGTATAAGCTGAGTCGTTGGTTAAGTCGGTAAAGTGTTATGGTTATCGGAAATAAAGGATAACTGGAAATCCTGGAAAAATGTCGGGTCGGTAATTGGGAAATAAATCTAATTGTTGAAAAGTTGTTAAAAGAAAGGAACTTGGTCATCACGTGGTCAAATAGAATTTCCTGGTCAAACTAGGAAAAGACCAAGTCAATGATGAAATGACTAATATAGCGGTTTGTTGTACAGTCTCTGGTCGGACGTGAGACGGGCTCGACTACGCGGGTAGTTCGAGGGTGTCGCTCGAGGAGCTTTCCGAGCGGGAAGGTCGCAATAGTACTGTGAGTGGACATATTATTTTAAATAAATGCATGCTTTAATTATTGAGTTAATTGCATGGTTTTATGATGGTTTTCGAGAATTATATCTTTCTCGGGTTCTTGAACGATTTTATTTGGTTAAAGTTTAGCGGGAGCCTCGGTTAAAGATTTTTACTATGGTTTGAGATATTGACACTTATACGTGAAGTATTTACATTATTACACAATTTACTATTTCTCCCGAAAATGGTGATAGACGGTGATGGCCGTCCTTTGAATGGAATTGAACCCGAGATTTCGTTGGAAATTGGTTTTATGCATATATGACGAGGAATTGTTTTACTTATTTGTTTTGGGAAGAGAATTTGATTATTGTCTTGTTATGAATTTTTATTTTAAGGGTTGACCAATAAATATGCTAGTTAGAGTAGCGTGAGGGCGCTACTAGAGCTCTTAGCTCCGACCCTAGCCTGAGAGGTCAGGCAAACTACGTAGTGCACTATGAGGGTTGACCATTTCCACTTTATCTAGAGCTCTTAGCTCCGACCCTGGTCTGAGAGGTCAGACAAGCCTGAGAGGTCAGGTTGATATTATAAGGGTTGACCGTTATCACCTATTCTAGAGCTCTTAGCTCCGACCCTGGTCTGAGAGGTCAGACAAGCCTGAGAGGTCAGGTTGATATTATAAGGGTTGACCGTATTATTTTTATCTAGCTAGCATAGCGTAGCGTGAGGGCGCTACTAGAGCTCTTAGCTCCGACCCTAGTCTGAGAGGTCAGACTTATTATGTTTGGTGAACATTTCTCTTCCCATATTCTTTATTTGTTTACCTTGTCATGCGTTTGTGGAAATTTGGTAATTGTGGGCATGCATAAATGTTATTTGAATCATTAAAGTTTTGGGAGAACATTAAAGGAAATAGAGTTTTTATATTTCATTTTCGTCCACTCACTCTAACAGTTTTTAAATGTTTCTCCCCTGGGCCTTTCGTTTTTAAATGCCCAGTGATGCAGGGTTCTTGAGAGGAGGTCGAGCGCGTACGAGAGTCGAGGCATAGTCGATCATTTCCGTTGCTGCTTGAAATTCTTTGGGTAACCATCTCCATAGACTGCTCTGACTAACCCGGTTTAGTTAGTCACGTAGGAAGGGTTGGCCATTTCAAGGGAGTTGCGGTAAGAAGTTCCCTTGAGGTGGTCCCCGCAGGATTTACTGCGGGTTAAAGGGGTTTAACCCGGGGTGGGTCCTGTCAATGGTATCAGAGCATTAGGTTATCATTTCCTGTTACTACCTCATATACTTGGTATCACTTAGTGTCTATAGAGTGATGGTCCGACCGCGGCGGATCCATCGGCATTTTATGCTTGGACGCTTAGTGTTTATTGAGGATATGAGTTAGTACTTCCTGATTGAGATATGGACCGAGTGGTCCTATAAACGATCGAATCTTCAAGACTATGCCTCAGTACGCGCGACCTCATAGAGAGTTCCTGTAAGGAACAAGGTAAGCTCGTTACGTATTTATGTTTTTGTATTCCCCATTGATTTATGAGATTTGAGTTGGGGATCGAGCTGTAAACTCACGTTGTTTAACGTTTGAGCTTTATGTGTGAGTACTCGGTGGTGAAACGGTTAATTCACACCTGGAAGGCTGTCATGGTTGTTGACAGGGATGCTGTAGAAGCCTAAGACAAGGCTTGGGTGTTCGTGTTATGAGGCTCTTAAAAGTGAAGAGTCGTACGAGTTACTGCAAGAGGTTGCATCCTGCCATGGAAAAAGGAGCTGAAGTCGCCTAGCGCGATTATTCTGAGAGGATGAATATTAAGATTTGACGATTGCCACGATTTTGTTGAGGTTCGTCATTAGTGTGGTTTCAGAGAAACCAACGGACATATGAAAGAGGAATGACTCAAGGAAAGTTGAGTGGGGTTATTTTGTGGTCAATGGACTTTTTCTAGTGACGAGTCCATGATGTGACACTATTGAAGAATGTTAAGGAAGTAAAGGCTGTTTTGGTCACTTGATGCTTTAGGGGACAGCCACTAGAACTAATGGCGTGGGTCAGCTTTGGTGCTGACATTGTTGTCGTCAGCTACGACTAGAATCTCTTCGCTCCAGCCACCCACGATTGGGGTATTAGAAAGATTTGATTTGTTAGTGAGTCCAATCGTGATTTGAATTGTTGGTGACAATGGTCATTGGGCCATTTATCATGGAGGCAGAAATTATATCGTGTCACCAGATCTTGGGACTCATGTCAACCATAAGGTGGGTTATCCACCTGTGATCAAAGTATTTTAATTGGTACACCTGTGGAAGAGTCTCCAGGTTGGCTGTGTTAGAGTCCGATTTACAGATCGAGCGAGTGTTATCAGTTGTAGCTAAGCGTAATTGGTTTCAGGATTTAAAGGAACATGTTGGAAGTGGCAATAAGCCACCGGGTCGTGGACCAAGAGTGCTTGGGGTACCGGAGATAGGGATGCGAGCCTTGATTGACTTTGTATTATTGTGGTGTAGGAACCGGTCATTGTGCAAACGTTATTGTTTCGACGGCCGAAGTTGTACATGGGAATACCCCACAGGAGCACGTGTATCCTCCTGTGTAGGGAAGTGGTAAAGCTGAAATTTGGGTAGCACATACATGTAAGGCATAATTATCGTGTGCAGCTGTGTGTGGTCAAAATGACACCAGGTAAGTGACTAAGGCTGATGATGACTTCATTTTAAGAAGGTGTCATGAGAGTTTCATTCATTGAGAACGGAGATTAAAGACGTTTGGTTAGAAGTTTCTGTGTAAAACGTCAATTAAATGGTTTAATGTCGTTAGTAGGTGGAAGGATGTTGTCTGAGATAAATGCACGGAAAAGGTGAAGGGACAGCAGTGAGGCAAGGTTTACTGAATCGTTGAATAGGAGTGAGAATGTTGTAGATGGTCAAGCTTCAACCTGCAACCAAAGTCGTCCGTTATGACACTTGGTTTTCTCGAGGGCAATTAACTGAGCTTGATGGCATGGGAATTTGTGCACTCACTGGCTGTGGTCTAATCTAGTATTGTAACCGGAAGTGTACTTAGTCGTATTTAGGGTTCATAAGCTACCTTCACTGCAGCGACAGAAAATATCCTCAATCTTGATATGGGGAATAAGGATTAAGATCTGGGAGATCAATTATTGAGGATAATTTAAAGAAATCCTGAGAGGATTAAACTATTTTAGGCATTGCTATGGTCATTGGTCATTTGAGTAGTGACCCTACTTGTTAGGAATTTTTGACCTAGCGGCAGTTCTTGGCGCCACGAGTGGAGAGTGGTAGCAAGAAAGATCATTGGAGATGACTTGCGAAATTGTCAACATTTCGGCGAGTATGAAATGCAGTGAAACTGAGGAAAGAGTTTCTTTGATGACTCAAAGGTGTTACGAGTCAAGGTTTTGGAAACCAAATTGTTACAAGAGTAGTAAAGTATGTTGCTAAGTTGTGCAACACTCCATCGGAAACCGTGGAGTGATTGAGCTACGTTCAGAGTAAGTTATGATCTGAGAGGATGTTAACGTGTGGCAGTGGATCTTGTGATTTAAGATCTAGAGTGGTAAGCGATTGAGAATTTTGAATCTTACCGAATAGAGGTTGCGGTGGATGGTAAACCCGCAGCGCCTGGGGGACAGTTTTGTTAGAAACTGTCTAGTTGTACGAGTTGACTCTGTGATGTATACGTGCCCAGTGCGGTAATGGTATTTGTTATCTTGTGCCTCGTTAACTGGATGCTCGGTGATCAACATGGTTGTGTCTGGTGAAATTAATTCCCGATGCTTTGATCAGATGTTCCTTTGGGCGTGCACCAGTGGCACTAAATTTCATGTAGATGTCTGATCTGGTTAAATGTCCAAGTTGCTGGTTATTACCGGACGATGTGGTAATGGAGGCATTTGGGAATGGATTATACTTGTTGAGCGGGTAAGGCTCTGAAATTCTTTTAATGGTAAGTCTATTCCGGATTGAGATGCGGATAATGTTTAATAGACGCACGGTTATGGTGGAAGTGCAAGTTCTGCACTATGCGTCATTCCAGGTTAAGGTAAGAGATAGGGAGGTCAGTGGCGCCTCACCTATGAGTAGTACAGAGATGTATTTCCAGTTGTAAAGTATGCTGTGACCTCACAAATTGATAATTGAGTTGGCGATTCTAATGATCGGCTTGTTGGTAAAGTTCAGATTTATCCGGTCAGAATAGCTTGGTAGGCAGTGTGAAGCCTGACAATATTGTTTTCATGCGAGGAGTCAGTATTGTTGGATCTCGATGTCAGGAGCTTTTGGATCTCCCCGATTTAAAGGCTATGGTTTTGGATTTACGCTAATATTCACGGCAGTTCATGTCCTTTGTGTACAAGTGGTTTGAGTAATGATAGAGTCAGGGAAGACAATTACTCTACAACATGACAGAATAGTTTCTAGAAAGCGTAAACCAGATCAGGGAGCCTGGTTCAAATGAGGTGATGGTTCGTGTAACACGAGTCGCCATGGTTTTCTCGTGGACTTGTTGTCAGTAGATTTGGCTCCACGTGGTATTGTGTTACCAGAGGATTTAAATCCATTAGTGACATCGAACCCTACTCCTCAGGCGTGATAATCATTACCTGCATAGGGAATGTGTGAGCTGATATTTAAGGTTCCACGAAAGTATACGAGTATTCTTGAAGAATTTATACTCACGACAAGCGAGTGGTTATTGGAATCAGAATGATTGATAGCGGTATTGTGACGACGTCACATGCGGTTGGTAAGGACGATTATTGGATTTTCAAGGATATGGTTATAATCCGGTTTAGGCAACAGGGAATTGTTGCCAAATGATGTTTTCAGCGTGTGACAGAATTTATCATCTTTTGGTAAAAAAAAAAAAAAAAAAAAAAAAACAATAGTGATTCTCGCGAGGATTACAGATGGTGGATCAGCATAGGCGGTGTCGTATTCCACCTCATAAATGAGATGAAGTACAGTAAAAATTCGGTGAATCAGTTAATCAATGATTCAAGAGAAAATCTTTGTGACCCACGGTAAGACTTCAGACGGTTTAGTTGTGACCCGAGAAAAGAGATCGGGTGTCAGAAAAAGAGGAAGTTTTGGAGGTTATCATCCACGTAAGAAGGAGTGCTACGTTGGCTAGATGTGACACGTGACAAGGTTACATGAGTTTGAGGAATATGTTGGGTATCCTTAGAGTTAATGGATACCTAGTGTCACGTATGTCCATGTTACGTAAATAAGTTTACTACCTTACACCCTGTGTCATTAGACTTTCGGATTGTACTGGAAATTGGCTTTTAAGGAGGATCAGTAAGGAGGTTGATTGTATAAGGCAGGTGTTTAGGGTTTTGATAATGTTACTCGCAAGGCGTCTCAGAAGAGTTCTCAGAAGGAAGTTGGCATTGGAGAGCAATATTATTATTTTAAGTGGTACTATCCCCCACTGTATTGGACTTTGAGTATTGAAATTTCGAGGACGAAATTTTTATAAGGAGGGGAGAATTGTCACACCCCGAATCTTTTGAAGTTAATAAAAGTTATCTTCTCCGTCAACTATTAGAAATTACCGTACCTATTTTGAAAAGGTGTCGGTAATTAAATTCTCAGAGAGTGGATTTTGAGAAGATAATGAGAAATATTCGGTGAATTTTTAAATGGGTGACGACTTCCTATTTTTGAAGAAGAAAGGAAAATGTTAAAGGGGTTAGAAAAGTTTCCGTTTCGGGAAACTTTCCTTTTTCTCTCCTTTCCTTCTTTTTCCTCGGGTTCCCCTCTCTTTCCTTTATTTTCTTTCCTTTTCTTCTTTCTCCCTTCTTCCTCCTGGCGCGCGACTGCTTCTCCCCTTCCAGCACTGTGCTCATTCCGGTTCTCCCTCCACCGGCCACCGTTTGACGCGCCACCGGTCCCGGTCGACTCGCCTCCACCTCCGCCGTCGATCTGGGCGGCCATCTGTGGCAGAGGAACGCTGGAGAGGGAGAGGAAGCTTGCAACAGGGACGGCACAGTGACTGCTCACCTGGGTTCGCTTCCTCCTGCCGCCGCGCCGAGTTTAACCGATAAGGGGAGGACCGTCGTCCTCTCAGGAAGCTCCGACTGCACGGAGTCGTCCTATAACGCGTCAGGTGAGGAGATCGAACTCCGGTTGACTTGGTTTTGCAGGTTTACTGTTCTTGGACGATTTGGGGTAGTTAAGTTTCGTTTTGAGCTTAAGTTTCTAGAGAGAAGTTGTTGTGGAGGAGGAGGCGGAGCTATTGATGGCCGGAGATCGTCGGTCGGAGGCTTGCCGGCCGGCGACTGTGTTTGCACAGTGAAAGGGGCATTTTGGTCATTTTACCTATGATTTTTGAATAATTGTTAATTATTTACTGTTGTGGTAAAAGTGTTTTCACTTGGGGTAGAATGTATGTTTGGAAAGAGTTTGGAAAGCTTTGGTAAAGAAATTGGAATGACCGGTAATTAGGGTTACCCCGGAAATTGTCGTCCGACATAGGATATATTAAGGTTGGACTTGAGTATAAGCTGAGTCGTTGGTTAAGTCGGTAAAGTGTTATGGTTATCGGAAATAAAGGATAACTGGAAATCCTGGAAAAATGTCGGGTCGGTAATTGGGAAATAAATCTAATTGTTGAAAAGTTGTTAAAAGAAAGGAACTTGGTCATCACGTGGTCAAATAGAATTTCCTGGTCAAACTAGGAAAAGACCAAGTCAATGATGAAATGACTAATATAGCGGTTTGTTGTACAGTCTCTGGTCGGACGTGAGACGGGCTCGACTACGCGGGTAGTTCGAGGGTGTCGCTCGAGGAGCTTTCCGAGCGGGAAGGTCGCAATAGTACTGTGAGTGGACATATTATTTTAAATAAATGCATGCTTTAATTATTGAGTTAATTGCATGGTTTTATGATGGTTTTCGAGAATTATATCTTTCTCGGGTTCTTGAACGATTTTATTTGGTTAAAGTTTAGCGGGAGCCTCGGTTAAAGATTTTTACTATGGTTTGAGATATTGACACTTATACGTGAAGTATTTACATTATTACACAATTTACTATTTCTCCCGAAAATGGTGATAGACGGTGATGGCCGTCCTTTGAATGGAATTGAACCCGAGATTTCGTTGGAAATTGGTTTTATGCATATATGACGAGGAATTGTTTTACTTATTTGTTTTGGGAAGAGAATTTGATTATTGTCTTGTTATGAATTTTTATTTTAAGGGTTGACCAATAAATATGCTAGTTAGAGTAGCGTGAGGGCGCTACTAGAGCTCTTAGCTCCGACCCTAGCCTGAGAGGTCAGGCAAACTACGTAGTGCACTATGAGGGTTGACCATTTCCACTTTATCTAGAGCTCTTAGCTCCGACCCTGGTCTGAGAGGTCAGACAAGCCTGAGAGGTCTGGTTGATATTATAAGGGTTGACCGTTATCACCTATTCTAGAGCTCTTAGCTCCGACCCTGGTCTGAGAGGTCAGACAAGCCTGAGAGGTCAGGTTGATATTATAAGGGTTGACCGTATTATTTTTATCTAGCTAGCATAGCGTAGCGTGAGGGCGCTACTAGAGCTCTTAGCTCCGACCCTAGTCTGAGAGGTCAGACTTATTATGTTTGGTGAACATTTCTCTTCCCATATTCTTTATTTGTTTACCTTGTCATGCGTTTGTGGAAATTTGGTAATTGTGGGCATGCATAAATGTTATTTGAATCATTAAAGTTTTGGGAGAACATTAAAGGAAATAGAGTTTTTATATTTCATTTTCGTCCACTCACTCTAACAGTTTTTAAATGTTTCTCCCCTGGGCCTTTCGTTTTTAAATGCCCAGTGATGCAGGGTTCTTGAGAGGAGGTCGAGCGCGTACGAGAGTCGAGGCATAGTCGATCATTTCCGTTGCTGCTTGAAATTCTTTGGGTAACCATCTCCATAGACTGCTCTGACTAACCCGGTTTAGTTAGTCACGTAGGAAGGGTTGGCCATTTCAAGGGAGTTGCGGTAAGAAGTTCCCTTGAGGTGGTCCCCGCAGGATTTACTGCGGGTTAAAGGGGTTTAACCCGGGGTGGGTCCTGTCAGAAAAGGTTTAGCCATTCAACATCGGTGAAACATATATATCACAGAAATTCAGCATGTTGTATTTAAACATACAAAATTTCCATTTTAAGTTACTGTATACAGAAATATACATGTAGGCATATGAACTCAGCATATAAACTCAGCATATAAATACACAGAACTTCCACTTTACTTACAGTAACAGAACATACACATAGGCATATGAACAACTGATCACAGATCACAGTAACAGAACATACATATAGGCATATGAACTCAGTATACAAACTTCATTTTACTTACTGTAACAGAAACATGTATGTAGGCATATGAACTTCCATTTTACTTACTGTAATTGAAAAATACATATAACATATGAATATTGCATTCTTAAAGTTCAATCACAGAACTCAAACTCAAATCTTTTAATACTGATTGATCATTCTGTATACATACCAGTAATTGAAACATACATCTAACATATAAATATTGCATTCTTATAGTTCAATCACAGAACTCAAACTGATTGATCATTCTGTATACATACGAATCTCAAAGTTTCAGAAAAATTCAGTTCGATTATGCATGTCATGTATGTGAGCGTATGAAAACATATTACATCAACATCATGTCAGCATCATCAGATTTATATCAAATCAAACCATCTGTATCCTATCAATAGTTTCAGAAAAATTTCTTCGATTGATCAGTTCATGTATGTGAACATATTACAACAACATCATGTCGACATCATCACACATATCTAAACAAACCATCTGTATTCATATCGATATCTCATAGTTTCAGAAACAATTTCATTCAATTGATCAGGTTATGTATGTGAACATTTTACAACAACATCATGTCGATATCATCACACATATCAAATCAAACTCATCAGAAAAGGAAGCAGTGTCAGACGAAGAACGAAGAACAGCAAAATCAATTTCAACAGATCGAACACACATTCCATCATACCCAGTTTAATTGATATAGGCATATGAAAACAGAATCACCATAGAGTCAAACACATAATCCAATTTCATATTTCGTGTCTTCAATCACAGTTTCAATCAATCTGATAAGAACGAAAAAACGCAGACTTACCTTGGCATCTCCATCATCTATCTGCAATCAAAGATTAGCAGAAGCAAACAGAAGCCACACGCCCAAACAAAACGAAAACGATTTCAAGGTTTTCTGGGTTTTAATGGTGATTGAAGCAAAACGCAGAACTTAAGAAAGAGGCAGAAGAAAAACAGAAGAACACGCGAAAAAACCGAATGAAACAGACGAAAGAAACCGGTTTTATATAGGTCCTTTTTTTTACACTGTAGCCGAAAATTAAAAGTAAAATTCGATTAATTTTCTGATTTTAAGGTTTTGATCGATTTGTGAAAATTGTGAAGATTCTTGCTCTGATACCAATTATTAAGTTATGTCTGAAGACTGAAATGCATAATTACTGAAGTTAAGATCGTTTCACAATGAATCACAAATACAATATACTGTATAAACCAAAATCACGTAAGAAGCAAAGAGATGATTACCATATCTGTTGGGATCGTTGGGAATACCATTCATGGAAGTCATCCTTGAGAGCAGCACAGCAACACAATCTGCAATATCACAATAACAGCACCAAGGAAAATCTTCTATGCTATACTACGTTTCTCACAGAATGGGACTGTTTGATCTCAATGAAATGTGTGTAGTTAGCATAGGGACTTTCTACTGGTATATATAGAGGCCTAGAAAACAAACTCGTTCTCATCCCATAAAGAGTTCAAGTTTTACTTAACGTTTATTAATATAAGTCTTTAGGTTTATCTCAAAAACTTAATGTTGATAGGTTAATCAACTTGATAAGTCTCCAACTTCTAATGAGAGACATATACCTCAATAGATAACAAGATAAAGTTTATATTTATGTTTCTACTAATTATATTCAAGTTATCAAACACTATTTATTTAAACAAGGATAATGTAGAGTCCAAATTGTTTTACAACATAAAGCCTCAGGAAACTGGTGGCTCATTTATGCTGGCTCTATGAAAATTGGGTATTGGCCAAGCAACCTATTCACTAACTTAAATGGCGGTGCCAGTATTCTTCGATGGGGAGGTCAGGTTACGAGTAGCACCGCACAACTACCACCCATGGGAAATGGCAAAGCTGATGACTCTGGTGCACTCTATATGGAAATAGCATTTGACGATAAACTGGCGTCATCTCTAGATGACCCTGCAGTTGCATCATTGGAAGTATTGGACACAAGATGCTATAAAGTTGGAAATCTTTATAAGAGGGATGATTACCATGGTTACAGGTTTTGGTTTGGAGGCGTTGGTGGAGATGTGCAACAATGCTCATCATGATCAACAAGCTCGATCGATGGAACAAGCTGATATTCTAGGTTCTTCCAAATTCTTATATGTGGCATCTTTTTATTAAATTGAAGCGAGGTTATTGTCACTTACGCATGTAGTCGATCGATAATAATATATATTCATCAATAATGATTATCCAAATCAAATCATAATTGAGCTCGGGCCAAAAAGACGTGCAGCCTGATAAATTGAATGAACTGGGCGTTTGCGTTAATTTTTCTTATCTTGGTCCAAATTGAGAGAAAATTTTGGTTAATTAAGATATACAAATGTCACACCCTAACCCAAATTCAATTAGGGGGTTAACTACAATCCAAAGAAAAAAATACCGCGGCTAGGGTTTCTCTCATTCTCCCTCGAGTTTAAGGTTTTCTTTGGCTGTATGGCAAGCTCTTCCATCCTTCATGGCTACGATACACATCTCTTACACATCCAAAACCGCCGCGGCTCCCTCTGTCACGACAAGTCTGATTTCCAAGCTTGCTTTGATTAACCATAAGGAGCCGGTGGATCTCGGCAACCTCAGATGCCTTGAAAGTGGCTTCATGGCGTAACGCTTCTACCTTGTTGGCCGGCTGAACACTTCTCGTGTGGTGGTTTTTAATGCCTTCTGCAGCACTATCAGGTCCATGTGGAGGCTGATAACCCCGGTAGAGGTCCAAGCTCAGGGTGACCATTTTCTGTTTACCTTCGCGTCAGAAAAGGACGTGATCAGGGTGAAGAAAGGAGATATGTGGGCGTACCAAAGGGCCATGCTTATTGTGAATGATTATGATGGCTTTTCCAACATCATCGAGACGCCCTTGCATGGACTTTGTTTGGATCTGGATTAAGATTCAAGGGCTTCTAGCGGCTCTGACAACGGCGACGACGACGCGTCTGGCTGTAGAGACAATTGGACCAGTGCTGCTGGAAGACAATGGGGGAATCTAGCGTGGGGTGATGCGTGTCTAGGTCACTATACCGCTAAACCAATCGATGAGGCTGGAACGCAGAATTAGGGTTTCCCCAGCCTTCTAACGTGTTCCATGTCTCTTTCAAGTATGAGAGACTGGTACACTTGTTCCATGCTAACTCATGGAGGTGTGGTGTTCCCTAGAGAGCTTGAAGACGAAGCTGCGCCTACGGTGGAGGTTGTAAGGGCCCAATCTTGCCGCATATGATTTTTAGGGCTAACTCAGCCCCGTCTCTTACTGCTGCGACATCTCTGTCTTTTATGCTTCCTAAAGAGAAGTGGCAGGTCCAGATTCGGGAGGTTCCGGCCTTCCCTTCACCTCCTAGGGTTAGAGAGGAGAAGCCGGGAGGAAGACGCTGCGGCAGAAGGAACTCAGGTCCAGATAGGGTCTGAGGAGGAGGTTTAGAGTGAAGGCAAACGGGCACGACATGCCCTGGTTCTAGTGCCAGCGCCCTTGTTTCTTGAAGAAGTGGGTTTCCGTATTGCTGAGGATGTGGTCCTGGCCATTCAAAAGACCCGCAAGTCACCAAAGAAGTCTCCAAGGAAGAGGGGCCGACCGAGGGGTAGCAGAAACAAGAAGAGTTTTCCGGTGGGAGAGGCATCAGACTCGATGGAGTCGGGTTCGACCGAGCCACCACTACCAGAAAAAAGACTTTAGCCGACGAAATATCTAAAAACAGGCCGACGAAATTTTTTTTCGTCGGCTAAAGTCTTTAGCTGACGAAAAAAAATTTCGACAACTAAGTTAAATTTTCGTTGGCTAAAGTGGAATTTTAGCCGACGAAATTTTTTTTCGTCGGCTAAACTAATTTTTTTGTCGGCTATAGTTAAATTTTAGCCGACAAAAAATTTTTCGTCGGCTAAAGTGATTTTTTCGTCAGCTAAAGTAACTTTTAGTTACAAAATTGCACTACGGATATTTTGGTGTCCGATTGACTATTGTGATACCAATCTAAAAGCAGAACGGCCCTACGAGTCAAACTCATCGCTAATGCAATGACATACAAGCTTTTTTGGCTATCCGAGTTCGTTTAAGGCTTCAAAATGAAGTTTTTCTAAACGCTTAACACACGAAAATGCCCATATCTACACCTATATGAGGTATTTTGGTCGAACCTTCAACACAACAAACACTCACCGTAATGAGACGCAACTGTCCATTTAAAAATTTTGAGACATTTACCCCTCGATGATAGGACTCCCCATATAGATAAATAATGGTAAATGGTAGGCATGTTGTGATTCCGGTCATCAAAATTCACAAACAAAAATACGACCATCAGATATCATCAATATGTTGAAATATATCTCTGGTAAAAAATTCAACTTTATCCGCTAAATTTAAAGACTTCATCTAGACGGTCAATCTCGTAAGTCAAACCCCTACATTGTATTGACTGCAACTATCGGCACCGAGACTTTACCGGAATTACGTGATTTTTCAATCGTAGACGTATTTCACCATTCCGGTCATATCTTATTTCACGACTTTTTTGCGTTTGAACTTTCTACGTAGAGTTGGTTTTGAAACGGAACATTTACTTAAAGTTTAGTAAACAAGTTATACAACATTAGTATGCATGTTGTAATTCCGATGATCAAAGTTGAGAAACAAAATTCCGACCGTCTGATATGATCATAATGTTGAAATATGTCTATAGGAAAAAATTCAACTTAATCTGACAACGTTAAGGGCTCGATCCTTACGGTCAATCCCGTAAGTCAAACCCTTTAACGCACAGAAACGGTCATTTGACCGTCTAAATTACGTATTTTGCCCAGACCTTCAACTGAAAATAGTTTCAAATCAATGAGACGCAACCAGTTGTATAAAAATTTTATGAAAAATAACTACCGGAGATAGGGCTACCTCTAGAGAGAAAGAATGGAAAATTGAGTTAACCACAATTATCGGTACAGAGACTTTACCGGAATTACGTGATTTTTCAACCATAGATGTATTTCACCATTCCAGTTATATCTTATTTCACTACTTTTTTTCGGTTGAAGCTTCTACGTATATGGTTTAGGGTTCAGGGTTTTAGCAGACGAAATTAGGGTAATTCGTCGGCTAAAGTTAAATAAATAAATAAAATAAATAACTATAGCAGACGAAATTCTGGTAATTCGTCAGCTAAGGTTAAATAAATAAATAAAATAAATAAATAACTATAGCCGACGAAATTCGTCGGCTAAAGTTAATTAAAAATTCAAATTTTTTGGCGGGGAATTTTAAAATTTTGAAATTTTTTCGTCTAAAATTTTGAACTTTAGCAGACGAAAATTCGTCGGCTAAAGTTCAAAATTTTCTATATCTTTCATTTTTCTCTTTCTCCTCCTACTCCTACTCCGGCGGCAACAACGTACTCCTCATTCTACCTCCTCTCCTCCTCCTTCTCTAAATTCTCCTCTTTCCTCCTCCTCTCCCTCTCCTAACCTTCTCCTCCTCCTAGCCTTGCTCTTATCCTCTTCTCCTCCTCCTCTTGTCCTTCTCCACCACCGGTGTAAAAACGAAAAAGAAGTAAAAAGTTTTAACAAAAATACAAGAAATAAAAAAATAAAAAAATATGAAAAAAATAAAATAACTATAGCCGATAAATTTTAATAAAATTTGTCAGTTAAAGTTAAAAAAAAAGAAAAAAATAATAACTATAGCCGACGAATTATCCTAAAATTCGTCGGCTAAAGTTTAAAAAAGAAAAAAATAATAATAACTTTAGCCGACGAATTACCCTAAAATTTGTCGGCTAAAGTTTAAAAAAGAAAAAAAAATAATAGCTGTAGCCGACGAAATTTAATAAAATTTCGTCGGCTAAGGTCCAGAAATTAAGCGACGAAAAATTTCTTCGTCGGCTAAATAATTGACTTTAGCCGACGATGAACAGAAATTTCGTCGGCTAAAGTCTTGGCCGACGGCTTTTTTCCGACGACTTCTTAGCCGACGAAATTTAGGGTTTAGCCGACGAAAAAAATTCGTCGGCTAAAGTGGTTGTTCTGGTAGTGCACCTGTTGAGTCAGGCTCGGATGATCCACCAAATGGCAATCTCGTCCTTGGTGGGTCGGAATATGCCGCGGAATAGACTTCCTAGTCGACCTAGGAAAGATCATTGACACTTTTGTTAATAGCAGCAACTAACATCCCAATTTTTTGACGAAAGGTACACCGCTGGGGTCTGAGACCTCTAGTCAGGAATGAAGGTGTTTACCGTTTTGGATCGTATCATGTTCCTACTTTCTAGTCTCTTAATATCCGATTTTTGGATGTAGTTTTGGAGGTTTTGTTTTCATTTCTTGGAACTTTGTTTTGTAGCAAGTACTTTGTTGGATTGAGGGGTTTTTCCCTTCTTGTTTGATCTGTTACGATTGTAATGCGTTTGCAATGGAGTTACTTCCAGTTTCTTTCAAAAAATGTCACACCCTAACCCAGATTTTTTTTCTCCGAGTATAGATATGAATAGGTTCGACTTGTCAAAAATAAGTGAACCTTTGACAAATAAAAGTTACCTATGTGAAAAAGATACATTCAGAGGTGACTTATTGAAAGAAGATTTTATTTCTTATGTTGTTCTTACAACAAACAAAACTAAGCTTATACAACAAAAGAGTAAGCTTATAGAATTAGCCTTATTACACAAACATGAAAGTAAAAGCAATAAGCTACTGGTTTATTCCTCCTCCTAGACTTTAGATTCTTTTTTTTGAAAACCGGGCATGAATGGATGCCCTCAAATCTTGATCATTACTGAAACTTTAGAATACATGGGTGGACGTGATGCCTAAACCCCTTAAAACAATAAGCATATAGAGAACAACCTTGGATAATCACAAGGCTCTCATCTAAACATGTGTATTCTAACACGCACTATTTAGCAAGGAGTGCAATATTGACTACTGCATTGGTTTTACAATTTTGGCGACATACCAGAAAGACAAAGCTCACACAGAGTCATAAATTGCTATGTTTTACAGTATTCCCACTATGCTGCCACCTGAACAATAATCTGATGACACTTAGTTTCATCCTACCATTAGGAGGTAGCGACCATTTGATAAGAACTTGCCTTCTACATAGGACAAACCAAGCACATAAGGTGCGCAGTCCGGATAGAGCCCATGTCGCCCTACCACCCACGTATAGGCTTATTGACGGCCTAGCGCCATTTTTAACTAAATAAATAAAGTAACAATATAAGACCTAAATTAGGCCTAAATCTTAAGTCCAAACCCACTTATTAAACCCAAATAAAAAAACTAGCACACAATAAGAGGCCTAGTAATAGAGAATTGGCCCAAAAGCTCACCTCACCGGCAACGATGCAGATCATGGCAGTGCACCACCAGTCCAGATAGGATTCCACCTCAATCTTATGCAGGATTCGTTGCTTTACCAAATCTTTTTCGCCTATAGGCCTCGCCAGATGACCGTTAAAAATCCATGCTTCAATCCGATACTGGATCGAAACCAGGGGTAGGCCCTCTAAACACCAACGGTTGTCCTCAACCCCACGAAAAGGGAGGAAGGAAAGACCATCCACCTTGGAGCTTGAAATCGTCTCCCACAAACACCAGATCTCCACTGTCGCACCAGCCCATATCTTGACCTTAGCCGTTACACAGATCGAAAACTCACAAGTCTTGCTTTTGTGGTGACACCAACACCACTGATCTGCTCTGGTGGACTACATCATCTATTTTCCTGTCCGACGACGACGTCCAAAGGACTGGCCGCCGGACAGGGCGTTGTATTAGGTGGTGTCTACTTAGGGTTTTCTGCTCTGACTTTTGTGAGCGGCATAGATCTTTTTTTTCCATCCTCATTTATAGATTTTAGATTCTTTTAAATATTAAGTTTTATCCCTCAAGTATACCATCTACACAAATTCACAAAGGGGTGAGCCAAAAACTCAGTATAGCAAATCTAATGATAATAAAATAAAAGTCTATGTACATATAGTGGAAGTTTTATTATTGGTACTCTTACACTATCTTTGGTCACAATATCTTCTTGCCATAATAAAGATCATTTTCTCAATTTAAAATTGAAAGGGCTTCTCTCCCTATATGAAGACAAAAGCTAACATAGCTGGTATCTTTCAAGTTATAGTCTCAACCACACAACATCTTCATTCCTTATTTTACATGAGATCAGATAAAACAATATCATAATGAGCTAAACACATATGATAACCATCTATCAGCAACATACAAAACTCAAAGTAAGACAAGAAAATTATAAAACAAAACTTGAGATTCACCATAATTGGGAATCACGAGAAACACTAAATTTTTTACTTAAGAGCTCTTCATAATTGGGAATGTAGGTCATCTCCAGTAAAGAGTATCAAATGAGATATGTGGCCCTTTTTAGAAAAAAAAAAAAGCTTTAATAAGGATGGGCTAGAAAACAAGAGGGTTGGAGGTGCGTGAGGAGATCTATATTTCGCACTCACAGTGGCCCTTGAGCCCTAGTATTGGACCCAGAAAAAGCCACCAGCAAGTCATTACTAACATATGCATAACATGGTACCACCTTTTGAAACTCAAATCTAAAGGTTGATACTGCATGATTGTTGAGAATTAACGGTGTATAATTAAATAAGTTAATTAAACAATCTAAATAAATCATAAATTTCAAAAATATAATGAATTATTTTTTCCTCAAAATTTAATTTTGATCTAAATTATGATTACTATAATAAAACTAAATCATAAATTTCAAAAATATAATAGAATACTACAAAACATATGAAAGGGCTAAATATAGCCCTTCCTTGTTGGAGATGCTTCCAGTGAGGTCTTTGACTTTCCGTTGGACACTTATGCTTGCTTCTCAGGGTAGAGCGCCATTGACTAGGCCTTGTTCACGTTGGGAAGAGGATCTATGCCTATTATGGTGCTTTCGATTCGCTGCATAGCTCTCATTGAGCCCCATCAAAAATTTCATAGTCTTTTGCGTCTCCATGTACGCCTTGACTTCAATGGTTGCCTCACAATTGCAAGGTGGGAGCACAAAAAGAACATCTTTCCCATCCACAAGCCTTTAAGGTTTTTGAAATAAGATTTGACTGAGTTTGCCCTTTGTTCATAGTCATGTATGAAACAATGAAACTATATTAGTGTGAGAAAACCTTTCTTGTAGTTCAAGACACACACCTTTTGCATCCTTGTAATGAACCACACTCCTTGATATCTCCTTCGACATGACTCCTAGTAGCCAGGTTTGACAAGGATGTTGCAATAATCCTATTGTTGTTGTTCATCAGGGTTATAAGTTGGTTGTTTGAGTGTTACATCCACAAAACTCTTCTTGTTCTTGATAGTGAGTGTCATGGTCATTGATTGAACTCATGTTGTGTAGTTGTCTTCCATCAGTAGTTGTGAAACAACGATTACGTCAGGTTGATTCGAATGATGGAGGAATAGTGGATAATTAGAGTACTCCTATGGTTCAGGATTTCATTGTGAAGCCGAAGCTAATAGTTATGTCCCACAATCGATTTGCTCTGGTACTATAAAAGAAAACGATGTGATGAAGAATTTTTTTTCCTTTACTTTGTATGTACAATAGTTTACATCTTATACACTGACAACACACGATCCACAATTCTAGAAATGAGGATCAATATGGTTCTACAACTCAAACTCTCAATGTAGAATATCAGAATGACTACCATCCTAATCTAGGATATTACAATTACTTCATTCCCAATTACAAGGGATTCTTTCCCTCAACAGATGAAATGCATAAAGTGTTGTATGAGTATAACAACGATAATACAGTTAGAATTTAAAAGAAATTGCAAAAAAAATTATGAAGTTATCATAAATGAACAATTAATACTATATATATTAATGAATTATTAATTTATATATTGACTCAGGTCTATGTGAATTTTCGTATTTATATTATCTTATAAATTCAGCAAATTATAAATTTATTACGTTGTTTTTTAGTGGAATGAATAACTTTATTGGCTTTAAGTCATACAACCAACTATTGCTAGGTTAGGCCTGAGTAAACTCTCATACAAGATTAAGCGTACACTCTTTATTCTCCTACATCTAAGAACTGAAATGGAAAACCATAATTTCGTCCAAAAAATAGACGATTACACGAGAGTTTCACGCCATAACGTCGTCGCTGACTCAAGACAAGAACCCAGCCACTCCAATTCAGATCTTCAACTTCGTTGCAATCCCGTCACCTATCTGGAATGGAAACCTTCAAGTTGGCTGCAACGAGTAGCACAAAGTTGTCTCGCGTCAAAACCGACAAAAAATATTACTTTAGAGAGGTTATTAATTAATCGAGTATTAAATTATTGAGGTTTTACTGCATTCATAATTATATCAAAAATATTAAATCGAGTTGGTAATATAATATTTTTATTTTATACAATTCATAAATGTGTCATATTTATGTTTTAATTAAAGTTATTTAACAACAAATCCATGTCAATGTGCAATGTAGGATGTCTAGTGACATCAAGTCATATGGTTATTTTTTAGTCTAGATATGTTTGTTCATCTTGCTATGTTCTTTACATTAGATGCGTCTGTGCATCTTATTTTTCTTTATTGCTTTCCTGTGATAGTGAATTAGTCACTGGTTATGTAGGTTTACTACGTCAAAAAATGCTTCACATAATAGGTCTGAGACGACATAATTCTCTCACTATGTCGTCTGACAAGTTTCAATGAACTCAAACGACAGAAATTTAAACTTTTGTAGTCTGGGATGGGAGAAAACTCATGAATTTTAAAGTGTTCTAATTTTGTGCAAGTTAAAAAACTCACACGACGTATAATTGTCGTACAAAAATACCAAGGGAATATCAAATTTGCTCCACTGATAATTAAAGTGTCTGAAATTTGTTAAATAACACATTAGTACATGAACTATCAAGTTAGACCTAATTTTCGTACATGCCGTTATAACACCCTTAAAAATTGTTGTTCCTTTTTTGTTTTCTGAGATCTTTTTTTCTTTTGTTTTTCTTTCTTTTAAAGAGGATCTTGTTTTCTAGGTTTCAAATCGGCGTCAAATCCACACATTTATTTTCTTTCTTTTAAAGATGTTCTTTTTTTCTAATTATGGTGTTAACTAATCAAATAGGTTAACCAATTTGACACCTAGAAAAAAAATTATTTTGGATACAATTTAACCTCCGTTTTATGGATTTCTACTTGATGGTATGAGAAATAAAGAATTATGGATGGTTGCTTGCTGTAAGAGAGCAAGAGAGGTTAATTAGGGAATTTGTGAAAGAAAGATCTCAAGCGTATCCACTACCTATTGAAGAAGTCATGAGTTCGAGTGACGTGCCGGTTACAGGACGCGTTACAATTTAAGAACCCTTTTTGACAATCGTAGTATAAGGCAAATAAGGTTCGATCAATCCGGGGACTAAGGGTGCTTCTGTCACAATGGTCAAACAAGTTAGTAAATAACAAAATAAGTATGTACAAGAATTATTTACAAAACAATTATTTACAAGACACAAATACAAACATTTACAGTTTTTTTTTATTTACAAATTTACACATGGTACAAGGTTATAAGGGGGGATTTGGTTTGGTTCCTAACATCCTAAAAACAGAAAATAAAAGCTAACTAATATGTATAAGTGATCGATTCATTCAACACATCAATTAGAGAGAAACTCAAATTTTGACCACACATTAAAGATCATGTTTCAACCTTAACAATCTGATAACATACGAATTCAAAGAACTAAAAACAATCTCAAGAATACAAGTCTACGAGGTCATGCACCTTATTATTCCACTTACCTTATTCCTAGCACAGAACGTCTAGAACTAAGACATTTTACATGTCGATGCTATCAATACTAAAAGTATTTGTCTTCAAACATGCAAATCATTAAGCTTTATGGAACGAGATTGAATGTAACTTTATATTATGAACGTCATAACAAAAATCACAGAGTGTACGAATTCAGCCATATTCGGGATACGGCTTCCACCACTAGAGATCTATACTTACCTACTAGGCTTAGCATAAATCATGGCACTAGTCAGCATTCATTCTAACATATGGTACTTTAAACAACATCGCACACTTTTTAATCTTATGAATAGACATGATCAGATTATTAAAATATTATGAACAATACTTTAACATGTTTTACTAAAATATGAATCCACTAATACCATAACAAGCGAAACAAACATCCAAATCCAAGGTTGAAATCCGAATTCATGCTTTCAAATTTGTAAAGAAAACTAAACAAAAGTAAAGACATAGTTTACATATTAGCGGTTTTCAAGAAGCTTGATGATGTCTAAGAGGTGCACACGGCTTCAAGGCTTCTACACTCCAAGGAGGCTGCTCATTGACGCGTCCGACAAGGCTTTGGCAATGGAGGAAAGCTCGCAATGGAGGAGGAGAGTGCTCGGCAGAGTTCTAGTATTTCTCTAACTTTTTGCGTGAATGAATGACAATTTTTTGATGTAGAGAACCTCCTTATATAGTGGTCGAACCTTCCTCTCCACCATTGATTTAAATCTGATCCAATGGCCACAAATAATAGCACAATTTAATCAAAGAATATTCCATATATGTCTAGTGCATTAAGTCTTCGAATTTTGGCTTGAAATGTGACCGGATACATTGCTTGTTCTTCAAATGGAATCGGCTGAATATCCTTGATTGTTGTCGATTTTATGATGATAATTCCTTCCTTGTTTCTTGCCGATTTGGTGATGTTAATTCCCATATATATGCTCCAATTAATGTTTCTGAAAATGAAGAAAGAAATCAGATTTAATCTATAGAAATATTTAGGAATTGATATGGAGATATAAAAGGTAAGAATCTCCTTTAATTTTCTTGATTACAAATCAACCATTATCTTTGATTTGAGGAAGATTCCTATCGAAATTTGCTGTCTAATCTCCATTTAAATTCGGCCAAATTCCTTGGGAATTTTCGATTTCCATATGTGCTTCATCATCTTCATTTAATGCTCATTCCTTCTTCGGTAATTTTCTGAATTTAAGAATAGAAGGTTTCTTAAAATGGATTAGGAAAGTCATAATAAAAAAGTTTCACAAGTAGTAAGTTTCCTAAATCAAAATAAGAAAATTTCTTAAAATGAAATAGGCAACTTTCCCGATTAAAAACAAGAAAGTTTCCTAAACGACTTATCATTCTTAATTCGCTGGTTTTAACTTTCATTTCCGCTTTTCCGCTCTTTTACCTCTACAATCACAAAACAAGTTAGAAATGATATTGTTAAGAGAATAACATAGCTAAATAGGGTAGGAAATACATTAATAACATAGCATAAAATGCATTTATCATCGAGCCACCATGGGAGTATGAGTTAAATCATTTGATCCTCTTTAAAAGAAAAAAATAGAACTTGTAACGGTGTTATAATGGCATGTATAAAAATTAGGCTTAACTTGTTAGTTCATGTACTAATGTGTTATTTAACAAAGTTTAGACACCTTAATTATCAGTGAAGCACAGTTGGTGCTATTACTATAATTTTCCCAAATACAAAAATTAAAGTTCAAAAACTTAGAAAGTTGTGGTGGTCAAACCACATTTTTATATCGACTGAACAACTTGAAAATCAAGACAAAATGTTTCCGCTTCTCAAATTGTAAGTGAGGGAAATATGCCGCGCTTAACACTTAGGCAAATACTGAGAGGGAAATTTTTAAACATTTAAACTTTATCAAAACTGAAAACTTATTTAACCAACCAAAAAAATTGAAAACCTAAATTGAAACCACACATTCACAACAAGAAGAGTGAAACCCATTTTCTCAAAATCAATTTCCCACCCGCTGATTCACTTAAACCAATTTAGCTCAAAACACTCAAAACTCTAATTCACTTTCATCCTAAAACTTCTCTCGATTTTACTCTTAGCCCAGACTTATAAAGATGAACCACGAAGTCAGAAAGATGAAACACGATTTTGATATGGGTCAATGATTTTGTCACTTCTCTACTCAGTCTTTCTCGCAAAGGAAGTTTGCAACTCTAAATGACAATCTTGTAAACCTCTCTCACTCGATGGCACTGTTCTAAAAATCTCCTCCCAGAGCCAATTAATCCCCTCACAGGCACTAGGCGGTGCTTCATTGATTCCGCCTAGAGAGCTAGAAAACTGATTAATCTCCAGATTTACCCGTTTAGGCACTAATCACCGGTTGTCTGCCTGACTAGCGCCTACCGGTTTTTAGATCATTGCTCGATGGGGGTTGTTTATGGTTCTAGAGTTTACGAATTTGAGGTTTTTTAGTTTTTGATTTGGTTTTGGAATTGGGGTTTGGTTAGTTTTCGATTTGGGTTTTGGTTTTCATACTATGGTGTTTGCTATGAAATTTGTGAAGGAAACTCATGTTTAAATCTAGCCAAAGACTTTAGAAATGTCTAATGAGTCTAAAATGATTACTATGATAGTATATAAAGACAATAGCTCCCAGATCCCATTCGATCTCCGCACGCCTTCGGGAAGTTTGGTTTCTCTCTCGCATGTACTTCAAGGTTCCTTCTTCTTTTCTCTATTTCGTTTGCAATAAACTTTTTCAAAACTGAAAATTTTGAGCTGCAATTCAGGTTACTATTCAGTGTCTCTAATTGTAAATTTACACTGATGATTCCAAATTTTGGTTTGTTTTGGGTGATACCCAATTTTTAGTGAACCTTCATCATCTTCAAGAATTGGATACAACAATCATAGTTAGTGATAATTCAATTACACATTGCTTGGCATCTTTTTACATTTTGTTATTATTAGAGCCTACATCACTAATTAGTATTAAACAATATATATCAGCAATTCATACTAATTTCTCAAGGCTAATCTTTTTTTGACCTTTATATGTGAATACACTAGACCATCGAGTTATCTATAGGTTAATTTACTGTTACAAAATTTACGCAGGACAAGCTTTTGGATAAGACCAGATTCATAACAATCTTTTGTTTTCTTACTTAAGTTTCTATGTTTCTCATATTATTAATTGTAATTTTCTTCTTTTCTCATTGTAAAGCATGAAAACTTCCAGGCCATATTTTGCTTGATGATATTGGCTTTTTTTCTTATGACTTGCAAAACCTGATTCACTCCCTCTCATTTGTGTAACATTTTACTTCTCAACCACTTTGCTCTGAACTTAGCTCAAATAATCTTTCACTTCATTATCTAACTATTATAATTTTATGAAATTTAGTTACATGAGAAGCATCTATGATCTCTATTGGTAGAGGTGAACATGCAATATAAGGATATGCATTACACAGGTCTGTACTGCTATAATTGTATGCTTGATTTTCTGGTAAATGATTACGGTTTCAAAGATGTCTTTTCAAAATTTGGAAGGGAATTTTTATACTTACAATTATACTATGTTAGTAATCATTCTAAATTTTGTGCTTTATAGATTGGGGAACATCGAGCTCATTCAGAATAACCTTAAGTCCAGGTATGTTATAAATGTTGTTGCATGCTTTACATTCAGGTTGATATAATTCAAACTAAAGTTGAGATATTCTTATTTCACAATGAATTATCTTTCGGTTATTTTGATCATTTTTTTAACTAGAAATTTGAAAGATTTTCTTTTTCTGTTTGGTCAACTTGTTATATGGTGTTGCCTCTATGATATATTTTTGATAAATTTTGTTTGATTATTTACCAAGCATAAAAACTTGGAAGACTTGGAAAGAGAGGATTTGTGACTTTTTCTAGTATACATGTTGGTCTTAGGACTTCTGCATATGTTAACAGAGGTAATACAATTTCTTTTAATTTCATTTATCTTTGTCTTCCATTTGGATCAATTCTGTGATGATAATTTTGATGAGTTCAGTATGTCCAATATTTTCAATCTTCAAAATGATAAGGTAAATATGTCTCATCTTAAAGAATACCTAAAGAAAAATAAATTATCATACTTATCTATTCCTACCCACATTAAAATGAATGTTAACATGTCATTTTTTTGTGGCAGTGCTACCCTTGGTACTTGAATTTGTGATCACGATTGCATGATCTATGTGTTGTACTTAAACAGACTTCTGCAGTACTGTTACACATTCTTCCTCGATCACTTGGTTTTTCCTTTTGGTTATTTTGATCATTTTTTTAACTGGAAATTTAAAAGATTTAGTTTTCCTTTTGGTCAACTTGCTATATGTTGTTGCTTCTGTGACATATTTTTGATAAATTTTCCTTAGTTATTTATAGAGCAGAAAAGTGTGGAAGACTTAGAAAGAGAGGATTTGTGACTTTTCATAGGATTTGTATGCGTGTAGGGTTTAAGGGTTAATATAGGGGTATTCTTGATTTGAATAAGCCGCGATGGCGCGGGCTTCTTACCTAGTTATGTCAATTGGACTAAATTAATGGATTGGATTACTGCATTATATTTGAAAGTTTTCTATTTGGGTGTTTAGACTGGCTTATCTTTTTTGTTGTTACTGCATGGCAAGGTTCTAAAACTCGGTCGACTAGTTGGTGACTAGTTTGTAGTCGGCGGTAGGCCGAGGCGATTTTAAGGAAATCGGTCGGGAGAAAATCGGCTTAACTTGGTAAAAATCGGCCAAACTCGGTAAAAGTCGTTCCAACTTGGGACCAAAAAAATGGACTCACCTCCTCTTAGTCGCTCATCTTGCTCTCACTTCTCCCTCCTCTCAGTCGCCGTCCTCCCCGCCCTCGCCTCTCTGGGTTTTGTAAGAGAGGAAAATAATCATTTTACGGGTACTTTAGTGGTGAGTGGTGGCCAGAGACGGCGGGCGCCGCCGCTGTCATCGGAGACGATGAAAGAGAGGAGAGGGAGTCAAGATAGATCGGGGGAGGGGGTTTGACCGAGGTCAGACTTCTCTCCTCTATTTAAAGGGAGATGGACGGCTAGGAATTAATGATAGCAAATCAAACGACCCAGAATTAATCGGTGAAATTTTATTTACTAGAGTGGTAAATAGAAATTTACTAGAAACTTAAATTATATTTAATTATATGTTTTAAAAATAAAAATAAATCTAAAAATTAAAATCCGACTACTCCCCCGACTACTCCTCTACTCGCTAGTCCCCGGCCGGCTGACCAACTAGCGACTTTTAGAACCTTGTTGTATGATGCTTTGTAAAGAGCAATGACAATCAAAGGTTAAAGCAAAGATAAGATGTAAGGAATTTAGTAGGGGTAAGACACAGATTCAATGTCTTTATATGTATTTTGTCAATAACTTTGATTTGAGTTGAGTTTTCTGTGATCATAGGTATGTAGATGTTTGTCTTTCGTTGTTCGGATATTGTTCTTTAATAATAAAATTAATATCTGTTGTGCACAGTAAGTCGTATGCCATTTGTTCTTTACAATATGAATTATTTCTCAACTTGCTAAATTTGTACTTTTACTAATCATCAATGCTACATCATTTTCCAAGCTCTTATGAAAAGTATTATACCCCAAAGAATAAGAAATCAAGTAGAAAAGATACTAAGTGGGAGAAACTTCATGTAAGTTGTAACATTTGGTTGAGTCCATTTTTATGTACGATGTCTAATATTGTTTGATAGTTTTTATAATAGTAACTTTATTAATAATTTTTAGGGTATTCCTCAGCAAAAAGATCACAATACTTGTGGATATTACATTATGTGTTTCATGAAAGAAATTATCGAGGACAAGAACTTGAGGTATGCTACCAAGGTAAGATGATCAATTGCTTTTCACTCATACGTACAGAATTGGATGTATTGCTACATAAAACTGTGAATGTGCATAACTTGCTGCATTTTGGGGATGTAGTGAGAACAAATGGTATTAACGGGCAATATAACATTGATGACATTGATGTGGTCCGGGCCGAATGGGCAAAGTATGCTAAAGGGGTTTCCTAAACATTAATGTTAGTGATATAAAATTGTACACACTAGTAGAATTTAGGAACTGTAGTGGAATATCCTAGGCCGAAGCCTTTTGTGACGTAGTGAATTTATGAACTACTTTTGAGCATATATCTGAATTTAGGAACTCCTCTTGAGCATATATCTCAACTGTTGGAAAGTGTTGAAAAGTGTGCATGCAGTTGCTACTCCCTAGCTAGGTCACAAGCTTTTGCTTTAGCTAATGGTTTATCAATAATTTAGGCTGTATTTTGAATTTCTGGATCATTATAGAAATGTCAGCTTTCGGTTCATGTTTGTGGAACTATTGGATTATATTCAATGTGATGGATATATATTTGTGCAATGAAATATTGCTAATGCTTTTAGGTGCAATTTCTGTGTAGTTTCAGTGTTTGGTGATTATGGATGATGTAGAATGGTTGGTTAGAACACATATGCAGGTCCCTGAATATAAAAAAGAAATAACAGAAATATGTAGTTGATATCATAGTCTAACGACAAAATTAGCGATTGTAGTGATTTCTTACAAGGTACTCACACTACACAAAATTGTCATCCAAATAAAATATCAAATGACAAACTAACCAAGTATATATTGTCGGGAAATACTTATGTCCAACCTAGTTTGGACGCACTTGTCCAACCTCTCTCTTACTTGCACGCGTTTTTTAATATAAATTATAATCTTAATCGTTCAAAAGTTGAATTAACCAATAAAGATAACATATGTAAAAAATCAATATAAACAAGAATCGTTTGCTCAATTAAATTTATCAAACTAATAGACAGTTACGGTGAAAGTTTGTAGTCTTATAATCAGCCGTTCATTTGTTTTATAGATTAGATTAAGCAAACGATTCTTGTTTATACTGATTTTTTACAGAAATGATCTTTGTTGGTTATTTTAATTTTTAAACAGTAAGATTATAATTACATTGAAAAACGTGTGCAAATAAAAGAGAGTTTGAACGAGTGCGTCCAAATTATGTTGGACACAAGTTTTTTCCTATATTATCCAACAAGTAATCCGACTACAGAAAAATGTAGTCTAATACACTATCATACAACTTATCCTTCCATATGAATGTTAAATTTTGTCCCTCCAACAATATCAGAATGTGGTTGGAAAAAGCTCAAAGTTATTCTACAAGTTTACAACTACAGAAGAATGTAGTCTAAAATCATCTCAGATAACATATGACCTAAGTGAAGGCTAAATTTAATCTGTCTACCTCGAACAACATAAAAATGTAGTTGGCCAGACTACTATCTCAAACGACAGATCTATTCATAAATATGTTATCCCACTTGTTTTCATACTATATATATATATACACTTCAAGGAATGTCGTCTGAATACCTCCTACAAATGACATAAGTTTCAATCTTAATCACTTCAGACGACATGTTCTAAAAAAATTATGTCGTATGACTCGATGTTAGTCTACGGTTATTAACCGTCGTCTGACATGCTTAGAGACGACAGCCACTTACGCTACACATTTTTAAACTGCCAGATGACTGTTAATAACTATCGTGTGAAGCCTTTTCTGACATAGTGGTTTTTATCACAAATAAAAGCTTACTGTCCTTAGTCAAAAGAAAAGAAAAAACAAATCAATGTCAATGAAATTCCATTTTGATACGGATGGGATGTTGTGTGCCAAATCATTTATAAACAAATTTGTTATAAGAATTTGGGATCCGTAGCATTGCTCTATCGATCTGTTATTTCCTTAATTAGTTTTGTAATTATACTGTCCAATATAGGATTGCTATTTTGATCTTGTATTTCTTATTTTGTATGCATTTATAGCAAAACAAGAAGCCAATACTGGATCATCTGGCATATCAACAAAGAAACAAGGATATTCCATAACCAGCAAAAAATCTCGACATTAAACAAATTACCAATACTTGATCATCTGTCATATGAAATTCTTTATGTCAAATGGACATAATTGGAAGCTAAGAATACGCAGCCGTATGTAGAAATATTCAGAAATTTGCATGTCATGTAATTCATTCTTAGTACAAAAGGGAAGAATAACTTGAAGGAGATTTATTATAGCTTGGGATTAATTTATTTAATTATACATGACAAATATATAAACAGATTGATTGTATTGTGTTATATATAAAGTAGAAGGAGGCCGAGCCAGTACAATTCAAGAAGCTGATAGAATCGCTTTGCAAGGCGTTCATGGATTTTCACCGTACCATGATGTTTCTTATTCCTTACCTCACACTCTCTCTTATTACTAATTTCCATATAGCGGTGGGCGGAAGATCCACCATTTCGAATATTGAAGAATTACAACTGAGGAAGGAAGCTGTTGATCCTGTGAAGACCATCAAGGTACTATCGAGACCTCTAGACTAAGGTTAACAACCTTCTTTCTTATACGCAATAAGGTGCAATCTAAATCCTTGTGTAGAGTTTAAAAGATCCATTTTTATGTAGATGTATTGTCGTTTACAATTTAGAATAACGAACTTTATTTCATTAATATTACGCAGACTCGGCAAGGTGAAATCTATGAATGTGTAGATATCTACAAACAACCGGCATTTGATAATCCATTGCTCAAAGATCACAAAATCCAGGTTTGTACGTAAAAATGAAAATGTGTGGTGATATATTTTACATAGAACTAGACACACAATATTACTTAATTATTTTACATATTTGTAGGAAAACATAACATAAGTATGCTATATAAATTTATGTTGATACACAATATATAATAATTCGCAGGTAATCAGTGATGAGATTTAATATTAAATATTTCAAATGATCTTGTAATGAAAATTAATTCTGATTTACATATATAATATTGGCAGATGAACCCAAGCTTTTCTCAAAACCTGGATGTGCAAAATGCTGCCTCACCGAGCAATGTAACAATTGGGTTGACTGAGGAAGGATGTCTAAAGGGAACTGTTCCCTTTCGGAGATTAACAGAGGAAGAACTAACAAGAGGGGAAACCATCTTCAGGAAACAATTCCCATATTATTACTTTACAGAAGCGGGTGATGATCAATCTAATAACTTAATTGTAAGTTTTTCAATGTTATTCTCAAACTTATATATTCCCATCATTTCTCATTATATAACACGCATTTTGAATAATTCTTAATAATGAAGTTTCGTTGTGTACATATCAGTATGCAGGATATTCAACAAAGGATGGAACTGGTCCGCATTATGCAGCTAGAGGAGCAGTTACTATAAACAACCCTAGTCTTTCTCCTGGACAACTAAGTGGATCTGTATTATCAGTTGAAGGCGGTTCCCCAGAACAGTTTAGTAGCATACGTGTGGGATGGATTGTACGTATATATAATCATATATTAGCATAATGTAAATTTTAATTGCAAAATTGAAAAATCACTAAGTCGGTGTCCTCTTTGAACATTTCATTTCAGGTGAACCCTAGTAAGTTTGGTGATGGTCGCCCTCGTCTATACGCAATTTGGGGTGTATGTATCTCTAACTCTTCCTACCATTACACAATATTTGGTATAATTGGGTTATTGAAATATACAAAATATAAACTTGTTTTACAAAACGCAGCAAGCAACAAATGAAGTCATGCATGGTTGCTACAACACAGATTGTCCCGGTTTTATTCAAATAGATAAGGCTATAACACTCGGTATGGTGTTTGAGCAAGTTACTGTTCCCGGTGGAACTAAGTTCTTTGTCAACCTACAAATAGAGTTGGTAAGTAGTGGCTAGTACTTGTACTGGTAAATAATCAGTTAAATTTGCAGTATATATTAGAGAAACTCTAACGAAATATTACAACACATTGAACAGGATAGAGACTCAGGAAATTGGTGGCTCATCTATGCTGACTCTACAAGAATTGGGTACTGGCCAAGTAGCCTATTCACTAACTTAAAAGGTGGTGCCAGTATTCTTAGATGGGGAGGTATGGTTACGAGTAGCACCGCACAACTACCACCGATGGGAAGTGGCAAAGCTGATGACTCCCTCTATATGGAATTAGCATTTGACGATAAAGCGGCGACATCTCTAGATGACCCTGCAGTTGCATCATTGGAATTATTGGACACAAAATGCTTTAAAGTTGGAAACCTTTATAAGACGGATGATGGTCATGGTTACAGGTTTTCCTTCGGAGGCGATGGTGGAGATGTGCAACAATGTTCATCATGAACAACAAACTCGCTCAATGGGTCGAGCTGATTTTCTGAATTCTTCCAAATTCTTATATTTGGAGTCTTATTAAAATTGAAGCGAGATTATTGTCATTTACATATGTAGTCGAAAGTCCTGTTGGACATGAAAAGAATAAAGAATGTCTATAGAGAAATACGGATTCAAATTTACCGACCAGCAATATATGTTGATCATAATTACCAACTAATAAAATGTTGTCATGTTAGTCATAATTTTTCAAACCTCATCTGTTTTCTCTATTTTCTCTCTTTACCTTCTCTCTTTCTCTGATTGGTTGGTCATTATGACCAACATATGTTGTTAGGGGTGGGACTTCAAAATCGAAAACAGAAAAAAACCGAACCGAAAATCGGACCGTAACCGTTAAAAACCGGACCGAAAAAAATCAGAACAAAAGAGAAAAATCAGACCGAACCGGATCAATATGATCTGGTTTCCGGTTTCACTCCCTTCAAAACCGAACCGGACCGTTCAAACCGGTCAACGGTCAAACTAACAAAATTGACGTCGTTTTATTGCAAAAAAAAAACCTTAAGCCGAGAGTCTCCGACTTCACTCACTCCAAATCCGCCTCATTCTCTCTCCCTCAAGAAAATTTGATATATTTTAAGAATATTTATTCAAATATGAACGTTTCCGTGTGTTAATTAGTGATTATAAGATTAGTGTTGACCGTCCTGATCGAGCCTTTAATGTTGTAGGACCAAGTTAAATTTTTTACCATAGACATATTTTGACATAATAATCATATCAGATAGTCAAATTTTTGTGTGTGAATTTTTATCATCGGAATCACAACATGCCTACTAATGTTTTATAACTTATTTACTAAGTTTTAAGTAAATGCACAATTTTGAAAACTAACTGTACATAGAACTGAAAACCTTAAAAACATCGTAAAATAAGATGTGATCGGAATGGTGAAATACGTGTATGATTGCACATATTTCGAGCAACATCTTAGTGCCGATAGTAGTGGTCAACCCTATTTACCATTATTTATCCCTATAGGAAGCCCTATCTTCGAGGGGTACATTTCCCAAAAGTTTTAAATGGATGGTTGCATCTCATCATGGTGAGAGCTTTTTGTGTTAAAGGTTCAACTAAAATATCTCATATAGGTGCAGATATGGGTGTTTCCGTGTGTTAAGTGGTTATAAGATTAGGGTTAACTGTCTTGATCGAGACCTTAATATTATCAGATCGAGTTGAATTTTTTAACATAGATATCTTTCAACATAAAGATCATATCAAACGGTTGGATTTTTGTTTGTGAATTTTGATCATCAAAATCACAACATGTTTGCTAATGTTGTATAACTTATTTACTAAGTTTTAAGTTAATGCACAACTTTGAAAACCAACTCTACATAGAACTGTAAACTTCAAAAACATCGTGAAATAAGATGTGACCGTAATGGTGAAATACGTATATGGGTGAAAAATCACGTAATTCGGGTAACGTCTCAATGCCGATAGTAGCAGTCAACCCTATTACCATTATTTATCCCTATGGGGAGCCCTATCTTCGAGGGGTAAATGTCCTAAAATTTTTAGATGAGTGGTTGCGTCTCATCATGGTGAGAGTTTATTGTGTTGAAGGTTCGACCAAAATACCTCATATAGATGCAGATATAGGTGTTTTCGTGTGTTAAGTGGTTATAAGATTAGGGTTGACCGTCCCGATCGAGCCCTTAACGTTGTCGGGTCGATTTGAATTTTTTTACCATAGACATATTTCGACATAATGATCATATATGATGGTCAGATTTTTGTTTGTGAACTTTGATCATTGGGATCACAACATACCTACTAATGTTATATAACTTGTTTACTAAGTTTTAAATAAATGCACAACTTTGAAAAACCAACTTTACATAGAACTGAAAACGTCAAAAACAACATGAAATAAGATGTGATCGGAATAGTGAAATACGTCTATGGTTGAAAAATCACGTAATTCGGGTAAAGTTTCAGTGCCGATAGTAGCGTTCAACCATATTTACCATTATTTATCCCTATGGAGAGCCCTATCTTCGAGGGGTAAATGCCCCAAAATTTTTATATAGTCGGTTGCGTCTTATCATGATGAGAGATTGTTGTGTTGAAAGTTTGACCAAAATACCTCATGTAGATGCAGATATGAGCGTTTCGTGTGTTTAGTGCTTATAACATTAGGGTTGACCGTCGCGATCGAGCCTTTAATGTTGTCGGATTGAGATGAATTTTTTACTATAGACATTTTTTGACATAATGATTATATCTGACGGTCGGATTTTCGTCTGTGAATTTTTTTCATCGGAATCACAACATGTCTACTAATGTGTATAACTTGTTTACTAAGTTTTAAATAAATGCACAATTTTGAAAATCAACTCTACATAAAATTGAAAACCTCAAAAACATCGGCACTGAGACGTTACCCGAATTACTTGAAGCCTTAAAAGTATGGACTATTAGATTATGTGGTTTGATGTATAAATTTTATATTGTGTTTAATATGTATGGACTTTAACTATAGACTTTAAACTATTTTTAGTTTTTTTTTATTATGTTTTTACTTTTTATATAGTTAGAATTTGGTTTGTAGTTTGTATTTTTATAAAAAGTTTGGTTTGTGTTTTTTTTGTAAGACATTTGGTACATTTGTGGCTTTAAGGAACTAAAAAAATAAAGTCGATTAATTTATTAACATTTTACTAGAGTTAAGACATTGTCAAAAATATATTTAAAAAAAATTGAAAAAACTAGAAAAAAAACTGAAACCAGACCGAACCGTAGGTGTGGATTGGTTCACGGTTTAATACGACTAAAAGTGAAAAACCGGATTGGACCGAATTTTAACTCCGGTTTGGGCCCTAAACCAGACTGTTTCAAACTGTTCCCACCCCTATATGTTGCTGGTCAACAAATTTGAATCCAAGAAGTTCTTGCGTGCGACGGTCGTGCCACTAGCTCATGCGAACAGTCATTCAGAATCGGACACGTGTTATTATTTTTTCCACATCAGCGTCGTTCTTCATCCTTTCTCTTCTACGTCGTCGTCGACACAGTCGCTCTAATTTCTTGAATAGCCGCTCTCCCATCCCATCCTCCACCTCAATTCCCACCAGCAAGCTCCATCGATCTCCCTCCGATGACCCCTTTGCGTCTCCGCCACCACCCAATCCCATCCTCTTCCCCTCGCTGAACTTGGGCCAAGTTTGGTGCTTGATGACGCACATGTTGGGGAAATCGAGGTCCTCATCCTGAGCTATAAGTTGGGCCAGGTTAGGTGCTTGACAGCGCACTTGTTTGATCACTTTTTGCTCACGTGGAGTTATAAGTTGCTATCTTCTACTATGTCCTCACCAGAGAAACCATCCGGTAGTTATTAGTTTCATTATGCTAGCTACTAGGAGGCTACGACCATTTGACAACGCAAGAAACTTGCCTACTACCTAGAACAACCAAAAACAAAAAGCGCAGTCTGGGACATAGCCCACTTCGCCCTGCCAAGTAATTAAGGATACGTTCTTATTTTTGGCATAGAGCCATATCCATTTAAACTAACAAAAAGATATAACAAATAACTATAAAACTTATTCTTAAAAAGCAATAAAAAAGAAGTCCACAATTTGAGGCCATCAACCCAAGACAGGCCTATGAGCCTAGAAGACCAACAAGGGATTGCAGGTAAGATCTAATCGACACCACGACTTCTGTCGGAGCACACCGCCTCACATGGCCTCACCGGCAAGATCTTTATGAAAATCGGGTTCCATATGAACCTCGATTCCATAGAGGCTCGATCCGTATAACCTGCATCAGCCCATCTCAAACCCAAAAAAGAGAGAAACATGACAAAAACCTGTCGACGTGGTGCACCAGATCTCAACCTCTGCCACACACCAAAAGTCCTTCTCTGCTACTCCCTTGCTTGAGACCCTCGCCACAGCTCAAATAGGACACAAACACGAAGGACGCCTTCTGCTCGTAGCCGTCTCACAACCCGAAAGTTTGTCGTTTCCCATTCTCCCCTCCTGCCCCAGATCCTTTGTTCCTCAACGGTGGACTTGTACCATAGTGCCATCCGACGACGACGTCTGATGGACGCGCCGCCGGATGAGGCATTGAAAAGTTATGTACGGTTTTTTCTCTCTGGCGTTCTTGGAGCTCTCTCTAATAGCTTTGTTTACGTCCAAATTTACAGTAAATGTCTTAAGTGAATACGGGTCAAGTCTATGATTCATGTCACGTGCTACCGGCGAGTCGAATAATATTGGGTTAGTGACGGTTCACTTACGTACAAAACCACGCGAGCTATAGTTCGTATGCGGGGAGGACACTTCGCATAGATGAAGTAGAGACGCGAGCTATTCAAGTTGACTTGATCTACTATTTGGTTGCCTGCGAAGCGAGGTTTACTTGTGGGGTGAAATGAGTTTGCATGCGAGGAGCAGGAGTTGCATGTGAGAAGGTCTTCTTGTGAAGATGATTAGTGGACTCTGCCACATCCCTTAATTAGATAAGGGATCAATTATCCCTAATTACTTGAACAATGGTGCATGCCAACACATGAAGATCAGGCATATGTGGTGGTTGGAGATTTTATTCCTTATATATATATATATATATATATATGCACATTCAGTAAAACGTCCATATATATATATATATATATATATGCACATTCAGTAAAACGTCCATGGCAGCGATGTATTCCAAGCCAACCCCACTACAATCAAAGGGTGATTAATTATTGCCTATGGATAACGTGTGAGATACGGCGGCTTCGCCTTAGCTGAATCATACTATGAGGCAGATAGTATAATCGCATGCGATATTATCATTGAAGACTTCTACAAGTCTTTGACTCAATTGTGGCCAATTCATGTAGCCCTAAAATAAGTCTCTATACGTGGTTGAAACTGCGATACCCAGTTACGTAGTTGCCGAGGAGAATGAAACCTTGTGCAACTCAACTGACTAGCAGAGAAGATTGCATCCTTATCTACTATGTGAACCACAATAAAAGAAAGGTTCGACAATCACTCAACACACAACTTCACACACAATCAATCAACAATCAAAACAACAGCTACAAATATCTACAACCTCGACCTAGTCAAACCCAAGACGCTAAAACATCAAGCCTTAGTCTCATTTTCCTCTCCAGCTCCTCGGACCTTTACCTTGTTTACCTTTCACGCTCTCTGGAGCTTCATACCCTTATTTCCCTATGCTCCCAGAGCTTTGCTTTTACTCTTCTTGTAATTTTCTTTGGTTGATCTGCTCACTACACAATGCGAGTATCGATTTGATGGCGATAGACTACCATAAATCCTCGTCAAGGTGACTCCTAACGAACCTAGTGATCAAGTTGGTGTTCTCTTGATCCTTAGTCGCTTGATTAGAAGAAGAAAACTAAGCGACTACCCCTACTACTACGGTTGTTCATCCACGAGCTGACATGTCATGCACTATCAAATGAGACTTTGGTGCAATTACCTCACACTCCTTAGACTGAGTTGCAACGCCAAAATAAGCTTTACACTCATCGCTTATAAATTATGAAAAAACTAAATTAAGATGTTAAAGATTCGATAGTTTTTAATACTAAATAAATGTCACATAAACTCCATAAAATTCTCGAAAACTGCTACGAAATCAAAAATTGGAAAAATGTAGCAAATGGGTATGAGATTACTATGAGCACAACAAAGCTTTGCTCCTATGAAAGGAAGGTATCAAAATCATCAACAATTCGGATTTCGTAAAATACCCCGTTATTTCCCAAAATGTACGCCATATTCTAGGTAACACCAAAGAGCATAAGGGTCATTTCGGTCTGGGAATAATTTTCCGTAAAGGGCAAGAAAGGCTGGGGGAATTTATATGATTATTGGATTTCCGTTACTAATTCCCTCTTAACTTTTTAACCATAAATTCCACCTCTCAGGGTTTTAAAAATCCAAAATCCCCCAATTCTTCTTCTTCATTTGAACGATCTCAATTCTCCTCCTACGGATTCGAGCCCTGATTCCGGCGAACCAGAGCCACCGGAGGTTCTTTTCAACGATCTGAGAATGGCGGATCAGGAGGAGGACTTCCAAATGGCGCTGCGGATGAGTATGCAGAACTCGCCGCCGGAGCCCAAGCGGAGCAAGCCCAGGGACGCCGATTCTCCGGCCGAGGAGTCGTCGGAGGTCAAGACTCTCCGGCTTCAGCGTGAGCTCATGGCCACTGCTGCCGAGAAGAGAATGCTCGACGCCAAGGCCAGCTCTCCCTCTCCGCCGTCTCCGGCTGCTTCGCCGATTTCTTTTTCGAGGTTGGATTTGGAGGCCACTGTGGTGATGAAAGATAGGGAATCGGGCGCGGAGTTGAGCGTGGAGGAGGCCAATAACTTGTTTTCGATGGTGTTTGGGGCTGAGGTGACTAGGGGCATTCTTGCGCAGTGGAGTAATCAGGGTATAAGGTGAGTGTTCATCACTCAGTTCTGTAAATTTTCGGGGCTCAATTCCAAAAAAGAATTGTTTTTTTGGTAATGAATTCAGTGTTCATGTGCTACTGCTAGTTTAAGTTTTCTTAATTGTCAAGTTTTCAGTTGGCCAGTGTTTGAAAGATTAATGCCACTGCGATTTATTCATAGCTTGATAATAAATTTGAGGCTCGATTTAGTTGCTTTACGAATGCTGTATTAGTTGTTATATTCAATTTGGTACTAGCTTTTATTGTTTTTTCGTTTGAATTGGAATCGATCATAAATGTGGAAACATACCGAGAATCTCTAAATTCATGTTAGCTTTTCTATTTGGTGAATCATCCTGTTAAATCATAGAAGAGGATTTAAATCCAGATTGAAATGATTGTCATATAACTCTGTAAAATACTAAAAATAAGACTTGCACAAGAATCCCATAGATGTACTGTCAAACTCCTGTATATGATATACTCCCCAAGGAGAGCAAAACAGTTAGCTTCCTAGTGTTAGATTCATTTCAGTTGTATCTTGATTGCTTTTGTTCAAACAATTTATTGAGGGTATATGTTACTTTTGTTACTTGTTCTCGTTCATTTAATTGTTCTGTTGGAGTCCATTGGAAATAAAGCACACAGAATAATTAGTAAGAACTTGGTCTTATCACAAGGCTTTTAACTTCCATTAGACACCCACCAAATGATCCATAGCTTGGGAAAACAATGAGAAGCTCACATGGTAGGATAAGATATTCATAAGATGATATATGCGACATATGAGTCATTTGAAGTTACAATCAAGGCCCAAAACGAGATATGCTAGCAGCTGGATCCATGTTAAAACAGAGATGTTTGGCCATTGCATTTGTAGTGCAATGTATTATTGGACTGTACCAAAATATGTACTACTGGACTCAATTGAAACTAAGGATATTGATTCACTTTAACCTGCTCTATTCTTGACCTAGAAAAGCCAATTAATTATGGTAATCACTTACTAGTTCTCCTTTTCTTATTTGTTGAAATTGCCAGATGAGGAAACAAAACGTAATGAAAAAGCACAAGAGATTAGGTTTACCTTTTCTGTTCTTTGTAACATATGGTCTTCTACTGGCTATTGATATGGATATATTGTTCTGAAAAGGATTTAATTTAAACTTAAATTCAACTCTCAGGTTCTGTAGCTTACTAGTCGATTTGTGTTACAGACTTGCTTAAGTATTTCTGCTTCTCAGTGTTTCGTAGAAGCAGATTCTATAGAGCCATTTAAAAAGTATTTCAATATTTGTATAACTAATAATTTACAGCAGATTCCATAAACCAATTTCATTACAGCCTTCAGATCTTTTATTTTTCACTGATCTTTTAATATTTGAAAAGGAATGTTATGATTGTTTCACATAGTTTCCCTTTTGTGGCATATTTAATGAATACAACTTTTTCTATAGGTTTAGTCCTGATCCAGAAACTTCGATGGGTCTAGTGCAGCATGAAGGGGGACCCTGTGGTGTTTTAGCAGCCATTCAAGTAATTTTCTTATTCCTCAACATGATTTGTTCCGAGTTTCTGTAACTTGGTGTTTCACCCTAAATTTTTATTTAGAATTCTATAATTGGAGTGCCTAATGCTGTCAATGTATATCTTGCGTTGCACATTGCAACTTCAAGCTCAATTTTAATAGGCTAATTTTCTATTGTAATTCTCATTAGGCTTTGTCAATTAAGTGACATTATTAAACACAATTTGATTGGATTCAGATCCTCTACTCTTCATTGGCTTCCTTGGTTTATCATCTCATTATAAATGTTAAGGCCAGCATCAATCCACCTCAGCACATGCTCTTAATACCTAAAAAATGCAGTTTTTAATACTAACGCTGTTGCCTTCGTCCTCCTCGTACCTTTTCTTTCTTTTCTACTTGAAACTCTGATTCCCTTTCAGCTCCTGTTAGAGAAACTCTTTCTATGGCTAAAATCAAGCCAGATCTTAGCACTAGTATAGGATCCACTGTATAAAAGCAAATCAGTTCCTGATTTGCTCTATGGCTAAAATCAAGCCAGATCTTAGCACTAGTATAGGATCTGCTGTATAAAAGCAAATCAGTTCCTGATTTGGTGTAATTGCCATTTATTCTACATTTGTAACAGCAGCATCTGTGGTCCTATATAGGTGTAAACTTGTAATGAGAAATATATGAAAAATCACTTTCTACATGGTATCAGTAGTTTAGGTATCCTCCATATTCGATCCTGCATTTCCTCTAATTATAATTGTCTTGTCCAATTCAACTCGTTCGTTTTTCCTCTTTCACTATCTCATGGCTACACCAATTTTCCAGTACTCCCCATCCAATAGTCGTGATCACCGGCTCTCTGTCTATCCTTCTCTTCTTTTGTTTTGTTTTTCTTTTTCTACTATTCAAACATTCCAACAAACATCATCCCTCTAGTCCGGACTCATGTTTATTCATAATTTCATATTTTTATACTTCTCTTTGCTTTATCCACATTTACATTCACACCTCTCTTTCAGTTCATTTTGTGTTCTTCTGTAGCAGTTTCTATGTAATTTTTTTAACTGGGTTTCCTTTCCTCTGCTTCATTTATCACTTATTTCATTTTGTTCAATCATGGGTTACCCAGAATTTCTGCCATTTCTCCTTATTTTCGCTTAATTTCATTTTGTTCTATCATGGGTTACCCAGAATTTCAGCCATTTCTCCGTATTTTCTTTGGGGGTTTTCTTTAGTTTAGTGTTTCAGCTCTTTCCTTCACACAGCTACTGTTTGTATTAAGAAAATAAATACAAAATGGTGTGCAGAAATATTATACTTACATTTATGACATCTGTATAAGCCATGGCTGTGGTGGAATGACTATTAAAAATTAACTTTTTGAAAAGTGAGAGAATGAAATGACTATTGAAAATTAACTTTTTGATTATTGATATCCACTTGGTGTGGTGGATTGATGTCCGCATTAAGATTTTTAATGAAACACTGAGATTAAAAGCTTCAGGATCCAGATCCAGTTTGATAATTATGTTTGAATGATAGTGACTTGAGAATTAAATTCTGGTCACAGAAATTATTGTTTGTTGATTTATAATCATTATATGCGGCTTATTACTTGTGCATTCGCTGGCAAGAATGTAAATAACGTTCTTTCTTTTATATTGTTTCTTTTTTTTTATTTCAAGGACTTTGGGATGTATAATCGTTTGTTGACTCAGTTCACACATATTAGTATTAGTCTAACAAAAAGATCATTTTAAATTAAAAGAGAGAACTTTTTTGTTTTGTTTTTCCTTTGACTGGTAATTTTTATTATTATTTTTTTTAACTGTGTGGTAAGCGCCTGGTAGGTACTTTTCATAAGGGAAAGATAACAGAAGCGTGGGATAAAGTGTGTTTGATGGAGCCCAGTGAATTTGGGTGTAGCATTAGATAAGAGAACTTATCTGTTAACAAATACTTATATATTAGTTACCCTCCTGAGAAATCTTCAAGTGGCACATTAGCATTTTTCGAATGATAGACATAGCTTATATTATATTGGAAACTTTTAGATGGTTAGAATGTTTGTAAGGTCAAATACCTTTAGGGTTCTTCAAGTGTCTCTCAACCCTGACCCAATAAGTGTCTTTGGCATGTCAATGACCTTGAACAGTAAAAGTTAATTTTATTCCTTTAGGAAAAATATTTACCATTTTGGGTGTTTCCTTAGTTTTCAATTGGATGCTTATCCTTTCTAGTTGTACTTATCTATTGAAATCTGGTTATTATCAAGTTACATTCTAGCCTGACAAAAAGAATTTCAGTTAAAATGGGTTGCTGTTTTGAATCTGTTAATGTGGCCACTAGAATGGGGAGATTTATGGGAGGCTTCATAGGAAGGGGTCGCGTGTTCTGAGGAAAGAATTTTATTTTAGAGTAGTCTCTTGCAATGTGAATAAGAGGAATGAAGGATGAAGAAGGAAAGAAAGATACTAATCAAATTTAAGTTGTGTTACTTGTGTCTTTTGAGAGCGATTGGATCGACCATTTTGGTGAAAGAAATGAGTCATTGTTTAGGAAGGGACCGTGGAGATTCCGGAGAAAAGAGATCCTTTATGGTTTGCTGGCATTTGAAGTATATATAGGCTGCAAGTGAATGAGATTCTGATTTCTGATTCGGGGCTGTGAGTACATGGAAAGACATTGCGAAACGTGGATTCATTTTTTTATTGCTAAAAATCATGGGGAAAGTGTGAGGTTGTGGGCAGATGGATGGGTTTGTATATCAGCTAATTTCACGTTTATAACTTTATATAGTTTATCACGTTTGCATCCCTTTTCCATAGCTAGGGTGCATAATAAATCAGCTCTTCTTCCATTGATTTGGGAATGTTGGTTTAGAAAAAACTTGAGAGATATGGATGTTGGGGAGATTAATCTTTAATGTTTAGTTGAAGTGTGTTGTTTTGTTCCAAACCAGATAAGAGAAAGTGGATCTTGGAGTCATCAAGTGAGGCCTTTTGTAAATCATTTTCTTTTCTCCAAGACCTATTTTTCCTTCAAAATATGTACTGAATGCCCTATCACTTTGTCTTGGTTGGTGCAGTTTGAGAAGTGGTCCAAACTCAAAGGACTACTTCAGCAAAATAGGCCAATGATGGTCATTAATATTTTTCCTATATCCAAAGACCTTTGCAATAATATACAATGATGATCTTTTATGTCTTCAGTATTCACAAAGTTTGCAGGATCCATTGGCTTTTCAGTGTTTTAACTTTATATGGTTTTCATTATTTTTTATAAAAGTTTTTACATTTCTCAATAGATAATACATGATTGAAACTATAGAAAAAAAATGTATACAAAAAATATTCTCCTTTCCTTCTAATATATATGTGACATATGATTGCTGAGGTTTATTTTCATCTGTAATGCATTTCATGTATTAATAGGTTCCCTTTTCATTTTATTCATTTCTCGGTGCTAATTTAGAGCATGATATTGACATGTGCAAGCATACCATGTTTGTACCTTTTCCATTGATCACAGTTGGTTGTGTGGTTTCGCAGGCACTTGTTCTCAAATACCTCCTTTTCTACCCAGACGGACTAGGTAAAGGTGCACCAAACATGCATCACAATTTGGGTTCAAGGACACTTTCTAGTAGTCATTGTGCTGCATCGACTAACTTTTCCTCACTTTCTGAAAATGCTAAAGCAAGGTGATTAATCTTTGCAAAATGAAACTTTTTGCTCCTGTACATCAATTTGGATTTTACTAATTTTGAAGGACATAAGTTAGTTTTTCAAACCCTGTTTTACATAAGGTAGGGAGGGATTTTTCTGTTCCAATTAATTTTTAACCATTGCATCATCCAATTGTTGAAAGCTGGTTTCCCATGAACCTGACCTTTCCATTGCTAATGATACTTTAGTCCTTGCATGTGGTTTCCAACAATCAGATTGAATGTTGAGTACCAAACAGTTACCGATCTTTTGCAAAATTTGGTTTGACAGTGACCAAAGGGTGTCTTGGAGTAGTTATAGAACTTACCATGATGTATACGAATTCTTTTTGTCCTAAACCAGAGTAGCATGATAGTGTAATCTGCTAGGGACATGTAAGAAAAAAGAATTCAGCTGTCATTTTCAAATATCTGGTAACGTGGTAGTCTGTAACCAATGTCGATTCGTGTTGTTAGTTTGATAATTTTTTTTCACTATTGATGAAGGTCATCTAACTCAATACCAAACCTTATGACAGAGTTTTGCTTAGAAGTATGGGTGAGATATTGTTCTCATGTGGAAGTAATAAAAGGGCTGTGGTTGCAACTTTGAGTGTTATTGGAGATGACATTGCTAGGTTTGGAGGCAGCAAAGATGAAGTAAGTGGCGGGTTAATGACAAGACATGTTTCTATATATAGCTTTTTTTAAGGGAGGTGTTATATATATATATATATATATATATATATATATATATATATATATATATATATATAATATACTTGTAAAGCTTCCATTTGAATATCTGTTATATATAGATATATATATTACATTGTAAAGTATATGTTTCTGAATAGTTATTTATGAATATTACTGACGAATATAAATTTCATTCCGCAGGTAATAGCAAAATCACTTGAGGGCCTTTCAATTGAATCAGCTGCTGACTTGCATAAAGTGCTAAGAGTTAAGACATACACGACTGAAGAAAGTGTACTTCAGGGGCTAGAAGCAGTGATTCCTGTTTTCCGAAGTCGTATGGGGGCATTGCTGTTCCTTATTTCTGCTTTGCTCTCGCGAGGACTGGTATGCATGCTAAGCTTGAAACCTCTATTGTAGGTGTATCAGTAGCTTAGCATATCTTCTTCGGTATACCACTGCCGTGTCTTATATTTTTGAATTTTAAATTTATAGTTCGCAACTGCTGTTTATTATTCTATGGCTATTTACTTTTTCTAACCTATGGATTAGTTTGCTGGGATATTAGCCATAATTATGTTGTCTCATAATCAAAAGATGAGAGTAGACCACAGAAAATTTACAGTGCAGTCAAATTACTACCTGGACCATTACGTTCATATTTCTATATTTGAGTAGATAGTTGGTGCATATCTTAGAGAATAATCAGTCTCAGAATATACGACTGCTGCTTGGTGAGAGAAGTCATAAAATCATATTGACGTGTCTTTGGGCCCTAGGTTACTTGTATCTTTGAAGGCTAAATTTTTCCCAAAGATTATCACACAGATGAATGTTTCATATGCAGCTGTTCTCGGGACATATTTCTTAATCTTCAATTTGTTCTATCTTGGACAAAAAGTTTCTATAGGGCAAGTAGTGAATTGTAATCCCATTAGTGTCCTGAATGTTTTGAATGAAAATTTTCTATTTCATGCATGTCAATAGTAAATTTGAAAGCAGGTTGACATGCTTCTGAAAGCCTTAACTGTTTCCAATATTTTCCTTCCAAGATGTCAATCTTCCTGAAAGTTTCAGTAGCTGTTACATGAGAATGATAGGCTGTTTTGCTTACAGTTATTTTAACTTCCAGGTTTTTCGATTGTTTGTGCATGCTTCTGAAAGCCTTAATTGTTTCCAATATTTTCCTTCCAAGATGTCAATCTTCCTGAAAGTTTCAGTAGCTGTTACATGAGAATGATATCTGTTTTGCTTACAGTCATTTTAACTTCCAAGTTTTTCGATTGTTTGTGTTTTTTTCCAACTTATCTAGGCCCATAAATCTAGTGATATCAGGTTATTTTATTTTCCCTGCTCCAAATGCATTTTCGCTTTCTTGAATTTCTCCTCCTTAGGTGCTCGTATTATTAAAATGTTAAATTTTTTCTTTATAGGACTTAATCCAGGCTGACAGGGATGATCCTAGCCTACCACTTGTCACTGCTCCATTTGGGCATGCGTCACAGGTATAATTACATATGCATTAGTTTCCACTTTTGGGTACTTGATCCATTTGCACGCTCATTCTAATGAACTTTGCAATTTGATTTATTGTGTTATGCAGGAAATTGTCAATTTACTGCTCTCCGGGCAGGCAGTTCCGAATGTCTTTGATGGAAATATGGATCTGGGGGGTGGTATGTCCTTAAAGGGCATATCGAGAACTGTAGAAGTTGGATTCCTAACGCTGTTGGAGTCTTTAAATTTCTGCAAGGTTGGCCATCATTTGAAATGCCCTAGATGGCCAATCTGGGTTGTGGGAAGTGAGTCTCATTATACAGTTCTCTTTGCTCCTGATACTAATGTCCAGGATGAGAATGAACTAGAAGGAAGGGAATCACAGATTCGGAAAGCTTTTGATGCCCAAGATCAGAGTGGGGGTGGTGGTTTCATTAGTGTTGAAGGTTTTCATCAAGTCCTGAGGGAAACTAATGTAAAAGTTCCAAGTGAAAAGGTGGATCTTCTTTGCAGCACAGGATTCATTGTATGGAGCGACTTCTGGCAGGTTATTTTAGATCTGGACAAGACCATGGGAGGCCTCAAGGATTCAACTGGATTGATGGGTAAGAAGGTCTTTGATCTTTACCATTTTAATGGAATTGCAAAATCAGATCTGAATGGAGGCCAAGTAAACTCTGGAGGTGAGACTCCGGTGCAAAGACCTAGGCTCAGAAAATTGAGAGTTTTGGTTCCTCCAAGATGGACTCCTGAAGAATATATGACAGATGTATCAGTGTCCTCTAGTGCTAATGAATCCAAAGAAATATCTAAGCCAGAGCCTCCACAGCATGCACCTTTGGTGGACTGCATACGCACACGCTGGCCCCGTGCTGTTTGCAATTGGGTAGGGGATGCGCCTAGTATTGTCTGAGTTCTTTGTTATTTACAAACCTTTTGTGGCACAGAGAAGCACAGACTGAAGTGCTAAAAGGATGAGTTGTTTGGGTTAAAGTGCCGCTGTTAAGCAGTAGAGAGATTCATCTCTCAAGTACATGAACAGTGCCAAAGGTGTTTTCCACTGTGCTTGCTGCAGCTTCAACAACCAATTCGATTTTGGAGTTGTCAACATATTGAAGAGGGGAATATATTCTTGTGAAATTGTAAAATGGATTTCGTCTTTGTTGTCCAGGAGAGGTTTTCAGTCGTCGGGATGGGTCTTGAGAAAACAAACATCAAGCTGTCTCATGGTCGGAATTGTTGTAATGTTTTTATAGTAAAACTTTCATAAATGAATTTTAGAGTTAATATTATCTTATTGATAAATGAATAATTTGCTTATGAAAAATGCTTGGGACAACAAATTCTTTTTTCCAAGCACATTAATTTACCAACTTCTTCCATATCTTGTTCTCTTAACTTTTCACCCTTTATGGCTTTTGTCATAGCCATCAGTAACTCAGAAACAATGATCTCATCAAATATTCACCCCTTATGGCTTTTGAACAAATGAATGTTTATTTCGTAAAATTGCTCCCAATCAACACTCTATTTTGAGTTTCATACATGTTATTTCCTTCGTGACATCTTTGCTCGATGAAAGAGTTTAAAACAAGCCAAGGAAACGAAGATAATAGTTTGGTGAGACATCAGAAGCTGAAACGGGCAGCCTAACACTCAGGGTTCATCTCTCTCTTCTCCTTCCTCTGTTCGCTTCCTTTTGTTGCATAGATTAGTCTCCTAGTCATTATAACTGTTAAGTTGCTTGACAAAAGACATGAGCTGAGGTTTAGATAGAGTTTATACTCAGGTTGTAGAACGCCTCCAATTGTTTGATTGCTTGTTTCCAGCGGCATTTTCCAATTTCTTCCGAGTGGGTTTTTAGTCTGTTACATTTGTGCACATGAATCAACAAATGGCATTTGCATTTCACCTTAGAAACCCAAGAATTGTCCAAAACTTTGCCCGGAACTATTCGCTGTGGTCAATGAAGAAGGACCCATCTCTTGAATTGGCATTGTCTAGGAATCGCCGGTGGGTGGTGAACAATCAACTCAAGAACATCATCCTTAGGTGCCCTAGTCAGGTGGCAAAAGTGAGGTTCATTCAGAACAAGTTCAAGACTCTTGATCTCCAAGGGAAGGCTCTCAATTGGCTCAACAAGTACCCCTGCTGCTTCCAAGTCTATCTGCAGGGCGACGAGTACTACTGCCAGCTCACAAAACGGATGATGGCACTGGTGGAAGAGGAGGAGTCTGTCAAAGATATGCAGGAGCCTGTGTTTGTGGAGAGATTAGCAAAGTTACTGATGATGAGCCGCAATCAGAGACTGAATGTTGTCAAGCTTAATGAACTGAAGCGCAATTTTGGTTTTCCGAATGACTATTTGCTTAGACTTGTGCCAAAGTATCCTGACATGTTTCGGGTTGTTAATTATAGTGGCCGAAGGAGTTCCATGGAGATTGAGCTGGTGGATTGGAATCCGGATTTGGCGGTTTCTGTCATTGAAGCTTCAGCTTTGAAGCAGGGAAGTGAGCCATGTTTCACTTCCTCGTTGCCTTCAACTTGGGCCAAGTCATGGGAAAAATTTCATGAGTTTAATGCAACTCCTTATATTTCTCCATACTTGGACACCAAAGGTTTAGTGGATGGATCAAAGGAGATGGAGAAGAGGACTGTCGGCTTGGTGCATGAGTTGTTGTCATTGACTCTATGGAAGAAAGCATCAATTGTAAAGCTTGGACATTTTCGGAGGGAGTTTGTTTTGCCAGAGAGATTGAATGCTTTGCTGCTGAAACACCCTGGCATATTTTATGTGTCAAATAAGTATCAAATATATACTGTCCTTCTTAGAGAAGGCTATAATGGGCATGAACTGGTTCATAAGGATCCACTTGTTGTCGTAAAGGAGAAGTTTGGGGAACTTATGCAAGATGGGCTTCATGAATATAACCGCAGGCGCCATTTAGTAAATCTAGAAAAGAAGAGAAACAAAGGAATGGTTTTGGGTAGACCACATGAAGGCAAGAATGTGTCTGACCCTGATGAGCAGGCAGACAGGGGAACTTTGTTTGATCCAGAAGAGAGAAAAAGGTTTTATAAAGTTCTGTTTGACGATGGTGCCCCATGAGATTTGATATCGCTTTTATTCAAGGTCTGTTCTCTCAATTTTTTCTGTTTACTAGTTTTGTGGTTTAATGTTTCTGCATAATAGGCCGAAGTGAATGTTGAGAATGATTTTATAAAATTTGGACCATTTATCTTGCCTGAAATTGATTGTTTTTGTTCAGGATGTCTAACTCTGGGCCTTTAAGAATCATATACAATTCCTTAATATTTGATTCATTGTTCTCCATGATTTCAATTTTTCTTTTCAATGCTAAAGTAGTATATTTGTCCTAATGAGTTACAATATAGTCTAACTTTTTCAACTAGCTCGTGGGGCTACTGTTTTGGTTTGTAATAGCCCCCGATCTTGTTTCCCCCTTGATAAAGAAAAACAGAAGTTATAAGAATAAGTCTGTGTTAATTTCTCATATGTGGAGAATATTGCGAATATGAAACTTCTTCTTGGTAAACTATAAAATGGAGGAACCAACAAATACTTGTACTTCACAACGAGTAATTTTAAGTTTTATTTTATCTTCCAGTTGTATGATGTTGGTTCATAAAAGGAAATGAGCCAACTACATTGCTTTCTAGCCTAAGAATAGAGGGGATTTAAGAACCTACGTTACAATGCGTATCTAATCTCTTCTCTATGGTATAGATCTTTCGGATAGACAAAGAAGGGGTTAGTCCTCGGAAGATTTGCTATAGTGTTTTGGGTCTGGATGGAGAGAAACCAAAGAGATTATGAAAATGTGAACCTGGATGAGTCTTACAGCTCTGGGATGTAGTCCACTTGGCATCTTTATGGACTTCTATTACTTCAATTTTAAGAAATGATCCATCTTTCTGTTTAGTCAAGAGTACTTCAGCAGTTTCGTAGTTCTGTAATTATTGTGCTTGAGAGTGCTTGGTAAATCTTTCTTCTGTGTTGGTGTTTTTTTAATGTTTCTAGGAGTCGGCGTTGATGTCTTGTCCACTTCATTGTTAGTTCAACTGACTCGGTCTTGGTGTCAGTTCAACCGACTCGGTCTTGGGGGAGCAGCCCCATGTTCAATTTTGGTGCCAAATAAAGATACGGAATTGAGCACAGATGAAGTGACGTTGTGACTGTGTTTGGGCGAAGAGGATGCAAAGTAGTTCTTTTTCCATGGTGTTTGGGACACAGTTTCAATGGGCATTGCTGCAGAGTAATCAGGAAATAAGGTGTGTATTATACTTTTAGCCTGTTTTGCCTTTTTATATGACAGATATTTTTCTTTTTTTTTGAATCGAAGAAATGACTTTATTGATAATGCATTAAGATGACTACAATCATTTTACATCACATCGAGGATGCATTCTGTGGTATTTTCATACCAATAACAACTTTGCCTTGCTTCGTAGGTTATACCAGCCAGCATATGAGCAACTTGATTGCATCTTCTTGGAGCATGGCTGATGCTGATGCTGTGCAAGGTGTCCAGTGACCTTTTAATGTCATCCATTAGGCCTCCCAAGGTGTCCATTAGACTCACGATGGACAATTGCAATCTTCTTATGTACTGTAATTCTAACCTGCATAGTATGGCACATACTGATGCCCTCTTTGATTGCTAGCAGCTCAGCTTGCTAACAGTAGCAATGTTAGTTGCAGGCTCAGCAAAGGCTGCCTGGAACTGGCCTGATGCGTCCCTCAAAATTCCACCCAGACCTCCGTGTTGATCCTGGAAGAAGCTTGCATCTGTGTTTAGCCTCCACTTACCATCTAAAGCTTGTTCCATGTTACTTGGTGCTTTGATAAGCCCTTCTGAATGTATGAAGCCAAGAAAAAGAGCTTTCTACCAGATCATTAGCGGTCTGAGAAGTCCCATTTTTTTTCCGGTTTTTCCAGTGCCTACTTGCCCATTAAGAGCTGATCATATACCTCATGCTTGAGTTGTAATGCGTAGCTCAGTGTCCATCCTCAAAGGGTAGATTAGGTAACAAACTACCACCCAGATTAAAAGGTGGTGCTGAGTACACAAGCAGCAATCGGACATTGACAACAAATCTGAAAACTGTCTTCAATACGGTGAGGGAAGACCGGCAGAGTACGCAACCTGCATGTATCACCTTGAAACCTTTGGTAGGCAGCTTTGCTTTAGTTTGCAGGAGGTTGTTGCAAGCTCTCCAGAGGCAAATTTACTATTTGCCAGATACTCCACAATTTCTTCCACAACATTTTGTATGGATCACTACGTCTAAAGCATTACGTAGCACCCCTTCTCTATCGATTTCATAGAACAGAAGCCTCTTTTCTCTAAGCTCCAGAAGAGGAATGCATAGAACTCTATTTGCTCTTCCGGTGGAAAGATGTGAATCAAAGCTTTCACTCACCAGCAAAATCTAACCCACAGTTGGGAGGCTTTTGCACCAAGTATTGCTGACATTCTAGAATCCAATTATTTTGCCAAATTTGTACTTGTCCATTACCAACACGCCATTTCACCCCCAGCTCTAAGAGTTGGTCTGCCTTGGAGTATTCTCCATGAGAAAGATGGTGAGTCCCTAAGATGTGCTTCCAGAATGAGTAATGAGGATGATACCGAGCTCTATAGATTTGAGCGATTAGGGAGTTGGGTTTAGTGACCAGTCTCACGGTTCCTCAGAGAGAAGAAGAAGAAATTAATTAATCTAATTATATCGATCATTGATAATCCTTTCGGAAAGCCCATTTACTTTACAACAACTTAAGAATATGCAACATCGATCGATTGTCTTATCACACAATAAGGCATAACCGCATATATCATGGTAACATCTCACTATATTTGCAAAATACTTTTGTCACGTAATATGCTTAATATCATGAATCAAATGTAACGTAAGCAACAACATTAAATTAAAACATACTTGATGGTTTATCAAATAATTTATGTGTGAAGCGGTGTCTCGTAATTAACATTTTGATCGCCACGTTGTAATTGATAAATCACATGTCAAAACAGTAAGGTTTATATGATCACATTTAATCATATATATTTAAAACTTAATTTACCAAAAATAATAAATAGTAAATGATGTTATTGTGAAACAGTAGATACTAAAATTAATTTCACATTTTACCATTTAAATGCAGTCAAACAGTAAATAATGAATAATAATTATCACATGTAAAATTGGTGAAAATTATGGGTGATATATACCTTATTTATTGTAGCACGTAGAATTATCATTATGCGGATTTATGCCCTTGCATCTTACTTTGTTCTCTATGTTCGATTTTGTTGAACCAGGTTGAGCTTTTCCCGATCGGAGCTGACCGCAACTGCAGTCAAGGGAGACGCGGAGCTAGGCTAGGCGTTGCCGGACGAGGCTAGTCCACCGATGAGGGTCAGATAAGCAGTGTGGTCGGATCGTTGGTCCGTCTCAAGTGCCACAAGGACGACGCTGTGTTGAGGATCTAATCTGGATCGTAGGGCAATGTTAGGGTTCCATATCATGTAGGAATTTTAGCATAAAATTAAAAAAGTAATTGAAATGATAAAGAACAAAAAAGTACTGGATATTATTCATGAGGATCACCGATGGGATTACAACATATATAGAAAGATAGGACGTGTCATGGTGGACACGTGTCGAAATGACACTGGCCAAGACAAGTCTCAGTTCGCCACCCTGGCATATACAGCTGTCAGCTCCAGCTGTTAGCTAACAAACCTAAACGCTACATTTAAGCCTCAACACCAACTCTAGCCCCTCCTACTCCAACTAGGATAACTTTTGAAATGACATTTCTAACAATCTTGCCCCATTCAAACAAACTTGTTCTCTAGTTTAAGCTACTAAAACAAAAGTTTCACCTCTCACAACCCCACTATCATGATTAAAATTTGGAAATATCAACATGATTACCTCAGAATCTTTCCAAGTGGCCTCCTCGGCTGAAGTCTTAAACCACTGAATTAGCCACTTAGTGTCTGCAGATCCTTTCTTCTTGATTCTTCTATCCAAAACAGAAATTGGCTCCCACTTAGGAATTTCTAGATCATGAATAGGTGGCAACAGATGTATGCACAGCTTCTCCCACTTTCTTCAACAAACTCACATGAAAAACATTGTGCATTTTAGCAGTTGGAGGTAACTGCAGTCTGTTAGCTATTTTCAACACCTTTTTAATGATCGTAAAAGGACTGAAGTATTAGGGAAATAACTTGTTCCAGCCTTGCTGCACTACTGATTGCTGTTTGTAATGATGAAACTTCAAATACACCCAATCCTCCACAGAAAATTCCCTCTCGATATGCTTCTTGTCATAGTATGTCTTCATTCTAGACTGAGCCACATTGAAATTTCTTTTGAGTACTACCAAAATCTCATCCCTACTCCTCAACTGTTTGTCCACATTTTCTACAGTTGTTGAACCAGACAGGTATGAAGTCACTGGTGGTGGTTGGTACTCATAGAAGGCCTCAAAAGGGCTTATTTTGATTACTTAGTGGTAAGAAGTGTTGTACCACCACTCAACCCAAGCTAAAGCATGCACCTAACTCTGTGGTTTCTCCCCTACTGTACATCTTAAGTACTGCTCCATGGTTTTATTCAAATTCTCACTTTAGCCAGCAGTCTAGGGATGGTAAGTTGAAGACTTATCCATCTTTGTGCCCTGTAGCTTAAAGAATGATTCCCAAAATAAACTCAGAAACACTGGATATGTGTCTAAAATGATATGCTCAGGCATACCATGGAGCTTAAAAATTTCTTTCACAAATAGTTTTGTCAAAGAAGCTACAATGTAAGGACGTGATATTGGCATAAAATGTACATATTTTGTTAGTCTATCAACAACTGCCCAAATAACATCAATCCATCAATAAAGTCCATTAATATATTTGTCCAAAGTGTATCAGGGATTAGATTAGGCTGAAGAAGGGAGGTGACTTTCATAATGTTGAAGCTGGCAAGTGTGTCACTAAGCAATAAATCTTTTTATATCAGACAACATCACTAGCCAAGAAACTTGATCAACCATTTCTTCTGTGCTGGAGTATTAATTTTTTGTTTCATAAAATGTTAATGGTTCTATGATCTGTGTAGATATAGAAATGCCTACCCAACATGTATGGCCTCCAATGATTTACTACAAACCCAATTGTCATCATTTCCTTATCATAAACTGAGAGTGTTGTATGTCTAGGAGCTAAAGCCTTGCTTAGGTAAGCAATTGGGTGCCCTTCATAAGATAGAACTGTTCTAATCCCTTTGTCAGAAGCATCACACTCTATAGTAAACTCCTTTTAAAAATTTGGAATAGCCAACACTGGAGTATAAATCATAGCTGACTTCAATGCTTCAAATGTAGCTTCAAACTCCCCTGACCACTTGAAACTGTCCTTCAACATATCAGTTAATGGTTTGGCAATAGTTCTAAAATTCATAATATATTTCATGTAGTATCTTGCCAACCCCAAAAAAACTCTCAGCCCCTCTAGGGTAAAAGGTTTAGACCACTACTTAATACATTCAATCTTTGCAGGATCAATAGAAACCTCATCTGCATTGATAACATACCCAAGATATTCAACCTGACTTACCCCAAAACTACATTTATTCAGTTTAATTTTAAAAGAATTGGGTTTGAGCCTTTCCAAAACCAGCTGCAACATTCTCAGATATTCCTCCAAGGTTGCACTATGTATAAGAATATCATCAAAAAATACCAGCACACCCCTCCTCAAGAGATCCCTCAAAGCATCATTCATGGCTGATTGAAATATGGTCAAGGCGGGGCATTTGTTTTTCCAAAAGTCATTACCAAAAACTTATAATGTCATGAATGAGTCCTAAAGTAGTTTTTGGAATATCCCCTTCAAACATCTTGATCTGGTGATAACCAGATCTCAAATCAAGTTTGGTAAAAATAATGAAACCACAAACTTCATCAATCAGCTCATCAACTACAAGTATAAGATATTTATCTTTCACAGTAGCAGCATTAAGAGCTCTATAATCAACACACATCCTCTAAGTCCCATCTTTTTTTAACCAAAGTAGCAGGTGAAGAATATGGTGACAAACTAGGCCTGATGATACCATTGTCTAACAGTTCTTGAATAATTTACTTAATTTCATTCTTTTGAAAATAAGGATACATGTATGGTCTAACATTAATTGCAGGTGTGTTTGGGAGCAGCTCAATTTTATGATCACGCTCTCTTTTGGGAGATAAGTATGTAAGGGGCTGAAATAACTCTACATACTGATCAATCAACTATTGGATTTGTGGATGAGTGTCCTTTGATTTTTCTTGCACTCCTAGAGGCCTCACTGCACTATGACTGCTTGTCTCTTTTTTTAATAACCTTTGCATAGTCTGACAACCAACCCCTAAAGCTTGTGCCTTAGTTTCTCCCTGTAATGTATAGTGCACCATATCCCAACTAAACTGCATTTTCATGGTCTCAAAATTCTATATAATATCCCCTAATATTCTCAATCAGGCTGAGCCAAGCACTACTTCACGTACAACCTAAAACTGGCAGGACATAAAAATCACCTGAAAATCCATATTTTCCCAGTTGTAGCTCCACTAACACTTCCCCCTTAGTTTGCATGATAGCACCACTAGCCACTCTATCTCTTAGGGGTTTAATTTTCCTAATCTTGGCTCACACTTCTTCACCAATGCAGGATGAATAAAATTGTGAGATGCACCCATAACAATCAAAATATGTACCTGATTTTGTCCTAACTTCCCTTTTACTTGCATAGTGTCTTTGTTGTCCAAGCCTCTCATGATCTGCAGCTACACTTCAGGTTCAATCTCACCATCAGTTGCAATATCTTCTCATGCATCCCCTGGTGTCTCATGTAACTCTATCTCATCTTGGATCACTTCAATAACCATTAATTTTCCATGTGCCCTTCTACAATTGTGCCTAGGCCTAAAAATCTCATCACAGAAAAAACACTGATTCCTTGCTCTCCTTTCGTAATATTCAGCTTGAGTTAACATTCTACTACCATTAACATTACCAACAAAGTTTGTATTGGTATGAGAAACTGGTAGAGTCCTTTGCTGATGTTGTGGAACAACATATGATCTAGTAAAACCACCCGGTTGTGATGTAGATAATCTTGGATGCTGAACTGCCAAGTGTAAAGCTCTTAGTGTCATTTCCTTTTCCTTAAAAAATTTTGCCAACTGACAAGCCTCATATAAAGATTTAGGCTTGAATGCCTTTACATCAACTCTTAGGTCACTTTTCAAACCTCCAATGAAAAAAGACATTATAGTTTGTTGAGAACACCCTGGCACTCTTTAAACCTCCATGTGTGAAGCTCTTAGTGTCATTTCCTTTTCCGCAAAAAATTTTTGTCCACTGACAAGTCTCATACAAAGATTTAGGCTTGAGTGCCTTTATATCAGCTCTTATGTCACTTTTCAAACCTCCCATGAAAAGAAACATTAGAGCTTGTTGAGAAAACCCTAATACTCTTCTTGATAATTTGGTAAATTTCTCCATATAATTATCTACATTCCCTAATTGAGTCATTCTTCCCAGAGCAGCTTGATAATTTGTCACATTGTATCCCTCAAACTCTCTCATCAACAATTCACTTACCCCTTGCCATGTTTGAGGAAATTCTTGGTGAAACATGGATCATCTTTCATATGCAGCACCTGTAACATGTAGGATTGCAACCACTAATTCTCTTTCTTCTATAACCTGGTAAAAATTGATATTCTTCTCTGCCTTGTTAAATCATTCTACTGGATCTCTTCCATTAAAATTAGCTAGCTCCAACCTCATTTGTCTCACAGTACTAGGTCAAAATTGGTTTGTTGTGAAGGTCCTGAAGACTGTGTTGTAATTTAGGTCCTAGGACTAAATTGTGGTTCTGAGTATGAATGATTAACAAGTGGTGAATGGGGTTCACTATTTAGAAACCATGATCTATTTGAAGACTATATAGGATGTGTAGCATGTATATGGAATGATGTTTGTGTTGTAGTAGGGTTAATGTATAAAGTATATGGGGTATAATGAAATCCTGTTTTCAAAAATGGAGCCGTTGAGTGAAAAAAAATGTTGGAACTGAGTATATGGACCATGAAACTGTATTATTGATGGCTCAGCTGAATTAACATGAGTAGTGGGAGAAAAACCAACAAAGCCTAAATTTGTACCAAGTTGTGGAACTAAAAATGGCACTAGATTTAGTATTGTCATATAATTAAAAGTATTTGAACCTAAATCTATATGTTGGAAGTAATGTTTTGGAATAGGAGGTTGCTTAACTCTTCTACCACCACTTGGTAAACTACCAGTCTCACTAACATTACTAATTAAATGGCACAGTAGATTCAATAACCTTTGAACAATCAAATGAAGCTCCAATAGTATGAAAACTAGAGTCATAGCAGTTGTAGTTTCAATACTAATTCCAAGAATTACCTCATCATGTGCTAGCTCTCTAAATTTCAGTGGTTCCTTACTAGATAATGAGGGTTTTGAACAACTACCAGCATTAGATGGTGATGAAGTGGTTATTGTGCTTGTTGAAGTAGGAGAAGTGCTTATGAGTATGGTATTGGGTAATACTGGAACTCCCTCGGCTTCTTGCAAGGTACCGAAGCTGATCTGAGTTGGTTGCACCATAAGAGGGTCACTGCTCGTCAGATCCACTAGATAATAACCCACTGGTGGTGAACGAGGTCGAGTCTCGAACAACGTAGCTCGAAACTCAGCTAACATCTCATGTCTCTCAGTTGATATTTCAACTTGGATGGAAGACAATGAGTGTTGAACCTCAGTTATGGTGCTTTGGAGAGTGGTCACCAATCCTTGTATAGAGAGAAACTGCACAACGGTTTCATCACGATGAATCTATAGATCCGATTCAATATGAGAAAAATCAATAGTAGAAGGTGGTTATGGATCAGAGGTCTCACCAACTTGTTTTTGTCCAGCCATCGCCCTCAGAATTGAGGGTTTGATACCAGATTGTTATGGTTTCAGCCCTAACTCTCCAGATCAGATGGGAATTTGTAGCAGAAAATTGAAGAAATAATTTAAATGCAAAAGAATGATAAAAAAATTGGATATTATTCGTGCAGATCATTGATCAGATAACACGATATATAGAAAGATATGATGTTGTCATGGTGGAAGCGTATTGAAATGACACTAGCCAAGACAAGTCTCAGCTGGCCACCCTAGCATCTATAATTGTTACCTCCAGCTGATAGCTAACAAACCTAAACGATGCGTTTAGGCCTCCCTTCCTGCTCCAACTAGGATAACTTCTGAAATGACATTTATAATATGAGGCATGAGCTGAAGTGTACAAGGCTGCAGGGATCCGATCTAATAAGCGTTCATGGGAAAAGACTGGCGGAGGTTGTCCGTGGGACCTCAGTAGCAGGGCGTGATGGCTGGTCATACTGGGATTGGTCGAGAATAACGGTCGGCGTCGTTGGAGCAAGGTTGCCGAATTAGAGATCCGATCTAGGTCGGAGTATGGCGGATGCGAAGCACACCGACATGGAGCTAATGTGAGAGTCGGTGTGAGTCTGGGTTCTAAATGCTAACCACATCGAAACTTTTTTTTCTATTGCTATCCGCATCGAAACATGATCCTCCTTTTTGATTCAAATTAACCAATTAGCGGTTGTTCAACAGGTTATAAGCATCCAACTAAGAATTGATCATATGTAGAGTAATGATACAAAACAAAAGAAAAACATCTTTTGATTCAATAATCGATCCCTCTTGGAGCACGGTTATGTGTGTCGTGAAGTGGTTACGCGACTTCTGAGAGTTGAGACATGTGATATGTCTATAGGGAGAAGTCATGTGTAGGTTTTTAACCTTTTTGTCGGTCACAGTGGGTGACATAGGTTTGACCTTCGAGTTGGTCATAGTAGAGACATTGACGGGAATACCGAAAACCAAGCCTCGATCTGTGTAAGGACCCAGCTTAGTTGTCGTGATGTTTATTTAGGAAAATACTCTTGTGTAGCTTGTAATCTCTTAATTAAATTTTCTTACAGGGATCACTGTTTATTTTGTTGATGCCTTGTAGTCATCTGAACTAAGTTATGCGCAGGGATTACAGTGGCCTCTATCGTTGTTTTAGGTGATTATCTTGATTTTAATCTAAACACAAGGTTTTTGGTTTCGAGTGTTTAAGAGTGCTCGTGGTAGATGTGTATTTTAGTGGATCTCAGTCAGGTGTGGCTAGGATTCGTTCCGTATTGTGGTCTAAATTATCCTTAGTAGCGAAGAGGTTGTTTTCGTGTTGTGGATTTAGACCTTACTAGTGAAGAGGTCTAGTTCATAGTGGGATAGAAGTGCCTTAATGGTGAAGATGTCTAATCCTGTTGGGATATCTGAGATTCGTGGATAATGTGTGATCGTTGTATGTCATGGGAGACACTGTGTGAAGTGTTAAGGACTCATGAGTACATAATTCTTTTTTCTTCTTGTGGGCGACTTTTACAAACCCACAAATTGGATTGCGTTCCAGGTGCTTTCAGTAATGTTAGGTAGAGTTTGGGAGTTGGCAGAGGTGTTGGGCCCTGGTATGAATGTTCTTATGAGGAGAAGTTGCCCAATCTATTATGAGATCATGTCCAAGTTTTTTGGGGCAACATCCGATAATCATGTTTCGAGGAGGTTTCATACGACGAATTTTCATGGAAACATACATTTCTCATGGAGATTCAAGACGAAGACGATTGTTGGAAGAATGAGATGTGCTTTCGAGGAGGAGTTGGTAACTCTTGGCGTATGAGTAGGTGTAAATTTCGAGGATGAAATTTCTTATAGGAGGGTGGATTGTAATAACCTGGAAATTTAAAGGTTAATTTGTAATATTGTTTGGAAATTATTTAGTAGAATTGGTGCGTATTCGTACTTTCAGGAAGAGTGCCGAAGTGTTCGGAGTCAAGGGACGCTCGAAAACGTTTTAGTTAAGGGTCAAAGGTTGACTTTTGTTACGTCGAGTTTCATAGAAAACTTCCTTCACGAAAGTTGTAGTGCTCGACGATACGAGTTCGTGAACATGCAGAAGGTGTAAGTCGGATATTGTATGAAAAAGTTACGGTCAGAGAAAGTTTTTGGGTTTTATTATAAATAGGAAAAATTTGGGTTTCTATTTTTAGAAACCCCATAATTCAATTTCTTCCCTTTTTTTCTAACACGCACTCTCCTTCAGTATCCGAGTTTTGTGACTGAACCGACCCGAACTCGGTCGACCAGACCCGAGTTTTGCTGCGAGCTCCGGCCACCTGAGACGTCGAGGCCGGTCAGAATCTCTTCCTCTCCTCTGTGAGAGCCTCCCTATGGTGGTGGCGTGGTCCAATTCAACCTAATTCGTGGCAGCTGAGCTCGCACGGTAGCGGCGGCGACCCGGTTTCAACCCGCCATTTGCGGTGTTTCTAGGAACTGGAACCACCCTCGTTGTGATCGTCTCCTCCTTTTGAACACGCTGGTGTATTCCTTTGAGGTCAATTTGGAGCGTGGAGGTGCATATCACGAATTCTTCCTTTCGAGGCTGTTTTCGGCTGCTTCCGGTCCGAATTGATTGAAACTCTAGGTATTAAAGTTGTTCCCCTTGCTTTGATCTTCAACTTTCATGTTTGGATTTTGTTGAAATTCTGTATTTTGGTGGAGACGCGTGACGCCCACGCGCCGCCGTCTGTGGTGGCGTGGGGCCCACCTTTAGCCTCTTGTGGCGGCGCGTCTGACATCCTCAGCGGCAGTGAGTTGTCCCAGGTTCATGTACTCATCGATACGAGCGCGTAGATATATAACTTGACGGTTTCTACCGAGGGTAAATCCATTGGGTGTTTCGGTATGGTTGAAGGGTCATGAAGTTTTTTTAAATGGTGGTTGATTGATTTGGAGGGTTGGAGTGTGACGTTCGGTTGGAAATGGAGTCATTATTGCTTTGGTATGACACTAAGGTTGATTATATGTATTGTTAGGTGTTTTATTGATCGACCAAGTATTGAGGACTTACCGTATGCCTGTAGAAGACACAAAGGGATTTCGAGGTAAGTAAATCTCACTGAGGTTCTATTTTGGTTTTATATAATTATTGGGCGTAATTATATTGTTTGTTGCAGATAGAATATTATGTGAGAATTTTCGTGGAAATATATATATATATATATATATATATATATATATATATATATATATGCGTAAGATTATAATATATCGTTAATATATTATGGAGCGGTGTGGTTAGATGTTATTCATGTGGTGAGAATTATCTCACCTGGTTCATGAAGGAACTATTATTACATTTATGGTTCATTGTCGTAAAATTATAAAATTGTTTTTCTTGGAAAGAAAATTATTGATTTAAAAATAAATGGACATGATCAACTATGGTCCATTGGTAAGTTAAAATGATTTTAAGTGGTTTTGCGACGATGAACTATAAAAAGGTGTGATGACGATTTGAGATTACGTCATCATCGAGAAATAAGTATTATTAAACAATATCTATATGAGAAGGATATGTGTGTCGGCCCTTATATGTTGACATTAATGCCTCAATGATCGTGAGATATCAAATGGAGCTAAGTATGGACTGATAGAGTTGTCGATGTTGTCCCACGATATATGCGTCAAGTGAGATGTTTATAACTCGAAGTGCGTATCATAATTTATGCGGTACTTAGAGTGGAGTAAGTGGTTGTGCCCCATGATTTAGTCCGAGGACTTGCGCCTTAGTGGTGATAGTTATGTTAGTGTCTTGTGTGTGATGTGTTGTTAAGGTCACAGTTGGTGAAGGTAATTGGTACTTTCTGGGGAATGACTAAGTGTTGTCGAACTTATAAGTTCGAGTTTTGTGTTGTTAGGGTCACAGTTGGTGACGGTAGTTGGTACTTTGTGGGGAATGATTAAGTGTTGTCGAACCTATAAGTACGAGTTTTGTGTTGTTAGGGTCACAGTTGGTAACGGTAGTTGGTACCTTATGGGGAATGACTAAGTGTTGCCGAACTCATAAGTACGAGTTTTGTGTTGTTAGGGTCACAGTTGGTGACGATAGTTGGTACCTTGTGGGGAATGACTAAGTGTTGCCGAACCCATAAGTACAAGTTTGTTTGTTAGGTTCACAGTTGGTGACGGTAGTTGGTACCTTATGGGGAATGACTAAGTGTTGCCGAACCCATAAGTACGAGTTTTGTGTTGTTAGGGTCACAGTTGGTACTTTATGTGGAATGATGAAGTGTTGTCGAACCCATAAGTACGAGTTTTGTGTTGTTAGGGTCACAGTTGTTGACGGTAGTTGGTACTTTGTGGGGAATGACTAAGTGTTGCCAAACCCATAAGTACCAGTTTGTGTTGTTAGAGTCACAGTTAGTGACGGTAGTTGGTACCTTATGGGGAATGACTAAGTTTTGCTGAACTCATAAGTACGAGTTGTTGTTAGGGTCACGGATGGTGACAGTAGTGTGGGTACTTTATGGGGAATGACTAAGTGTTGACGAACTCATAAGTACGAGTTTGTTGAGTTACTTATGAGAAATGACTAAGTGTTGCCGAACTCATAAGTAAGCTTAGGAATTAGGTTTGCTTGTTTGTGCTTGCTTTATGTGTTTTTAGGTAAATCCGGAACTATCCCTAATTCCTAGAATTTCCTTGTTTTGATTTATGATTTCCTATACATTTTCCTGAACTAATCTTTCTGTAGAAAATGTATAATTTTATCGTTATATTTATTTTATATCAATGGATGCTTGTTTTAAATAAATCTTTTCCTTTTGTTATTATAACTTCTTTATTTCGGGAGCTCTCGTATCTTTAGGGTGCGAGTTCGTGATTGTCTTTGGATTTACTCATACGAGATGAAAATCTTACCGGGTTTGTTTGTTTGTTGGTAAGGTTAGCATGACTCGAGTTTTGAGATTTTTGGTTATCCTAAAATTCGGATCGTGACAGTTGTAGGTCCCACCACCGAATCCGAAATTGGTTCCTTGATAACCCAGATTTGTAATACCAAGGGGAGAGGTGGGTTTGGGAATGATCCATCCAGAATGAAATTTTTATACCCAAAATATCCTCACATTAATTGCAATAAAAACTACAAATTTCACTTTTTACAAAAAAGTTATTTAGTAATCATACTAGTTTAATTTCAGTTCTCTATCATAAGTAAACAACATTAGTTACATTTTGTTTCAATTCCTATTCAAATTCCATGTTGTAAGTAAACAACTCAATGGAATTAAAATCTCCACACAGTATTTCATTTTGTCTCTTATTACTACCGTAATTCATTCCTGATAAATTTCATTCCAAGTAATTAAGTAAACGTGCCCTAAGGGCATATTACTAATATGTAATGAAATTAAAAGTGGCAGAATTAATTCCAGAATGAGAGAATTCCAGCATTTACTAGCATATTGAGGTATTAGAATGAGTGTGGGTTCCACATGCTCATCAGGAATGAATTCCTGATAAAACCTCTAATTTGATACCCAAGGAGGATGTGGGTATCAAATCAAATTCATGGAATCAACTTCTCTTCCCAAAATATTCTCACATCATTTTAATATTTCTCAATTACTCAATCCTAGAAATATAAATATATAATGTTATCAACATCAGATTTATCAACTATAACATCATATGTGTATGACCATCATTGTCTGCATATTGCTAATATTGTTAGGAACCTCATCAATAAAAAAAAATAACAATAAAATTATTAATATAGATTCATTTCTTGTAGGAGTTTAGTAATCAAACTATTTTTAATATCTATTCCTACCAAGCCCTTCTAGTGAAGACCTCTAAGTTGAGGACTTTTCGGTTTATTCAGCTTTTCAATCTTATATCCACATCTTAACCATTCATTTTATAAATATTTATGAGTATATCATTTCTGCAAATTTTCAACTAAATTGAAAATCGTTAAGGCATTCATAAGTGTGATTTACCAATTATGAACTTGAACGGTTCATGTTTAACAGATTTAATTCGTCCATTGATTTGATCTAAAACTAGTACTTAAAGATCACCAATTTGGCTGAAATTTTGTAGGATTGATCTACTTACATAAATCTACAACTTCAACGGTTAAGATGTCAAATTTTGATCAAAAAGTTGGTCTAATATGTAATTAATTCAAAAGTCTTCAACTAGTCCTCAACTTAGAGGTCCTCATTAGAAGGACTCCCTCGATTCCTATAGTGATTCCTTATGGAAAGTAATCAATTGAATGAAAATGAAATATTCTCCTATAGTGATTCAACTTGATACCGATTCAAGTTGATACCAATTCATGATATTTTTCATCCCAAGTTAGTAAACATGTCCTAAGTTTCTCAAATAAAATACCTAATTTTTATTCTTTATTTGTTTTTTTTATAAAAAAAAAAAATTTTAAAATGACTTCTAACCTCTCGTGAGCGATTACTAAATTTCAATCGGAGCGATGGGGAATGAGAGAGAGAGAAAGAATAGGAGAGGGAAGAAATCAATCATATTGCATGTTTAGTGACTTAAGGAATGTAAATTAATAAATCAGAATAAAAATAATCATAATTACAAAATTACTCTTCCGATATTAATGTCATAAAGTTTTTTTGTTAGTAGTTTTCTTGTTTTTATAAAATTAGTAGGTTATTTTTGAAGGTTTGGTGATTCATCAAGAAATGAGAGTCGATATCTACTCCCAAGGAATGAAAATAAGGGAGTCATTCCTGAGTTGTTGTGTGCCCCACACGTATTTTATTCCTCATACTGCTGGTAAACACATTTTCATGAATGGAAATAACTCCCAATGAATTCATTCCTTTTCCCCTTTAGTAGACGCACCATTGGGGTTCTATGACATGCTAAGGAAAATCGAAATATCCTTAAATTAAACGTTGATAAGGCATTTGGAGGTAGATCTGTAAATGGATCAGATTTAGACTGGATTGACCTAGATCTGGATCCTGATCCATATAGAAACTTTAGATCTGAATCCGGCATGTTACCTGTCAGATCCTTAATAGCTTGATCCAAATCCGGATCCGGCGGGTTAACGGATACCCAACCCGTTAATCTGATCCATTTATAATAATAGATATTTCAAATTTTAAATAATAATTTCATAATTTTATCATAAAACATTAATGAAATAAAATAAAGGTTTGCATCAAAAGTTGAATTACATATCTAAAATATTCATTAACGGTAATTAAACTAATATAATTAAAATAATTGACCTCCAATGTTTTTATCATAAATAATATACGCATTAGCAACTTTCAACTTCATCACATCATACTTTAGAGACAATTTAGATATGAATGTTTAGATTATCTAGATAATTATTATATTATATAATATTTATTAATAATAATATATTTATAAAAATACTATTTAATTATTTTAATCAGATCCGGATCCTTAATGGATCAGATTAACAATCCGATCTGTTTATTAAAGGGGTTAACGAATCAAGATCTTTAACAAATCAACGAGTTAAATTTTTAATCCAAACCCGTTTAAAAATTACGGATCTGAAACAGGTCCGGATAAGATCTGGTTCATTTACAAGTCTATTTGGAGAGCAAGCTGTTGAGGTCTCAATGGAGTGTCCCGTGCTACATCGGCACTATATGTTGTGCTTGCTACCATATGGGACTGCATTTTCTGGAGACAATTGCCTTGTAGCAGTACAATCAAGCCATAGATTGCCTTGTGGCTACAAACAAGCCATAGGGATGGAATCGAGCTGAGCAATTCTGGATATTAGGACCAAGCTAGCTTCAATACCAGAGGTTTAAGTTGGTATTTGCACCTAAAGCATGCAACGCTATTGTACAGTCCAGCAACGCTATTGTAATCCCACCAAAAAAACAGCAAGCAAGATTTAATCCAATCCTAATAGAATCTAATCTATTTCCATCAACTCCGACAAAATTGCACAAATGCCTAACAAGATTAAATACACTTCTAATGCAATCTAATCTAACGTGTCATAGATTCAATGTGTACAAAGCTCTGATACTTCACTTCACATAATCCATTCACTATTATGTGACAATGAATTGCACTGTATTATTAATTTGCAAGAATGAAAACAAAGAACATGATTTTTCTTTTTTGAGGACAAATGCTAAAAATCATTTGATTCAGTATTCAGTTTCGAGCACACCATCAATTAGTCCAAACTCAGTAGCCTGCAATATAAAGTAGCAATGTTAGTAATAAAAAGCAGTGATGTCAGTGTTTAAAGCAGCCAGGATGCACTACAACTCAGAAGCACTTTCATTTGGATACTACAGATGCTACTTGGCTTATTCCCACTTCTGTGCTATTTTTATCAACCCCCTTTTCTTCCCTTCCAAATCAACGGATTTTACATTATCACAGTTTGTACTTAAACACTATCATTACCAATCAACAAGAAAAGACTAACAAGATGAGTTCAGCATCAATACCTCAAAAACAGATAAAAAACGATCCCTCTCAGTGTATTGCTGCACAGTCTCTAGAGATTGGCCGGTAAAAGCAACGTACATTTTGTCGACTTTCTGCATACAAAAGCACAGAAAAGGTTGATATGGGGCGGCAAATAAACTGCTATGAAACTTGAAATGCATATGGGGCGGGGAATGCATAGGAACATGAACAGCAAGAACAATCTGATCCATGGAGCGAATAATCAAGTAAAGGAAATCATAGTTCAGAGTCGAGAAAGCCGTATTGTTCCAAAACTTTTAGAGAATATATCCGTTTCAGTGAGTTCTTTGACCCAAAAGTATTAAGAACACTCGCTCAAAATAAGAGAATAGTCACCCATCTATGACAAGTGGACAAAAATTAATGGTTTTTTCTTTGGGTGTTTCGGGGGACAGCACAACGAAACTAAACTACTTTAAAATAGTGATCATGGGCTCATCATATACCACTCAAATATGACACAGAGAAATGCCCAGGCCCCTGGATAACATATATCAGTCTGACATTTTATTTTCATAACATAATTTCAGGAAAAAGAAAAGAAAAAACATGGAGACTAATCGAGACAAAACCTGTTTAAGTCACCAAATAAGCCATAACCCACAGAACAAAAGAGAATTTTCCCAACAGCCAGACAAAGAAAAACTTGAAGCTAAATTTCAGTTTTCTGGACAGGAACAGGATAATCCACCATATGCAACCCTTATAAAACATTTCACTTTCTACTCAATTGCTTCAATTTGATTCAATTCGATTAGTGATGCCGAACTGCCAGAAAAATGTGTAAATTTAGGCTGAAATGTGTAAAATTAATTCCGAAATTGCATCAGACAACCAGAACAGCGTTAAGAAAGCACGACTGGATGACCCAGCGAGAGTTATTCTTAACATGCCCACATGTCAAGCTAAAACACCGCTAATTGTCTTTGTTATCATGAACTGTTCTAACATTCTTTTATTTATTTTTTTTTCTTTTTTTGAAGAATACATTGAATTGATGATATTATAGAGACAAACAGAGGGGGACAATTCAAATTTAGTGTGCTAATTACAGCCAAAATGCATGATATATAAATGTTTACATAGTAGTTATGTATATGTATGTATTGTATGCATTGTATTTATGTGGCATGTACAAAAGTTGAGTATGGAGAAGAAACTAACATGGCGAGTTTGAACTGCTTCATTAACTTGGCGCCTCACATCTTCTACGTGACCCTACATTCAGAAAATGCAAAAAACAGTTACTAAGCGAAAAGATTATAACTATGTCGGCAGGTATTTCAAACTTACAGCAACTAATGCACAAAAAATCTATGAATTTTAAGAGAAGATTGTATGAGCCAACACTTTCAATATCTTGTACTAGACATGCCAATGTGAAGTACAAAAATTCAAACTTAATAATATACAAGTTACATGAGAAAAAGGCATGTCACATGACAACAGGGGACAAAATCCTAAAAAGTATATTTGAAATTATCAAAAAGGCACTTCTTTACGAAAGCACATCCCAGTCTAATCTGAAACCACCAAAAGGTGCTTCTATAATTCGGAAAGCATTTTTAACTCTATGAAATGCTGCCAAAAATACTATTGATAATCTGAAAGAGCTTTTGCCAATTCTAGAAGAAATCTCAAATGAGTCCATTGTTGACTAATGAATATTTAGCAACTTGGTTTAACTTCGGAAGAATGCAGATAAGCAAGACACTGTGCAGTAACAGGATAACGTTTATATATATATATATATATATATATATAAAAACAAAAAACCCCCCTGTTGCCTAATGAATAATCAGTCGGTTTAACTTCGGAAGAATGCAGATAAGCCTGACTTTGTGCCATAACAGGTTAACGTTTAAAAAAATGAATTAAAAAAATAAACAGCAGAAGAATGCAGATAAGCAAAAGCAAAGTGTGGTAACAGGATAAAATATAAAATAAAACAGCTCTTGATCTTGTTAACAAGCCTGTTTTAAAGCCTGCATGTATCTCATGTGTGAGAATGAAACTGTTTAATGCTGGTATAACTTTTGCTAGAGCAAAATAATGGAGAAAATTGTCGGTTCAAATAAAAAAGAGTCAAAAAAAATAAAAAACAAAGACAAAAAATGAAAATGCTCTGGAACAATGCCCACCGGAGCATTGTAGCAAGAAAATAGACATGGAACTATACACATAATCCAAATTTTTGGGTTATAACATCATCAATATGCTTACATATACTGTCATATTGCAAACACCCAATGATGGAGCAGCCATAAGCTGGCTGGAAAAGAAATATTCTCTTTGGAAGCCAAAGAGGCAAATATTACGCCCATCCATTTTTGGTCCAAAGGAAAGTCCACTTGGCAGTTTAAGGGTCCTGTCAGGTTTATTTTCAGTTATCAAGAATTATTATGAGTCTTGTTTTTAAAAGTCTTGAGTGTGTCTTTATGTCTATTTAAGTCTTAAGTATTTAAGGGTCTTATTAATAATAAGTTTGTTTCATCATATGGTATTCTAGGAGTCAAAGGGTTGTACTACGGCTTTCTAATGTAATCCGAAGGGCAGGTTGGATTGAATTGAGATTTTATCTTATTGAAAGGCTTGGCCTTGTTTTCTCTCCCCTAACCCCCCCCCTAATTCTATTTCCCTTCTAAACCCTCTCTTTCTTTAAAATCTATTCTTTTTCTTTGTTCTATCAACAATCCCCAGCTCAACCTATTCGCTCTCTCACCATGTGTTGCTCTTCCCTGCATCACCCTCCAACCCAGCATAACTGATTCATGCAATCCAATTGTGTTATGGTTCCACTAGTTGTGGCATCGAACAGTAAAAATGTCATTTAACCCAAATCCCAAATAACTTCCCAAAGCAGTTCAATGTTCCCAAGTGCAGATTAACCCTTAATTCCCTTGCTACGGTGTGACAACCTGGGGGAAGTTTGTTGAAATTAAAAATGCAAGATATTACAATCTGGGGGTTTTGGTTCCATCTACAGAATGAACTAACATACTATACTAAGTTAAGCCTGTCCAAAATCAAAACCAAAACTATAACGGTATATGAGAGTCAGATTTTAGTGCCACTCAGGAACAGAGGGTATTATTACTTCAATGCCAGTCATTGAGACATATATCCAATTAAACCAAACACTTTGAGCAAGCATCATTTAAATAACATGAAGGACTAATTGGAAGTTTTTCTTATATGAGAAGGGCAATAATCAGTTCACATCTTCCTCTACTTATATAATCATCTGATTATACTAAAAAGTCATTACATACCCCACAGCCACTTTGAGGTTGGTGTATCATAATTCGTGCATTTGGCATTGCATAGCGCATTCCTTTTTCTCCCCCTGCAAGAAGAAGTGCTCCTTGGCTAGCAGCTACTCCAAAACATACTGTCCCCACCTTAGGTTTAATCTAGCAAGGAGAAAATAATCAATTATTGTTAAAAGAACATTAACTGTAAATACAAGTTTATTTCCTCTGTGCAAGGCAAAAATCTGGGGATTAGATAATAAAGCGCAATCAGGTTGTGGTTATAACTTTCTCCATGCTGTAGAACCCTTTTGATTCAGACATGTTCCATGAATCACATGACAGAACTAATATCATATTCTATGTTGATTTGTTTTTCTAATCCATAATATATATATATATATATATATATATATATCACGCAATATTCATCTAAGTTACCACCTAAAATTTATACAGTTGCTATACATAATTTCAATACTATCTGAATATTTCAAAAATTGGTGGAGATTTGCTTTAAAGTACAACTTCACATTTATCCAATTGATTCTCAAATGCAAATATCAACTACATACTATGTTTGTCTGCGAATCATGATATTCCAGAAAATGAATACAAACTTGACTGCAAAAATGACAAAGTAAGCAAATCGCTAGAGAGAAATATGAAGTATTAATGAAGGGCAAGAGCACTGAAATATAAGCAGAATTAGAACATTAAACATAACATATAAATTAATAACTATATGATGCTTACCCAAGACATGCAGTCATAAATTGCCAGCACAGAGTATGTACTCCCACCTGGGCAGTTCAAGTAAACCTGAAATGTTACAAGACAAAGTCACAATCTCTGGAATAAAAATATTTTCATTATAATGACTAAAATCTTGAAACATTATCCTTGGTGAATATATTCCAGGATCGGGGGCAACAGGTGCAACATAAACGTGTGAGCATACCAGAATATCCGCTTCCTCATCAATAGTAGCCAGAGTCACAAGCTGGGATATGACTCGTTGAGCCACCATGGAGTTGACAGGCTGCCCAATGAAGATTATACGATTTCTAAATAGCACAGAAGAGAGGTCTAAAGGTCCTCCCGGAGTCATAACTGCCGGCAATATTGTTGGATTCCCCTTCTTGGCTTCTATAGCACCGTAACTTATACATATTCCAAACCATTTCGAAATTCAATAATCACTTCATATTCCAAACCATTTCGAAATTCAATAATCACTTCATATTCCAAACCATTTTGACATTCAATAATCACTTCAAACAGTTAAACAGAACTTCAAATACTCACTTCAAACTGTTAAACAGAACTTTAAATACTAAGTAATTTTCGCTGTTATATTCATCATTTAACACCGAACTGCATTTCTTATCGATAATTAACACCTCAAGTGAGAAATATAAAATCGACAAGAGCACACACACCTGGTACTAGTATCACCAAAAAACTTTCCATCAAGCCTTAGAGATGAACCACTTGATAAACCTGAGCACAGCAGCAATACGTATCGCAATCAAAAGCTTAAACCATCTAAAACATAAGAATCTTACACACGAATCTGTAAATTGTAAAATAAGAAGTTGAATAATTAGTGAAGGATTACCGGCAGCGTCGTGGTAATGACTCCGCGAGGTCGCAAAGACTGTGGAACTCTTCGGTTTTCTACAAACCGTAGAGAAAATTTCCTCAAATACAATCCTTGTTGTTAAATATGAATCTGGCAAAATTAAAGAGCATTTGTTTGTATTACCTGACGGAAACGGAAGGGAGCGAAGCGAATGAGAAGCTCAGAGGCGCCGAGAAAGCTGAAGCTACCATTTCTTAGCTCAGAGAGAGAAAGAGGGAGAGAGAGTGTAAGAAAGCTCCGGGTTTAAGTCAGGGTCCGCCGTCCGGACCCGGCCCAAACTTTTAAGTATCGTATCGTTTTGTTTGATACTTTGATACAAGAAAATAAGAACTAAATGAGTTGCAAAAAATTGTCCAAAACCAAAACAACATGGTAAGTACCTTTTAGTTTAGTGTTATTAGTCATTCCTTAGTATATTAGATGCTGTGAATTTGACTCACAGTCACAATCGTACATTTGATTAAAAAATCAAAACAACAGAGTCATACATTAGGCGATCATTTCCAATATCATTTAGTATAATGACATAATCTTCTCTTAATAAATGAGAAATTATGAGTTTGACTTACGAAGTTATAGTATTTAAGTTGTGTAGCTAATCAATAAAATAAATTAGACAATCATAATATCAAAAGAGGTAAAAACACGTGACTGATTTATTATCCAAAGGAGATCGGTTAAGATTACATTTTCAAAGATGTAAATCCAAGATCTTAATGTCATGAATGATATTTCGAATCCTCCAAAAAGTTGAGACCTTGTCCTGATTACTATCAATAGCTTTGAGTCTCCTTCAACCACGACTGATTTATGACCATGAATCATAGCATCTAAAAGACATGCTCTTGCTTAAGCTTCTGTCTTGAGAACATTCGAAAACCCACATTTGTGTCGAAGCAAGCGTTTCACAAGGGATCCGGCTCCTCTAAAGTGAGTCAGCCGTGAAGTTAGTAAATTTCATAAAATCTTCAACATCCATCTAATCTAATGGTTCAGACATATCCACCTTAATTAAAAACATTAATCGTTAGATTATTTATTTATTTCTATACAAGTCATTTTTTCTCTAAGAATAATCTTAAAAGAAAAAAAAACTTTAACCTGTCTTCATAAACATGAGATCAACCGAGTGTTCATATCTGATCGAAGGGTGAATTCATAATTTATAACTTGATGTTTTTAGGTTTGAACAGAAAAGCTGTAGTTTCTTATTTCAAATGAGGTTTCTTTATTCGGTTCATCTGCCATGAGTGCCATGGACCTCTAGATTGTAGGCCGGCTTTGTGGTTTGCATTCTATTATGATTTATGGAGATGATGCATGCCATATGGCTTGCAGTATTGTACATTAGGTTTCCTATTAACAATTGAATTGTATATCGATCTCTCTAATTTTTCCAAGCTTTGGTTTATATATCGATATCAAAATTGTTCATGGCACGGATTGCAACAGTTTTATCGATCTGTAGTACGATAAGCACTCATGTACCATAAATCTGGTTCTTTGCTTTTTTAGATAGAAATCCATGGAAGCACAGGTTCATAGAGCAAGAACAACAAAGATTGAATGATGACACAAAAAGAAAAAAAATGAATTAACGTTAATATGAAAATCAAATTTTCAATATTTTATAAGTAATTGATGTAGATATTTTTTTAGTCATTAGATTAGATGGAGGTTTTAGATTTTATGAAATTTACTAACTTCACGGTTTGCTAATGTAATAACCCAGAAATTTAAATGTTAATTTCTAATATTGTTTGAAAATTAATTAGTTGAAATTTCAACATAAAATAGTATAGTTTAATTAGTTGAAACTACAATAGTATAGTTTGAAATTTTTCAAACTATACTATTGTAGGTAAATAGATAGTTTTCTCTTAATATAATTCTGCTAGCCAGATAAGGCCAGCGAATTGTACCTCGCAGAGCCGATCACAACCCAGGAAGAAAGACTCTTTAATTGAGTAAACAATCTCACCCAAAAAACGTAGGCATACTTAGGTGTGTAATTATATAAAAGAGAAGACTTTGTAATTAGTCAAACTCCTTAAATTTGCCATGCACGTATTGAATTTCAAGCACCTATGGACAACAGGGGTATTCGCTCAAGACATTTACGATTTTATCTAAAGTATAATTTTGGTTGTAAACAACCCTTGTAAAACACCAAAAACACAGAAGAAAAATGAGACACATAAAAAAGGGAGAATGTCGTTGGTGCTCTCGGAAGCAACACAAACTCTAACCACCATAACATTTGAATCCTTAAGCACCTGTTCCCAAACCAAATCTAATACAGAACCTCGAAGCTTCAGATTTGATCCGTTCTTTCAATTTCAATGGACTGTTGGAAAAAGACTGATGACTTCGCTCTCCAGGACCTTTGGTAAAGGCTGTTGAAGCGAGTGTAGGAGGAGGCGCTTGGCTTGATGTAGATGTAAATATGAAGGAAACCGATGAGCAACTCCGTGAGAGGTTGAGGATGCCGTTGTCGAGCTTCAACAAGATGAGATCTCTATCGGGGTAGAGAAGGCGTAGTCGTCAGAGATGGATGGTAGTGATAGATGCTAAATGATGCATACGAGGAGCAAGGACCAGAGTGACGGTCAGCCTCGTCAGAGATGAGATGTGGAAAAGGTGTGGCGTGACGACGAGCTTCGCCAAAGATGAGATGTGGACGAGTGGTCTGATTTGATACAGATAGAGAAAGAGAGAAAAGAGAGATTGAGAATGAGATGTGAGGGAGAGAGTTAAATAGATAAAGGGTTAGATTATAATTTCATTGATAAATGTTTGAATTTAAACCTAGTGGGCATTTTTTCAGTATTTGTAATGAATTGTCATTAGCTCTAAATAATTTTACACATGACTCCAATAAATAATTTATACCAAATTGAATTGATAGTGGTCATATAGTGTAACTATATCGGCCATCTATATAAAGATCTTAGATACGGGATGTGTCAAAACTCACCCCAGATTAATCCTTTTAACCCGGAGTGAATCCTGCGGGGACCACCTCCCAAAGAAGATTCTGTCAAAATTTCAACATAGCTTCTTTTGAAAAATGGGCAACCTTTAACCTACAACAACCTAAAAAAGCACTTCTAGATATCCATCAACCATCCTCAATCTCCTGGAGCCATCATGCTCCCATATTCAAACATCTTTCTCTAATTAACAAATCGATATAATCCATAAATATCATATAACTGATTATATTATCAACAACAACAATTCCACGATTTACACTACATTGGGTACTAGACCCCGAGCAGTTCACCAAATATCTAAAATACACCCCAAGAATATCAGAGCGACTAACAAGGGCGGATGTAGAAAAATATAAAAGTAGGCTAACCCAGAACCTACTGATGGATAAGATGTGGTGATAACTATATCTGGTCTCCACGAAAACTAGCTGAATCGAGCTCTACAATCACGAAGAGCCTAGGAAAGAAACATTTAAAACATTAGCGTGGGTGTACAAAAATCATATACTAAAAGGTAAATCTCTATTAATGTTCTCCCTTTGAGTTTCTGAAAATTCATATGCACACAACAATTGGAAAAATGGTTAAATAAAATTTACACCAATACCCTTGGCTCAAATCAAGAATTAAAAAGAGGGGAATTAGTTTCACCATGACCAAAAGGAAATAATTGACCAACTCTAATCCACAAGAGGGTCTACTGACTAGCTCTATCCGGGATGGTCTTTCTAACCGGCTCCAACTGAAGAGAGTCCTGACTGGCTCCATCCGAAGAGGGTTGTTTGACCATCTCTATTCGAGGATGGTCCATGCTAGCTAGCAATATTTATATATACGTATATATACTTGAAAATCCTCATGGTGAATTAAATCGAAACCCAAGTCAAAATCAACAATGACTTTTCTCCAAATATATTGAATAAAACATACTTAGATATCTGAAACCGGTTCCCTAACTTTACTTAAAAATATAAAATTCATGAGCCAAGTTTCTCCCAATTTAATATATAATACCCCACCATAACCCAAAATGGTGATAAAAAATAAAATCATACTCTGAGAAAATTAATTAAAACTCATGGAAAATGTATGAACCTCTTTCTCGGCTCACTTAACTTAGGAAAACAGTAAATCTCCAAATTTTTCTATAATCACCATAAAAACTCAACATGAAGGAAATTCTCATAAATCAAAGGGAAACTGAAGAAAAATATGTTGCATGCAATATATTTAGGAATAAAAGTCAACTCACTGGATATGGCTATGTCTGTCTGCTGTCAGAAGACTGTCGAGCTCGAGTCCCCCCACGTCCTGTTCAAAATATATGATTAAGGTCTCAACTCCACAATAAAAATAAAAACGCCAAAAAAAATAATTATCCTCTTTAACATTCATCCTTAACCACTACTAGGATAATCGTGAGAATTCGGCCTTAACTCCACCGCTAGCATAAAACCCTTTAACAATTTTCTCATGCCTAGCAGGTAATTTTCCAATGGCTGGTTACCACTTATTTATCTTTTATTATCTCTAATTCAGAAAATCCGAAACTTAACCGACAATTCTCTGAAAATTATAAACTGTCCTCCATTGGCTTTATCTTATTTTTAACAATTTAATGAGCAAAAAAATTGCTTAAAAGATGGCAGCTCTGCCCTCGGTAGGAATTTCCGGCCACCACCAATTGCCACCAAATTTTCACAGTTTGTTCTTCTCATCATTCCGAACAACTTTCTAGTTCCACTCCAAGACCAATTCCTAGTCTAACTAGATCAATCGAACAAAATACAAAAATCCCAAATTTCAAACCCTAAAAACTTCAAATCCTTGATTCTCTCCATACACACCGAATCGAGCTACCAAAATCTAGAGGATTGCAGTACTTAACAAGCCCAACAAAACCATATAAAGAACTCGCCAAGTAGCGGCATGAGGAGGGAGAACCGATCAGGTTGCCAAAATGGGTCTGAGCATCGTATTTTTGACTTTCTAAGCTCACCTCAGCTCGATCCTTGCTGCAAAACCACCATAGAAGGTAGGGGATGAAGAGACGAATTCAATGTCGCTGGTTTCGCCTCAATCGAATATCGGACGGAGGAGATATGACAGGAAAACGAAAACTGGTCGGATCGGGTTTTTAGGTCATGTCGCGGGTCAGGGAAGATTGAGTTTTTCTGAAAATTTCTTTTATCCGAAATGAAAATTTACCCCTTCTATTTATAGAGGTTTCCACAAATAGTAACTTTTGTTTTTAGACCAAAACTTTCTCATACAATCTCTAATTAAGACACATAGCATGTCTACAGATTTCTATTAACGCTCTCTACAACTTCCATGAAGAAATGTTCTCGAAATAACCATCCTACAAAAAAAATCAACTTTATGACTCTCTACTGTAAAACGGTTACTACCAATAGTTAAAGACAAAAGTTACAAAAAATTAACCGACCGTAAATTGATTTTAACACGGGGTGTGACAGGATGTGGAGATCAAACTGATCGATTTTATTCATTCTTGTGTTTTAAGAATATATATTATCAAATGAAGCATAGAGATCATCTGGACTCCAAAATAGGGTAGTTCCAAATCTGAGTTTCAGAGAAGACCATGATCGTTTCACCTTCACTAGACCAGTAAGGACAGCTAGATTATAACTTCTAACTTGTATTAGGAAATTCATATTGAATAAAAACCATTTATTTGTATTCCAACTCAGTTGTGTTATGCTCACCTGTTAATATCTTGTTTTCGTTGTAAATTGGAATTGATCTGATGTTCTTTTTTGTCATCTGCTTTTTTTTCGTTTGTGTTCTGCTCACCTAGATGCTTGCTTGGGAATGATGCTGAGAACTTGATAGGGAGTCCTGAAGTGACATTTAAGAGCATCTGCAGCGGTGCCCGTCTCCTCCCTCTGCTCGTGCTGCTCCTCCCTCTGCTCGTGCTCTCGAGCGAGCAAAGATTGCTCGTGCAAGAGCATTTTAGCTCGGTCAATAAGCAGTCGCCGCTGCAGGGCCCGCCTCCCTCCCCTCTGCTCGTGCTACAGGGCCTCGCCGCTACATATGCTCTAACGTTGTCCCATCTGACAAGTCAAATGTCAGCTATCTGCTTAGATAATCAAGTGAATGAAGTGATCGAATTGGATCATTTTTTTTCTTACCTGTGTATATCATTTGGTACTTGAAGTTCTATTACATGTGAACCATTTCTATGTGTGTGTATAGTGGATTCGCAATGCTTTGAAATCAATCAAAATTCTTATTTATGTAAGAATTTCTAGGGTCAAAATGCATATGCCATGTTGCAGCTTTAGTTTCTTGTATAAGAGAAGACACCAATATGGTTTTATACACACATTTAGCATTCATGTCCTTTTTGGTAATTAAATACAGTTATAACACTTTTGGCACAATTTACCAAACACCAAAATTATTTTGCCTTCTCACAACATTTTTAAAAACAGTTTACCAAACATTTCAACTGTTTTATTTCACAGCAATTCCAAAAACGATTTTGCTCACATCAATTTTAAAAGTGATTTTGCTCACATCAATTTTAAAAATGATTTTGCTCACATCAATTCCAAAGTGATTTTGCTCACCACCACCCTATTGACACCATCAATGAGGCACATGCATATGCTGGCATGGATTGAGATTAACTCATGCCTAATTGGGAGTAATTGCTCGTTGCATATGGAGCCTCTGAATTCCGAATATCCATCAGGAGGGCCCAAAGCCTCACGTACACAAAGCAATCTTATGACCTATAATGATGTTTGGTAAACGTCATTACCTTGAGTTGGAATTCAAAACTATGACGTTTGTCTATGAAAACGTCATAGAAAGCACATACAATGACGTTTTCAAGCAAACGTCATAAATTTACTGTAATTAAAACTTTTTTGTGGTAGTGTCACAACACAACAATTCCAAACTGGACCTCAGTATTAGTAAACAGTTTATGGTTGCAGCTACATCAATTTTGTTCGTATTATATTGATCATTAAGATTTGATTTGGTTGTTGGTTGTGATACGAATTTAATTATATTGTTTAGATTCGCTTTCAATTAAATATGTGAAGGTAATGAAAAAATTGAAGATTTCAAACTAACGAGATTACATTTTATTATATATTTATAACTTGAGGTTCTTTCACTAAAAGATTCCTTATTGTGGTTTATATAAGCAATTGAGCATTGGATCAACTTTTGATCATATATTAACATCTCCACTATTTAATTTTTATATATAAGTAGATCATTTTAGAAAAATTTCAATGAAATTGGTGATCGTTAAAGCTTCGAACTAGCTTAAATCAATATAGGATTCAAATCTGTCAAATATGAACCGTTCATGTAAATCACAGTTTTAAGCACCTTAAAGATCACCAATTTGGATGAAATTTTGTAGAAGTGATATGCGTATTTAGACCTAAAATTTGAACAGTTAAGATTGAAAAATGTAATCAAAAAATTTAAGGGCAAGCAATTTGCACCGAAAATGTGGTTATCTACCCGAACCGCATTGAACTAAAATGAGGCCATTATATAGTCAGACCGCATCGAACCGCATAAAAGTAGTTTAGTCGCGGTTTGAGATTATAACTCCACCGATTTAAACCGAACCGCACCGATTTACATTTTTCTTACTTTTTTATTTTTCCATTGTGAAATTTGGTTTGTATTATATAATAAATTAATTTATGATCAACATTAGTGAGCGATTGTTGGATTTGTATGATCGTTGATATATTTTGATTTGTTAAGTAATCACATATGGTGTTTTTGTTAATTGATTGATATTTGGATGACATTCGTAGACTTTTGCATAGACTCAAAATGCATTCAACATTTGTTCATGTCATATATGAATTGTTAGGTAGAAACTTGGACATCCATTTCTTATTGAAATAAATATATCGGTCTACATTGAAACCGACCTGCACCGCATTGAAAATTGTGTAATTGATTTTTTTTAATTAGAAAAACCGGTTTAAATGCGATTTGAAATATTATAAAATTGAAAAAAACGGTTTGATTACTGTTTGAGCTTCAAACCGATCTGAACCAAACAATTAGTCAATCTGTTAATTGGTCGTTAAATCTTTCCGTTAAGTTTAATTTTTGGATAATTTCAAACTTTCAAAAATCATTAAAAATAGCTCTGATGTCCAAACGATGTTTTGAAAAATCCTATGAACTCGTAACGGCGTCTACGTTAAACTCAAAAAGACAAAACTTAACACTAAAAGTTTGAAAATAATTTTCAAAAGACAAAACTTGGCACACTAAATAGTTTTGCCTTTTGAGCCATATGATTAACGTAGACGTCATTATGAATTCGTAGAATTATTTGGAGTTTTGTTTGGACATTTGAGCTATTTTTAATGATTTTTGAAAGTTTCATATTATTCAAAAATTAATTAAAAATTGAAATTAACGACAGGCCAGAGAAATATGAAGAAGAGATACTGGTTTTTACTTTTGGTTGTTTTTTTTCGACTGACAAATAAAAGAAAATTATAAAGTGAACCCTCTACAACACCCTAACACCAATCTCAATCTGTCTAAATGGAAGGCTTGACTAGCAGCTAGAGGAAGAACAGACCGGACCTGATGCGTGTCCGAGGAGTCTTCCGACTCAAGGCCTAGAAATTTAAGGGGCTCTGGAAAAAATATTTACTATTCTTTTTAAAATATTGATTAAACTATATATTAATGGAAGGGTATACATTAATTAAAGAAATGAAATGGTCCAAATAAGCTTGTTATAATTACATAGCAACACTTAATTTTATATACATATGCAATAGATTGTGTGTTAAATAAGGAACAAAATAGTGTTAATAGCTTTAAACTTGTCCCAATTAAAATTCAAATATTTTGAATAGGTTGTTTATGGTTTAATTTTTTTATAATTAAAAAATAAAAACTTAAATGCAAACTATGATTTGAGGACCCAATTTTTAGAGTTCGACTCAGGCCTGAGAAAGAACACCATTACTCTATCTTGAAATTTTCCAAACAGAGCATTAATTAGAATTTTGGAGTCACCCTTAACTTATAAATTGGGGAATCTATGTGTCCAAGCAGCCATTAAACCTCCTCTCAAGGCAATGGCCTACTCTAAAGGACATCAGTAATACCCAAATCATTTCAAGCTACCAAAATAAGTTTACCCTGGTCATCTTCTCTAGCGCAATGTTGATTATGCCACATCGAGCCATCAAGGTTCATAACTTCTATTAAGAGACTGTCATTTAATATCAGAATTGGAACAATTTCATTGTGATTGAGGAAGAGTAGGATCAGCAGATAAGTATGACTTATAAAAGTTAGCTGAAGCCAACAAAATTTGTGATAGAGTAGAGTAATGATCTCCAAGGATCAAGTTGTTCATGGCTCTCTAAATTAAATAATTAGTGGTAATAGCTACATCAAAACGATAAGCATCAGAAGTAGACTGCAAAAACTGCAGCCAATCCACAAAAGATGCAGTCCACCGGTCTATATTAATATTATTTAAAAATTATTATATTTTATTAACAAACAAGAGATATGTTATAACGAGTCATAAATCGAATTTATGAAATCTCATATTTTTATAAGACATTTTACTAATTTTTTATTATAATTTTTAATATTAAAAAAATATATATGTGGCGTGGCCATTAGAAAAAAAAACTTTCGTCCGATCTAGATCGGATGGAGTTCTCCGTTCGATCTCCAAGTTAGGTTATGTGTACAATATCAATCGTAATTTAAACCGTTCAATAGTTGAATTAACCAATGAAGATCATCTATACAAAAAATCAATGTAAAAAAGATTGTTTACTTGCCCGAATGCATCAAACCAAATGGACAGTTCCTGAGCTTTTATGATAATTTATTCATTTTTTTCGATGCATTCAGACGAGCAAATAATTTTTTTTTTACATTGATTTTTTGTATAGATGATGTTCATTGGTTAATTCAACTATTGAACGATTAAAATTATTATTGATGTTGTTAAAAATACATTTTAAGAAGATCAAATGAACTGATTAGTCCGATCTAAATCGGATCGAGTATTTTCCTTAAAAAAAATTGGCACCGAGACCCGAAAAAAAAGACCCGAAAGGAGGCTTGGGAAAATACTATATAAGGCGGTTGTGGCTTTTCTACGAAAAATCCATCCTATGCCAACCCTAATAGCTCAAAACACTACGACGACGTCCTTCTCTCTCACAGTCTCCCCTCTGTTCCTTCGTTCTTTCTCTGTTTCTGTTTCTTCTGCTCTCTCCTCTCTGCTGCAAGTAAGCTCTCTCTATATATGCATATATAATATACATGTGGTTATAGGATCAGATTCTTTTTCACATTCCTTGCTGTGACTCTATCTCTGATTCTCTGAAATGTAATCTAGATGTAATTATTTAGCTGAGATGATGCATACAATCGCAGCTTAGGGTTGTTCTTGTTGGATTTGCTATTAGGATTTCGGAGAGGTTCAAATTTGAGCAAGGAGATTTATAATCCGTCTAAACATCCATGGGTCGGAAAAAGCCGACTGCTCGCGGTGACGAGGAGAATCCGCAACCGGCGGGTGGTGGGAAATCGAAGAAGAAGAAGAATCTGGTGATCGAAGACGACGAGTATTCCGTCGGAACTGAGCTCTCCGAGGAGAACCAGGTCCAGGAAGAGAAGGCTGTTGCTCCTCCTAGTAAAGGGAAGAAGGGCAAAAAGGGGGGTTCGAAAGCTTCGAAGGGAGTGGATGAGGAGTTTGAGGTGGCCGGGGAGGGTGAGGATGAGGTTCCCCAAGTTGCCTTCACTGGGAAGAAGGGGAAGTCGAAGAAAAGCAGTGGGAATACATTCAGCTCGTCGGGTTTCGGGTTGCTTGAGGATGAGGATAAGGATGGGGAGGATGATGAACAGTCTGTGGTAACAGGTGATGATGAGGAGGAGGATGTGCCAGTGTTGAAATTTTCGGGGAAGAAGAAGCCTTCCAAGTCGTCGAAGAAAACAGGTGGTCGTTTGATTACGGGGCCGGGTTTTGATGCCATTAGTGATGAAGGGGATAGTGATGGTAAGTTGGATGATGAGGTTGTGGATAAGAGTGATGCAGCTGAAGATGATGAGAATGACGACGAGCCTGCAATTGCTTTTACAGGGAAGAAGAAGGCTTTCAAGGGTGGAAAGAACTCAAAGAAGGGTGGGAGTGTGTTTGCAGCGGCCAGCTTTAGTGCCCTTGATGATGCAGAGGAGGATAGGGATGAAAAGAATGATGAGGATGACGATATTCCTCAGATTACTTTCTCTGGTAAGAAAAAGAAGTCTGCAAAGACTTCAAAGAAGAGTAGCGGTAATTCTTTTAGCACGGCATTGCTTGACGACGAAGATGATGAAGATACTTCCATTTTGAAACCAACTACAGCCGGGGATGATACAGTTGATGTTGAAGGTGCCTCTATGATTACATTCACTGGTAAGAAGAAGTCTTCCAAGAAGAAAGGTAATAGTGTGTTTACTGCACTCGGTGAAGATGCTGGGGTTGGGAGTGAAATTGCAGATGTAGTTGAGCCCGAACAACCAGCTACTAGTAAAATTGAAGCTCATAACTCTAACAGTATTAAAAACCAAGATCCAGAACCTTCAAAAAGTAAGAAAAAGAAGAAGAAGAATGTAAGGACTGCTCAAGAAGAGGATGATTTGGATAAGATTCTTGCAGAGCTAGGTGAGGTTCCATCAAAACCTGCTGCTCCTCAGGAAGAGGAGAAAGTTGAGGTTCAGCCTGCCGATTCTCAAAAAGAGGAGAAAGTTGAGGTTCAACCTGATGCTGTTACACCGGTTGATGGGTCTGCTGCAAAGGAAGCCGAAGTAGAGACTGTTGAGTCTGCTGCAGCAAAGAAGAAGAAAAAGAAGAAGGAGAAGGAAAAGGAGAAAAAGGCGGCAGCAGCAGCATCTGCAGAAATCAAGGATGAAAAACAAGAACAAGCAATTGAGCCAGCAATTGAACCAAAGAAGGAAGTGAAAGGGAAAGCAGCTGAAAAGAAGATACCTAAACATGTTAGGGAGATAAAAGAGGCCCTTGCTAGGCGGCAGGAAGAAGAAGAGAGGAAGAAAAAGGAAGAAGAGGAGAAACTGAAAAAGGAAGAAGAGGAGAGGCTTAAGCAGGAAGAACTTGAGAAGCAAAAGGAGGAGGCAAAGCGGCTGAAAAAGGAGAGGGAAAAGCAGAAGATCCAAGATATGAAGAAGGCAGGTTTATATAAAACTCCCAAGCAAAAAGAAGAAGAAAGGCGTCTACAGCAAATGAGAGACCAGTTTCTTAAAAATAATCCCAATGCAGTGGACGGTGTGCCTCTTACCACAGATAATGAAAAACTGGCTAAAAGACCTTTGTATCAGAAAAAGAAGTCAAAACCAGCACCCAATCAAGCAAATGGTGCAGCTTCTACGAAGTCTGTGGAAATTACAGAAGATAGCCAGCAAGTTAATGTTCCTGAGCTTCATTCTGTGGAACTTGAGAAGGTTGAGGATCAGGAATCAGTTGAAGTTGCAGAAAAGCTGTCCGAAGTTTCTGAATCTGTTAAAGAAAATGGAGTGGAACAAGAAGAGGATGATGATGAATGGGATGCAAAGAGCTGGGATGATGATGCTGTTGTTAACCTTTCATTCAAAAGCGGATTTTCTGATGAAGAAGTCGAACCTGTTGTGATTAAAGGGATGAAGCCTGCAGTTTCTGTGCAGAAAACTATTCCTTCTCAACCAATAAAGCCTCATGAGATTGAGAATCAGAAAAAACAATTTGAGGTGGAAGTTGATAAAGGTAAGAAGAAAGATGCTGCTGCAAAGAAAAAAACTCCAAATTCAGATTCTGCCGCTAAGGAGGGTGACGATAATCTTCGCTCTCCCATTTGCTGCATTATGGGCCATGTTGATACTGGTAAAACTAAGCTTCTGGATTGTATCCGAGGCACAAATGTTCAGGAGGGTGAGGCGGGAGGTATTACTCAACAGATTGGTGCGACATATTTTCCTGCAGAAAACATCCGTGAGAGGACTAAGGAATTGAAAGCTGATGCAAAGCTGAAGGTCCCAGGTCTATTGGTCATTGATACTCCTGGGCACGAATCATTTACAAATTTAAGGTCGCGGGGTTCAGGTTTATGCGATATTACAATTTTGGTTGTTGACATTATGCATGGCTTAGAGCCTCAAACAATAGAGTCGCTCAATCTCTTGAAAATGAGGAATACTGAGTTCATTGTTGCGTTGAATAAGGTAAGGCTTATGTTCAAATGAACCTTGCCTACTAGTGCCTTCCCATCAACGGTTAATTTTAGGTTTAATTATATGGATATCCAATTCTAGGTGGACAGGCTCTATGGATGGAAAACTTGCCGCAACCAGCCAATAGGGAAGGCAATGAAGCAACAATCCAAGGATGTTATAAACGAATACAATATGAGGGTTTCTCAGGTCTTGTGTATTCATATCTCTTGCATTTGATCCTTATCTCTTTCTGTTTTTTTTGTCTAATGGCTGACGCTGTTAAATTTCCTGTTCTTTTTGTGCCGTTTCTTATCTTGCCAGATCATCACTCAATTCATGGAGCAAGGCTTAAATACTGAATTGTACTATAAGAATAAAGAAATGGGAGAAACATACAGTATTGTACCTACAAGTGCCATTAGGTTGGCATGTGAACTCTAGGCCGTATCCTGATTTTTGCGTATTTGTAAATGGTACGTCCTGATAGTTTGTCCTTTGATTGTTGCAGTGGTGAAGGGATTCCAGATATGTTATTACTATTGGTTCAGTGGGCCCAGAAAACCATGGTTGAAAAACTTACATACAGCAATGAAATTCAGGTTTGATTTATCTTCACTCTGTTTCCAGTGATGTTATTGACCCTTGAAATTTGTCTAATCTGATGGGAGGGTTGATACTGTGCATCAGTGTACAGTACTGGAGGTCAAGGTTATTGAAGGCCTTGGGACAACAATTGATGTTGTGTTGGTTAATGGTGTGCTTCATGAAGGAGATCAAATAGTGGTTTGCGGCATGCAGGCAAGCATTTAAAACCTTTTACCCATACAATTTATCACCTGCTACTTTAGTAATATACTTGCAAACTTTGGGCATCAATTCTTTCCAAGTTGCTTACGAATGATTATTGTCAGTGTGCTAGAAGTTTTGAGATTATGATCATTCTTGTGATTGCTTTCTTACTTTTTTTAGGGACCTATTGTTACTTCAATTCGAGCTTTGTTGACACCACATCCCATGAAAGAACTTCGTGTCAAGGTATGTTTTTCTTTTTCAGTTTTAATTTCTCTGAGTTCTGATACAACACAAGTGCATGTTCAATGAAAAATTGCTAGTTCAGAATTATATCAGATAATGCTCCTTGCTGTATATGCTGGTGAAAAGTAGTAGTAGTTGACAGTGGCGGAATCAGGAAGGAATTAAAAATGGATAGGGCTTTTAAGTGCATAATTATATTGCAGTAGAAAATAAAATAGTTAATGGAACTGTTATAGAAAATGTTGTTACAAAAGAAGGGGGGAAGAAATAGAAAAAAGGAGAAAGAAAAAAGAAATAAGGAAGAAAAGGGAGGGAAAGTGAGAAAGAAAAAGAGGGTGAAGAGGGGTTTCGAGCCAAGGAACACTCCCAAAAAGGAGAAAGAAAAAAGATGGGAAGAAAATGAGGGAAAAGAGGGTGAAGAGGTGTTTCGAACTAAGGAACTCTCCCTCACATTTAAAATTAGACATGCCATTTAGCCAAGTGAACCAACAGAAGCTTCATTACACACTAGCATTAGTTTCTGTACAAATACTAGCATGATTTTTGTCTGGGCTATAGCCCATACAGCCGCTTTACTAGTTTAGCCTGTGGTAGTTGACATGCTGTAGTTGAGAACTTTTGTTATGCAAATCACCAAATATGTGAGAGATCAAAAATATATAAAAAAAGCTCCGTCAAGATGTAAATAATGAAAAATCTCACTAATGCTCAAAGTCGGTTCTTAGTCAACAGTGAACCCAAACTTGTGCTTCTTTCCTAAAATCTGGTTACGTGTAGTTCATCCAAACAACCCACATAGTAGCCCTGCCATCAAAACAGGTGTCCTTTTCACTCTACAGGATGAACCGTATATTTTGGGCTCGGATAAGTTCTCTCACTAATATAGAACTCTTTTGTTACAAGCATCGCTCTTGATAGCTTCTTGTACACGTGCTGAGTGGTTTGTTCTCATGTTTCTTGGTTCTCAAGTAGTAAAAGTAGGATTCCAAATAATTCTAGAGTACTCCAATCTTGTTTTCTATTTTTATTTGTTATGTTGACCAGTTCACGTGGATTATTGACCAAACATCGTTTGCAAATTCTTTTCACATCATTTAAATTTTCTCAGAAAATTGAAATGCTTCATCTAGAAAAAGGCGTGTAATTGCCACCTCATGCCTGCTTTGAATCCTTGGTGTCTTGAGACAATGCCAGTTGCTCCCGTATTGTCACATGGTGACAGTTTTCTTCTTGATTTCAGGGAACTTATCAGCACCATAGTCAAATCAAAGCTGCACAAGGTATCAAGATCACAGCACAGGTAATTCTAGGTTGAAGTTGAGGCTTATCCACTTGCATCTATTGATCTTTAGCCATTGAACTTCTGTTGAGTGTTCTTTTATTTTCTGTGTAATATATGCAGGGACTGGAACATGCTATTGCTGGCACTGCTCTATATGTCGTTGGGCCTGATGACGACTTGGATGATATCAAGGAAACAGCTATGGAAGATATGAAATCAGTCTTGAATAGGATTGACAAGAGTGGTGAGGGAGTTTGTGTTCAAGCATCTACTCTAGGATCCTTGGAAGCATTGTTGGAGTTTCTGAAAACTCCAGAAGTTAATATTCCTGTTAGTGGTATTAGCATTGGCCCTGTACACAAAAAGGATGTCATGAAGGCCAGTGTAATGCTTGAAAAGAAAAAGGAGTATGCCACTATCTTGGCATTTGATGTTAAAGTGACACCTGAGGCCCGGGACCTTGCAGAAGAATTGGGTGTGAAGATTTTTATGGCTGATATAATCTATCACTTATTTGACCAATTTAAGGCCTATATCGACAATCTCAAAGAGGAAAAGAAGAAGGAAGCAGCTGATGAAGCTGTTTTTCCGTGTGTGCTCAAGATTTTACCCAACTGTGTTTTCAACAAAAAGGATCCAATTGTCTTGGGTGTTGATGTTCTTGAAGGCATTGCAAAGGTATATGCTGTAGTTGCTTTACGTTGTGCTTAAATGAGATTTGAGGATTATCATGACAAGTGATATCTAGCTTTGAGAAAATCTAATCTAATAAATTACAAAGATAGTATCTAGCAAGTGATTCAAACAAAATACTTTGACTTTATTCACTTTCTTAACTCTCAAAAGGATCCATGATTGGTAGTTAAAATTTTCGATCTTACTTTATTTTCTATTTTCTCATCTCTTTTACTTCATCATTTCATTTGCCAAGAAACATACAGCCCACCCATTGTTTTTCACTGGAAACCAATGATCCCAGGCTTGATATGGGAAAATGCCCGAAATAATGCACCATTCTCTATTTTAACCCAGTGAGTTAGTAGAGATGTTGAATGTTTATGTTATCACAATTCACTTGATTTAATGTGTTAGGTTGTAGATTTAATCTTTCAATAAAAATCATGTTCACCCTGTTCATGGGTCTAGATGAATGCTTGGTAATTGCTTTGTAGTTTGCCATAAATGTGACCTATATCCAACCACCTTTGTTTTATATGCTTTTTGTACAGGTAGGGACTCCAATTTGCATTCCTCAGAGAGATTTTATTGACATTGGGCGCATTGCATCCATAGAGAATAACCACAAACCTGTAGATATTGCGAAAAAGGGGCTGAAGGTAGCTATCAAGGTAATGCTTATTTTGATATGTATACACACATCTTCTCAACCTTAGTCACTCTTTATGAAGTAAGTATTGCTACACATCGATAGGATACTTTTTAAGGGAAATGAATTTGCACTTGTAATTTTACAATCCACACTTTCTTTTTTTAGCAGCTTCAGTTTTGTTTTTAGTCACATTTTGTCTCTATATAAAAGTATTAGCCCAAAAAGGGAAGAAGTGTGGATTGTAAATTGGGGAGTAAAATTTGGTTATATAATGAATAAGGGTGCTCACTGTCTCAACTATAATATTGATATGTATCGGTTACTAGTGGGTGATCATGTTTTCAGTCTAAATCTTGTTTGCCATGTTGTTTGAGCAGCAGTGTTTCTCAATGTTTGTCCTTATAGTTTTCATTGTCACCATTGTGGATATATCATACTTGTACTCTGCACTCTGGATCTTATTCCCTGCATGTTATCTTTTTATCCTTTTATGCACTGCCATGGCTTGCTGCTTATTGGATTGCTACTATTGTTGATATTGTTCTTAATTTTTGTTTTCTGGTCTGTCGGATATATTTTACTTATTTGTTAGTCTATTGCTTGCGATTTGCACTGCTCTTTTACTTAGTTATGCTTTTAGTTACCAGAAAGATTACCTGTAAATTGAACTGGATGAGCTATTGTGGCTTTGTTTTGTTATTGCAGATCGTTGGCACAAATTCTGATGAGCAGCAAAAGATGTATGGAAGGCATTTTGAAATTGAAGATGAACTTGTCAGCCATATATCCAGAAGGTCGATTGATGTACTCAAGACAAGCTACAGGGTAAGCAAAATTGCATTTTGGATATTTTGGATAATGCAAACCAGGGGGCTGTCTTTAATTTAAGGGTGATTTTTTATGTTCAGGATGAGCTGTCGATTGATGAGTGGAAGCTGGTTGTTAAATTGAAGAAACTTTTTGAGATACCCTGAGAGAAGTAAAATCATATTTGAGTTTGTTTTTATACACTCGGAGGTCTCACTGACACCTGCGAATCAGAAAGACCAGCAAGGGGCCTTGTGGAACAACTGCAACTTTAATCTGCACCAATGCATTTAGGCACTAAAGATCAGATGAGAGCATATGTCCAGAGGGAGCAAATGTTCCAGTTTGCGGGAGGAAGTCAATTTTTCTAGAGTTGCAAATTGGGACTGTTCTAGTTTTTGATCATTTAGGCCTATATTGCGTTTTTTCTGCCCCGTGTATCTTAAATCCTCTGTCCCCATTTTGTACCTCAAACTTTCAGTTCTTAATAGCTCACATAATATCCTTGCATTTTGCAGTGGGTAAGTCTTCTAGTTGAGGGTGTTAAGAAAAATCAGTGAAGATTCATCCAAAGGAAGAAGGGGTTGCTGTTTTGTTTCCATTACAGAATAAAGGATTGTCAATTCCCCCCCCCCCCACAGAGACATGGTTTTCCGCTGGCTTACATCAACATCGTAAAGTTTGTCAATGTCTGATTTAGAGCTTGTTTTTTTCTGTCCGCTTGCAATTTTTGTTTGTGTGCGGGCGACTTTTTCCTTCTATAGCTTCTGTTGTATTTTATCTTTATTTCTTGGGTAATTCGTGTATGACGTTAATCTGTATTTATTTATTTTTATTATAAACATCAATATTGCCATATCTCAAGCCTAGAGAAATTTGAAGGCCTATGGGGAATTGGGGAAACATAGATCAAAGGCAACTTAATAAGGTTTAGGCACCTTCACAAAACTTGTCATCTGCTTTGTTTGTCTCGGGTTTGGCTTTTGCTTCTGCTTCGATCATCTTGAATCTAGAGTTCGGGCACTTACATCATGTTGTGAAGCTTCTGTGTTGCGCTCATGGGTTGCTAGCAAACTCGTATAACGACCAAACCCAAAAATAGCCCATATACTTATTTCTCCACCAATTCAGAAATCATCTGCCCCATTCTCTTTTCAGTTCTCTCTTTCTAGTTTATAGTGTTCTGATGATAAAAGGTACTACAAGTTCGTCGGAATGTTTTTGACAGCAATGTAGCTTCAAAGCACAAATGGTCGTTGTATCTTAGACTCAGAGCTACACTCCTCCGCCGCCATGGGACGCGTCTGCACTAAGACCGTGAAGAAGTCCTCCCGTCAGGTCATCGAGAGGTACTACTCCCGCATGGCACTACATTGCAATTTTTTTCTAGACAGTGGGTCATTCCTGCAAAGATGCGACTCTTTGGGTTTAGATAGTGATCCACGTAATGGGTTGACTTGCATTATTGTTAAGCCAAACCCGTTACATATCTTGCTTTCATTTTCTGCTTGCCTTCTAACATCAATGGATGCAAATGACTGATATGTAAAAGCTCCATAATCATTTCTGGCTGCTGTAAATATTACATCATTTATGCAACCCGCACAAATAACAAAAAGTTGAGGGTATCCTACCATACAAAGTCATGGCTCATTGATATGAAAGATTTTGCCCCATTGAGATAAAGATATAGGGATTCTTTACATATACCTGGAGTACTGTGCGTTCAACATTGTCTTTTTTATCGATATTAATATCCGGATTTATTTGTTCTGATCGTAGTGGTACATATATTTTAAAAACTATCAATGTGGTACTTAAATTCTATTTTCGCTATTAATAAATGGTCCGAGACCAATTTTCGTCGCGATATCGTTTATTTACTCATGTATAAAAGGTAAAAATGTCTTTTCTCTCATCGTTAAATCTCTGTGTGGCCTGTTCACTCTTCATTAGGGCTGGGCTCGGGCCCAAACCCGGGTAGTATTTGCTAGGCCCGGGCCCGGACCGGTTGTGTTATATCCGGGCCGGGCTTTAGAGCAAAAAAATCAAGGCCCGGCAAAACCCGGACCGGGCCGGGCCGGACCGGTTTTCGGGCCCAAAATCACAGAATCACAGATTCCCTGTTTTCTTTAAAAAATGACAGAATTTTGCAGAAATGCAAACGCACCTCTACAAATCAGCACCTGCTGCATCAAAAATCTCTAAACTGCATTCTCAGCTCTCACCACACACACAAGCTTACAATTACACATCAAAGATTCAAAGTTTCAAGTGTTCAAGCTTGAAGGCACCAAACTGAAGTTCAAAAAAATTGAAACTGAAAAAAAGAAACAAACCAAAGAACCAAATTGTTCAGGTCACAGTTTTAAACTTAAACAAGATGAACCAAATTGGCAAAGTGTCAACACCCAACATTCAACAAGATGAAAATTTAAACGTTTAAAACAAAAAAGACATGCATCAAGCTCTTGGCCTCTTGCTAATTGATGTAGGCTTGTAGCTCCACCCTCCACGCATCCAAAACAAAAGTACAAAACTCAGCGACTCCTTCAGCGTTTTCCTATAAGAAGAGTCACAAATTCACAAATTCCATCACAAATTCACAATTAGGCAGCAAGTAACTAGTAAGATATCAATATTTCCAACCTAGTGACTCACTCACAAACTCACTCACAAGACGAGTCAAGGAAGAAATACTGATGTATACCTTTTGTTTTGTTTGATGCAAGAGTCATTTTTAAAACTTTTGTTGATTTGGGTTTGGACAGCCGTATCAGAACTCACTGTCACTATCAGAACTCACTGAAGGACAGCCGTATTGTGAAGAAGACGACGACATCAAACCTGCATAATCACAAATACACAACCAGCAGCAAGTGTCTAAATCAGTACGACAGTTCAATACTTCAATAGTTCAATGTATTACAGAAATACAGAGATCAGTACAACTTCCACATTCATAAGTCTTCGACACACACACACACACAGTGTTATGCAATTTCATCATTTCATGCCATATCCACACAAATCCAATTCAACTATTAGCTTAACATGCCATAACGAGTAACACTAATCAGAGTATCAGATTATATTAACTCAGAAAACACACAAACAAGGCCAAAAGTGCCCTAATCGATCACTCAATCTTCCATTCACAGGAATCACAGCTCCCTCCTATCCAAAAGTTTAAAAATGAGAACGAAAATGAATGAACAGAGGAGTAGGAGGAGGAGAGATAGCTCACCTGGAGAGTGGAGACGCGAAGCCGAGATTGAGAGGCGCACAGTCGCACACAGTGACGCGAAACAGAGATTGAGAGGCGCGGTGAGGAAGAGAGGGGTGAGGACGTGAGGCGTAGGCGGCGGGCGTCGCAGGCGAGGCGATGTCGAAGTGAGGTGGAGACGAGTCGAGAGGACTCAGAGTCTCAGTCTCAGAGAGTCAGAGTAAGGACTTTAGGGTTTGAGACTTTGAGAGAGTGGCCGAGTGGGTGTTTACAAAAAAAAAAGTCTAAATCGTGTGTGGTTGACTCTATTGTAGTAACATAGAACTTAAAACTGTCCAATAATTAACTGACACCTAGGAAAGTCGGGCTTTCGGGCTTAGCCCGATTGAGCAAACATACGGCCCGGGACAGGCCCGGGTGTAGTTGGGCCCGACCCGGCATGACATCAAATAAGTTTGGGCCCGTAATAAAGCCCGGCCCGGCCTGACCGGTCCGACCGGTCCGGTTCGGTTTTTTTTCTCCATCCGGTTTTTTTGCCCAGCCCTACTCTTCATCATCTTCTTCTTCCTCTCAGAATCCAGCTTCTTTTAGTTTAGTGTTTGAGATGCTAACCCAGTACTGTATTAAGATTACTAAGCGAAGCGGGTGAGAGCGGTGGGGCTTATCCAAAACAGCAACGTCTACTGGCCACACCGCATCCACAACGCGTCATGGCTTCCATCTCCGCTTCGACCCCAACTCCTCACAACCTCACCTTCTCCACAGTCAAATCCTACCCCTCTTCCGTGAAATCTCCATTCTACCCTTCCTCATCCTCCTCTAGGTTTTCTGATTCCTCCCTCTGTCGCTGCCACAACCCTTCCTCCAACTCCGTCCATAGGAGGTGGGACTCGGCGCTCCAGGACCTCGTGAGAACCGCCATGAAGCGCCTCGATTACTACGTCAATTCGAACCCATAGCCCCACGACGAGGAGCCAGATTGGGACTAGGGTCACTGGCGTCAGCATTTCATGGAGGTCGAAGAAGAAGAGGGATTGTCTCCATTCTTAAGGCACAGCTTGGTCGCGCTGTGAATGCGGAGGATTTTGAGGATGCTGGGTCTTCATCTTAATACAGTACTGGGTCTTCAACATCATCTTCTTCTATCTTTCTTTGCTCTTTGATTTCCCGATTCCAATCCCATGCTCAGCTGCCGGGGATTGCATGGTGGGGTTGGAGTGGCTGATGGTAGTGCAGCTTGTGGAGACTCAGCAGCAGCCGGGGAAGGTGAGTTTTGTTGTGGTTGTGGAGGTTTATTAAACGGTTGCGGTTGTTGTTGTAACTGTGGCTTGACCGCCTGGGAAATGTGGTTTTGTTAAGGCTGCTGTTTGGTCTAGAATTTGCAGTCCTTCAAACAACCGGCTTGTAAATTTGTGCTAGGCGTGCCAGTACCTTTGGGTCAGGTACAACCTTGAAGTTGGATGCTACTTGCGTCCCTCTTCTGACTTCTTCTCACAGCGACTGTGACAGACGCCGATCTTCTTCCTCTGTGCTAGGTTCTCTTCTTAGACCTACAAGGGAAAAGTCCCTCTAGGATTTTTCTCCAACCTTTGAGGATGGCCGAATCTTACTTAGTATGCAAGGAAACTAAGCAGCGGGTATCAAGATATAAACTGGCGAACGGATTCTCCAGAACTGATTGCGGGAGTAAAACTGCTCAACGGATCGAACAGGGGAGTAGAGAGATTTCAACGGATTGAAACCTGTCAGACTTAACGGATTAAGTCCCTTTTGCAGCTTGACGGATCAGGCTACGATTGCTGACGGATCAGGCTTGGTTGCTCCGGAGAGGCTTGAAGACTTTCGCGTGGCGAAGTTGTTGTCTGTTTGTTGATAGATGTAGTTGTGTTTTTCTCTTGCACCTCAACCCTTTATATAGTGAATACTAGGGTAGATGTTTCCTTGCGAATCAAGGTATAGCCTCAAATAATCCTTCTTGTAGTGCAAGACTAGTTCTTAAAGCCCAATCATGTAAGCCCAAAACCATTCTAGTGGTAACTTAACCTCCTGCAACCACGTGTCTAATTTCTTATAATACCCTCGCGAACGCTTTTCCAACCGCGAACGTATTCTGTTAACACACGTCCCGCTTCGCGAGCGCGTTTCCCCCTGCGAACAAATTATCTCCTTTCGCGAGCGTACTTTGTTACTGTGCTCCTTGCGAGTGCTTTTGACTTTCCAAACGTCCTCTGACCCTCTTGACCGCAGGCATCGGTCCACTTGCCTTTCTATAAATGGGCTTTTTACTTCTGGATCCAACATTGCCCCCCAGTTCTTGAGATTAAGCCCGTTTGCGAAAATCGAAAAGAGCTATACCTTAGCATTGATTTAACCAAAAGCAAACGTCTTTTCATTGTCAAACTCCTCAGAACACTCAACCATCATTTCCCTCTGCAACTCTTTTCAAACCTTCCTGAGATAATCCGCCGCCGTTCCTACTTCCAAATCAATGGCACCCAAACACACCTTCTCTGCTGTGAAAACCACACCCAGAACCCCTTCTGAGCATGAAGCCCTAAACTTTGTCCAAGCCATGGTTGGCCTCCGACCTGCTCCAAAACCCAAGGGTTCTTGGTTGAGAGTTAAGATTGATCAAACCTGCGACCTAGGTCCCTGGGTTGATGTCTTCCCACACCCACTTGAAATGCCTTACCGTCAACATGCATCTCGAATTCCCCCTTTAATCTTTCGCGAGGAAGAAGTTTCATTCGTCGACTGGCAGAAGTCAGACGCCCAGACCAGATTTGGGCAGTGGCCGAATACTAATGACGCCGAGATCCAGTGGTACCAACAACGCCGTAGTAAGGACCTTGAACGATGGCAAGCCGTTGGAATCGCCGATCCTATCGACCTCTGCTTCTCCTTGAAGTCTGGTTGTAACAGAGCTCCCCTGGCAGCAGCAATTTGCTTCTGGGACACTTCATCAAACACCTTTCATCTCCCCGCAGGCCCAATGGGTATCACCCTCCTAGATATGTATACAATTACCGGATTTCCATTCGCCTGCGCACCGAGTCCTCTCAACGACCTTGCTCTGGAACATCAAATCCCCTCTGATCAGCCTCGCCCCAACTCATACGCCGCGTGGGTCAATCACTATGGGAGCACTGACGACGATCTGAGTGGCCTAGCATTTCTGGAATTCTGGCTACTCAAATATGTTGAATGTAGCGCCACCAACAAACCCACTTTCGCCTGGGCCAGAACGGCTGAGCTACTTTACAACGGTATTCCTCTCAATCTTTTGGAGTTAGCCACTGGATTACTATATAGGTCACTACACTTTCTATCCTTAGAGCCCTTTAAACACAGATCTGTTAGCGGTCCTCTTTGGATTTTGGACTTGTGGCTTCAAACCTATTTCCCTGCTTTTCGCTCTTCCTCTGTTACCAGCTTCCTAAAAGATAAGGTTTTAGGCCAAACCATCGTATCCGCTCCACATCCTCCAGCCCTTAGCTATTCGCGTTGTTTCCACCATCTGTATAGTATGGAAAGCCTACCTTCAGATTCTATTCTCGTTATCTGCAGACGCACATACCCTTCTCTCGTTAAAGAAGGTTTTATTTTCAGCAACAAACACAACGTCCTGCAGCTCCTTTTCTTTCTACGCCTCCTTTCCAATCGCGACCTTAAACTACCAGGGAGAGCCGGAGTAGAAATCTATGCCCCCAACTTCTTCACGAGGCAATTTGGAATGTGCCAAAAAATTCCATATCCCCCATTGGCTAGTCGCAACCATTTCACTTCGTGGCGAGAAACCTATAATGCTGGGATTGATCCTGATTCCATCCCCTCCCGTTTTAAAGACATCGCTCAGCCTGTCAACACCTATCCCCTCGGCGGAGTACGTCTGAGCTTCGAGGCCACTAATGAGTTTACTAAGTGGTGGACATCAATCAACGAAGGCAAATGGAAGCCAAACCACCTATCTGTGTTTAGACAGATCTTCCAGCCATATCAGACACAATTCCGTCATGCCGAAGACCTGGCTGTTTTTGCCATTGACGGCCCTCGCCAAAGCGTTGAATCTTCTTTGGTTCCTGAGGAGCGCACAGAAGTGCTTCCTGCCCCCCAGGTATTTAAAACTCTTTAACTATGTTTATCAATTTTCTGATCTGTATCCCTTTTTCCGACCATCTTCCTTCCTTGCAGCGTCCTCAAAGAACCAAGAAGCGCGCGAACAAGAATGCAGATCATCCACTCAAGAGGCTCAAACCAAATCTTTTTACAGAAGGAAATGCTCTCCAACCCCAGGTATGGGTTTATTTAATTTGAAAACTCGTATGCTCATGTAGCCAAGTCAATTAATCATATAATTGCCTTCTAGGTGGATCAGCTTATGCAGTCTAACTCTGAAGACGTACCATCCCTTGAAGAATGCAATCAACATCCTGCTGTTTCTGGTGCCCCCAACCTAACTGTTCTAGCTGAAGTAACCTCTGCCGTGGCCCAAGAGGCGATTCCTCCCAGAGCTAACCTGGACACTGGGACTCCTGCTGAAACAGAACAAGAGGTATTATTTTGATAAACCATTCAATTGGCGATGTTTCAATGATCTTGAGCTCAATTGTGCTTCTGTCGTTTCAGGGACCAACTCCTGTATTTGAAGTTAGCTCTTCCTCCGAGTCAGTTGCTTCTCCGATCCTGGATACTATGATGGGAGAGATCTTTAGTGAAAGCGCCAAGCTCGTTCCACTTCAAACTGTTGCTGCGAATGAGCCTTTTCCCCGCGAGGCAACTTCCTGTTCGCCTCAGAGAAAAATGACTGATACTCGCGCGAATGAAATTCCTCCCGCGAACACAGTCTCTCCGGCGAACGAAACTGCTGTCGCGAATGCCGATCGCGCGACTGATATTGTTCAACCAGTGCTTCAACCGGTAATCCCAACTGAGACTGACCCAAAGGTAACCATTTTTATTTTGCAGCTTCTGTTTGTACTCTCACAAACACTTATTATTTCTTTATTTGACAGATTCCGGAGAACCTCCCAATGACCTCCCCATCTGATCATGCTACGCCTTCCCTCATCGAGCAAGTTCAATTAATGCTGGATCCTTTTCAAGCAAACCAATCCATCGCTGATGCGACACTATTCCTCCGCAACCTAGAGCATGAAGATCTTCTCCACCCACACACTAGGGTCCAAATTGAAGATGCTGTTCGTCTCCTTCGAGTTCAAGCTGATGAAAGACTCTTGAAGAAATTGCAGCGTCTGCGGGAATTCACAACCAAAGCTGCGACTTTGTCTGAACGTGTCAGAGCCACGCGATTGGAGGCTCCTCAGTATCATCAACAGAAAGAGAAGTTCCAAGCCGAACGGGTTGCCAAAGCCACCAATCTTGCCAAACTTGTCCATAACGCGACCCAGTTGTTTCCTAACCGACTTGCTGAGCTTAAACGTCAGAAAGCTGAGATTGAGGCCCAGCTAGCAATTGTCGAAGAGGAAACCCAGAACAACTTAAACGTCTTGGAGCAAGAGAAGAACTCCTATCAGACTCTTCAACAAATGATCAACCAGGTGGACGACAGGATCGAAGATTCCCTGATCAACGAAGAAAATATCCAAAACGCCCTTGATACTGCTTTAGCGAACATTAAGCACATTAGTAAATTTATTTAACTGTTTATCTGTTCTGACTTTGTTCGCGCATATTATTCTGAATGCAGAAGATCTTTTCAAATTAATTCCATATCCTTGACCACTCGAAAACTGTTCCCAACTTTAACTGCAACGTCGCACCATTAACTTGCGCATTTACCGTATTCAACTAACACAGCACGCGTGATAAACGCTTGACCAATGAACGAATAGCAAACCATTCAGTTCCCTTTGGTGAAAACCTAGCGTTTCGCCTATAAATATCGATTAATTCCTTTCATCACCTTCAACAACCAAGAACATGTATTCTCCTTTCAGTCTCAAAGCAATTCCACCAGACCTCTTTCTTCAACCTTTCTGTCCTCTAGGCTTCACAACCAAACCTCAAATCCTGGGTAGGCTTCACAACCTAACCTCAGGAATAAGATCTGATGCGCCCAGCCCTGAAGTCGCATCGAAGTGCATCACTGGAACCAAATTTCCACTTGATGAGGGGATTGACTTCTGGTATTGGACCGAAGAAGGCTTCTGTGCCGACATGATTCCTCTTGCCGAGCCTCTTCCGCGCCAGGTCAGACCAAGTTGCTTCTACTCCCATCACCGTCGACTTGCTTTCAACAAGCTGGCCGCGCAAGGTGGAAGATGAAGCAAAACCTGCAACAGTTTGAAGAGAGACTTTATGAAAGGAGTCGTAATAGCTCTCTCTTTAAGCAGCTTTGTTCTTGTTCAACACTGTATTTGTTGCAACCAGTTCTTGTTCAACACTGTATTTGTTATCCATGAATACTATGCAATAAACACACATTGTTTATGTTCTATGTATAAACCACAGGCGTTGGTTCAAACTAAATTAGGGCTTGAAAAACACAATTTGTTCTTCCCAAAAATTGTCAAAAAATTCGAAAAAAGTCGAAAAACCACATTAATTGGTTTGTATATCTATGGTGCCCCCCAGTTTTATCATGTGCATAAAAAGCCGAAAACCTCAAACAGGTTAGGCGTTAAGCAACATGAATGAAACTGACAAGATCCCAATTCTGCAAACAAGATCCTAAGGCTCTAAACTCTGCCCCCCTTGCTGGCAAACAGGCTGTTCTGTCATCTGTGGCGACGAAGGATCGTCAGAAGCCCAAACACTTGGAAAGTACTGTTTCAGATGCCTCCCATTAATAGGGTTATTATGGACTTCTCCATCCAAATCTCGCAAATAATAAGCACCTTTACCCACGATCTGGTCAATCACAAAAGGCCCCTGCCACGTAGGCGACCACTTACCCCTGCCGCGAACGTGTTCGCCAAAGGGAAGTACTGCTTTCCAAACCAAATCGCCAACTCCAAAACTTCTGCCACGTGTCCTGGCGTCATATGCGCGAGCGACTCGTTGTTTTTCAACCATTATATGATCTAAGGCTTCCATACGAGTAGTATCCAACTGTTCATGCTCCTGAAACATGGCCTGAACATAATCCTCTCCTACTAACTGATGTTGTTCGCGAACCCTTAAAGAATTAACACTTATCTCCATGGGTAAAACTGCATCATGCCCAAACATCAAGGCATAGGGTGTGGTTCCTGTAGGCGACCGCTTAGATGTTCGATATGCCCACAGAGTATGATCAAGCTCGTTATGCCAATCTCTAGGATTATCAATCAGCATCTTTCGCAGGATATTGATTATGACTTTGTTACTAGCCTCAGCTTGTCCATTCGCCTGAGCATAATATGGTGTGGAATGCAGAAACTTAATCCCATAGTCAGTAATGAAGTCTTCGGTTTCTTTCGCTAGAAATGCTGCCCCCCTGTCTGCAACTAAACACTCTGGGATACCATACCTGCTAATGATGTTGCTGAAGATGAAGCTGCAAACTGTTCGAGCAGGTGCATCTTTTAAGGGTACGGCCTCCACCCATTTTGTGAAATAATCGGTCGCTAATAGGATGAACTTATGCTGCTGAGACGAAGCTGGATGAATAATTCCTATAAAATCCAACGCCCATCCTCTTGCTGGCCAAGGCTTAATAATGGGTTGCATGGGCACATCTGGAACATGCCGCACCGGTCCATGCGCTTGACACTCCTGACAACCTTGAGCAAAGGTGATGCAATCTTTCAAGATTGAAGGCCAAAAGTAACCATAACGACGGATAAGCCACCTCATCTTTGGTCCAGCCTGGTGCGAACCACACACTCCTAAGTGTACCTCTCTCATTACTCGCTTAGCTTCTTTTCCAAAGATACACCTAAGATAAACTTCATCCTCTCCTCTGCGTAAGAGTTCGCCACCTCGTATCACATAGTTAGTGGCAAAGTATCTGACTTGTCTATCAACTGGAGTAGATGGATTATCCAAGTAATCAATGAGTGGTTGACGCCAATCCGTATCGATAGCCTCTATCGTAGCGACGTACCATTCATCCGCGTCTACCCTTCGAGCCATGAAAGAAGGTAACGTCCTTCTTTCCACCTTCAAAATCCGCTCGCAGACTCCATCAGCCACAGTTATGCCAGTGGCGATTTGGGCTAATTCATTCGCCGCGACGTTGTGTGCTCTTGGGATATAATCCAGAGTGACATCACTGAATTGCTCCAACAACTCTGTAGCCCTTTCCCAAAAAGGAACCAAAGTAAAGGTGGTACATTTGTATAACCCCTTAAGCTGATTGATCACCAACAAGGAGTCACCAAACACACTTACCACTGTTGCCCCCATTGCGAGCAACATTTCCAATCCAATTATGAGTGCTTCATATTCAGCCTGATTGTTGGTGCATTTCCACTCTAGTTGGAAAGAATATGCATGACGAACCCCGAGCGGACTTACTAGAGATATCCCTGCGCCAGATAAACTCTCAGTACTGCTCCCATCAAAGTATAATTCCCAAGGCTGCATCAGAATGGCCACCACATCTAACTCCCTGTATTGTAAATCTTGTTCCACAGGATGATGAAGCAAAAAATCTGAAACCGCTTGTCCGGTTTGTGCCTTCAAAGGTGTATATTGTAGTGAGAACTCCGACAAAGCTAACACCCATTTACCAATTCGACCCCTAAGAATGGGTCTAGTTAACATGTATTTCACCAAGTCCGTCTGTGCCACCACTACCGTTGTGAAAGATAACATGTAATGGCGTAATTTGCAACCGGCGAAATACAACGCAAGGCACAACCGTTCCATGTCACTGTACCTGGTTTCTGCATCTATCAACGTCCTGCTAAGGTAATACACAGCATGCTCAACCACTTTACCATCCTCTTGGAGTTCATCTTGTGCTAAAAGTGCAGCAATGGATGTCTCGCATGCTGAAATGTAGAGCTTCAAAGGGTGACCCGGCCGTGGAGGTATCAGAACTGGCGGTGAAACTAGGTACTGCTTTATTCTGTCGAACGCTTCCTGGTGACTTGTCTCCCAACGAAACTCCGTATCTGCCCTCAATTTTAACAAAGATGTAAAGGGTTGAATCTTTCCTGCTGAATTCGAGATGAACCTACGCAAGAAGTTAATCTTTCCTAGTAACTGCTGCAACTCCTTCTTGTTAGTTGGGGCAGGAGCTTCTATGACTGACTTGACCTTGTCCGCTGGAATCTCGATCCCCCGCTGATGGACCACAAACCCTAGGAAATCGCCTGACTGAACCCCAAAGACGCATTTAGCTGGGTTCATTCTGAGTTTATGTTTTCGCATCCTTATGAAGACTTTTCGTAGATCCTCTATGTGGTCTGCCTTAATCTTGGACTTTACTACCACATCGTCAATATAAACCTCCAATATCTTCCCTAATATGTCATGGAAGATAAGGTTCATCGCCCTTTGATATGTGGCACCAGCATTCTTAAGCCCAAAAGGCATGACTTGGTATTCGAATGCTCCTGTAAATCCCGGACATCTGAAAGCCGTCTTGTGCTTGTCTTCCTCCTCCACAGGAATCTGGTGATATCCTGCGGTTCCATCCATGAACGATAACAACTCATGCCCTGCCACTGCATCTACCAGCATGTCCGCCATGGGCATAGGATACACGTCCTTTGGTGTGGCAGTATTTAAATTCCTGTAATCCACGCACACCCTCATCTTACCATTCTTTTTCCTGACTGGTACTATGTTAGACAACCACTTGGCATACTTTGTAGGTCGAATAATTCCTGACTTAAGCATCTTTTCCACCTCTTCCTTAACTGAAGCCGCTGTGTCGGCATGCATTCGCCTAGGTTCTTGTCTGACTGGCCTGTAACCATCCATGATTGGTAGCTTATGACAAACTAGCTCTGGTGCTAAACCAGGCATGTCCTCGTATTTCTCTGCGAAGCAATCCTTGTACTCGTGAAGTAACTCAATGAGCTTCTGTTTTTGTTCAGGCTCCAAATACACACTTATTCCAACCTCTATTGGTTCCTCTAGGGTCCCCAGGTTGACTTTCTCTACTGGATCCTTGACCTTAGGTGGAGTATCATCCAAGGCTGCCGGAGCTGCCTGGATAATCTCCTCCTCTTCCTCGTAATATTCCAACACATCATCGTTAACGCACTCTACTGCCGCCACCTGTTGGAAAGCCTCTTGCTCCTGCCTAAAAATAGATAATCTCTGATGCAGGGAAGCGTAGGCTTCCAACTCCTCCTTGCTGAGTTGTGGCTTCATTGATTGTTTCGGGGTAAAACCATGGAGATTGGTCTACTGGCGTCTGCTTGAAGTTGCGCCAATCCCCATTGCGTAAGCTCAGTGGAGGTCACCCCATATGGATGTCCTTTCTTTGTGATGCCACTGACTCTTAAAGGCCTCATGTCTTCACTGTAATAACTTGCATCAACAAAGCAAGCTGCTACTGAGAACGGTCTAGGATCGGCCTTGATTATTTCAGATTCATCAGTTTCTGGGTTCCAGATAGCGAGCTCTTGATGGAGCGATGATGGAACACAACCGGCCTGATGAAGCCAATCTCTGCCCAGAATCATAGTATAAGGAGCAGTGCACTCAGCTACGAAGAAAGTTTGATAATCTCTGATGGGCCAACCCTAATTTTTAGTATCACTACACCGAGTGTCTGAGCTATGTTTTCAGCAAAACTTTTCACCTTCATCTTGCTATCTAGAATTTTCTCCTTCGGAACCTGAAGGAAATTCATGGTCTGTACGGTAAGGACACTTACAGCAGCCCCTGTATCCACCAATATCCTACTGACCCTTTTGTCCATCATATCAGCAGATACGTATAATGGACGCAAATGCTGCCTCATGGCGAATGTGGGCTTGGAGAACAAAACGTACTTTCTTCTCAAATCAGGGTCCATGTCCTCTTTATCCTTCTTTACAGCCAACTCCTCTCTGCGAACGGATGACTCCACTCCAGTCTCATCTTCTGACATGTTGAGGAAGACTTCAGACGAAATTGGCTCATCCAATGCATACATAGAAGGTAAGACATACACCATATTGCAATAAGTGTTTGTCTTTGGAACTGGTATCACAGCTTCGGTCGTCACGTACACCTGAGCAGATTCAGATTGGTCTGAAATCATCTCACCATGCTCGTTTTCCACATAAAGCATGCTACACGGCAAACTTTCGTCCATACCCCCGGTTTCATCTTCCTCAGTTTCCTCCATATCATCTTCTATGACTCGAGGTATATCGACTTCTGACTCTTCTTCTACGCGGGCAAATGCTTCAGCCATCTGCTTTACTAAAGAAACCTCTGGAACAGGTCTTTGTTGCTCAACCTCAATCATAGGTCCAACCTTATCTGTTTCTTGGGACCCCGGATCCTGACGCTGAACTACTTTTGGTCTCCATTCGACCTTTGTTTTCGACGTCTTGATATTGTCTCCGCTCTCAGGGACTTCTGATATCCTAACCCTTTTCGCCGGAGACGTCTCAGGTGTCTTACTAAAGGTGGAAATAGATATTTCACCCACCACCTTTTTACCTACCCGTGACCAAACTGGTTCTCGCGTATGTTGACTTTTGTCAATGCTCACCCTTGACCATACAGACTTTCGTTCGCCGCTATTTCCTTCTCGCGAGACTCTCTTCTGTCCGCTATGTTTCGTGGTAGAAGTCTCGGTGGTATCGCGAACGTTTCTGATAGGGCAATAAGGTCTAGCTGACAATAAATCCAGCTTCCGCCTTAACTGTTCCGGAGTCTCCCTGATCTGGTCTGGGCTGACTAGGCCTTTATCCAATGCCTCCAAAAGCCTCTTGGTTTTGCCATATCTTCGCTGCACGTTCCTAGTCTGAGTAGGTGTGGCTTCTACCACCTTTCCTCTCTCTCTGACCATCCAGACGTTGTCTTTGAGGATATTCCGTGAAGCTGGTGGTATATAAGGCTTAGTTATTACGTCCTGCGGGTAGACCACTGGCTTCTTCTGCTCCATTCTTGCCTGGCGTAAACGCAAGTAGAGGTTGGAATCCCTCTGACTAGGGCTTGCTGATCTCCTTATCTGCTTCGGGCTGTGTGGCTGATATGCTTCAGGGGGTGTAGCAACCGCACTCTTCTGCTTGTGTTGTGGCTCTTTAGCAATGCCACATTCAGTTTTGCACCTATCACACAACATGACTGCTGATGTACCTGCCATTGGTTCTTTCCGTTTGACAACTTCTGTTTCTCCAGCTATAGTGCTTAGGTCAAGCGTCAGTTTTCTGCTACCCCGAGCCAAATCAACCACAGCCACATCTGCTACCGCTGGATCACAAAAGGTGATTGACCCCTCATTGACCCATTGTTGTATCTGATCTTTGAGCTGCATGCACTGAGAAGTCTTGTGAGTCCACAAGTTATGAAACTTACAATAGGTCTTACCAGCTATTGCCTCTTCTGGGGGAAAGACTCCCCAAGGGATGGCCACCTCGTTGGCCATGATCAGCTTGTTCAGGATAATATGAGCCCTACTGGCATCATAAGTGTATTCTTTGAACTTCGGCCTTGTTGGCAGTGGCTTTTCCTTCTTCCCTTCGCAGGGCGCTAAATCAATCATATTGATGGTGGGAAAAGGATCGATGTCCACCCAAGCCGCAGTCTTTTCTTCATTCGCTCCGAGTTTTCCCTCGTTGATCCAAGTCTGGATAGTGTCCTTCAAGCGAATGCACTCCGATGTGTTATGGTTCCAAAGATTATGGAACCTGCAGTACTTCTTTCCTTTGAGCTGTTCCTGTGTAGGGGGAGGTCCAAAGTCATTCCTTACCTTCCCTAATGCCGTCAGATCTTCCAAAATTTCCGGTGCCTTGTGTGCATTATATGTATAGGATTCGTACTCCGGCTTAGCGAACGCGGCGAACGAGATCTTTACTGGCTCTTTAGACATTTTCAACACCTGGGACTTGATAGGCTGTCTGCCTGCTAACTCTACTGCTGCGACTTCTTCCTCATAACCCATCATGTATGGGTCTGCATAGGGCATAGCTTGTGGGGCCGAATAGTAGGGATCCATATGGGAATATATTGCCCCCACAGTCTTGTGCCTTGCTGGAGGCATTCTGGGCCTCAGCGTTCCTGGGATGAGAGCTAAGTTGTTCCTGGAATTGTTAGCGTCTTCGTCCAGCTCATTCAGGAAGTACTGGTAACTGCCAACCCTGTTCATTAAGTCAGCCATGCTAGAGAACACTCCATCGTGGTGTTTTGCTCTCTGTCTCTTCTCCAACCCACGAATTGCGATTTTGATCAAGTCAGGCTCCGGGATTGGAGTTTTGCACTTGGCCTGTTGAATCTTGAACCGCTTGAGGAATTCTACAGATGACTCCATAGGTTGCTGATACATCGCTGTCAAAGAAGACAAGTCAACCTCTGGTTCCACAGTTCCAAATGTGGTTCTAAACATGGTCTCCATCACGTTCCAGTCAGGGACCGATCTTGGTATCAACTTGGTATACCATGTCAGTGCTGACCCTGACAATGAGGCACCGAATGTGCGTAACTTGAAAACATTGTCCGCACCATATGGTCCACACTCGCCTGTGAATCTTGCGATGTGGGTGGCTGCGTCTTCAGATCCTTCTCCTGAGAACGAAGTGAATCTAATCTGCCGATAATGTTCCGGCCATGGGCTCTCAGCTACCCATTCTGGATACGGGTGTGCGTATGCAGTGTTCACAGCAACAACGGGAGTTGCCCTTATGGCCTCCTGTATCATATTCTGGACTGCATCCCAGTCCAGCTGAGGTCTCCTTTGATTAGGTGTTGGCGAACGACGTGGTTGCTGCCTTGGAGCCCTCTGTCGTCCTCTAGCCCCTACAGGGTTCTGATTATTGTGCACCGCTAATTGGTCATCACCCACACGAAGTGGACCAAATCCCTCCCGGTGCACGGTTCTTCTATCCACCTGGTGATCGACCTCTTCTAGCAACTCTTCTTCTGGAGGCTGTTGGCGGATAAGCTGCTCAGTTCTCATGGCATTTAAAGCCTCCATGAACATATCCATCCTCTTATTCAGCGCTTGCTGATTTTCATTCATCTTAGTTGCTAGGTCTGCATACCTTAGGTCCTGAATCTCGGCCTTTTTGTCTTGTTGCCGGGCTCGGTCGCGGACCTCCTGGAAACCTTTAGTCAGGTTATCCAATGATGAGCTTAATGCTCCTACCTGTTCAGCAAGGTTCTGTGACTGTCCTCCGTTAGTCATGGCACCGAACTTGCTAATAGCTTGTTCTGCAGATAGCTTCCTACAGTAAGCCGAATTATGTGGTCTTGCGACTACGTGTTCTGGTTTGGAACACGAAGGATATTCCTTTTGATATTCGCCGAAGCCTGTAATCTTGACACGGTCCCACCGGGTGTGCCAGATGTTTGGTCTAGAATTTGCAGTCCTTCAAACAACCGGCTTGTAAATTTGTGCTAGGCGTGCCAGTACCTTTGGGTCAGGTACAACCTTGAAGTTGGATGCTACTTGCGTCTCTCTTCTGACTTCTTCTCACAGCGACTGTGACAGACGCCGATCTTCTTCCTCTGTGCTAGGTTCTCTTCTTAGACCTACAAGGGAAAAGTCCCTCTAGGATTTTTCTCCAACCTTTGAGGATGGCCGAATCTTACTTAGTATGCAAGGAAACTAAGCAGCGGGTATCAAGATATAAACTGGCGAACGGATTCTCCAGAACTGATTGCGGGAGTAAAACTGCTCAACGGATCGAACAGGGGAGTAGAGAGATTTCAACGGATTGAAACCTGTCAGACTTAACGGATTAAGTCCCTTTTGCAGCTTGACGGATCAGGCTACGATTGCTGACGGATCAGGCTTGGTTGCTCCGGAGAGGCTTGAAGACTTTCGCGTGGCGAAGTTGTTGTCTGTTTGTTGATAGATGTAGTTGTGTTTTTCTCTTGCACCTCAACCCTTTATATAGTGAATACTAGGGTAGATGTTTCCTTGCGAATCAAGGTATAGCCTCAAATAATCCTTCTTGTAGTGCAAGACTAGTTCTTAAAGCCCAATCATGTAAGCCCAAAACCATTCTAGTGGTAACTTAACCTCCTGCAACCACGTGTCTAATTTCTTATAATACCCTCGCGAACGCTTTTCCAACCGCGAACGTATTCTGTTAACACACGTCCCGTTTCGCGAGCGCGTTTCCCCCTGCGAACAAATTATCTCCTTTCGCGAGCGTACTTTGTTACTGTGCTCCTTGCGAGTGCTTTTGACTTTCCAAACGTCCTCTGACCCTCTTGACCGCAGGCATCGGTCCACTTGCCTTTCTATAAATGGGCTTTTTACTTCTGGATCCAACAGCTGCAGGTTGCTTTCGTTGCAAGTAGGGGAGGAGGTAGGGTTGGGTTGTTGTGGCTGCTGTTGGGGTATGGTGGTGGTGGCTCCCAGTGCAAGTACAATTCCTGGTTGTTCATCACATGGAGTCAATATTGAGCTTCAGTCCCAACCTTGCTCTCTTCTTATTCTGTTATTGAAGGTTGAGATCAGAGGCGGGCCGTCAGACCCACCATAGAAATCGTCATGCGCCTCTCCCACCTACACAAGTGTCTTTGGAGAGGACGTCGGACTCCGAGGTGGTCAGGTCCTTTGTGCCTCAGAATCATTTGAAGAAAAGCTCCAATGCGAAGCCAGAATTTTTGACCAAGTAGAAGGTTGAAGAGAAGTTGTCTCATTGGTACCTTACCGCCTTAGTTCAAGAGCTAGAAATGAAGTACCGCATCAATCGAACCATGACAGCAGGCCAAAATGGAATTTAGTTGCAGTAGAATCTACTAGTTATGAGAAAGTTTGTTGTATTTCAGACTTGTTAGAGAACCTTCTACAACCACATCTTAATTAGGACTTTTGGTGTTTTGTATTCTTTGGTGTTACGTCCTTTGGTGTTGTAACAATAACTCCTTTTGTGTATATAAATAGGATGTATACAGCATACATGAAATATAGAACAAGAAGTATTGCAGCCTTCTCCCCTTCTCCCGTATCATCTTCCTCTTCTCCTCCCTTAGTTTTCATTTGTCTTACATGGTATCAGTAGTATAGGTTAAGATCCTGCCTACCTACCCTTCCTCTCTCATGGCGTCGACCAGTGCTTCCCCTCTCCCTACTGTCCCTCAATCCACCGTCCCTAACTTAGCAACACTATGCACATCCCGTCTCTCTGAAACCAACTTCCTTCTGTGGGAAAGCCAAGTAAAACCATTCCTCATTGGGCAAAATCTTTGGCGATACGTCGATGGTAGCTATCCGTGTCCACCCCCCATGCTCCCCGATCCTAAGTCAGCAGCGGTCGACGGTTCTACAATCCTCACAATCCCAAACCCGGAGCATGTGATATGGTACCAGACAGATCAATCACTTATCTCTCAGCTTCGTGCCACCTTGGAACCCGGCATCCTCGCCCAAACCGTCGGCTACTCAACCTCCAAGGAAGTCTGGGAATGTCTCCAACAAAACTTTGCTCAACAGTCGCTCGCCAATGCTGCCCAACTTAAGTTCCAACTCCTCTCAATTACCAAAGGCAGCAAAACCATCTCCGAGTACCTTTCTCATGCCAAGACCTTGTCCGATCAATTGGCCGCCATCGGAGATCCTATCTCGAGCGCTGATCTAGTCACCTTCGTCCTTCGCGGACTCGGACCGGACTATTCCATGCTGGTGACAACGATTCTGCATGTTCCCCCCTTGCCGGCGTTCCCTGATCTACGAGCTCGACTTCTCTCCTTTGAAGCTCAACAATCACTCACTGCCCAGATGGTTGCCATGCCACAGCCCACGGCTTTTTCCGTGCAGACCTCTGTTCGACCGCGTCCTTTTCAGAATAAGTCTCCCACAAATTCACGTGCAAACCACTTGCCATTTAAACCAACACATCAGCCCACTTATCCACCCAACCCACGTGCAAACCGCTTGCCATTTAAACCACCACATCAACAAGCCCAATCATACACCCAATCAGCCCACAACTTTAATACATTTCAGCAGCAGCCCATGTATTCTAATCGTAGGCCCCGCAACCAAAACTTCTCTCCAGGCATCCTTGGCCCATCCCCAGCTCATCGTGCCTCACAGCAGTGTTGGGCTTGTGGTCTTTATGGACACCTGGCGGCCCAATGCCCTCAAACTGCCCGTGATCATGACCATTCTCGTGCATTTGCTGGTTTGCACATTGGAAATAATTCTGATCCACATTATTACCTAGATTCTGGTGCTACCAACCATATGACAAATGATGCTCGCTTTGCTGCAACTACCGCTCCTTATGCTTCCAATGATCAGGTTGTGGTTGGTAATGGTGATTCTCTTCCTATAACCCACTCCGGTAACCTTTCTTTCCAGTCTGGTTCCCTTGTTTTTCGTTTGTCTGATGTCCTTTTTGTTCCCTCTCTTCACAAGAAATTATTGTCTGTGGCTCAACTTACTCGTGATCTTCTTGTTAGTATTACTTTCTATCCTTGGGGCTATACTATTTCTGATTTAAATTCTGGTGTTGTTCTCTTTCAGGGCCAATGTAAGGATGGCCTTTATCCACTTTTGCCTTCGCTCACGTCTAAAGCAATCTCTAGTTCAAAGTCTGCCTTGTCGTCCCATATTGCATCGTCGTCTCTTTGGCATCATCGTCTTGGGCATCCTTCCAATCAAGTACTACGTACATTAGTGTCTCAGTCATTGTTAGGTCTTAATAATCGGATGTCCATTGATCCTTGTAGTCCGTGTGCATTAGCAAAATCTGTTAGACTTCCTTTTTCCCCTGTTGCACATTGTTCTACTACCCCTTTTGAATTAATTCATTCTGATGTTTGGATGTCACCTATTTCCTCTGTATCTGGTTTTCGTTATTATGTTTTATTTACTGATGATTACACTCGTTATTCTTGGATATTCCCTATGCGTCAAAAGTCTGAGGTCTTTGGGTATTTCTCTCAATTTGTCGCTTATGTCAAGAATCAATTCTCACTTTCTGTTAAACAGTTTCAAAGTGATGGAGGCAAGGAATTTGACAATCTTGCTTTCCAAAACTTTTGTGGGCTTAATGGTATTCTCCATCGTTTCTCGTGTCCTCATACACCTCAACAGAATGGGCCGTACTTTACTCCTTACTGCTAACCTTCCCCATAACCTATGGGCTGAAGCACTGGTCACCGCTGTTTACCTCATCAATCGATTACCTACCCCCATCCTCAAATGGGCCTCACCTTATCAAACATTGTTTAGCAAACCTCCTGACTATACCATCCTTAGAGCCTTTGGGTGTGCCTGCTACCCATACCTAGGAGATTATTTTTCTAACAAATTACATTCTCGCTCTCTTTTGTGTGTTTTTGTAGGTTACAGTGATCGTCATCGAGGCTATCGGTGTTTTCACCCTCCCACAGGGCGCCTGTATATATCTCGTCATGTCGTCTTCCACGAAGACCACTTTCCTTATGCGGCCACTCCTGCACCCGCTCCTGCCCTCTCTTCAGACATGGTTTTTGTGCCTATTTCACCTGCTCCAGTTCTTCCCATTGAGGATCCTTCTTTGCTGAGTTCTGATACCATGTAAGACAAATGAAAACTAAGGGAGGAGAAGAGGAAGATGATACGGGAGAAGGGGAGAAGGCTGCAATACTTCTTGTTCTATATTTCATGTATGCTGTATACATCCTATTTATATACACAAAAGGAGTTATTGTTACAACACCAAAGGACGTAACACCAAAGAATACAAAACACCAAAAGTCCTAATTAAGATGTGGCTGTAGAAGGTTCTCTAACAAGACTAAATTTGGGTAATTGAAGGACATGAAGATTATGATTTTTGTACGTGTATTAGTCCTGTATTTCAGAGTATAGCTACTTATGTATCTGAGATACATCCTGGCTTGGCTGTATGAGGAGTTGAACATATTAATTTCAACTAGCAACACTGTCTTGTTTTCTGTTTACTTATGGTCATGCCTTGTATTTGCTCATGGAGAGGTGACGGCTACTCAGGGCACGTTGCATACTGACCACCTATCCGGTATATAAATCAGAGCCTAGTGTTTTGGCCACGCTTCCAAGCAATGAGAATATAGTCAAATACTGCAGGTGACTACGAGATAAAAGTAAATATACAATAAAAAGTAAATTATGGGCCGTGAAGTAGAGTTCACGAAAATTAAAAGAATGTGTGGGTACGAGTGTGGAAGGTAGAGTGTGTTAAGAAGATCAAAATGCGTCTTCCACCTCTGTTTCGTGTCAAACTAATGTAGGTTACCGGTGTCACCTTAGAAAGATTTACAGTAACTTTTTTGTCACTAATATCGATACTCGTATAGAGACGAGCAAAGCAACCAAAAGAATGGACAATGAGAGTAATGCTCTGGAGAGCTTGAAGATGAAAAGTAATGACTCTGGGGAGTCGAGTGATCTTACTAATGCATATGATTTAGCATATAAGAGTGTCAACTCTGGTAGTGAACTATTCATGTAAAAGTTGATTTAGCATATAAAAGTTGTTTTTTTTTCTGATAGTGAACTCTTCATGTAGTTTCTTTTTAAATTTGAGAGTCAACTCTATTAAAACAAATAGAACTATTAAGAAATACAAATTCCAGCTGCAACTACAGCTTGAATGATACATGGGGAGAAGAATAAAATTATACTTGATGCAGCGAACTAGCATGAGCTGTCAAGAGATGTAGAATGTCGTCTTATTAAGGTCATACGACAAATAGAATGTCATCTGTATAAATCCAAGTTGTAAACGCAAAATAATTTGTCGTAAGAAAACGTTACAACGATATGTAGTTGTTGTTAGAAGACCAATGAATCTGTAAATGATTTCATCTGTCTCTCGTCTGAAATAATTCTTATGTCACTTGTTTGCCGTCTGATATAAAGCTCAAATGACATACACTATTATAGTATATGTCGTCTCTCACCAATTCAAACGTCATTTGTCTGTCGTTCAATATCTATGTCAGACGACATACACTATTATCTCTTGAAAGATGTATAAACTTCATAGTCTATAGGTCTATAGTCTATAAATCTCAATTCTAGATTTATGGGCCTTGACGTGTTCTCACTTTCAATGTTAACTGGGTTGGAACCGTTTGATCTCAATTCAAACTAATTTTTTTATTAATTTCAAATTGTTTTTTAATTTTTAAGAACACTGTTGTTGAACATTTTGTATATTTTGAAGTATTTTGGTTATTTTGAAAATAATAATGCTTTATATGATTTTATTTAGATAGTTATTTCTTATTAAAAATAAAAACTGCCTAAATGCCGCCTAAACGTCTGATTAATCTCCAGGACACTAAGAGCTCGTTGTACGTCCGACTAATGACAAACGTTTTTAGAATAGTATGATTCCATAAATTCAAAGAATCATTAATCAGACACAAAATCTATACATTTGTGTTCACGCTTTGTTTCAAGGCCACTATGTTTTATGCGGGAACAGTAGATCTTCAAACTATATTTCAATCAGCTTTTTAATTTAATCCACTATAACATTACCCGTCATCAAAATTTAAATTGTGAGGAATACGATTGATCGATTGAAACTGTACTGTTGAGGAGTTGACTTTTCCTTCGCTTAATATACGCTTGTTTCAATGCGTATTTTCTCTGTATGTATTTGTATTTCCATAAAACAAAAATACGCACACACAGAATTGTATCCAAAATACAATCCCTGACGGCTTGACTCTTTCACACGGTGCCACACTCCACATATCATCTTCGCACTCGCTTCTGCCTTTTCGAATCCAGAGTAGCAGCCAAGGTACGCTTTTCCAGAAACCCTAGCCTTATTTCGATTCAAATCCCTATCGGTATCATTGTGTTCCAGAAACCCAATACCTCTGATTCTTTTGATTTTGCTCCCATTTGTTGTTTGTGGGATTTGATCGTTTTGGTGAAGTGAAGGGAATAGTAAAAAATTAAATCTTGGATTTGGGTTCTGATTTCAATTCAGATGATTCGTAGCAGAGGGATGTGTTTGTATTAATAGCTTTATGATCACTTGCATTTTTACTGGGTTCATTTTTCGTTTAAAATCTCTAGTCTTGATTTTGATTTTGATTCTGATATTGATTTTTCATGTTTGGTGGAGTTTTACATGCTCACTGCTTCTTATATTCGACACCGATTGGTTTGAGGGTTTTCCGATTTGTTTGACATATACTTTCTGAAACACAAGTGTTATATACAAATTTTTGAGTTTAGGATAAGGTAAATAAGGGGTAGCATGATATAAAATTATCTGATACGAACGTTTATTGGATGACTGGGGAAGTGGAATTCTCTTTGTGAGGGTTTAGGGTAAGGTGGAGTTAAGGGGTAGAGTGATAAGAAACAATTGGACTATGCATTCCCTCTTGTTATGATTTGAAGTTATGTTTGTATCAATTTTTGTTGTTTCGTTTTGATTTTTTTCTAGGTGAGTGCAATGCCTCTCCTAAGTAAAGCTGGGAGTATACTTAGGCAGACTGCAAACAGGCAGGTCAAATCGGAGTTATCGTCTTTCAAACTGCCTATCCATCCGGCGATAAGATGCACATCATCCATGGGAAGCTCAGAAGCCTTGAGAGGTCTGTTTTCTGTTCAGAATTCCCATATAGTTTGATATGTGATATTCTCCCTTCCCTTCTGGGGAAAATTTGTTTTGAGATGGTTAGAGTTTTGTATTGCAAGTAAGTCTTATCAGACAGATCAACATAGTCTGAGGAAAGCTTATGCAAAATCTGCTGAAGTTGTTGGTATATAATTATCTTAGTTCCGTTGTATTTCTGTATTCTAGAGATAATAAGACTTGAACAAATTTTAGCTGTAATAGGGCGGGTAGTTATATCACTTTCTCTTGTCTTTCCTATAGAAATAAAATAATATAAAGTTATAAAAAAATAAAAAATGGAATGTCTTTTGAGTTTGATGGAATAATTGCCAGATGTTTTTGACTTGGCAGAGCGCGATGGCTTGTTTTTTATTATTTTATTGGCATTGTTATTCTTTTGAAACATATGTGCCATTCCATTTTCTATTTGCTGATGACAATTTTCTATTTAACAAAGTTTAATTTGCTAGAACATTGACATTTCTATGCTAATTCAGTGCTGACTGACTTAATATTTGTAGGAGAAACAGTCATGGACCGTGATACTGGAAGATCTGCAGGATTTGGATTCATCACTTCTAGTGCCATCCAGCCCTTGGGCGGGCAGGTAATTGTTGATTGTTATATATGGTTACTTTCTCTGGCTTGAATCAGTTGTAGTTGCTACTGGAAATTTTTCTCGTGCATTGAAACTGATTTATATAGTAATTAAAGTAGGGGAATTGGAAATTGCATCCTGGCTAGCAAAAGCCTGTTGTTTACCACAAAATGGCTCTTGCTTTGTATTCAATGAAACTTAGATATCAAACATACTTGCATTTATACATATAATGTCTGGGTAGTCATGACTTGAATTTCACTTTTATCTGATTACTAAATTCATTTTTTTTCAAAATGCAGATGATAATTATTCAGTAAAGTAACCATTCACTTTCTAAATCTTTTTTTTTCTATTTTTTTTCATTTGTACATACGTTCGTTGATATAAGCATCCACTTTCATCATTACCTAATAACCATTCTAACTCTTAAATTCTGTGTGCAAAATCTTATAGGAGCTCCATTGTCACCAAGTTAGGATGAATTTTGCTACTGATAGGCCTCGAAGTAATTTTGGAGGTTGTTATGGTGTTTACACAGGAGGTGTAGTAGGTTACTATGGTCAACATGGTTCTGGATATGGTTTTGGTGTTGGTTATGGTTTGAGGAGTTACGGAGGTGGAGCAGGTGACAAGGTGTTATCCACTGGTAAGAGCAGCAACAATGGTCCTGTTGCTGGTGTTGGTAGTGCTGATAAAATCGGTGTTGGTCAGAGAAACAGCTTTTCCAGTGGAGCTACTGCAAACACTGGTGGTGCATATGAAATTGCCTACACCAGAAGTGGGGCGAGCACTGCTAATGAAGTTGGAGTTGTACCCAATACTCTTCGTCCGTTATCCCCTCATCTTCCTGTTTACAAGCCACAAATCGATTCAACATTTTCAATACTTGACAGAATCGCAGCATCTTACCTAACCGCTTTGTTTGTGGTGTACTCTCTTGTTTGTCTGAAAATGGGTCCTATTTGCTTTACCTTTGAGCCTTTCTACAAATTCCTCTTTTATTCTGTAAACCTTGTTCCCCTCTCCCTTGAGCTTGCTGCTTTAGCACTGGCCTATCATACGTATCATGGGATCCGTCATCTATGGGCCATTAGGGGATCTAGGTTTCTTAGATCCCGAAAGTAATGAAATAAATGGAAGCAGTTCTGAAAATGCCAGCAGGGAATGTTTTGGCAATAGGGAGCAATAATGGTACTGTGTGGTGTTGGCAGTACAACTTCGGTGTGTGTGGGGGGGGGAGGGGGTAGCAATAACAGCTTTCCAGTGGCGGGTGATGACACTGGTTACTATCTCAAGAGGGCTGTGCTTTTCTGCAGTGTAACAAAGTACGTTGTGTATTTTTTTCCGTTTTGGTTAATAGCCCCCTCGATCTGAGAACTATTTGTTTCATTTTTAGTTGGATATGGCTCTGTTAACTATATGGCACTTCTAGTTCTGCCATTTTTTTCGTTACTTTTGCTTTCCCTTGAGCTCATTTCGTTTTCCGACTGCCTACCCCATTATTTGCTCATGAATTGTACCAATGATGATATGTCGGGTGCGTTTGGGGGGGGCTTTTAAGCTCCGGTGCTTTTAAGTTAAGGAGAATTTGGTGTTTGGTAAATGCATGATAAATTAAAGCTCATTTTTAAAGAAGTCGAGACTATTTTCAAAGGAAAAGGAGAAGGCTAACCCTCTTTTTACCTCCTTTACTTATAAGTAGAAGTCGAAAAAAACATAGAAAGTTTTACGAATTAATGATATTCTTAAAATGACGTTGGTACCCCTCGAAACATCAGTAATTTACACAATTGACCGACGCCTTCATCGCCCAATCGCCGATTCTCTCAGAGCTCGTACTCCATTGTTGCTCGTCTCTGCAACCTCGAGTTCATCTTGTTCCATTTGATTAGCCAAGCCACCAAAGCTCTCTAGTTCTTGAGCACTGTAAGATTTTTAGGCCTCCAAAATCTAAATTGTTGTTTGTTAGATCATTTGGGTTCCAGCCGAGGTCTTACTTCTTGTTCAATTTTCTGTGGTTAGTGTTAATGATATGCTAATTGAGGTTTACTTGTCATGCTGGGTCTATCTTCCTGATCATGTTTCTTAGCTTTGATGTAATGTGTAAACCTTGTTTGGTTGTTCTTGTTGCTTGTTCTGGAATGTATGTTTATATATTTGGTATATCTGGGTTTATAGATTGCATATTGAATGTAGCTAAGAGCAGATTGATTGTGATGCAAGATAGGGATGTCTCATATGGGTTAGATTTCGTGACGTATTGAGATTCTGATATAATTGATTGCGGATGTGATAATGCTCTTGCAACTTTGAAGGTCCATGCTTTGTGTTTGGTGGAGTATGAATTGTGCAATGTGATAGAATCTGGATAAAGGGTAAATGAGGATGGGTGATCTCCTCTTATTGTTGTCCATGGTGTTTGATTTCACTATCAGAAATGCATGAGAGCAACTGTCCTCATTTTTCTTGTTCAATTTGATTTGTCTCCATGAAATGTTGAATCAAATATGGATGATGAATGCAGATGAGTGTTTCACCATTTCTTTCTTACGTTGACAATGCAATGGGGCAGATTTACTTTGAAGTGTTGGTAATAATGCTAGTAAGTAGTAAGTAATGGGGTATGGAGAATTAAGAGCCATAGCCCCAAACACAATGCAATAGAGTATGATTTTCTCGTCAAAATTTTCAATCCGCACGGCTCCCAATGGGAGATCAGAGGACAATTGAGCATCACTGTCATTTTATATAACTTGTTGGCTGGGGTTGTAAGGGTTTTAAGGAAGTAATACCCAAAGAAAACAGAGGTGGAGACACTGGTAGAGATTGCACGACAGGTAGAGAGCAATTGAGAGCTTATAAGAGTGACAACAGATCTTATTTTCTGGGTTTCTTGTAAGAAGAAATTTGTTGGTACCTTCAGGCAGACACATCAACTAAGGCCTTTTTCAAGGGAGTAGCGTCTTGGAAGAGAGAAACTATACTGAAGAAGGTTATCTTAAACTCTACTTATTAGGCTGACTGTGTATTAGGATTAACTTGATCCATCCCTGGCATTCTGGCTCACAAGTTTTGAAAATTTTCAGGAAGTTGCTAGACGAATGCAGTTAAATGGTGGGTAGATATATCATTCTCCCTTTTGTAGCAATGGTCTTTCGTCATTCACCTGTTGAGGCTAATGAAGAATTATTTTTTTATTAAGGTAGTGGTAGTGAAGAAGTTGAATACAAACATTTACCTGGCGCTTCGATCAACAGTAGTGTATAAGGAAGAAACGAGTCTAAAAGAAAAGAGGTATCGTGTTGCAACCTTTACTTATGCATCAATTTTGATTTATGGAATCTTGTTTGTTTGGCACTGTATTATACTACAAACACTGTTTGATTTTATTTTGAATCTCAATAATTACAGCAAAGATCATGTGATCAGTTTCCGAGTTTATTTTCCATGTTTTATCTTTTAGTCAATTCTTGATTTCATGATTTCATAATTCTTCTAATGTGATGAATGATCTTTTGTAATTTTTTCCTTCTTTTTCAGAATAATGTTTATCTGAATTTCAGGTTCCAATTGGAGGTGTTTTGCGAATGTCATGTGTTGTTCAAATTCGCATCATCTTTGCAAAACTACAATGAAAATTGAAAAACTTCAAGTCTTGAACTCTGCATTCAGTTTGATTTCCAATTGATTTTTGTTATGCATTAGGTAAACTGAACTAAAATTGCAAGTTTCGGGCAATTTTTCCAATACAATGAAAATTAAAAAATTTGAAGTCTTGAACTACATCATACAACCAAACAATTTTGGCAAAAACAAATTTCCTGTTCAAATTGGTCATTCTGCAAATAAAAGCAAGTCGGTTTTGAGTTTACCAAACACCATATCACTACTTTTGTCATGACAGCACTTATAAAAAGTCAGTTTTACCAAACACAAAGCTACTTTGTTTTTCAGCCACTTATTCTCAGAAGTAAGTAAGTCAGTTTTACTTAAAAATCACAGCTACGCCAAACACATCCTTAACCAATGAGGCAAATTGTAAACGTAAGAGGAAGCACAGGCCTAAGTGGTAAAAAGATGAGAATGTTGGTTTTAGGTACCCAAGGTTTATATTCTAACTAACAATTTCTCTATTTTGTTATTTATTACAATAATATAATATAAAAATACATAAATATGCTAAAAATGCATAATTAATGAGGAAGCACATCCTCATTAATTATACTAATAAAATATGCATAAAAATGTGAAAAGAATTTTAAAAAAATATGTTCTCCCTCACAATATGAATTTTGAAGAATTCTCTAAATTTTTTTAAATAATCTGTAAATATAGGGAATAAACTGTCATTTTTCATCTCTTTTCTCATTATATAGAATGAGATAGAGAATATGTTGGATTGAAACATAAGTCAATTTTCTCTAAAATAGAGAAAATTAAGGGATTTACGAAATCTGTTAGACTTGCTCTTAGTACCAATCTATTTATTTGATCCCTTTTCTGTACTACTTGGTTCAGCTGCATGAATTTGGTAGTTTAACATGCTAAATTTCTGAAGTATGAATTAGTTATTTTGTGTTTGCAAGTGCTGCAGTCTGATGAATAGACATTTTTCTACTTCAGAAGTATGACGTGTGATGGATGGTTCAGGCTTCACCGGCCGAAATTGCTTTCACCAGGAAGTCAAGGAAGATATGTGCCTTTGCTTCAAAAACATGAACAATCTTCTTCTATTGAGACCGAGTCATTATCCAATTATGATGACAAGTGAACAAGTACAGAAACAAAGATACAAGAAACAATCTTGCTTAACATTCCATTTCTCATCCAATAATCACAGATAATTAGTCACCTCAACATCAGGGACAAATGGTCAATCACTCGACACAGCCCATACATGCATATTTCTGCAGCATTAGTTCTTCAATGTGATCAATGGCTATCAGTCATAAAAGACATTAATTCTAGAGCAAGGTTTTCATGGGCTATTCAAACAAACAGAAAGCCAAAAACATTTGCAAATCTACCGAATTCATCATTCTTTTAGCTGCCTCAAAAGTACATTTGAACGCCTACTGATTCGTGAATCTCATTCATTCAGATTACTAAAATTAGAATACAAAGAACAGATATTAGTTAATAAAGACAATTCATCTCCCAAATACAAGTCACCCAATCCAGCCATCCTTCACCCTTATAATCAAGCTGTTCTTAGTGGAGGGGAAACAAGGATGACACCGTCCCCTCTGACAAACAGATATGGAACTGTCCTCTTTGTAGTCTGAAATGGAAGATAAAGGAGACACAGTTATCACCCATATTTCTAGTACAAGACCAAGCAAGATATCAACAAACAAAATCAAATAACACCCACTAGTGCTGGTAACAATCCACTTTCTCTTTTCATAACCATTTTTTTTCTATACAGAAGATATGTTCTATCAGCAAAACAAAATTCGAAAATAACAATGAAAAAACTAAAAAAATTCCACAAATGAAAACAAGTTAAACCACAAAATGCAAACACCTTTAACAAACTGTAAATAGAAACCTTCCCATTTTACAGGCTACAAAATCATGACCCTGTATTTTTAGAAAAGTGTTAAAGTAGTAGCTACAGTACTCCACAAACTTGTTATTCCTACTCCACAATCATGTTTTGTAGGGACCAGCCTGACTGTTACGCTAAACTCTACTACAACTCTTGCTGAAGATGGTGGCTAAGGCTAAAGCAACTTTTAATCTTTTATATCAAGAACTGTTTGCTACTAATTGCAAATGTGCATATACACAATGACAACGGACACTGAGTTTGTCACATACCCGGACAATCTCTTCATAAGTTTCATCATCAATTTCCACAGAAGTAACGATTTCTTCGACGTCACCGAGAATCATATTCAAATGTTGATCATAAGCCTGCAAAGCGAGAATTCCGATCACAAAATGAGAACTATATTTGCAATAGTTTCAAACTTACTGGTATTGCAAATGAACAAGAAACTTTCACACCCTCCCACCCAAATCTTAATCCCTACCTTCACCAAGATCAAATGGCTGGCCCTCAGCTATTCACTAGGTAATAGAAGAATGGTGTTCAATGTCCACATTTATTTTTAAGCAAAGATGCAGCTGCAAGATTATTGATGCAGGGGAGTTACATAACATGATAAAGAAAATCCATTGTCACTCTAAAATATGAAGTATAATAGTTACCAGAACCCGTCCAACATTCTTATCACGATAATCATCAAGTTGAAGAAACCTATTATCCGTATTATGCCAAGTAAACGAGTTGCACCACTGACTTAAGCATTCAAATGAAAAGAAGGAACCAAACACTCAGTATTATGCCAAGTAAACGAGTTGCACCACTAACTTAAACATTCACATGAAAAGAAGGAACCAAACAGGGGTTGCAGACTGAATGCAATCTTGAATACAGTATAATCCACTCAGGTTTGTATTCTTTTCTACAAGGAACCCAGATCTATGTGTATGATTATCACAGATAAATCCAAATATGGATTCTCTTTGAAATGTTTAAGAGTTAAGAAAAATCAGAAAGCAAAGCACAGAATTGCATTCTATCTTTCATTCTAAACACAGCTAAATTGACTTCACGTTATCCCTTTCCTAAATAAAAACAGAAGCAAATGTAGACACGCTATAGAAAATAAGTGAAAAGATTTATGTCTTTTGTTTAATGCTCTTGCACTTCAAGACCGTAAAAAAATCATAGCATATCATACACCCTAAGAGACAGATACCGATTTCATTTACAGCTTTAGCCTTCATATGTATTATCAATAACCGGGTACCTTGGCATTAGGGTTCACTGTGCGAAAAGAATATACTCCTCTCAATTACTGACGATACATTTATTCTACTACTAGTAGAAAACAACAACACTTTCACTCACTGCTTCACTCTAGAGGAATAAAGCCATATCTTTCTTCTCTTATTTTGGCCAAACCCGGAACCTTAATATAAGCTAGCTACACATTCAACTAAACACAGAGAGCAAATTGGATTCTGAACCAAGCTTAATAGACCCGAGCTCATCATCTTTCACAACCGACCCACATACAAAACCAGACCCATAATTCAAAGGAGTGTATAATCAAAACCCAAAAACAAAAGATAAGAAACGAACATGAATTTCATGTAAGGCAGTAAAACCCAAAACCCTAAACCCTAAAAAATTGAGAGAGAAAAGAGGAATAATAGGGTGCGGAGACGTACATGGAGTTTACCACGGAGCTCTCGGTCAGAGCGGAGCTTGACGTAAATGCGCTCGTCGAGGCTGAGCCTGATGAGATCCAAAGGCTCCTTCACGGCGCTCTCTTCCTCACTCGCCATCTTCTCTCCTTTGCTGCTTTCACTCAATGAAAATTTGACTTTCTTTAGGGTTTATGACATTTGACTCCACCATAACTTTCGAAATATCATTCTAAAATAAAATGTAAAAATAAATATCACTTAAAATCAACATTAATTTTATTAAAAAATGAAAATATCACAGAGACTCACCATTAATTTTATTAAAAAATGAAAATATCATACGGATCACAAAGACGTGTTACATCATTGTTTCTTCACCTTCTTGGACATGATTGAGACTTTTGTTGTCTAAGACGAAAACCTCCCTTAATCTATTAATAATACCTGAAGTGTAAACATAGAAAGAAAACCGAAAACATAACAAGACGAAAGAATAATAAAAGATAATTACACATCTATATTAAGAGGTAACTAGGATGGAAGTTGATGGGGAATGGCATTGCTTAATTATATATGACACAGTAATAGTAATCGTAATTGTGGCCAGGATGATATATATAATCGTAACCCTACTAGGAGTGAAATGTGACCCCCAAGAGAATAAAGACGACCATAGATGTAAGAAACTCGGACGTTAGCAATCACTATCATTTGGGCTTTAGATCCAAAATTGAAACAGAGCCTAAGTCTGTCATAAACACCTCCCCAGGTCAAGTCAGCCCAAGCCCATCTTACTATAGACATCTAGCTTTGACCTATTTCTATGCACACAAATCGATGATCTCCCAAACTAGCTTGCGGTGTCAGTGAAGCATGATGCTGGAGACAAACCTTTGTACTCCACGACCTGCGATATAAGTTTCTCTGTCACCATGTCAACCTCCAGGTCGGCCAAATACACAGAGCCCAATCAACCGACCTTCTTAGCTGCCAAATCATTCTGATACCAAATTGACACAAACTCCTCACCGCCAACTGGGGAGATTTGAGAACAAAAGCACCACTCACCGCTGAACTAATACAATGATGTTGTCGTTGGAGAACCTTGATCCCGTATCAAGTTCGGCTCCAAAACACCAGCTACCGCCCACCACCAACCTTGATACAGTTGAGAGCATTGGAAAGAGACAGAGGAGATGAATCTCGACACACAACGACGAAATTGGGTTGTAACAACCTGACAGTTGGAAAAAAGAGGTTCTCGAATATTAAAGGCTCGACAACGAAGGAACACGCACACGATCGATATCAGCCAAGGTAGAAAACACACAAAGATTAGCCACTACATATATACAAGAAAGAGCGAGAGCTCTCATCCAAGGGTTTTTTTCATGATTCTAACGTGAAGAGACTTGTTACATCAAATCTTGAATAAACGAGCACATTTTTCTTTTCAGTATTAGCCCAAAATGTAGGAAATTTAATTTTCTCAAGCTAAATTGTCATGGATATATACATTCTCCTGTGAACACCACTCATTACAAATTCAATGTTCACTCATTCCATAAGAAAATAAAAGGCGATCACAAGAACCATGAAAACAAAACACATAAATGTTCTAAAAAACGCTATGCACTAAGTAGGTGGTCACCCGTAGACGATTTGGTTTTTCTAAATTTATTTTTTAAATATTTTTTATTATTCAATGTTCACTCATTCCACAAGAAAATAAAAGGCGATCACAAGAACTATGAAAACAAAACATAACAATGTTCTATGCACTAAGCAGGTGGCAACCCGTAGGCAATTTGATTTTTTTAAATTTATTTATTAAAAATATATTTTATATATTGTAATATTTAAATATAGTGCAATATTGATAAATTATTCAACATAAATCTTATGAGGCCTAATTAGAGAATAAGTTATATACAAAATTTAGCATAATTTTCTTTAAAAGTGAGGAGCGTATAGACAAATGCGCTTCTAAAACTAGAGCGTCATCTAATTCTGACTCTCTTTCCAAACCCTAAAGAAGCTGTGATGGCAAAAACAAAACAAGATTCAACCTCGTCTTGTGGAAGCCATGGCTTGGCTAGCATCTTGGCCACGCCATCGTTGTAAGGCTTCACAGCCGGGCGAGATCTTTTCGGGGTTTCTTGACCTCATATTACTCTTAATTAGGCTTATTGCAGTAGATTATAGGGTCTAGGCCGTCGGTATGTGCAGGGTAGTTATTTGCTTCGGTTGTCCAGATTTACGACGGTCTTGATATCGTTGTCTCTTTTCCTTTGGTGTTGGTTGGTGGCGAGCGACGACAACGTGGCTTAGTGTCGATGTTGGGATTTTGTTGGCGGCACAAATATGGTCTTAGCACGGCAGCGATGGCGTGGCTAGGCAGCCTAAGTGGATTCATGACGGTGATAGTTGTCTTATGGCTTGTTTCATATCGGTGAAGGGGATGAAGATGGTGGAGCGACAGTAGATCATCTAGGCTGTGATTAGGTTTTGGTTTTTACTTTTACAGTTTTATGTTAATTTTTACTTTTCAATTTTAGGTTAGGGCTGCATGCAGGTCTACGACATTTTCTTAGTTATTTGGCTTTAGCTTTTAACTAGGGTTTTTGATGCTTTGGGGTTGTCTTCTCTGTGTAGAGTGGTCAATTAGATAGGTTGTAGACTTGTCTCTTTCTCCAATAATTATTGATCATAGCGCTTCATCTCATGTTTTCAATAGAGAGATTGCTTAGTGTCTACTAGCTAGGACTAATAGGTAGTTTTGCATGATTCAATTTTCATGTAGCTCCTGCGGGCGAATTGTGTTCAGGTTGTTGTTCCTATAAGTTGTGTCCAATAAAAAAAAGTTTCTCATCCGTCATAAAAAACATACGCTTCTAATTCTAAATACACACTTAACTCTTATATTTTCATGCTCCCCATAATAGCACAACCACACCAAAAAAAAGAAACAAACAAGGTGACTATCCGCCTTGACGGGCTAGGTGGCGTCTAGGACTGCTAGGCGGGAGCCTAATTACCCTAGAGCCAGACATAAAAGCCTAGATGAAAGCAAGATAGTTTGTTGCAGCCTAGAGCCTAGACCGAGACTTTTAGAACACTAATTAGACTAGGCATAACAAGTGATTAAGTTCCTAATACAAAGATTTTATTGAATTTAGAAAAACTAAACCCTTCGAATGAGCTTAAACTAAACCACCAATCCGCCTAGTGTCTTTCAGGTCGAGCCGTCTTAGCCTAAACAACATCCATACATACGACATTACAGCTAAAAACTCAACGTCAGCTGTATGTCGTGGAGACCATGACCACAATCTTCAATGAAGCGACATCTTGATAATATTTTGTCACGGTTTTACGTCTTGAACACAACTGTGTCCTAGTATCAACGCCAAGACAAATCCCTCAATGAAACATTTATTAGACTTTAACAATAACGAGCTATCCAAGAACATATTAATTGTACCCAACGTCGGCAACGGAAAAAAACCACTTTAAGTCATGGCCACCACCAGATGAGCGTAAATTCGTAACCAGACAACGTCGTTTTAGGGTTTTGAGATAATCTCGACTTGACGAATACTTTCACATAAAGACCCTAATAAACGAGCACATCTCATTCTAAACAATGAATCTAATTGATTCGGTTCATGAGATCTATTGGTAGGGATCAACAAACTGCTAACTAAACAAAATAAAAACTCTTGGCATTAGATTAGGAGAAATTCTCACAAGGACCTACTAGAACTCGATAATGACAAATTAAAGATATAATAACTAGCATTAAAAATTTGCATGTAGAATTTTTATCGGTGATTTTAGAAAGTCTCACTTGGACATCATATTTTATCTTCAGCATCGATGGTTGGTGGGAGAGAACATGATCACCAAAATTTTCATTTGTTATTGCATATCGGATATATGGGTCGGATGGGTGGCAAGTGTTTAAGTAGAGGTGCTAGTTTGGTGGTGAGAAGGCTGGGAAGACAAACTTCATGGTAATGGTTTAAATTCTAATTGGACGGAGATGCTGAACTTCTCCTAGATCGGGTATGGGTTATAGCTTTGGGTTCGTAAGGCGCAAGCTGTAGAGCATTGTTGATGGAGCAATTGGGTTAGGTAGAGTCGACGATGAAATGACTCTAGGATAAATGATCTTTGATCTTTCCATGTCACAAGTGTAGGCGTGACAAGGAGGGGAAGAAGGTGGTGGTTGTTTAAGAATAGAGATAAGCCCAGTGTTCTAAAAGGCCCCGTCTAGCACCTCTTAGTCCGCGTCTAGGCTCTAGGCTGCAACAAGCCGCCTCGCTTTTCTTCAAGGCCTTTGTGTCAGGCTGTGGGCAATTAGGCGGCCGCCTAGCCCTCTTAATCGCCGCCTAGAGGCCGCCTAGCCGCCTAGGGTTCTAAACTCTCCGACTAATTTTATTTACATTTAGTGGTGACATTGTTATATTGTGGGGAGCATGCGAGTATAAGAGTAAATGATGTTTTTAGAATTAGAAATGTATGTGTTTATTGTTGTTGTTGCTCACTTTTACATGAAGTTATGCTAAATTTTAGCTATAATCTATTTTATAAATAGGTCTAACAAGATTTATGTCGAATAATTTATCCATATTTGACTGTTTTCAAATATTATAGTACATAATATATATATATTTTTAATTAATAAATATGAAAAAAGTAAATCACCTAATCCCCGCCTAGTCCCCGCCTAAGCTGTCTAGGCGCTAGGCTATGAGTCGCCGCCCGCCTACCGCCTAGCGCTTTTTAGAACATTGGATAAACCTTGTTTGGTGATTGTGTTTTCTTGCTACTTGAGCTAGTGGTTGGATTAGGCTCATTTTTTGGTATAACTTGGTTTTTTCATTCATGGTGTTATTTATTGTTGTCTTTAACTTGACATTGATTTACGAATTTTGTTGTTTTGTACTTTTGTAGAGCTAGTTAAACTGTTTGTCTGTTTTTGTACTCAAAATTGTCTTGTTTATTCTATGTATTTGGTTGGTTTGTTGATTAGCTAATTAAATGGTCGCTACTACATTGTGTTAATGTAACGCTAAGTGTTGTCTAATTTATTCACTATGTTACATAGTAGATATTTTATGCATTTTGTAACTATTCTTCGTTGCAATCGAGTTACCTTTTTGTTATGTTATCCGGCTATGTCAAAGTAAACAAAGTAGCAAATATAACACTTTTTTTAGTTGGTCCATATACTGTTGAATACTTTTCGATGATAGAGACTTATTATATTATTTTAAGATTATACAAAGATGAGGTTAAGGCTCAATATCTATTTGTTGTGTTTGACAATTTTATTAATTAAGCCGTAATAACAATCAAATTCTTATTACAATAATAGATTTAGGCTCAATGTTGCAAAGATATCATCAGGGTCGAACAAGTTATCCAAATGTTAAAACTATAACACATTTTACCAACTATATATACCACACACATTTATGCAACATATTTGTTTTGATTAATTCAATACATTTATATCTATCATACATATTTTTAGAAGAAAATTCAATAAAAAATTAAAAGAAATTACCGCTTATTTGAATGACCAGTTGTGATGTAGGCATCACAACACACATTCCTACAAATATTCGTAGTTATGAGTTTCTCAATATAAGAAACATTCATGAGCCAAAATAACTCAATCTCTGTTGGAGAGGAGTGATCTCACATCGTAAAAGTAATAAATAAAATATAAATATATGTGGGTGAATCATTTCTAATTGTACCGAGGTCTTTTGTAGATAAAACCTAACACCTCAAAGGTGGTTAAGTTGAGACAATATCGGTACAAGGATGATCCACATGCCACGCTTTTAGCTTGCGCTTTGACATGGTATCAGAGCGGGTCCCTCTCCAATTGCTTCTTTCATGAGCCTAGGTGCGTTCTTTCAGAGGTCATGGCTGTGGTTTGGTTGAAGTTGTTTTGGAGTTTGGTTTGGAGTTTGGAGTCATTTCGGTTTACCATGGGGCTCGGGTTCAGTTTCTTAATCAGTTTCAAGTGCAGACCTAAAAAGTTAGGCTGCACGTGGGAGGGAGTGTTGGAGAGGAAAAATCTCACATCAGAAAAGTGATAAATAAAATATAACATATATGTGGGTGAATCATTCTTAATTGTATCGAGGCCTTTTATAGATAAAACCCAACACCTTAAAGGTGGTTAAGTTGGGACAGTATCGGTACAAGGATGATCCACGGGCCACACTTGTCGCTCGCGCTTTGACAATCTCAAACCAAATTTTATGCCCGACACGAGCAACCTAAGGTTGAGAATAACGATACAGCCTTGCATTCAACACTAAACTGAGCCAATTATTATTCTTCAACACCGTGTCCGGCCAAAAACAACTAGACCACATGCAAAGACAATCCACCCTAATATTGACAACCAGACAACACTGAAATGAAAACACTTAATCCCAAAGAGTGATACCACCAAAGTAGCATACCAACCAAACCAAGACTGACTGACCCGCTCCCAGACCCCACTGAGAATATGAGGTGGGCATGTGTAGTCTAAATAAAAAAATAATGATTATATCAAAAATTCGACATAACCTCTCCTAAAATGAACCATCTCAAAACCTATAAATGAATCGATAAATACACTTCTAATTTCTCACATCTCAAATAACTACATTTTGTCCTTGTTAACCATCAATTTTTCCAATAACCATATAAATCAATGTATCAATCCTCAAATAATTACATACAACCCCAAAATAACTTGTGACATCTGAAAACTCATCAACTAATGTACAATTCTCCAAACGTACTACCCGATCAAGACTAACTAATGAAGTGGACATGTGTCATTGACGTGGATACCGACCAACCTTAGCAGCATAGAAAAACGTAAAACAAACTCAGTGAAAGGACAAAAGAATTTTTATACTATTGTTCAATAAAACTCTTTTTCTTTGAAATCATTTATCTTTCGCAAACCTTAGTGTATGTAAGGAACCAATATATCGTTAGAAAATAAATCTACAATTTATTAAACATAAGAATATTTCAAGATTGAATATATATGGTATACATGTGGTGAAGTAAAAGCATTGAAATCTCCTCAGAACACTGAGTAGTAAGTTGAGTGACTAAATTGCAGATTCTTCTTTCTGATAATATATAGCTTTAACTCTAAACATTATCAAATTTGTATGCAAAATAAGCTGGCCATGCACCTATAATGAACTAGTCGAAATAGACAGAGCGTGACGAACAACTGGTCATGCACTCATGTTGAGCTAACTCAACATAAGCAGAGCAAATGAGAAGGGGAGAATTGGTTATACACATGTGCACATTAGGTAGAGCGGTGGGACTGGTCATGCCATTGTACGTCGGCCAATACATAAGCAGAGCGGGAAGGTATACATGTACATAACTAGAACTGATGAAGTAATAAAGTATCTCACTGGGTTGGGTACTCGTAAGATAAGATAAAATCCATTTTCCTTTGCCAACTACAAGGTATTCTATTGTTTATAACACATCAAAACGTAAAGCATGAAATCGCTAAATAATTTAGAAAATTTCTTTATATCAATACGTAAATTATAAATATCAATAAGGCCCTTGAGATTTTTTTCTCTCCAAACTCATGCCTCTTTACCCCAAAAGCATAAATCCAGAAATCGCAGTGACAATATATTTATTTACGATAAATCATAAAAAAGATCTTCATGATGTCACACTGAAAATAAAAAAAATCTAATATCAAAGAATCTAATTTCAAGCATTGTTTAAAACAAAAGTCCAATGCACAATGAAAGTGACCAAGCGTATCCCAACTCAGGATCGTCCTCGTAAGTTTCCTCAATCAGAATACCTACCCAATGATAACATAGTGAACATTTAAACTTAAATCCAATAAGCTAAGTAAAGAAACATGGTTACATCCTAGAAATCGGTAATCTCTCCTTATCATAGTCCAATTTAAACTCAACTAAGCTTTTCCATCACCAATCTCATCATAACAATCTTCCACAACATTTCCTTTAACTCTCACACTTCCAATTTAGAATATCTCAAATTTATTCTCAAGCCAAAAATCCAATTCCTTAACCAAAATGTAACAACTTCATTTAGGCTAATACCAAAACATCCTAGGAGGCATAAAAAACTCAAATGGACTAAAATGGCTGTGAAAGACTGCAGGAAGCGGTGAAGCCGCAGTGGCTCAAGGTGGCCAAATTATTGACTTTTAAAATCTCCAAAAATATAAGCAATACTATACTCAAAAGAAAACCCATGAAGTATGCAATACTATACTCAAAAGAAAGACCATGAAGTATGGAACAACTTTATACCTTGGGGTTTCTCCAAATTCTTGATCGTCTTGCCGAAAATTCACAAATTACGTCGGAACACTCCAATCCATCTCACCCTTGATTTGTCACACACAAGTAAAAATAAATTACAAGGCTAGTATATACGGAATACCCATGAGAAGAAGATATTGGTACCATCAATATTATTTTCGATACTGATATGGAAATGAACTTGAGCAGCAAACCAACTATTCCAATTAAGTGAGAACAAGTTGAGAATAATACCAAGCTTAGTAAAAGAGCTCAATATAGACTTAGCTTTGGACAATCTCGAAAAAGATGCAAAAGAATCTCATCAGTAGCATTACAAATAGGACAATTACAGATAGTAGAAAAACCTCTTCTTACTCTTTGCACATTAGTCAGGCACCACGGTTCGCATGAAAGTCTTAATGGGGGTATTTCAACTTCCAAACTCGATTCCATAACTGATTAGGAGATTCAGAGTGGTCAATTATGGAATTATAAGCAGAAGAAACAAATCAAGACCACTGATTTCAAAACTAGTACCAATATTCACTATATGATTAACCACAAAGTACGACACCACAGAGCTAAACAGAGAAATGTTCCACCTAGTATCACACAAAAAATCACAAACAGTCGCATCAATGTCAATGACCATATTAGGTAGAGAAGAGTTAATCAAAACACTGTCCATCACCCAATGATCATACCAAAAGTTGATTCTTTTTCTCATCTCCAACACGCCATTTTAGAATTCTTCACCAAGACATCACCATGAACAATGCCCCTCTAGGTATGAGAAAAAACAGAAGGAGCTGCAATTAGCATAAGACCAGAGATGCAACTTAAGATCAGAGATACACATTTTTAAGATACTTGGCATAGTAATTAAATAGAGGCTCATAATCTAGAATATTGTTAAAAAAGTCTCCAACTAACTTTAGCCATGACATGATTCATATCAACTATTTTCTTAATATCTAGACCACCAAGACTTTTAGGCTGACACAAAGTAACCCAGTTCACCAAATGTGCTTTCTTCTTTTCCACAGAATCACCTTAAAGATAATTTCTATTAAGCTTATCAAGTTTATTACAAAGACTTATAGGGGGTTTAACAGTTTGCATAGAATAAATGAGAATGGAAGAGGTGACTGATTGAATCAAAGTTAGTCAGCCTGCCATATTTAACACTTTACTTTTCCAACCAGTGAGTCTGTCTTGGACTTTATCATGTAAACTTTCATAATTAAATTTGTTAACCCTAGAGTGGAGAGGCATTCTAAGATATTTTCCTAAATCATCAGTTAAAGGAGCTAGAACTACAAATCCTGCTAATTTCTGAAGCCAAATTCTTACATGAATTAGGAGAGCAAAATATTAGAGATTTTTCAAAGCTCACAGCTTGGCTAGAAAGGGAACAAAATGTTGGAAAATGGTCTAAATGACCATTGATTAAACCAAATAATTAAAGTGATTTGCACTTTTAATTGGATGATTGCATGCATGAATTTGTAATCCTTGTAATGAGGGCTATAAAATCATGTATTCATATGCATAATTTGGTTGTGGGGTGAATGAGAAATTGTCACCCAAAGATGACTAGTTCAAATAAGAAAATAAACTTTGTCTCACATTAGAAAGGTGAGAGAGAAATAAGGCTTTAAATAGAATCCCACACCTTGAAGGTGTAACCATGACAAGCACCCATACTCTCTCTCGCGCGGGCAGAAGGAGGTGCAAATCCCAGGTCGGAAGCCCAATTTCTTCACTTAGGCCCGCGCGACCTGCGGACACGAATGCAGCTCAAATTTTTGGCCCGTGAGCCCAGATTGTTTTTGAACTGACAGATTTTATTTTTTGACATTTTTCATGTCTGAAAGTTGTAACAAACCTATTAAGTCTGGTTATGACTTTGTAATAGACCTATTAAGTCTGGTTATGATTTTGTAACAGACTTATTAAGGGGTTGTTTATGATTGGTATGTAACAGACAGAAAGCCATCAATTTGTAGATGATTCCCAACACTATATAAAGACCACAAATCCTTCATTTTGAACACACCAATAGAAAACACTTCTCTGCTCCGACTCATTTCTCTCAAAGTTCGGTGATAGTTTGAAGAATCTTCCTAGTTCGTTAAAGCTCTTGTTCGTAGTGTAATAACTTGAGCTTGGTTGTCGTTTTATCCTGGGAGACCAAACGGCATTGAGGTCCTTGCACTGATTGGGACGCCGTAATTCGTCTTAAGGACACCGTGTGATATACGGGTGTCAACAAACTTCTATTGGTTGAATTCTTCTTCTAAAATGCTCAATTTGACATTTTATAGGTTTTGTTCATGTTCATGCAATTTGATTAATTAAAATTAATTTTCTTTATTTCATTTTGTTAGTATATAAATAATATATTGACCACATTTATTGTAACGCAAAAAACATCCAAGCAATTTTTAAGGATGTGAGCTTGATGAGATGAAGCCTCATCAAATAATGTTAGGTCATCAACAACAATCAAATGTGAAATCTTAGGACCATGAGAAGCACTAATAGCCTTCCAATAACCCATATCAATAGTAGAACTGATAAGATGAGAGTGTTTTTCCATACATAGAACAAAAATGTAAGTATAAAAAGGATCACCTTGCTAATGCCTCTTTGAGCTTTAAAAGAGTCAATAAGTTCATTATTGAAGTAGATCTGAAAACTAGTAGTAATGATGCAGCTCATGATAAGTTTCACAAGACTCTGAGAAATCTTAGTTTCATACAACACATGCTCAATAAAACTCTAAGTCTATCATAAGCCTTGGGTAAATCAACCTTCCAAGTAAAGAAACCGTTTGAACCACAAGATTTCTTAAATTTGAACAACATTTCTTGAGCAATCATGATACAAGGCATCAACAATAATATCTAACAAGTTTTTGAACTTTTTTTATATACAATGTTCTAAAACAAGGTCGTGTCTAAGAGTTAGAAGTTGCCAATTGTCAGATTAACATGTAGCAAGTTTTTGAACATTCATTAATATATACAAATTTGGATACAATCTCAAAAAGAATGAATTGATTAAGTAACATTTTTTATGAATAATAGTTACATATAGTTGGATACAACCTCAATACAAATATATAACCCACTAATGTCGGGCATAAGAAATCTTGTAAATTAAAGCATATATATATATATATGATAGGAAATACATAACAACATACTAAGTCACGAACGAGAGAATTTTGAGAAAAAAGAGGAGGGGTCTAGGGTTGGAAATCATAGAGAAACCAGTGAAGCTTGTACGATGGCTCTTCCGCGTCAATTGTGGCTTCTTTGGCATGGACAAGAAACGAGTGGTATCGTATGAGCTCTTGGGAGGTCAGACTTGTGGGTTCTTATTCCCTCTTCTCAAGCAGTGCCACTGTTAGGACCCACCCCGCGTTAAGCCTCTTTTAACCCGAAGTAAATCCTGTGAGGACACCTCAAGGGAACTTCTTACCGAACCCCCTTGGAATGGACAACCCTTCCTTCAAACCCACTTAACACTTCCATGAACAATTTTAAAAAAATAACCCCCAACTCATGGAGCCATCCTGCTTCCCAAGACATATCTACGCTTCACTAACCAATTCAACTATCTAAGTTGGGTTAGTCAGAGCAGTCTACATGGAAGTTTTACCTAAATCAATATGCAAGTAGCAACGGATTAATCGACTATGCCCCGACTCTTGTACACAAGACCTCCGCTCAAGAACCCTGCAACACTAGGCATTTGAAAACGAAGGGCCTAGGAAAGAAACATTTAAAACATTAGCGTGAGTGGATAAAAATAAAAGAATAAAAGATAAATATATTTTGATGTTCTTCCATTGATTTTCTAAAATCCACATGCACGCTACCCCTCGAAAACGATTACATAAATACATAAAAACAAATCCCTTAGCTCAAATCCATAATTAAAGGTGTGGGATACTAACACCATAACCACGAGAAAACAACTGACCAGCTCTATCCACGAGAGGGTCTATTGACCAGCTCAATCGGAGAGGGTCCATTGACCTGCTCTATTCGGGAGGGTCCTTCTGACCAGCTACCACCGATGAGGGTCCTGATCGGCTCTATATGGGAGGGTCCTTCTGACCAGCTACCACCGAAGAGGGTCTGACCAGCTACAATCCGGAGAGGGTACCATCTTCATCCGGAGAGGGTCCATGCTAGCTAGCAATATATATATATATATATATATACATACATACTTGAAAATCCTTAAAAACCTCGTGATAATTAAATCAAAATCCAAGTCAAAACATCCATGACTTTTCCCCATACATTGGATTTAAAACATTTCCAGGCATCCGAAACCAGTTTCCTGACTTTACTTTAAATCATTAAATCCAAGAGCTAAGTTTCCCCTTTTAAAAACAATCCCCCTCCATAACCCAAAATGGTGATAACAACTTAAAAATCATTTTCCGTGAAAACCATTCAAAACTCACGGGAAATGTATAAACCTCTTTTCCGGCTCACTTATCTTTAAAATATAATAAATCCTCAATTTTCCCAAAATCACCATAAAAATCAATATGGAGGAAATTTTCACAATTAAAAGAGAAAGTCATTAAAATCTCGTTGCATGCAATATATTTAAAATAAAAATCCACTCACAGTACTTAATGCGGCCTCCTCAATGCTCGGAACACTCCTCGAGCGCCAACTCGAAATATCCACATGGTCGAGTCCAATCCAACGTTCGACCATTGGCTGTAAAATTAATCCAATGTAATAATTAATCTTTAAAACATTTGACTTAATCTTTTCCTGGCTTGACTAGGAAATCTTAATTCAACAAAGAGTTAACTAACCAAATCCTTTTCAACGACTTATCAATAAATAAAGCTATTTCCGATTATCGACTCAACATTTAGTTTTCGACTTCGTAACCCTAACGTATCGATTAACCTTACTATTTCATTTGACGATGGGTCACCGCATAGTAATTTTGTGGAATTACTATGGTATATGGACACCCAATCCACAACTTAAATCGTTTTACTAATTATGAGTCGATATGTCGATAATGAAATTATCCAATTATTGTTTCCACAATCAACTCGACATTTCCATTAATAGAAGTCAACATCTTCCTCAACCACTAGAGTGGTCAACATACTTATAATTTCCATACTTCACTAATTAACTCCAAATCCTTTAACTTGAATTCTACCTTTTCTTTAACTTTTTCAACCCAATTTAACAACTTTCTAAAAATGGAAACTTTCCAAGAGGGGAAAGTTTCCCAAAGTGGAATTTCCTCTTTACGGTAAGTTTTATGTAATTACCCAGTTCACGATTTAACAGAAATCTTATGACTTAAAACTTAACGGTAGAATCGATTCCTACCTCTTCGGCTCTTTACCGGCAATTTTGCCACTTCGCCGGATTCCGGCAAGTTGGCAGAATATCCTGTAGAATTCCGGCAATCTAACCGGAAATGGCCATAGCCTCCCTATTCGCTTCAAATACCCAGTTCTCGACAACCAGCAACAAAACACACCAAAATTAGGATCTAAACCCAACCACAGCAACAACACAGTAAAAGAAAAACACGAGCCTGGAACTAGAAACCTCATCTTGACTCTCGAATCCAGAAGTTCACTCGCTGAATTGCTTCTTAGGTAGAGCCACTGGCTCGGCCTGACCACCACCACCAGCTTCCAACACTCCCACTAGTCTTTCCAGCAGCTCCTCCAACCCCCTGCCTCACAACCGAGCAACACTGCCTCCAAACACTCCCATCACACTGCTTGGGCCTAACATTTCCCCTTGAGGCTCCAGAAGGACGCCAAAAACCCCAGTTCAACCTCATCAGAGTTCCGCCGTGAAAACCCAGAAAACCAGAAAAAGAGGGGAACTTGAATTAGAGTTCGAAACAAACAAGCAATCACCTAGGAAGGAAGAAGAAGACGAGAGAAGGACAATACCAGTTGGAGGTCTAGTTGTCGCCTGGTTCAGTCAGAATCCGGTGAAAACCGCCGCACCTCAACTCGATCGATCTCCCTCATCTTTGCTTCTCAGAGTGAATAGTGATATGGGTTTTGAAGAGGAGATGAGAGGAAGGTATTGGTGGTGGTGCGCCAGTGTGGGGTGGCCGGACGGCAGTGATTCGCCGAAGAGGCGACTGGGCTCGGGAGGAGAGAGTTGACCTGACTTGGGGTCTTTGACTTCGATCAAAGGCCTCTAGCGCTTTTATAGGCAATTGGACGGCCCAGATCACACCCCCCATAGATCTGACGGCCCAGATTTAAGAAAGGTGAAAAGTAAATGGTTAAATGGTAAAAACTATTTATCAGAAAGGCAATTGAAAATTACCATAAACTTCTAAAATTCACAGAAAATAGACGGAAGCTCTAAAAAATATTCCGAAAATACCGGGAGACTCGTGTCGACATGTACTATAACCTCGAGTCAATAAATGAGGAATTTGAAGATTTTAGAAAAACTCTAAAATAAACTCGAGCGATAACTTTATAATTCACCGGTCGCAGTTAAAAGCTCTCGGTAACTTGTACACCTCTGTGAAAAGGTAACTTTTAGGTGCTGGGTGTTACAGGCACTAGTGTTTAGAATGGGTTATTGGCAAACAAAGGCCGTGAACGTGTGAAGTCGATGGTCAACGGCCAAATCATGGCGACGGTGTGTCATGAATTCCATGGGGATGAGTTTTTCTCTACTATATAGTTTGCTAAGGCGGCTATAATTCTCTGTTGTTGGATGAGATTTGGCAGTGGCTCTAGGTTTTGATAGATGCATTATGTGCAATGTTCGTAATACATTTCTGACCATATATAGCTATGTCATTCCTTTAACAATACTCATTGTAACTTAGTTTGTGTTTTTAGGTCGCAAATAAAGCCGAGGATCACAAGAGAAGAAATCTTGAAGGAAAATGAATCCATGTGGTGCAAGGAAAGAAATCTGAAAATCTGCCAAAAATTATTAGCCAAATTTGACAGATGATTGTGACCATCTCACAATGATCTTGGAGATGTGCCATACATCAACGGAAAGCTACAAGAGTATACTTTCCAAAACTTTTTACTAATTGTCAATACCTATTTTGATGAAGAAGTTATGACCATTTTAGTGTCTGAAAGACAGTCTGCTCGAATTTCTGATTTGATCTAAAACTTCAATTTCAAAGTTCAGACCACAGAGGCAAGTCCATGGATAAAAATTAGGGTTTTCTAACCATAATAGCAGATGCTTATATATAAAAGTGGATATGACATAATTCGATGATCTATCTTTGGACGCACAACATCAGTCTATTGTCGTCATCCTTTTCTCATTCCCCTTCTAATGTTTATTTTATTTTTCCTATGTATTTCTAGTAGTCTTTGATAGTTAGGGCCGCCTAAGCTCTAGACATGTGTAAAGAAAGATTTCGACGTTGATTTTATTGTTTCTTGGATATTGAATATTTATTTATTATGGTTTCTCATTGATAAATTATGGTTGCAAACGTAGTAAGCATGTTAAGGTTTTATTGCTATGATTTTGTGTTTTGATCATCATGTCAAGCATATTATCTAGAGTAATACATGAGTGATTTGGGCCCCATTCATATGAATTGACATCTAGGTAGATTACGACAACATCAATACTGAAATTGCCTAGCTTATTTATAATCTTTATGATCTTAATGAATTCTATGTGAGAGCTGTGCTCCACCATCACTCTAGGTTCCATGTTAGAAGCTAAGTTAAGTTGAAAACATCATTCTCTTAACATTCCAAGTAAGAAAGGTTGATAGGTTAAGTTCAACACATTATTGGCTAAGCTTGGGTACAGACATTCAATTGAATAGAATCATATAGGTTGACAAATATTTCGTAAAATATGTTCTAGTAGTGTATTGTTGTACCTAGCTATTTTTTTATTTCATCCATTTCAAAACCCAAAAACATTCTTTTATTTTCTTTAGTTTTATGTCCTCTGTTTTGTCGAATTTATTTTTCATAGCAAATTAATCCCAAAAATTGTGAAACTTTGTCAGTAGTTAGTTTAGTGTGTCAGTAAATTTTCATCATGTTTGGAGTAGTTTAGAGTCGTTTGCCGGTCAGTTTTGAAATTAGTTTTTAGTTTAGATCGAGTCTTAGATTGGTGATTTAGACACAATCTTCTGCGGGAGACCCCTACTTTCATATACTATCATCGACAACTTAATTGTGATTGTAGCATTTTTTATAAATCTATTTTAAAGCTTATCATGTTTTTGCGGCATGGATTCAGTGATGATGAGAAGAGAGTTCAAGGCTATTGAAGATCAGTAGTTTGGGCTTGGTCGGTCGAGGAGTTTCGTCGGACAATCGCCGATGGCAGTCAAATGGTAGTTGTGGTGTTGCCCAAATTTCTTGACGAAATGGGCCAGCAGTCATAGGTCTTGATCTCATGGTGGACCTTAACCATATGGTTCTATCTCGGGTTTGGGCATTTCTATTGGGTATTGCCTGGATTTGGTTTTCTGTTTTTGTTTTTAGTTTTATCTAGTTAAGTCATTTTGTTAATTGCTAATCAGCCCCTCCCCTTTTCATTTCACGTTGGGAAAGTTGAAGAGAGGAATAAGACTGTTTTTGATCCTGGTTTTAAAATGTCTAGTTGTCTTGAGAGAATTATTTAGGAGAATGACATTGAATGGATGATGGCTTAGTTAAAAGCTAATATTAGTACTATGTTTAGCTACACTACGTTGTCTTGGACTATGCCTCCTATAAATTGTTTTAAGTTGACCAATGATGGTACTCGAATAGCTCATTCTGGGAGAAGTGGTGCCACAAGAGTTATTAGAGATCATATGGGCAGTTGGGTGTATGACTTTCAAATTAACTTAGGTGTTGGTGAAATCCTTGACGCTGGAGCCTAGACATTATTCTATGGTATTACGTTAGCGTCATTACATCATATTGATTGCCTTGAAATTGAGCCAGACTGCAATCCTTGTGCAATTAATGCAGAATCCTAATTCTGGTATGCATCCTTAGCTCTCCTATGGATGGTTGTTCTTCTATGCTGTTTAGATTGCAGAATGTCAAATTGTCTCACATCTTTAGAGAAAACAATATGGTTGCTGATGCCTTGGCCAAGAATGTTATTGACCATGATCTATGTCACATCACTTTTGAGGAAGCTCCTGCTCATGCTGCTCAGACTATTTTTGTAACATCTCGTACCCAAAAGTTACTTTTCACAGAGGTTTACGAGTTACCGAGGACTCTTAACTACGATCGGTAATTTGATAAGTTATCGCTCGAGTTAATTTTCGAGTTTTTCTAAACTCTCCAAATACCTGATGTAATGACTCGATGTTGTAGTACGTGTCGACACGAGTCTTCCGGTATTTTCGGAATATTTTTCGGAGCTTCCGGCTAATTTCTGTGAATTTCTGATGTTTATGGTAATTTTCAATTATTTTTCCGGTAAAAAAGAGATTTACCATTTAACCTTTTTACTTTTCACCTTCTTTAAATCGGAACCGTTAGATCGATTAGGGTTTCGATCTCAACCGTTGACTCGAGTATAAAAGGATTTAAAGGGAGTTGACTTCGGTTAGAAACCGAATTGGAGGGTTGACCGCAGTTTTCTCTCTCGATTCCGTCTCCACCTGCGACTGTGCTCCGATCGCACCTCCGCCCAACGATCATCTCTCGGCGCTCCACCGGTGGCCACAGCGTCGTCGCCAACTTCATGGTGGTCTCGGCTTTCGGTTAGAAGCCCGGATGAGATAAAAGGAGGAGAGAGGTGAATAGGTTCCGATCGAGTTTTCCGATCTAGGTCACGGCGGCGAGCACGAGAGGTGTTGGTAGCTTCGCCGTGAGCTTGTGGACGTCCCTGTGGTGTTTATTCTCCAAGAGGGCTTAGTGGAGAGAGATTCGAAGAGGAGAAGCAGTCGAGATTTTCGGGTCATGGTTCGGTGTTCTTCGGTCACCGGCGAAGGAAAGTGAGGACGCGAGGAGGCTCGTGTTAGAGACTTGGCTTGAGCGGAATTCGGGTTTTCGTCAGGCTAAGGCCTCAGTCTGTGAGTGGACATATTATTTCAAATGAATGCATGCCTTAATCATTGATTTAATTGCATGGTTTTTATGATTGTTTTCTCGAATTATATTTTTCTCGGGTTCTTGGATGTTTTATTTGGATAAAGTTTAGCGGGAACCTCGGTTGATGATTTTTATCATGTTGAGGCATTGATTTTGATGATTGAACGTATTTACCATTTTTACTCTAATTTTCTATTTCTTTCTGAAAATGGTTATAGACGGGGATGGCCCGTCATCCGAACGGAATTGAACCCGAGACTTTATTTGGATTTGGATTTATTCATATATGACAAGGATTTGTTTTACTTTATTGTTTTGGGACGAGATTTATTTGGATAGAGAATTTGCGTAAATTATTTTATGAATTTTATTATAAGGGTTGACCAATAAATATGCTAGCTAGAGTAGCGTGATGGCGCTACTAGAGCTCTTAGCTCCGACCCTAGCCTGAGAGGTCAGGCAAACTACGTAGTGCACTATGAGGGTTGTCCACTATCACCTTACCTAGAGCTCTTAGCTCCGACCCTGGTCTGAGAGGACAGACAAGCCTGAGAGGTCAGGTTAATATTATAAGGGTTGTCCATTACCATTTTACCTAGAGCTCTTAGCTCCGACCCTGGTCTGAGAGGACAGACAAGCCTGAGAGGTCAGGTTAATATTATAAGGGTTGTCCATTACCATTTTATATAGCTAGCATAGCGTGAGGGCGCAACTAGAGCTCTTAGCTCCGACCCTAGTCTGAGAGGTCAGACTTATTATGTTTGTAAACATTTCTCTTCCCATATTCCTTACTTGTTTATCTTATCATGCATTTGTGGAAATTTAGTAATTGTGGGCATGCATAAATGTTATTTAAATCATTAAATTTTTGGGAGAGCATTAAAGGAAATAGAGTTTTTATATTTAATTTTCGTCCACTCACTCTAACAGTTTTCCAATGTTTCTCCCCTGGGCCTTTCGTTTTTAAATGCCCAGTGATGCAGGGTTCTTGAGAGGAGGTCGAGCGCGTACGAGAGTCGAGGCATAGTCGATCATTCCGTTGCAGCTTGAAATTCTTTGGGGTAATCATCTTTGTAGACTGCTCTGACTAACCCGGTTTAGCTAGTTTTGTAGGAAGGGTTGGCCATTTCAAGGGGGTTTCGGTAAGAAGTTCCCTTGAGGTGGTCCTCGCAGGATTTACTCCGGGTTAAAGGGGTTTAACCCGGGGTGGGTCCTGACATTGGTATCAGAGCATTAGGTTATCGTTTCCTATTACTACCTCATATACTTGGTATCACTTAGTGTCTATAGAGTGATGGTCCGACCGCGGCGGATCCATCGACATTTTATGCTTCGGACGCTTAGTGTTTACTAAGGATATGAGTTAGTACTTTCTGGTTAATTTATGGACCGAGTGGTCCTATAAACATTGGAATCTTCAAGACTATGCCTCAGTACGCGCGACCTCACAGAGAGTTCCTGTAAGGAACAAGGTAAGCTCGTTACGTATTTATTTCATGAGTTCCCCAAGGATTTTGTTTTAAAAGGAATTATTGAGAATTGAGTTGGGGATCGAGCTGGAAACTCACGTTGTTTAACGTTTGAGCATTATGTGTGAGTACTCGGTGGTGAAACAGTCAATTCACGCCTACAAGGCTGTCATGGTTGTTGACAGGGATGTTGAAGAAAACCGAGGCAAGGCCTTAATGTTCGGGTTATGAGACTCTGAGTAGTGAAGAGTCGTAAGAGTTATTGAAAGAGGTTGCATCCTGCGATGGAAAAAGAGCTGAAGTCGCCTAACGCGATTATTCAGAGAGGATGAATATCGAGATTTGACGATTTTCACGATTTTGTTGAGGCTCGTCATCAGTGTAGTTTCAAAGGAACTAACGGACGTATGAAAGTAGAATGATTCAAGAGAATTGAGTGTTGTTATTTTGTGGTCTGGATCTAGTGACGAGTCCCGAGTGTGACTTAATTAAAGACATTAAGTAATTGATAGTTTGATTGGTCACTTGATGCTTTATGTGACAGCCACTGAAACTAATGGCTTGGGTCACTTTTGGTGCTGACATTGTTGTCGTCAGCTACGATCAGATCCACTCCGCTTCAGCCACCCATGATTGAGGTACTAGAAGGATTTGATTGTTGGTGAGTCCAAGTATGATTTGAATTGTTGGTGACAATAGTCTTTGGGTCATTTATCATGGAGGCAGAAAATTAAATCGTGTCATCAGATCTTGAGGCTCATGTCAACCATAAGGTGAGTTATCCACTTGTGGTCAAAGTATTTCAGTTAGTACACCTGTGGAGGGGTCTTCAGGTTGGCTGTGCTAGAGTTCGATTTTCAGATTGAGCGAGTGTTACCAGTTGTAGCGAGATTATTATATGTCGTTAGTAGGTGGTTGATTACATGTTGAGATAAATGCACGGAAATGTTGAAGTGACAGCAGTGGGGCAAGGTTTACTGGATCATTGAATATGAGTGAGAATGTTGTAGATGGACAAGCTTCAACCTGCAACCAAAGTTGTCTGTTATGACACTTGGTTTCATCGGGGGTGATTAACTGAGCTTGATGGCATGGGAATCAGTGCACTCACTGGCTGTAGTTTAATCAAATATTGTAACCGAATGTGTACTTAGTCGTGTTTGAGGTTCATAAGTTACACCTACTGCAGTGACGGGAAATATTCTCAATATTGATATGAGGTCTAAGATCTGGGATATCAATTTTGGTGTTAAATTAATGAAATCCTGAAAGGATTAAGGAATTGTTGGCATTGCTATGGTCATTGGTCCTTTGAGTAGTGACCCTACTTGTTAGGAATTATTGACCTAGCGGCAGTTCTGGGCACCACGAGTGTAGAGTGGTAGCAAGAAAGATCATTGGAGGTGACTCTCGAAATTGTCAACATTTCGGTGAGTACGAATTGTGGTGGAACCAGGAAAGGTTTTTTTTTCCTCGATGACTCAAAAAGTATTACGAGTCTAAGTTTGGTAATAATTGTTACTGAGATTGGTAAGGTATGTTGCTAAGTTGAGCAACACTTCATCGGAGATCATGGAGTGATTAAGCCACGTCCAGATTAAGTTATGATATGAGGGGATGTTAATGTGTGATAGTGGATCTTGTAATCTAGGATCTGAAGTGGTATTGTGAATTTTGAATTTTACCAAATAAAGGATGCGGTGGATGGTAAACTAGCAGAGCATGGGGGACAGTTTTGTTAGAAACTGTCTAGTTGTACGAGTTGACTCTGTGGTGTGTACTCGCCCAGTGCGGTGATTGCATTTGTTAATTTGTGCCTTGATAACTAGATGCTCGGTGATCAATATGGCTTAGTTCGGTGGAATTAATTCCCGATGTTGTGATCAGGGGTTCCTTTGGGTGTGCACCAGTGGCACAAAATTTTATGTAGATGTCTGATTTGGTTAAATGTCCAGATTTGTCGGTTATTACCAGACGAGTTGGTAATAGGGGCCTTTTGGGAGCTCAGTGGCTTCGGAGGGGATGAGAACTCCGAAGTTAAGCTTGCTAAGCTTAGAGCAATCCCATGATGAGGGACCCACGGGGAAGTTGCTCTGAGAGCTCTTGGAAACAAAACCGTGAGGGCCTCTGGGAATGAAATATCCTTGTTGAGCGGGTAAGGCTCTGGAATTCTTTTAATGGTAAAGTCTATTCCAGATTGTGATGCGGATAATGTTTAATAGACGCACAGTTATGGTTGAAGTGCGAGTTCTGCACTATGCGTCATTCCAGGTTAAGGTAAGAGAGGGAGGTCAGTGACACCTCACCTATGAGTAGTACAGATATGTATTACCAGCTGTAAAGTACGTTGTAACCCTACAAGGTGATGATCGAGTTGGCGACTCTAATGATCGGTTTGTTGGTAAAAATCAAGATTTATCCGATCAGAATAGTTTTGTAGGCAGTGTGAAGCCTGACAATTTGCCTTCATGCGAGGAGCAAGTATTGTTGGATCTCGATGTTTCGAGCTTTTGGATCTTCCTGAGTTAAAGGCTATGGTTTTGGGGTTTTACGCTAAAATTTATGGCAATTCATGTCCTGTGTGTGCAAATGGTTTGAGTAAAGATAGATCAAGACAATTACTCTACAACAGGACCACTGGACAGTATAATTTATGGAAAGCGTAAACCAGATCAGGAAGCTTGGTTCAAATGAGGTGATGGTTCGTGTAACACAAGTCGTCATGGTTTTCTCGTGGGCATGTTGCATGGGTTTTGACCCCACGTTGTATATCGATATCGGAGGATTTAAATCCATTAGTGACATTGGACCCTACTCCTCAGACGTGGTAATCATTTCCTGCATGGGGAATGTGTGAGCTGATATCTAAAGTTCAACGAAAGAATACGAGAAGTCTTGAAGAAATTTTACTCGCGACAAGCGAGGGGTTGCTGGATCAGAATGAGTATTAGCAGTATTGTGATCCACGGTAAGACTTTAGATGCTTTAGTTTTGACCCGAGAAGAGTGGTCGAAGTTGTCGAGTGGTGTAATTGAAATTTCGAGGACGAAATTTCATGAGGTGGGGAGATTGTAACATCCCGTACCCAAAAGTTACTTTTCACAGAGGTTTACGAGTTACCGAGGACTCTTAACTACGATCGGTAATTTGATAAGTTATCGCTCGAGTTAATTTTCGAGTTTTTCTAAACTCTCCAAATACCTGATGTAATGACTCGATGTTGTAGTACGTGTCGACACGAGTCTTCCGGTATTTTCGGAATATTTTTCGGAGCTTCCGGCTAATTTCTGTGAATTTCTGATGTTTATGGTAATTTTCAATTATTTTTCCGGTAAAAAAGAGATTTACCATTTAACCTTTTTACTTTTCACCTTCTTTAAATCGGAACCGTTAGATCGATTAGGGTTTCGATCTCAACCGTTGACTCGAGTATAAAAGGATTTAAAGGGAGTTGACTTCGGTTAGAAACCGAATTGGAGGGTTGACCGCAGTTTTCTCTCTCGATTCCGTCTCCACCTGCGACTGTGCTCCGATCGCACCTCCGCCCAACGATCATCTCTCGGCGCTCCACCGGTGGCCACAGCGTCGTCGCCAACTTCATGGTGGTCTCAGCTTTCGGTTAGAAGCCCGGATGAGAGAAAAGGAGGAAAGAGGTGAATAGGTTCCGATCGGGTTTTCTGATCTAGGTCACGGCGGCGAGCACGAGAGGTGTTGGTAGCTTCGCCGTGAGCTTGTGGACGTCCCTGTGGTGTTTATTCTCCAAGAGGGCTTAGTGGAGAGAGATTCGAAGAGGAGAAGCAGTCGAGATTTTCGGGTCATGGTTCGGTGTTCTTCGGTCACCGGCGAAGGAAAGTGAGGACGCGAGGAGGCTCGTGTTAGAGACTTGGCTTGAGCGGAATTCGGGTTTTCGTCAGGCTAAGGCCTCAGTCTGTGAGTGGACAGATTATTTCAAATGAATGCATGCCTTAATCATTGATTTAATTGCATGGTTTTTATGATTGTTTTCGAGAATTATATTTTTCTCGGGTTCTTGGATGTTTTATTTGGATAAAGTTTAGCGGGAACCTCGGTTGATGATTTTTATCATGTTGAGGCATTGATTTTGATGATTGAACGTATTTACCATTTTTACTCCAATTTTCTATTTCTTTTTGAAAATGGTTATAGACGGGGATGGCCCGTCATCCGAACGGAATTGAACCCGAGACTTTATTTGGATTTGGATTTATTCATATATGACAAGGATTTGTTTTACTTAATTGTTTTGGGAAGAGATTTATTTGGATAGAGAATTTGAGTAAATTATTTTATGAATTTTATTATAAGGGTTGACCAATAAATATGCTAGCTAGAGTAGCGTGAGGGCGCTACTAGAGCTCTTAGCTCCGACCCTAGCCTGAGAGGTCAGACAAACTACGTAGTGCACTATGAGGGTTGTCCACTATCATCTTACCTAGAGCTCTTAGCTCCGACCCTGGTCTGAGAGGACAGACAAGCCTGAGAGGTCAGGTTAATATTATAAGGGTTGTCCATTACCATTTTACCTAGAGCTCTTAGCTCCGACCCTGGTCTGAGAGGACAGACAAGCCTGAGAGGTCAGGTTAATATTATAAGGGTTGTCCATTACCATTTTATATAGCTAGCATAGCGTGAGGGCGCAACTAGAGCTTTTAGCTCCGACCCTAGTCTGAGAGGTCAGACTTATTATGTTTGTAAACATTTCTCTTCACATATTCCTTACTTGTTTATCTTATCATGCATTTGTGGAAATTTAGTAATTGTGGGCATGCATAAATGTTATTTAAATCATTAAATTTTTGGGAGAGCATTAAAGGAAATAGAGTTTTTATATTTAATTTTCGTCCACTCACTCTAACAGTTTTCCAATGTTTCTCCCCTGGGCCTTTCGTTTTTAAATGCCCAGTGATGCAGGGTTCTTGAGAGGAGGTCGAGCGCGTACGAGAGTCGAGGCATAGTCGATCATTCCGTTGCAGCTTGAAATTCTTTGGGGTAATCATCTTTGTAGACTGCTCTGACTAACCCGGTTTAGCTAGTTTTGTAGGAAGGGTTGGCCATTTCAAGGGGGTTTCGGTAAGAAGTTCCCTTGAGGTGGTCCCCGCAGGATTTACTCCGGGTTAAAGGGGTTTAACCCGGGGTGGGTCCTGACAATTTTAGATGATCTTGCCAATGTTACTAGAGCTAGGAAAACTGGTTTATGTTAGTGTTTAGTTTGTTTTTTTTTGCTTGGGCCTTTTAGCTTCCCTTTCTAACCAAAAAAGTTTGAAAACTGTTAGATGTTACTTGGATGGTGATGAAACTTCTAGCACCTAGGTGGATTGATTTTTTGAAAGGTTAAGGGGGCTCTAGCCAATGTTATTAGAAAACTCAAACGATAAGAATATTTGGCGGAGGGGACATATTGCCTGAACCCCGCGGTATATCAAAAACATTACAATTATCCTAAAAAAGAACATCCTGAATAATAGCAAGACTCTCCTCTAACCAAATGTCATCAATATCAGAAAAACTAGCAAGCTAAGCTAACCTGTTAGCCACGCAATTTGCTTCACGATAGATAAGCTGTACTTGCACAGAACTAAAGGCAGTCAGATACGCCTTACAATCTTCTACAATACAACCTACCTCAGAACAGTCTTCATCTGTCGTGCGATGGCTGCTGTAAGCAAAACACAATCACACTCTATTTCAATATCATCCCATCCTTCCCGAATAGCATAAAGGAGACTAGCACGCAAAGTCTCTGCTTCCATCTGAAATGCAGAAGTAGTGAACCTTATCGGACGGGCTAAGGCTGCAATACATAGGTCTGGTCTGTACGCACCACCACCCCAATGCCACCCTTACCCTCCTCAATTTGAAAGGCCCCATCCACATTAAGTTTGAGCTATCCATTCAGAGGGCACTTCCATTTTGCCTTAAGCCTACTCTTCTTAATGTGAGTCATCACATTAACTGTCTGATAGTCATCCAGCCACCCTATAACCCAGTTAAACAACCACCACACATCTAAATCTCCATGCAGCCATACCACCTCATTCCTAACATTCTATATTGCCCACAACAAAACGAACCACACATCTCTCTTATTACTACTAATAGCCTCTATCAAATCAAAAAACCACTCTATGAAGGATAGAGCTAGGGTTTCAAAAATATGACTCTTAAATAGACATATTAACTAGATAGGCTTCACCGTCTTACGGTCTAACAAGAGATAAAAATGTTGATTTTAGTGTTTTCAATGGCATAGACCAATCAAAACCACACCAACATAAAAAAAATAAAAAAATAAAATTGTTTTTGAAGAGAAGATAGTTAAGGGATGCCCTATGACATTTACAACATTCCTGCCCCCATTTTGATTTTGCCTGACCAATAATTTTTATCACTTTTCCTCCCTCCTTGATATGTCCAATATTGTTGTTTAATGGTTAAAGTATATTAGAAGGTTCCCATATTGTGTCAGTGCATATCATATAATATCCAAGACACCTTAGGAGCTATTGAATGCGACTCTTATCAATTTTGTGACTCAATGATCCCATCGAATCTTCATATACATTGAACCTGCAAAACCGTTCATCCCCTTACAATCATAAACAATCAAACCTAGCCCCTTACAATCATAAACAATCAAACCTAGCTAGGTTTGGTCTAGCGATAAGGGGTTGGTCTAGTGATCAGGGTTTAGTCCACCATATTAGACGAATGTCACACTGATATTTCTGGTGGTAAGGAGATCATTGGTTCGATCATCCGCATGATAAAAAATCTCACGAGGAGAGCTCTAACCTTAACCCCTCTAACGACTCAGAGTGGTAGCTCACTCGACTACCATTTTAATGAAGCGTATAAACAATCAAACAACGTTACACACTTCCTCAAATAAACACTTCAAACACATTAATGAAATTAGTTAAAAGTAATCTAGTGTGCTTGAAAATACAAAATGCAAAACTATTTATTATAAATATTTTTTTAATAATATTAACGTTCCATTTTCGAACCGTATCTTCAAACACTACTGAATTTTAGCGTAAAACTTGTTGGGTATCATTCATCAAGTTTATATATAGTTCAATAAATAACATAAAACTAATTAATTCAGTATTCAAACGCAGTACGCGAGGTATAATTATTGTAATATAAATACCCATATGAGTGCATTTTGTCATTTTGATAAAAAGAGAAGCGAGAACGAATTTGGTTTGGTAAGATTTATAGGTGTAGCGGCACAAAGTGCCAAAACCCTTGTGCTGTGTGTAAAGCCTGATAGCCACAAAGGAGGTGTCTTTTTCGTCACTCTTTCGCCCCAAAAGCTCAGCTTGATTACTGGAGGACCTTCGGCTCTCTGGGTATCTCAGATAAGTTGCTTTGCTTCTGTCCTTTTGTTCTTTCGGAGTGTCTTTAATTTTGGGTGGAGTTTTAGATTTTGGAACTGGGTTGTGATTGTTTGTACAATTTTGGGTTTGGTCTTGGAATCTAGGAAATGGGGTTTCTGTTTGGTTTTGGTGTTGGGAGGAACTGAAAAGGTGCATACTTGATGGTGTGTTTAGTAGAATTGGTGAGCTTGATTTATTTTTTGTGTTTGATTACATGGGATATGTGATTATGTGAATCTGTGAAATGGGTTCATGGTGGTAATGGTTTCATGGTGTTGATCTGAAATATTGTTTACAATAAGAATGGATGGGAATTTGTCACAAGGAGGTAGGATTCCTGGTGGGGGAAGCTATGTTGGTCTTGATTTGCAAGGGTCGATGAGGGCTCATCATCAGACCCAACACACACACAACTTACAACAGCAGCAGCAGCATCAAATTTCTCGGCAAGGATCCATATTGCAACCCTCGATTCACGAGGGTTTTCCTGTCAAAATGGGAACTGTGCATAATTGTGATCGGACCCTTTCGATGGTGGATTATAACAAGGGAGAGAAATGCAAGAACTCGATGAGCGATGAGGATGAGCCGAGTTATACGGAGGAGGGTGTTGATAGTCATATTGAAGCAAGTAAGGGGAAGAAGGGGTCTCCCTGGCATCGTGTGAAGTGGACGGATAAGATGGTAAGGCTTCTGATAACTGCAGTATCGTATATAGGTGAGGATATTGGTTCAGATTCTGTTGGTGGGGTGAGAAGGAAGTTTTCTGCTCTACAGAAGAAGGGAAAGTGGAAATCTGTTTCCAAGGTCATGGCAGAAAGGGGTTATCATGTTTCTCCGCAGCAGTGTGAGGATAAATTCAATGACCTTAATAAAAGGTATAAGAAACTTAATGACATGCTGGGGAGGGGCACTTCTTGCCAGGTTGTTGAGAACCCTGCACTTTTGGATGTGATTGATTACTTAACAGAGAAAGAAAAAGATGATGTTAGGAAAATATTAAGTTCAAAGCAACTGTTTTATGAAGAGATGTGTTCCTATCATAATGGAAATCGGTTGCATCTGCCTCACGATCCAGCATTGCAGCATGCCTTGCAGGAGGCTCTTAGAAATAGAGATGATCATGGTACTGATGATCTGAGGAGGCATCACCATGATGATCTTGATGAAGATGATCAAGATATGGAAACTGATGAGCGTGATGATTTTGAGGAAAATAATGTTTCACATGGTGATAACAGGGGAATGTTTGGTGGGTTAGGAGACTCTGTGAAGAGGTTGAGGCAAGGTCAAGGCCTCGAAGATATTAACTTTGGTGGTTTTTTGAATGCCCAAGATTGTAACAAAAGTTCTTATTCTCATCCCCAAATTGCTCAAGGTGATGTCAATCAAGCCTTACCTGATAGCACAAAAGCTGCTTGGTTACAGAAGCAGTGGATTGAATCACGGTCTGTTCAGTTAGAAGAACAGAGGCTACAAATTCAAGTTGAGATGCTAGAATTGGAGAAACAGCGTCTCAAGTGGCAAAAATTTAGCAAGAAAAGGGACCGTGAACTGGAAAAGCTGAAGGTGGAAAATGAGAGAATGAAGCTTGAGAATGAGCGTATGGCATTAGAATTGAAAAGGAAGGAAATGGGTGCAGGATTTAGCTAAATGGCTGTTCTGAACTTCCGATTAATCTTTACAGCAATTGTGGTACTTGTGGCCAACATGGTTTCTTTTTAAATTGGTAAGCTGCTGTTTGTTCAAGCATCACATATAGGGTGAGGGAACTATCTTGGAATGATGAATCTACCTAGATGGTACTCTGCAAAATTTATGATTGTGACATCAACGACGAGTAGTTATCATCTTACTGCTTGTGGTAAAATGGTATCGGGTCACAAAATTCTGTTTAATTTGTTGTTTGTGTGATCGAGATCTAAATAGCATATTGTATCTGGCAATTTTCAAAATTAATCAGCTTTCATTTTTCACTTTGGTTTTTCTTTCTATGGTGGCAGCATGAACATAGCATTCCATTTTGTTTTCTTTTATTTCTAGTTGAGATTCTTGTATCTTTAACTTCTTTTTCTTCGGACAATCTTGTAAGGTTTACTTAGATGCTGATAAACATAGTGATTGAATCTCGTTGATGTTCTTTTTTCTTTCTTTCTTTTAGGTTAATCATTCCTTAAATCTGTTCAATGCTGAAATGTGCTGGAATACTATGTTTTCCATACTCATGTTCATGTTGCTGCATCCTCAGAGATACATTTTGTGCACTCTCGCAATTGAAGATCAGTTTGCTTCTTTTGAAGCTGTTGTATTTGTATGTTACCTAAGGTCATATGTTAAACCTTCTCCTAGTCTAGAGCTGTTTGGATATACAGGTCTCTCACCCTTTCTTTATCCTCTAGGATCTCTCCATAGCCTTTCCACTTTGGATAAATGAATTCTACAGTTGTTTACTTCCAGTTGATTAACCATTTGATCCTATATCTCAATTGCTTGCAAAACATATATTTTCGGTCCTCTGTTCTGACACAAACATAATTGGTCTATGAGGTTCAAAAATCACAAATACTGACGATTACATTTACTTCCTTAACAACTCAAGTATACCTTTTAGTTTTTGTATGTTTAAATGCACATGATTCTCACGTCCAGTGTCGCAACACAAAGGGATCCCATTGCCAAGTTTAAGAGTGAGGGGAACAAATCTGGTTTTGAGTCAAAACACATGGGCGGAAAATTTAGTTTATCCTTTATATAATTTAAAAATATTTTGTACTCTGCAAGCATTTTGACTTCTTAATCTTCTGATCTGGGAACGAGTCCTCTTTACTAAGAACTGAATCTTTTTATTTTATTTTAAGCAGGCTGTAGCTCACTCTCTCTAACTTTGAAGCTCTTTTGACTGGCCACTGATGGTCAGTATGGTTGAACCCGTGACAAACTTTCCTCATGTTTGCTAAGTATTCACTGGTTATCTTATTTCTGGTCCTGCAAAGATTCAGTTCAAGTTAACACATGCGGCATCACTGAAGATGCAGCATTTTAGTCTTGACATACCCTTAGATTGGCGTCTAGTTTATGATATCATGTCTTTTACACCGTTCTTTCTGATGTATGTTCTTCTAGGTATTTGACTGAAGTAGCTTTTTGTAATCTTGTCTTACAATTGCCTTAATAAGCTCCGACGTATATTTCCTATTGAGGTCAGGCTGTTTACAAGAAACAACCAGTAATAAGGAACAAGACTGCAGTTTAACAGTAGGAAGGGAATTTTGATTGCTGATAATATGGATAGGCTAGGGTCTAATACCCCTAAGCTGGGGGATTCGAGAATTTCGGATAGCTGTTTCTTGATTGGTATTTGGGTAAGCTTGGTGAAACGGGATTATTATTGTTTTAAGTATGTGTGGAAGAACTGACCACGTATCCTGAATGTTTTAGATTGTTTTTTGAGATTAAGAGATTGATGTGTTGGTCCTTGTTGGTTGTGCTAAATCCATTTAAGCTTGTGTTTGGCAGTTCTGGGCCTTGGATGAATTTTTAACTGGCTATAACTTTCCTAAAGATGATGGGTAAGGTTTTTTTTACAGTTTTGCGTTGGCATGAAAATCTGCCTGAGATGTTTTAGCTTTCTAGAGAGATGTATCTAGCCATGAACTACGAAGTAACTCTTTTATCTTTGTAATGTTATTGCATCTTTCTTCCTTCGCTTCGCTCATGTGCTTCTCTGATACATTGATAATAGTCATAATACAGCTCACTTAACTTTCTGAGGGTTCCCTTCATGAGCCCTTTCTGTTGCCTCAATTTGTGCTGCTATTTTCATATTGAACTACAAATTAATGCTATAAGTGCTCTTCTTATGGTCTATGATTTATTGCTATACTTCCTACATTTGTGGACATGTGATTCTCATATATCAACATGTTTCTTTTATATATTCAAGTGAGTAGATAAACTGTGCCCATTTATGACTGTCCTCAGGATCGAGACATCTAAGTACTAGGTATAAAGTTAGCTACAGGATAGATATTTGTTGTTATAGTGCATCTGTTTCTTCTCTAATGTTCGTCAAAAGACTTCCATGAGTGACAAGATTAAGTTGAAGGATAGATGGGGATGGTATTGGTCCTATTGGACTTACAAATCTATCTCAATAATGGGAGTTGATGAGAAATTATTTATTTTGTTGCATCTGTGTAACATGAAGGTATTGTCTTGTGATTTTTATGGAAGCCGAGTTATTTTCTGCACATCGGTGCATACTAGATATCCCACCTCTGCCTACATTCTGTATTTTCTTTGGTGATATGGTGATGAGCCCATGTCACTAGACATACCGGAGTTAACACATGCTACATGTGTGAAGATGTAATCATTTTCTGGTTATCTGGTGAAGAATGCCGAATGGCCTGTACTGTTTGATGCAAAGGCTCCTTTATCTTGCAGAAAAGAGGAATGATGGAAATGGCTTTATGCTATTTCTCACTAGTTTAGGCTATTATTGTTCAAGTGAGAGGACTGCCCCCTTCAAATGAAATGAAGAGGTTGAAGTTTTTCTTTATACTTATTGACTTATATTTATACTTGTTTATGACCTTAAATGAATATATGGTGTTTGATCACTGCCAGACAATCGGTTGCTTGCGGTGCTTGAATTTTATCACATCCTGCCTAGCCTTACAAACTTCAACTTGAACAACACAGTAAACTGTCAAATACTATACGACATAGACGAGATGGTCAGAAACGGTATAAAGATCTGCTCTAATTCATAAAAAAAATCTGGGAAGGCCATGTATCTTCTGTGGTTTCCATGTAAAAAATGGGAGTTTCAACGTGGATATTATTCTTAAATGTTAATTTTCGGCTTAACTGTGTAGCTGTCTAATTCTTCTACGTTCCATTCTCTTCGTTTGTGTTGCAAAACTACATTCAATTTTAGACTGAGACCATAGGTAACTTGCAATCTAGTGATCACGTTTGAAGTTTATAGGGAGAAGGCTAATTATTATTGGATTTGGAATTTAGTCTAGCGATCTTAAGTTTGGAATGGAAACTTTTAGTTGGGGAAGAAGCAGATGGAGTACACCAGATTGAACGTATGTTGTTACATGATAGCCATTTTGATGTATTTTTTTGGTATTAATGGTAGCTCAGAGTTTAGCTATTGTAAAATCTGGTCTTGGCTAGTGTTTGCACTTTGCAGGATATGTGTGTCTTTTCATTTCAATGTTGAGACTGCTTAGTCATATTATTGAGAGGGTAATACTCGAAGAACCGATAACTAGTGCATCATACTCGTCTATATTTGTTGATGAATGAATTTCTGAGTTCAAAGTGCTACATGGGCATAATTGTGAAGGACTGGAGGGCAAAACATCTTAACTACTAGAGCTTACTCTGACTTGCAGTAGGGAATCAAATTTTTAGTCAAGCAACGATGATATGGCTATTTACTCTTTCGGGTCAGGTTGACTGCAGATAGCTCTGATATTGGGTCAATTAGAGATAGAGAAATCAAAAATGAAAGTCAGTTAGAGTCTCAAGGGTGAGTAGTAGAAGCAATTGTGACTTGTGAATACATTTAGGTTGGTGCATGTTGCTAACTCCTGGGTCAGATTTGGTCCTAGAAATCACTAAAGTTATAAACTATGTGTAGAAAGTAGCTATTAGCTAATATCCAATGTGATTGTTGTTTGTAACTGTTGCATCATTACTTTTATGAGTTATTCATGTGTTGATGATTAACAATGGTTTTGATTCATACTGTAAAAGGGTACTTGTTCAAGTGTATATGATCTGATCTGTTCTGTTCTTGTTCCGTATAAACAACCAGTTAGAGGGTTTTAAAAATCTTGATTATCCGATGTATGCCATTGATAAGGATGAACACCATTGTTTATGCTCTGGGGCTACGTTAAGGGTTAGAGAACAGATCTTCACTAATTGCATAAACGTGGTTGAAACTTCTTGTTCTTGGTTAAGCTTAGATTGACCTCTGCATATGTTCTGAGCTCTTGTTGTAATCAAAATATTTGATGCTGCTTCTCCCCCTCCTTAATTTGCCCTTGCGGATCTTTGAAGTGTGGGAGTAGGTTTAGTTTCCTGTTTGTTGCTTTGCTTTCTATCTTTGTTTTCCTGGTCTTCTTTGTTGTATGAAGTTTGGTTTCAATAAAAAAAAACAAAAAAAATATTGAATTTACTTCCTTTCAGATTGCTGTTACTAGCTAGTCCTATAGTGTGCAGGTAATCTTGGTTCAGTCATTGTTAATTCGTTTAGTATTACATGGTCAGTAATCAGCTATTCATCAGCTTTGTAGAACGAGTAGCTGATTCTTCTGTAATATTCATTCATACATTATTGTTATGAATAGAGGATTGGTTGAAGAGTAAATGCAGATACAGACTTGTAAAACCATCTCCAACACTGAACATAGCCGCTGTCCTCATTTTGTGGTGGGATTTTAGCAGACCAACATATTGCCTGTATGTGACTGCGACTCGGGTATGCCATGTTCATGACAATGGATTTCCGGTCTGCTACAGGCCTACGGAGCTAGAAAAATGAACCTGAATTTTCACTTTGAGAATGGAGACTCTACTTCTCATGTATGATCCTTCAATATCTTGCTTTACTCTTCAATGTCTTAAAGCAATGCACAACAATCCTCTCATTTTTCTCTGGTTTGATTATGATGAAAAGGTAAACCCAAAGAAAAGGGTATATATTACCAGACAGTTTTTAGTGGTAAAATTTAGATATTCAAGTTGGGGCACACAGATGATTGTTACTGTTTATTCACTCAGATTGTGTGGGTATCTCTCTTTATGTCAACACTTACTAATCCAACATGGGTTGAAATTAAAGACATCCTTATCTCTGGTTGCTGTTAGGTTGTGTGCTAAAGAGTAAGATATGATGGGGATGGGAAAAAGACCTTTTCTTTAATGCTCTGGCTAAAAGTTTGGTGCTAATTTTATTGGCGAAAGTCGGGGTCATCAATCGTTTTAGGGGTCCTTGAAAATTGGTTGTTTTCAATCCATGGTGACAAACATTTCTACTTCACAATTTTACTAATTGATGTCTTGCCAGGATGACGACCGGTACCAATATTCTCGGTTTTGTTATGTTTATCGGTTCTGTTTAGCCGGTCAGAGAAGCCTAAACGACTGAATGTGGCTGATTTTTCGTAGAAATAAGAGGGTAAGCCAAAAGGGAGACATGCTCATACGCCTAACGTTCGGGTTCGTTAGCATTCATTTTCGAATGTGGTGTGCGTTGTTAGCTAGGTTGCTTGGGGTGTGTGTGTGTTTGGAAGATAATAATGTAACGAGGTTTGAAAGCGTAAATGGCAAAAGCTTATCCAAAGAGGAAAAAAGCAAGCAAAGAAGTGGACGTGACAGAGCAAGTAACATGGTGTTTTTATTGTTATTGTGTTTAACTGGACTAGCTTGTTGTTTGTGAGCGCACGTAGTAGTAGGGCCTCCGCTCTGTTGCTCAATAAGAGCCTTTTGGGTGCTTTTATTTGGCCCACATGAGGATGAGGATGAAGATGAGGATGAGGATGGAGGCAAATCAGAGGTTGCGGTATAGGCTATGTTCTTCAAATGAATTCCATTATCTTGATTGGGGTTGTGAGTTGCTTGATACTGTTCAAGTTCCATTTTTTCGATTATCTAAATGAAATACACTATATATTGTTACGGAAAGATATTATTATTTTTGGTTACATGGGCCAAAGGCCAAACATAGAAACAACAGAAAAATGGGACTGTATTATACCTCAAATTTTCATGCTTTCATGGAAAGATATTTGAATGGACATGCTTTCATGTTTTCTTTAACATAACATAAATGCCTGCCTTGCCTTGCCTTGCCTTGCCTTGCCTACCTCTAAACATGAAAGGGCAGTGTGTATGTGAGTATGTAATAAAAACATCATTAGGTAAAATAGTGCATAGTCCTTGCCTCATGCTTGCAATGTTGCAATAAATTTCCTTAATTGATTCAGCATCAAGAAAAAAGGTAAGATTAAAAGTGGATTGGGGCTTTGCGTGAAAAACCAGGAGTGTTCTTCAAAACCCCCTCGCTCTGCTGTCCTAAATCCCTGCATTAGTAATTGTTATCTCGTTGTGAGAAAGCGTGACCCATGATCATTGCTCATACCATCACATCAAATTGATCAATATGAGAGATGGCTTAGGGGAGGTCCTCATCCTCTGTCTCCGTCCATTACTCCCTTACCATATAAGGGTATCGTCGTCAGACAAATCTCTATCAGCATGTCATCTTATAGCTTTGGTCGTGTGTGAAGACATGTACAACCATTCCAATCTATCCCTCAACGGGATATACCGAAGTACCTTCACAGCTTTCTTATTTCCTGCACGAGTCAACTTATACTTATCCGTGAGACATATCGGACAAGCATCAAGGTTTTCAAGATCATTCCCTTCAAGATCTTTACCCCAGAAAAGAGCACAATCATATCTACATGCATGGATTTTGATGTAGATAAGACCAATATCTATCATGATATGTCAAACTTTACAATGAGTGGTAGGAAGACAATGACCGGGAGGCAGCATCGAAGCAGTCAACTCTAAATAATCATCAACAGCCTTGACACTCAATTTATTCTCCACTTTCACCTTCATTACTTCAATGACACTTTCAAGAATAGTCTTCTTACATCCGCTGCACAAAGGGGTTTGTTGAAAGACAATCAGCTTGTTGTACTTGTCAATACCAGCAGTTTTGACAGCTTTAGGGATTTGCTTGATTGACTCAACAACAGGGAAGCCCTCAATGGCTGCAAGGATATATTGTACTTGAGCAAATACACTGTTCTCATAAAGAAACAGATCGTTGATCAACCTTGTTGTTGGATCATTAGATGTACTGGCTCTCTCCGAAAATTGTCCATGATCATGTTGACCCGTTGATAATGTTTCACCGTGATAAATTCAACATGTGTACTTACCTTGCTCCCATATTATAACAATGGTAAAACGATACAAATCGTTGCGACACTGACAAATTCTTGCACGGTCAGTAATGAATTGTATTCCTGTTAGCCTTCACATATTCCACAAAACTCTACATTCTCCTAGCATATCTTCGATCCTATTTTGAAAGGCAAATCAAACTCTTGTCCGTCCTGAATATATATATATATATATATATATAATTAATTAAACTCTATTATTACCAAATATATACATCTATATGTACATTTTAATTATAATATAATCACCACATATATATACTCATTTAATTATAATCACAATATATATATATATATGTTTGTTAAATACATAACTATATATATATACTAATTAATAGAATATATATATATATACATTAATTACAAATTCAACATTATATATATGTTGAAACTTCAAACATTATCATACTACTTAATTAATTATAAATTAACACATACTAATTATATATATGCATCATATCAATAATTAGCATATATATATATATATTCATTAAAATCAACAATAATATATAATAAAAAAATTGTATACGTACCTATATTTATATATAGGGATATATATAGCTTCACTAACTCATTTTAGATAGATTCCGACAACACCCAATGGTTTGAGAGGGATTTGTTTTTCTTACTGTTTTTAATGAATGATCTACTGCTTAGATCTGTAAATGTAAAGAACTTTAGCCGACGAAAGAATAATCTCGTCGGCTGAATTTTCGTCGTCTAGAGTCTAATGTCGTCAGTTAAAGTCTATATTTTCATCGGCTAAAGACAAAATTTCGTCGGCTAAAGTTGAGAATAGTCGACAAATTGTTTCGACAATAGCGGACAACATTTTTTTCTTCTGCTAAAATATTTTAGCCGACGAGTAAAAACTTTAACCGACAAATAAAAACAATAGCCGACGACATTTTTTTTTCAAAAAAAAAAATTCATCAGCCTATTTTTGGTCATTACGTCGGCTAAAATATTTTTTCTAATAGTGTGCAAACTAAAACCCACTAAAGTCTAAAGAGACACAAGTACACAAAGCATTATTGTTGGCTCCACATGCACCATTATATTACTACTCATTTGGTGTTTCTGTTTCTGTGTTATCACCATTCGTGAGATGTAGAACTAAATCATCGGTTAATATGCAGGTTCAGAAGATCATGTGAAGGAGCAGAGCGAGTTGTTAGAGGCTATTGTTGCTATAGTAAGCCATGAAAGCTCAAAGCACATTGGAAAGTCTTAAATGATTTTCCTCCTCCAAAATATGAAATCGAAAACAAGTAAAACACAAGCAGCGTACCTAATAGTCTAATACGAAAACACAAGCAACTAACATAGTAACACATCAAGTTATCCTAATATGAAATCGAAAACACAGGAAACTAACACATAGAGTTAATAGTCTTTGTGCCTATGGGTAATATGAAATCGAAATAGAATCATTAAGTCATTAACAAAACCACAAGTCCAAAATCATAATCAATAAAGAATTTGAGACGGGGAAGCTATGATGCACGGACACGCCAAAACTCCAAGTGTCGGAGTGTCCGACACTCCGACACGCCACACCACCAGAAGACAGAGAAGATCGTCAGAGTCTTGCCGTGAAAAACTAGAAAAGGTAGAGAAAGAGGTTTTCAGATTAGGGCACGATTCAAGAGATTTAAGACATGAATTGAAAAAAGGAAGGAGGAACAAAACCACACCCGTTGGAAGTTGAGTCGCCGTCCGGTTTGCCGGAATCCGTCGAGGATAGTCGTCCTCCTCTTCCTCCGATCTCCATCGATTGGAGATCCATGCAAGAATGAAGGACTGGGCTTGGTAGATGAGTAAGAGAGGAGTGTTTTGATGGTGGTTCTTTTGGTGATCTGTGGCCGGAGCTGGCCTGATGACGGAGTAGAAGACGGAGACGACGAGAAACGTCTGTCTCTGTCGAATAGTCGAGAAGTAGAGAGGGGAAGAGATTGACCTAGTCTAGGTCCATTTAACCTGGGCCTGGGTTTTTAAAGTAGGGACCAACGACTCAAATTTTAAAACATAATGATGATATCTGACGGTCAGATTTTCGTTTCACAAGATTGATCGTCACAATCAAAACATGCCTACTAATGTTGTATAACTAATTTACCAAGTGTTAAGTAAATGTTTCGTTTCAAAAACAAACTATACGTAGAAGCTTCAAACGAAAAAAGTCATGAAATAAGATATGACTGAAACGATGAAATATGTCTACGGTTGAAAAATCACGTAATTCCAATAAAGTTTTGGTGCCGATAGTTGCGGTCAATGCATTTTTTCATTCTTTCTCCCTAGAGGTAGCCCTATCTCCGATGATTATTTTTCTTGTAATTTTTATACAACTAGTTGCGTCTCATCGATTTGAAACTATTTGTAGTTAAAGGTCCGGGCAGAATACGTAATTTAGACGGTTAAATTACCGTTTCTTTGTGTAATTTGGTATATTTAATAAATTTGGAATATTAAAATATTAATTGGTATATTTAATATATTTAATAAATGTTGTTAATTTTTTATAATTTGGTATATTTAAAATATTAATTGGTATATTTAATATATTTGTGATAATGTTGTTAATTTTTTAATAAATTTGGTATATTAAAATATTAATTGGTATATTTAATATATTTGTGATAATGTTGTTAATTTTTTATAATTTGGTAATTTGAGTATAAAAATATTAATTTTTATTAATTTGGTATATTTAATAAATTTGGTATATTAAAATATTAATTGGTATATTTAATATATTTGTGATCATGTTGTTAATTTTTTATAATTAGGTATATTTAATAAATTTTGTATATTTAATAAATTTGGTATATTAAAATATTAATTGGTATATTTAATATATTTGTGATAATGTTGTTAATTTTTGATAATTTGGTACATTTTTGTATTAAAATAGTAATTGTTATTAATTGTACAAATTAAAAATTCTAATTATTTAATAAACAAGATGAAAGGCTTGTTTAGTAAATCTAAGGGTTTAAAGAACTAAAGGTCTGAATCGTCTGTGGGAACGTTTAGCAACCCTCAGGCGTCGTTTCAGGGCCCAATGACAGCCCGATGTGCGTCTCTTCTAGAGCCGACGCAGAGACAGCTAGGGGCCACACATTCCTTCAGGCCGCCGGACGCCCCTCGCTCGAGGCAGCCGAGCGTCCCTCACTCCTTGAGGCAACTGTGGCCTCCGACTCAAGCGGAGGTGTCTGCACCACGTATGCCTGAGATACTTAGGGCACCGACTCCGGACCCTACTGTTTCGGAGGGTGGGTCTTCTGGGATACAGATGCTGCCGCATCTTTTCTACCTTCCGCGGTTGATACCGGCATTACCGGCAGTCGATGACTCAGGGGCGCCGATTTATCCACTGCCCCCGCAAGTGACCCCATCAGCGGCGTACATGTTCGTGCCTTTTGGTACGGATTTAATTTCTGCGAGGGTATCATCATCGGCGACAGAGTCGGAATCCACCGCGTCCGCCCTCAGGTTATGATATATAAATAATTTGTTTTTTATAATGTCATAATAAGAATAATCTATTAATAATCAATTTATGATAGACACCGTCGGAGCCAAGCCGACAAGGAAGAAGAGAGTTCCCATCACAGGAAAGACTCTCGAGAAGACCGTGAGTATCTCGGGAAGGATCGTCATCGATACTGACGGGGATGGAAACGTAGTATCGGGTGGGAAGACGAGGATGTACTCCGACCGCATGGGAGCGCTCATTAGGGATAGAGTCCCTATGTTGTGGTCAGACTGGGGTGAGGTCCCTCAAGAGGTTAAGGACATGATCCACAACGCAATGTCGGTAAGTATAAAAAATTCACAATTAACATTATGTATTACATTGTGGATTTTTGAAAAACTAAACTAATAAACGTTTTAATGCAGGTATGGTTTGACGTTCCCCAGCACCTGAGGAACACCTGGGCGGACGTTGTGCATGGGGGAAGATACGTTGGAAAGTTAATGAAAAACAAAATTATGTGTAATTAATAATACTTATAATTTTTTGTCGTAGCTGTAGGTACAAGGAGTGGAAGAACGAGTTACAGACCCATTAGACTAAGCATGGGAAAGAACGTTCTGGTACCCCCCTTGAGTTCTAGTTTAGGGAATACGAGTGGCGTTGGCTTCTGATATCTGAATTCAACAACCCTCATAAACAAGTAATTAAAAATAATAATTTCTTATATTGTTATTAATTAGTACGTTTTAAAATATTTTACTAATTGTTTTTCCTTTGTAGGCTGTTTTCCAGGCGAACGCTCAGAACCGGCAACGCAACACAAGGAACCATCATGCCGGTTCTAGGCCGTTCACATCGTTGATGGATGAGGCGGCCAGGAAACATCCAGAAGTCAACCGGTACGTCTATACGTATGAGAAGACATATCCTGACGCCTATGAGGATATTGTAAGTCGTTTTACGTTTTCAAATTTTTTAAATTATATTTATACATATATATATATATATATTTCAAAATGTTAATTAATTATTTTTTTCTACCCAATTAGGCGAGGGTGAGACAGGCTAGTGACGAGGTGATGACAGTTATAGTGAGGGAGACATGACCAGACACGCAAGAGGAAGACATGTCCGAAGCCATGTCTCGGATCGACACTTCGGATCTCAGGGTTGGGGCGAGGATCATGGGCACAACATTCCCCCAGTGAGGAAATAACTTATACTGCCAGGGTCTAGGAAAGAAGGGATAGGGGGTACTGAAGACCACTCCCGGATTTCAAAAAAATGCAGCCTCAACCAGCAGCAGAACGACTCAGGTAGAGGCGGAAGTTCAGATGCTACGGGAACATCAAGCCGTTTTACAGGAGTATAATGCGGCAGTATATGCCACCAACCAGGCACAACATCAGCAGATGTTCCAATACTTGCAAGATTTTTCAGTTGTCCAGCTCAGGGACTTCCGCCTCCGTCTCCGCCCATGCCTACGCCTATTCCCCTACCTCAACCGCCGCAACCTCCTCAACAGCAACCTCCTCCTGACTCGGATATAGATTTTATTTAGTTTTATGGGTTTATGAACAATTTATAAATTAATAATTTAATGCAAAACAGTTAGACTACTTTTGATGGTGTACGTTGTTGGTTATATGAAATTGTTTGTGTAATTTGCAGCTTGCTTGGATGGTAATTTAGAAATTTGGCTATATTATTTTAATTTTTATTATTATTTTTTTAAAATATTTAGCCTACGATTTATAGTACATTTCGTCGGCTATAGTTTTTTAAATTGGCCGACGAAATATTTATAGTTCGTCGGCTTTAGTCTTACTTTAGCCGACGAAAAATTGAAAAATATGTCGTCGGCTAAGTGTGAAACTATAGTCAATGACCATTTTTATTTCGTCGGCTAAAGTCATAGCCGACGAGTCTTTTCCGACGACATCTTAACTGACGACATCTTAACCGACGACAACTCGTCGGCTAAGATTTTAACCGACGAATTTGGCTTACAGGCCGACGAAAATTTTTCGTCGACCAAACTACTAATTCTGGTAGTGCCAATTAATTTGGGCATTTGACAGCCCATAAACTTTGAGCTTTGTTTTGGGCACCCAACTCCAGATTTGTGCGAACCGCAGCAATGAATGTTGCCGCCTCACATCACCATCGTAATTGACCGTCGATCTTGGCACCTACCTTTGCCTGACCTGCAAAACCAAAACCAAGAAGCAGTGGGATACCATAGCACCTCCAATCATGGCTTCTTCCACCGCCAGTTGCTTTTGAAAACCCTTTAACCTCAGCAATTCTATCCCAAATCTGGGACACCCAAAGAAAATCAGATACAAAACTGATCTTAGTTGAGGTCTGATCAAGGATCTGCACTCCATCTGCAAATATAGCTAATCTTCTTTTAGTCTTGCTCTACTGGGTCGATCCCGACCAAATGTAGATGTCATCATCCAACGCAAAACCTTGCTATTCCAATACCGAAACCCCAATCTCCATTGAAGGTTACCATGAGAACCTTCAGATTTATTCTGTTGATTTGATTGGGTGTTCGCCAAAAACGATTGGCTTGGCAAGGTCGATGAGAGACCCCATAGGGTGGTCAAGGCAGATCCACTTAAAGAGGAGGACGGAGATGACCGTCCTAATAGAAATTTGCCGCTGAAGCGGCTAGGGTTTAGAGAGAGGAACAGAGGCATACGAACACAATATAATAATACATTCTAAACTTAAAATTATTATTGAGAAATAAGAAATTATCCCCTTTTATTGCCATAAATTGTGATATATTTTTGTTAAATTTACTACTTGTGTCATATATATATATAGATATTATTGGAAAATGAAATGGGTGTGTAAAGTAAATTTAGTTTAAAAAATTAAAATGTAAAGTGAAATAAGGGTGAACAAAGAGATTATAAGGTGTAAATAGGAACACCCAATTAAAATATAGTTTGAATGCGACATTCCATGAAATCTTAACTATTTTATGCTAGTTGTACCTGAAAGGTATTTCTGCTAGCTGGTTAATATTTTGTACATCAGAAAGATCAAATGAACTTTCGAATCTGTTCATTAAATTATGCTTGCCACATAGTATATACTAGTTGATTATTTTGAAACAATAAGGAAAACTGAAAAATAAATAACCTATTACTATTAATTAAATCCGTATTTCCATTAATGTCAGCTATATATGATCCGATCCAGTGGCGGATCCAGGATTTCAACCTTGGGTGGGCTTGAGTTTCCTAACAAAAAAAAAAAAAGGAATCTCGACGGTGCGAGAGAAATTTATATTAATGGCAGGAAAATGGTACACCTAGTCAAGGGAGGACATAATGAGCCTTGCCCCTCCAATGCATAAGCACAACTATTACACAAGTTAAACAATGATACTAGATATGCTATGCGATACAATATGAAAGCATAAACTAGCTAAATCTAACTTTACGAGTGGATGAAGCTTCAAACTCTTCAATCACCTCATCATTGCTAATAGATTCAGCATACTCTTTCTCAATGTGAAGGACCATACAATCACCAAGAAAGTCATCTCCCATTTTGCTTCTAAGTCTGTTCTTAATGATGTTCATAGCTGAAAATGCCCTTTCAGTGGTTGCAGTAGAAACAGGAATAGTCAACACCAAACAAATCAATCTATAAAGCATAGGAAAGAATTCAGACTTCCTTGTTTGAACCAAGGTGTGGCACAAATCAGAAATGGACTCTAAGTTTTGAAACTCAGGATCACTACGTATATCTTTCTCATAAAATGCACACTCTAATTCTAGAGCATACATTTCACCATCATCAAAATCTTCAGGATAAAACTGCTTTACAAGATTGCAAACATCCTCACATTTAAACTTCCTGAAAGTATCATAGGGATCCAGAGTTGAACAAAGTATAAGGAGTTCCGATGTCTGTTCTGAGAATCTTCTATTCAACTCACTCAGCTGAAAATCAATCACAGCATTGAATACATTCACACGGTAATGATGCTCAAATGTAATGAAATTCATTTGTTGGCAATCACGACCCGTACCATCCTTATAAGAAGCATTCATGTCAGGCATATCAAGATCATGCTTTTCACAAAAAGATTCAACATGGCTTACCAAATCTATCCAGCCATTATCTCTCATGCCTTGAAGAAGATCCTTTGTATGTGCAACAAACTTCATAGCATGCACAAAGTCAAGAGATTTTCGCTGCAATGTCTGACAAAGAATCTCAGTAATTTTCATTACTTTGTTCATTAGAAGCAAACAGAACACAAAATCAAAACACCGCAACCTCTTTAGAACAGCCTTGGCTTGTCCTTGAAATTCCACAGCAGCATGCTTAACCATATCAACAAGAGTTATCTTTATTGAGCTAAACAATTCAATCATAGCCTTGACAGAACGAAAATGTGAGCTCCAACGAGTGGCACCAGCTCGTTGCAAAGTAAAAATTTGGTTAGCACCAGTACCTGTTTGAAGTTCACCACAAGCTACCAAATTTGCAATTTCCTCCTTTCTCACCTCCTTTAATGCAGAATGCCGCTTAGCAGAAGAATCAAGAAAGTTCACAACGAAACTCAAGGTAGAAAAGAATTCCCAAATGTCATGTACTCCTTGAGCTGTAGCATTTAATGTCAGCTGCAAACGGTGAGCACAACAATGAACAAAATATGCATAAGGACACTCTTGAAGAAACAATGATTTTAACCCCTTATAGATGCCCCTCATATTACTAGCACCATCATACCCTTGACCACGCATATCTCTCACTTGAAGATTGTTCATAGTGAGTACTTTCGAGATCTCATTTTTAAGAGTTTGTGAGGTAGTGTTAGGAACACTCACAATCTTAAAAAATCTTTCTCGAATCATGCCTTGAGAATCAACAAATCTAAGAATAATTGCCATTTGTTCCTTAGTAGAAGTGTCTACTGCTTCATCAACAAGAATGCAATATTTAGAAAGGCCAATTTCATCACGTATCTTCCTCCTCACTTTGTTACCAAGAATATTTAGGAGCTGCTTTTGAATTGTTGGACTGGTGTACTTAGCATTTCCAGGAGCATTTGACACAACTCTTTCCACATCCAAACTTATTCTTGAAAAGGAATTTATGACCTCCATGAAATATCCTTGATTCGAGGAACCTTCAGATTCATCATGGCCTCTAAATGGAGCTCCTTGCTTTGCTAGCAATCTAACTGCCTCTATAGCAATCTTAAGCCTCAATCGGTTGTCTTCCACATCCTTCTGTGACTTTTTCTCAAGAACTCTTTCTATTTGCTTTCTTGGGTTTCTTAACAAACCCCATTTTTGCATTGCAGCGTTATGTGAAGATGTAATGCCCCCCACATGTTTCATAAACACATTATCACTACCAAAAACCCTCTTCCAATTCCTAAACCCTTCAACAGTGAATGTCTGATTGCGAGAATCTTCAGTGTCGAAAAGAAAACAAGGAAAGCAGTATGCTTTATCAAGAGCAACTGAATACTCGAGCCATGGATTATCCTTGAACCAAGAAGACTGAAATTTACGTTGTTGAGCCCCATGTGTTGATGATGGAAAATCCAACTCAGGTTGAAACGGCCCCAACAAAATATAGGCTTTTCGAACAATTTCACGCTCATTAGCTGGATATTTCCATATAGGAGCACGTAATCCAGGATCACGCTCAAGAGCATTGACCATATTTGGTGGCTCTACAAATTGTGGTGGATCATCAGTATTTGGAGGCTCTGAAGGTTGTGGTGGATCATCAGTATTTAGAGGCTCAGAAGGTTGTGGTGGATCATCAAAGTTTGGAGAAGTTATGGAAGGATTAGAAATCGAATTTGAACTTGAACCGGAGACATTGGTCCTTTGAAACCATCCAGTAATTTTTTTCAATCGTTTTGGTTTTGGCCCTGGGTTCGACATTTTACTCTAACAGACAACACCTATTAATCAAGAGACAATACTTATATTAGACACACTATGACACTACTCTATTAGGCAAAATCAATAATATCTCATACTAAATCAGTTTGCAAATTGCAATAATCATTAACCAACAATCTCACACAGTCAAAACTCAAACGCAGTGTCATTCAACATTATTAAGCATATTTCATACTTCATAGAGATTAGAGACAAACCTGTCAATTTGTCATGCTTCTTCTTCAATTGAGGGGCTGCCAAATGCTGTATGGCAGACATTTTTCAAGTCGCTGTTACACGAACCTCATAATCAGTAGGACAAATTTGCAAATAGCATTCACATATTTGAAAACAGAAAAAGATGATTCCAAGCAGTTAAACAAAACATTCAGGTTCTCAACAAAACATCAAACAGCCATGAATCTATCAATTCAATCCCCACAAGCGATTGTACATGGCACATATTTGAAAAGAAAAAAAGGATGATTCCAAGGTGTTGGATCTCCTAATTTCAAGTTTTCAACTAAACATCAAACAAACCATGAATGTATCAATTCAATTTCCACAAGCTAATCGACATGGCTTCTGAAATCAACTCTAATCTAAAACCCAGTTCTTGATAGGAAGAGAGCCAGAATGTACAGACTTGTAAAATCAATGTTTAAGAAATATGCTGTGTATACCTTCAGTGGTAGTCATCAAAACCCTGAGGGGTGATCTGTTCAGCAACACAGATTTCTTCCCAATTTCCCATCCTCAAAATCAGCATCAATAGGTTTCTATTCAGTTGAATCAGGATTGAAACTATCGAAAGAAATCTTGCTTGACATCCTGCGCGGCTGCGCCTCTTCCTTGCACGTACTTGCTCATCCTCCTCAGGAGTTAAGTGTTTTTCTAGGTTAAATATATACACAGGTTTTTTTTTTACAAATCCAAGTTGGGTGGGCTGGGTGTTAAAAACTGGGTGGGCTGGGTTAAATATATACACAGGTTTTTTTTTACAAATCCAAGTTGGGTGGGCTTGAGCCCACCTTGCTTATGGGCTGGATCCGCCCCTGATCCGATCAATCTGTTGTAAAATTGGTACGTTTTGGTTTCTTGGGAACAAAGCAATTAGTTTTCTTATGTTGATAGTAAATGGTAAAATCTACCCTTCCAAAGGAAACTGTAATTTTGCGTGCATCAGTAATTAATTTGGCATTTGGAATATTATTCTTGTTATCATATATTCTTTGTCGACATCCGTATCAAAACCTCAAAACTTATATGATTTAACGTACCCGCTGCCCATGGATCAAAAACACCTTGCCAGTGTCGGGGTAGGAGTATCAATTTTTCCATTTCTTAAAGTAGAGTAACAAAATGTATGCACACAATGACCACATCAATCCTAGCTAGCTTTAAACTCGAGTCATTCTCGACGTTTGTTGATTTTGGATCACTTGTTTTAGTCCCACTGGATCGCTCGATGACGGGGTGGATTACTAACAAGCTAGCTAGCTAAATGCATGGATGATTCCGAGATAGTAATGTAGCAATATCATAACTTTTTGCTCCATAAAATACAAAATCCGATGAACCACAGCAGCCCCGCTCTCCACTACTCAACGCTCCACCGCCGCCGCACCTAGCAGCCTACCCACAATCAAACCGGGATTGGCCATTCATAAACGTGCCACAACCGAACATCGCTGAAGAGACAACAATCACCACATTAGAGGTCTTCAACAGGTTCCCGATCCATCCCTATGAAACCTCACCTTTTTAACCACCACCATCGCCGATCAGGTGAGAAAACCACCCGGTCTCCTTCACTGCCCTTCCGGTAGTGAACCTAAACCACAACGACAAGGCTGAAAGGCATCGCTGGTGTGGAGGCACCGCCCTAGACTTCAAAACCCCAGCCTCTGCTCCCTCGTATAAAGTAGAGTTTTTAACTAATATACTTCAAATAAAAGGTCGATCGCTTTCCTTATTCTCATAGAATCATTTTCTTTCCTATGCAATTTCAAGTGAGTTTAAAACTAAGAAAAAAAAAAGTAACGTTAGGATAGACAACCATACCGTCATTGTGTATATAATGTTTGATCTCGACGTTAGAGAAATACCCCCAAATAGATAACAAACCGTAGCAAGGACTAATGATGGTCCCCAAAAATGTCGAATTATTTTCTTTTTTTTTTGCGGTTAAGATTAGATCACAGCCATTGAAATTTTTGTGTCCAATTTATTATGGTAGGTTGATATATAACCCCAACTGAAATATTGGCCACCATTTACTTCTTTTCATAAATAGCTTGTCCTAATAATATGACCTACATCTAACTACAGATTAATTTCAAATTCAACAGTGGATCCCACACAAAATATGCATGTCTCTTTTAAGATCAAAAAACTTATCCTGGCGAATTTTCTTTGCTCATTTGTGAGATCAACATTATGTCAAACTTGGATGGTCACAACAAAAGAGGCCCCTTTATGATATATATATATATATATATATATATATATATATATATATATATATGAATTTTCTTGTCTACATATGTTTGCACCAATGGTTGGTGCTATTTTCATTTTTTCATCATTTTTGATCGAATTTCCTCAATTTCACCGTCTAGTATCTAGATAATGTTATGTAGATCATTTTTATAAATTTTCAGCCAATTGGTGATCATTAAGGCCATCAAAATTACATTTTTTCTGTAATAAATATGAACGATTGATGTTTGACAGAATTTAGTCTGTCCATTTGTTTTTCAATTTTGAGTGCATTAACGAGTACCAAATTGGCTGAAATTTTGTAGAGATGATTTACACAATAATATCTAGATACTAGACAGTGGAGATGAGAAAATTTAATAAAAAAGTGGTGCAAAAATAAAAATCCGCACCAAAACCATTAGTGAGAACGTTTGTAGCCAAGATACCATATATATATATATATATATATATATATATACCACAGTTCCACTTGCCACCCAATTAACAAGTAGAAAATTCAGGTAGAGGTTGTTTTTCTTACTACTCCATTATTTATATTTCCAAAAAAAAATTCTACTTTTTTATATTGAATTGGAACGAAAAATTACCATTAAGACCATTTACATAAATTATTTTGACCAGAGAGTTTATTTTCTCCTCAAAAGAAAGATTCTAATTTGAGATAATTAGAGAAAAACTCAAAAAAATCACCCTCTTTTAAGATAAACCCTTTCACTTTTTATTTTTAAATTTACACCCAATAAAATAATTTAGCTTGCATTATAGATTTTATTTCATAAATTTAAATATATTTCAATTTTTTCACTGTCATTTTTACCTTTCTGATGTTCATTTTGTTTTTTACTTTTAAATTAGGTTACAAATAGAAGAATTAAGTTTTGGGCATATGGTTTTAAGTTAGGGGTTAGAGTTTAGGATTTAGGGGTTAGAGTTTATGGAGGAATTGGGTTTTGTGTATAGGGATTAGGGTTTATGGAGGAATTGGGTTTTGGGTATAGAGTTTTAGGGTTTAGGGGTTAGGGTTTAGGGTTTAGAGTTTTTGGGTTTAGAGTTTTTGGGTTTAGGGTTAGGGTTTAGGGTTTAGAGTTTAGGGTTTAGGGTTTAGGGTTTTAAGGTTTAGGGTTTAAGGTTTAGTGGCAAATCTTACAATTTCATTCTTGAATATATTCTATTTTTAAGATTAAATATAAATAGATTTTTTTAATAAATCAACCTAAATAATAGGTGAATGTATTTTTAAAGAATGCAAAGATTGAGTTTAATTTAAAATATGTCTAGTAAATTGGGTGTATTGTCAAATACCCCTTCTAATTTTTAGTTGGAAGTCATGAGTTCAAACTCACATTAGACTCGTTGTAATATATCAGTTGTTTATAAACAAAGGTATTCTAATTTTCATCGGCTCATATATATATATGCCAGAGGAAAAGAAAATTCTAGGGTGCATAAATTTCTAATGCAGTAAAGCATGCAAGAAAAAAGTTACATTTTGTGCAAACGGTAAAAGAGTTCCACAGCAATCAACAATTTATATGAATTTCATCTGAAAGGAAAACAAGAAAGACAACACTTCCGTATAAAAACGGAAAATTTTCTTTAAATAACCTATTAAGTTTTAATGATCAAAAGTGTTCCATTTGGGAAGATTACAATTAGTCAATTATATATATATGACATAATGAAAGGGTACGTACAGTATACTCTTCGCTAATTGACTAATTGTAATCTTGTCAAATGGAACACTTTATTTTGCCAAACGGTAGAGATGTTGATATGTAATTAAAAAGTTAGTACAATCTCTAATCCCTTATATTTGTTAAAAAAATCTCTTAATAAAAGAGTCTAATATATATATATATATAGAAGAATGACATTCGATCCTGTATTCAGTAAAGTTGGAAATTACAAATACATGACTTACCCCATAGGGGTCACACAAAAATGAAACCATGAGGCTACTCTAAAGCAACCTACTGCAATTAGGGCTAGGTGCGGGCTCAATCCGGGTTAGTTTCTTCAAGGCCCGGGTTCGGCCCAGTGGTAGAATGACGGGCCAAGTTTTGTCGTTAAAAAATCAGAGCCCTGATAAAATCTGGTCCGAGTGAGTTATTTGCAAAGTCCGGTAAAGTCTAGACCGGTACCAACTGGGCCGACCCCTCCTGGGTTTAAGGTCCAAAATGAAATAAACCGAGAGACGTGGTCATGACGATGGCGAGAAGAGGCACAACGTGAGATTAGTGCGGCGATGTGAGAGTGAGAGTGAGGCTGAATTAGTGATTTGAGTGAGAGTGAGGTGAGGGCTGAGGGTGATGGAATTAGTTAGGTTTAGGCTTTAGGGTTATGTTCCAGTGTTTTGTTTCTATTTTATAACTTAAAGATTATTTACAAAAGCCAATTAGATAATGACACCTAAGGTCTCGGGTTTTCGAGTTTTTTTGTTTAAGGATTTGAAGACTCGGGTCCAGCCCGGATATAACAAAGCCTGACCTGTTTATCACATAACGATACACGAGCTCGGAAAAAAGCCTGGCCTGACCCGTCGGTCTAGTCCGGGTTTTGTTTCTTCCTCAGGCTTTTTGCCTAGCTCTAACTGCAATTACCATGTAACGAAGCACCTAAGAATAAAGATAAACAAAACCCAAAATTTGCTCGCAATCTAGCTTACTGGCTTGGATTCAACACTGACAGATTAGAAACCTAAAAAAACTAGTTCAAAAATCCTAAATAGACTAGGTCTAACCAAGGCTAGACCCAATCCGATAAACCTGCTTCACGAGAAGCAAAAATATGCAGCCATCGCCAACCACTGAACCTAGCAACCTCTTTGACGCCTGCACCACCAAACGTTCACCAGACGAGATAGAGAAGGGAGCCCCCTCCTTATCGACTGAGAACGAACCAAGTGCGCGCTTGTCTACATCTACCGTTGATCGACATCCTCTTCTTCCTCATCCCAAACTTAACAATCCGACCTCGCGCCCTCCCTTCACACAACTGACACAAGCCGAAAGAGATCAGAAAACTAGAAGAATCTGGTCCCATGCTCGAACCACAAGGAGTGATGAAGCCTCAACCGACGATGGCGTAAAGCGCGTCATCGGACAAGGGAGAGCTTGTTGTGTTTGTCTACTAGAGAGAGGCGGCTAAACTACAACATTTTAACATGATTTTTTTTTTCATAACATATAGTTAGTCACAAGAACTCAAATCACAACAACAATTAATAATAAGAAACCCTAGAGCATTCCTACGAACGTACAATGTCATTACCTCAACCGAAATTGTGCGAAAATAAAAATATGAATCACATTAACAAGTAAAGCAAGTCAAATTAGATCAACGGGATATCAAATTACAGTTTATATCAGAACTATTAATAAAAATAGGTCGGTCAATTTTCATTTCATATAATGTGCGCAATATTTGATTCTAAAATTTATCATTTCATATAATGTAGTAATTTTTGAAATGGTAAGTTTATAGTTGCGATTCATCTAGAATGAACTACACTTGGATTGAAAACGAAAAGAGAAGCCGAAGACTCAATTCCCTTTACTTCCCACTTCTACTGTGTGATCAACAAACATGGTACGGAACACATTTTAGAAGAACAAAAAAAACCGATCGCGTTCGCAAGGTTTGAGTGCCAAGGGGCAGTTTGGGAACTGTAAAAATGGTGACATGCAAGATGCATCACAAGTAAAAGGAAATTCTGAATTAAACATAATACAAACTCAGATCTCAGCATCTCTAACAGTATGTAAAACTACAATTATTTCTAGTTTAGAGGAAAATCATTATTTTTTGGCTCTAACAGATCATGTGAAACATTAGTTTATAAAAAGTGAGATGAGAGAGAAACATATCCTTTATATCCTGATCTATAGAATTCTCAAAATTTGTATATTCATCTAAAAATCTCTAAAAATTTATTGTTTGTCTTATATAATTCATTATATCTCCTCTAAAAAAAGAAAAAGTCATAAAATTAAAACATTAACATTAAATTTGAGGTTTAATCTAAATAAATATGTAATATTTATATAGATTTACATATTTATATAGATTCATAAATTATACCGAAAAAACACTTAATTTCGGACAATAGAATAGAAGAACTGTTGAAGTTGAGCTCATTTTATTTTAGAAATTTTGTGATTTCTTCGTCTATAATAGATAAATTATACATGACATGTTGGAGATGTTTTTATTGTTTCAACTTCAATCGGAGCTAAGTTAGGAGTAAAATAGTCATTTCAACCCTCTCATTTGGATCCCAGACTGTACGTGGCCAACGGCCACTGAAATCCAAAATCACCCCCAAAAAAAGTAAAGCTCCACCCCCAGGTTTACTCCACCTCCATCTTCATCTTCTGTATCCCACCTAAATTATTATCAAAAATAAAAAAACAGAGAAAAAGAATTATAATTCCATGAAAACCGAGAGAAAAAGAAAATGAAAAAGCTGACCTACAGGGGCCGGCTTTTAACTAAATTTAGTTGAATAGACAAAACCTACTTATTATCATTATCGTCTACTTGCGCAGCTGTTAAAATATGTCTGTGTAATACTACGTATTATTTTTGTAATGTTTATCTTACAGAAGCAAGAAGAAGAAAAAAAAGATTCCACAGAAAGAAGAAAGAGGAGTTGAGATTTATTTTATGTATAAAGAAAAAGGGAAAAACAAGTGCCTTAAGATCGACAAGCAGATCCCACCGAAATAAATTAATAACTTCTTGTTCACAGAATTCACCATATCCATCCCTGTTTCCTAGTGTCATATTATTTTTATTGTTCTCCTTTCATTTCTATCTCCGAGTAATTCTTTTGTTTTAGTGATCGGAGAGAGAGAGAAAGAGGAAGTTGAAAGAGAGAGAGGGTACTCTATGCTGGGGGACTTGGGGAGCTCCTCCGATGCCACCACCGCCACCGTAATGGCCGTAGAGCCTTACGTAGCTCACGAGGGCGGTGGCGGGGATGGTGGAGTTGGCTTGAACTCGGGGGAAGAGGAGAAGAGTAGTTATGGCAGAGTTGGTGGCGGTGGCGGTGAGGAGTTTGGTGATAGGAGCTTCGGTGGCAACCGGTGGCCTCGCCAGGAAACGTTGGCTCTGTTGAAGATTCGGTCTGATATGGACGTGGCGTTTCGTGATGCAAGTGTTAAAGGTCCATTATGGAATGAAGTTTCAAGGTCAGTAGCTAATTAACACTATTTGCTTTGCTTCAATTCCTGTTCTTTTTTTCTGTTGCTGGTGATTTCTTTGAGATGGTATTTGAGTTTATGTGGTTCAGAAGTTGAGATCCGGGAACTGAATTTTCAAAATTGTTTGCTTCTCCATTGTGTTTTGTTTGCTTATGATCTGTTTTCCATCCTCCACTCATCAGCTAATTAACTCTTTCTGCTAATTATTATCATTCTGGTAATGGGTAATAATTCAAGTTTTTCATTTCTTTGTTCTCTTTCAGTAATTCAGTCTTGAATTACAATCAACAAAATGGACTTCAAACCCATGGAGGTGAAATATGGTTTCAATTACTCAAATAGAATATTGAGCTGAATAAATTCCACAGTTAACATAAATGGTTTTCTTATTCGGTTGAATCACTACACAGAATAAGTTCTCCCAACTTGAGAGTCATGCATACAATATTTCCAGATAGTTATTTACTTACTGTCTTAACATCAATCAGTTTCTTGATTGATATGTAAATCTCATGAAATTACTGCTACCTCATATTAATTAATTTATCCTAATTTGCAAACTATAGTACTGTATTTTATGTGTGTGAATGCTTGTACATGACTTTGTTTTGGTTGCTGAACTGGGGATTTGGAGCTAGCTGGCCTGGCTAGGGTAAAAACAAAGAGAACTAATTAACATTGGTGTTGATTTAACTTGTATTTAATTTAGTTCAAACGTTTATTGTCATCAGGAAGCTAGCAGAGCTTGGCTTTCAACGAAGCGCCAAGAAATGCAAGGAGAAATTCGAGAACGTCTACAAGTATCACAGGAGAACAAAAGAAGGCCGAACTGGTAAATCCGACGGCAAGACCTATCGGTTCTTTGATCAATTACAAGCTCTCGAAAATCAACCTCCGACTCCGACCACGCCCAACTCTACTACCGCTCATCAACCAAGGTCGCAACCGACAATTGCAATGGCAGTGTCAAACCCCCCTCCTCTTCCTACAATTACTAGTACTGTTCCATCAGCCACACCACAAGGCATTGCAACACCAACAATCCTTAGCTCGTTATTCCCTCCTACAAACCCTATAATCTTCACACCATCGCCACAGCCTCTGCCGCAACAAAACCCTACCTCTCACCACCAGGCCACTACATTTGTCCCGTCTTCTACATTTCCGAGCATATCATCCACCGACCTCTTGTCGAATTCGACATCTTCGTCAACCTCATCCGACAATGAAATGGAAGGTCGTGCCAAGAAGAAGAGGAAATGGAAGGACTTCTTCGAGACCCTCATGAAGGAGGTTGTCCACAAGCAGGACGATCTCCAGAAGAGGTTCCTCGAAGCCATCGAGAAGCGCGAGCACGAGCGAATGGCCAGAGAAGAAGCTTGGAGAATGCAGGAGATGGCCCGCATTAACCGCGAACGTGAGATTCTCGCCCATGAACGCTCCATCGCCGCCGCCAAAGACGCCGCCGTCTTGTCTTTCTTGCAAAAAATAGCCGAACAACAGCAAAACCCCCAAGCCACACCCACTATTACTCCTAATAACCATTTTCTGACGTCACAACCGCCGCAGCCACACCCACCGCCAGCTCAGCAACCAGCTCATTCTCCACAACGGCAGCAGACTACACCACCACAACCACCAGCAGTGCAGATATCACAAGCGCAGATCACGAGTTTCGAGATTACTCTGAGAGCAAATGGCGAGGATAACGACAATAATAATATGGTAAGTCCTACTAGTACGCCGAGCTCATCGAGATGGCCGAGAGTGGAGGTACATTCACTTATCAAGCTAAGAACAAGTCTTGATTCAAAGTACCAAGAGAACAGCCCCAAGGGACCTCTCTGGGAGGAGATATCGGCAGGGATGAAGAAGCTCGGGTACAACCGGAGCGCGAAGAGGTGCAAGGAGAAGTGGGAGAATATCAACAAGTACTTCAAGAAGGTCAAGGAGAGCAACAAGAAGAGGCCCGAGGATTCCAAGACGTGTCCTTACTTCCACCTCCTCGACAGTTTGTACAAAGAGAGGAACAACAAGTACTTTGATCAGATGGGGAATAATAGTAACAACGATAACAATAATTCACCGAAGCCGGAGAACAATGCGGCGCCGATGATGGTGAGGCCGGAGCAGCAGTTGCAACCTCCGAGGGTGGAACCACAAACGGATCAAAACCATGAGGAGGAAGAGAGAGATGGTGACGAAGACGAGGACGAGGACGAAGACGAGGGCAACTATGAGATAGTGGCAAACAAAGGAGCTTCAGTTTCAGTGGGAGCAGCAGCAGCAGCAACAGCAACAGCTGAGTGAGTGAGTCGTGAAAAAAGGGCAAAGAAATTAAGAAAATTTGTTTCAAATTTCAAAGCGGATCAGATTTTGCAGAACAACCGGATCGGGTAAGTGGGGTGTGGAGTAAATTAGAATGAAAATACACACAGAAGTGGCAAGAAAGAAAACACACATGGTGGGGATCGAAGGGAAGGAAAAGAGTGGTCGGTGAGATCATATGCTCAGTAAAATTATATAATGTCTATTTTAAAATTTTATTTATTATTGTTCTACAATAATAAAATAAGGTAGCTATAGCCGTGAGAAAGAAATCTAGAGGTGTTCATTTCAACTTGTTCACAAAATAAACAAGTCGCTTTGTAAAAGTTTCTGCTTCTGCTTAGTTTTGTTCACGAAATATTATTGAGGGGATGTACATGTGTTGGTCTTTGTTTTGCCTCATTTTCTTCTCCACATTTGATTATTTTCCAAAATGGTGTGTTGATTACACAAAGTCATCAGAGTTCTGTTATAACTAGGGTACGTATGTAGTGCACGGAAGAGAGAGAGCTTAAAATGAGGGGACAATTAGGTCGAGTCGTTTGGAATGCACACACAGTACCAACGGGGGGCACATGGAGTGAAGGACAGCCCTTAGACAAGCATAGGGTAGGGACTACCAAAGGGAATCTTGATCCTTCTTTTGTGAGGAGAGCCTTGCAAATTCTGGGGGAGCCTTACAAATTACTGTGTCTGTGGTACTTGTCGTTTAAATGGCAGTGAATTCATGGATGTCAGTACCAGAAAAGGACGATGTCTGTTGTCCTTATTTATTTTACTTTAATATGCACTTGCTAATAGATGGACAGTATTGATACTGAAATTCTAGCGGTCTTGTACTAAAGCTGATTAGGTCCGGATAAAAAGTGAAAAAGTGTTGTCTCAAACTGCATTAAATCTTGATTTTAGTAATTGGTTTGACATTGGTATGAGCCAAATAGATACCGAATGTCTCGAACCGTCCCGAATCCTCTCAAATTTATAATTTTACTAGTTTTAAAGAAAAAAAAAGTATGTATTTATAATGAAGAATTAATCATCTTAAAGTGATGCAGTCGCCTAATTATATTAGTTTGTTGATTTATGTTAAGAAAAAGTGTTAAATATTGAAAAATATATAGTATAAAAGTGATTGTTTAATTTATAGATATAAAATCCTAACTTAAAACCTTATGTCCTGACGAATTTTTTGGTATCAGGAAGGTTTGGTACCAAGCCATAAAATCACACATTCCGTCCCGTACCGATACAAAAAAAATCAGGATCTGTATCGGTATAGATCAAATTTTGTACCGTCTCATACCGATCTCACCCCTACTCATTACTTTCAGTAGTCGCCACAATTCGAATGGTAACTCCCCCAAAGAAATAAAAGAATGAAAAACACGACTGACATGTACTTTTATAAATTAAATATCATCATCTAACTAAAAATAAGCCTTTTTAATCAATTTGCTACCATATCTCTTTCATTATATTTGTCAATTCGCTACCTTACCTTTTTTCTGCCATTTTGCTACCCTAAGTTTCATAAATTTGCCAAATTGCTAACCAACAGTCATATATGTCTTTTTCTGTTAGGTGTTCCGTCAATTTTTTTCCTGTTAGGTGTGCCTTTCACGTGAGAGAATTTTCATAATTTTGAATTAATATTGGGTTTTTTTAACAATTGAATTTGTCTCTTTAAATTCTGAACTTCATTAAGGAAAAATAAAATAATACATAGATTCCAATTATAACAAAAAAACACTCACGTAGTGAAAAATGATTATGGTTCACAAAGTTGTGCATTTGCTTAAAACCTAATAAACAAGTTATACAACATTAGTATGCATATTGTGATTTCGATGACTAAAAGTCAAAAATTAAAATTTGACCGTCAGATATTATCACTATGACGAAAGATGTCTGTGATAAAAAATTCAACTAGATCCGACAAAGTTAAGGGCTCAATCGAAACGGTCAACCCTGATCCATCGTTAGTTATGACACAGAAACACTCATATCTACCTCTATATTACGTATTTTTGGCAAACATTCTCCACGAAAAACACTCACGTAGATAAGACGCAACCGCCCATATAAAATTTTTTGTATATTTACCTTCCGACGATAGGGCTCCCCATAGGGAATAATAACGGTAAATATGGTTGACCGCTACTATCGAAACCAAGACGATACCCGAATTACGTGATTTTTTAACCATAGCCATATTTCACCATTTTTGAACACATCTTATTCATGAGCTTTTTGATAATTTTGCTTCTATGTAGAGCTGGTTCACAAAGTTATGCATTTACTTAAAACCTAATAAACAAGTTATATAACATTAGTATGCATATTATGATTCCGATGACTAAAAGTCAAAAATTAAAATTCGACCGTTAGTTAGGATCATTAAAAAGAAATATTTCTGTGGAAAAAATTCAGCTGGATCAGACAAAGTTAAGGGCTCGATCGAAACGGTCAACCCTGATCCATCGTCAGGTATCACACGGAAACGCTCATATCTACCTCTATATTACGTATTTTTGGCAAACCTTCTACACGAAAAACAATCACGTAGATGAGACGCAACCACTCATATAAAAATTTTAGGACATTTATCTTCTGACGATAGGGCTCCCCATAGGGAATACCAACGGTAAATATGGTTGACACCAGACGTTACCCAAATTACGTGATTTTTAAAACATAGTCGTATTTCACCATTCTAAGCACATCTTATTTCACGAGTTTTTTGATAATTTTGCTTCTATGTAGAGTTGGTTTATAAAGTTGTGCATTTGCTTAAAACCTAATAATAAATAAGTTTTACAACATTAGTATGCATATTGTGATTCCGATGACTAAAAGTCAAAAATTAAAATTCGACCGTCAGATATGATCATTATGACGAAAGATGTAAGTGGTAAAAAATTCAACTCGATCTGACAAAGTTAAGGGCTCGATTGAAACAGCCAACCTTGATCCATCGTCAGTTATCACACGAAAACACTCATATCTACCTCTATATTATGTATTTTTGTCAAACCTTGTACACGAAAAACACTCACGTAGATGAGACGCAACCACCCATATAAAAATTTTGAGACCTTTACTTTCCAACGATAGGGCTCCTCATAGGGAATAATAACGGTAAATAGGGTTGACCGTTACTATCGGCACCGAGACGTTACTCGAGTTACGTGATTTTTGAACCATAGTCGTATTTCACCATTCCGAACACATCTTATTTTTCGAGATTTTTGATAATTTTGCTTCCATAATTAAAGTCATTTTCCTTCCTACTACATAATTAAGTCCTTTTACTTCATGAGTTTTTTTACTGTTTTCCGGTCCGGTTTCTACGGACCCCAAATCGAAAACCGGACCAGACATACTCGGTTTGGTCTGGTTTTTGTTTTTCGGTTCTGTTTTTATTTCGGTCTAATTTTTTCAGTTTCAGTTCGGTTTTCTTTGGTTTTCGGTTTCAGATGGCCACCCCTGCTTGTATGCACATATGCCTAACTAACGTACTTCAGTAGCGCTTAGGCTGGCTAGAACCGTCAAACCCACCTAAACTAGAACCAATGACAGCAAGACAGTAGCACTGGCTGCAAGTAGAAGCAAACCGCTACCCGATCAGATCAGGGATGTGCCCACACGCGCAGCCCCAATACCGCTTCGTAGAACAACAATACAAAAACCAAAGTCATGCTAGTCCCACATCGAAGGGCAAGAGGAATCAGTCACACCTCCAGCTTATAAATAGTAATTGTCTATCTCCTCATTAACTACACATGTACTTCTCACCTACTGTAACTATGCCAACATCAATACTGACTTATGTATCATTGAGTCGAAGACCGCCTTTCGACTGTCTTGACCTCTAAGCAATGTCTTATGTTCTTATTTGACAGGTCAACAAGACAAACAGATACCGCTACTCACATATAGATATAGATGATTAGGCTATCCTATAATCCGCTGCTCACATTGGTGTCATATGTGGGAACATCTCAGAACAAAAGGTTTCTCACGTTCGTTTCCCATGGCTAATGACGAGAACAATATAGCTGGCCAATCACAACAGCAAGACGCTACTAACATGTCAAAAACGCTAGATTTTTCAAACACCAGCAACAGGAGGGGGCAACCGCGAGACACCATTACCAGTGTCTAACGCTATAATAACGACAACTTTGTGGCTAGTTCTTTTTTTGCTACCAATCTCGCTTTTCTTTCTTCGTGGAGATCTCTCATTAATAGCTTCAACTTTGTGGCTTGATGATCAGGAGGAGGCCTGTTGGTTGCAAGAAAAAGCAGAAAAGAAAGAGAAAATGCAAAAAGCGAATCCGCTATTGCAATCAAGGAGCGGTGGCAGTCATGCTAGTAGAGGGCGTCTAAGGATAGCTCATTTAGACGTGCCGCTTGTTACGGCTAAAGTAGCCTCACAATTTAACCCTGCAAAAGATTTTCAATTGTAGTATAATGAAGCAGAGATCGTTCGATGCCACGAATTGAGGGTATTTAATCTTGCACAAAAATGTCTACTGTTCCTATCGAACAGCAGACCAAAACACACCTAACTACCTAAGCTACTCGACTCAGTTATAAAATTTAACAGACCTATACTAGACACAAAGAGGACTGCACACAAAATTTGAGAGGATTTGGAGTTGAATTACTATATTAAATAAATCATGAAAAATAGAGAACAGAATACGAAAACTAGAATGATATAGAGTTGAGAAATAAGATAAAGATGAGGTTACCGACTTTGGAAATTCACCACAGAATATGCTACAAAACAATGTAACATAACCAAGATTTCAATTACCAAGTCATGAAAAGGTTCAATCAAGAATAAACCGTGAATGCATTGCGTAAATTCTTAATACTTCTCTTAAATACTTAAATCAAGATGACGCACCATTACCAAAGCTTTTAGAATAATCGATCAAGATATATGACACCTATCCTATCAACATATTATCCTAAGCATTAAGAAAATCTGTGGAAATTTGATTGAACAAGGGTGCAAAACTAGTGTGGAACACCTACCTAGCATGCAAGTCTCTTTAGATGGTTTCACCTATTGTTCATAGCTTTTACTACTTTTAGGAGATTAAACAACCTAATTCTAGCCCTAATTACAAGTTCAAAATATTCATAGCTACATTACTTAGGGATGAAAGTAAAGATGAAGATGATGAGATAGAAGATCTTACTTTGGCTCCCCATACTAATGAATTGAACATTGATGATTGTGATGATATTCATGGTGTTAGTGAATATGATGAAAAAGATTGAAGTGTATCTTTTTAATTAAGTTATTAGACCTTTATTTTAATGTCATTAGAACCTTGTTTTTAAACCTTGTGAAGTACTAATTGAAGATGAATTTATGGTTGTAATAACAATTAAATATATTTTGTTATATATTGAGATTATATATAATGTATTTATTTAATATTTGTTGGAAAGGCGGTCGCCCCGTCGCTTTGAGGCTTTCGCTTTGCAAGGCTTCCACAATTCGCCTTCACTTTCGTTTTCGCCTTTGAAAACATTGGCAGTGACCTTGCTGCCTTCCCAGGTCTTGTGAGCCGAAAATTGTAGCTATACAAAGTCGGCTGACTGTTTCTACCGAGAGCATTGCTTATTTTGCTTAACTGAGAGTTTTCTTCAACTTTTCTCAACTCTAACCTACACACACACAAAACAAACCAGAAACAAAAAAGAACACAAAAGATAAAGAAGGTTGGGTTGTCTCCCAACAAGCGCTGATTTAGCGTCCTTAGCCAGACAAAGTTTCTTCTTTAGTCCATGGAGGGTGGTGCATTGTAGAGGTGCTCTTCCTCTACATTGTACTCTTGAAAGGCCTCATAATTTGGTTGAGACGGTGTCCATTCATTGCCACTCTTCTCACTACGAATCTGCACAGCTCCATGAGGAAATGTGTTAGTAACAATGAAAGGATCAACCTAACGAGAACGAAGTTTACCTGAAAATAACTTAAGTCGTGAAAGGAAAAGCAAGACTCTTTGTCCCACATTAAAAGTTTTTCCACGAATTATCTAATCATGGAAAGCTTTAGTTTTCTCTTTGTAAATTCGTGCACTCTCATATGCATCATTCCGTAATTCTTCCAACTCACTAATTTGAAACTTGTGATGTAGTCCAGCCTTGTAAATGTTCATATTGAACTCATTCACATCCCAATATGTCCTATGTTCGAGCTCAACTGGCAGATGGCATGCCTTGCCATATACTATCCGGAAAGGAAACATCCCAATGGGTGCCTTGTATGCAGTTCTATATGCCAAAAGTGCATCATCAAGACATTGATCCTTCCTGTTTGGGTTGGCAGTTCTCTCTAAAATCTTCTTAATCTCACAATTTGAAACTTCTGCTTGTCCATTCGTTTGAGGATGATAAGGTGTAGAACCTTATGTGTAATATTGTACTTCCGTAGCAGAGCTGCAATTGATTTGTTGCAAAAATGTGTTCCCCCTTCACTTATTATAGCTCTTGGCATTCCAAATCTAGAAAAAATGTTAGACTAAAGAAAATCTGCAACAACTCGTGAATCATTAGTACGGGTGACCTTTGCTTCCACCCATTTCGACACATAATCTACAACAAGAAGTATATAAATAAAACCTTGAGATAAAAGAAAAGGTTTGCATCTCTTCTTAGCTTATCTCTCTTAGCATGTGAAAAAGTATTTGGCATTTGATTAGAGACTAAATAATTCACAATCTCAGCATACCAGGGAGTACTTACCTCAAGACCAAAGAGTTGCTCGTCTGGGAAGGTCTCAATTAAAGGAATGGCATCCTTGTCATGCACTACGCGACTTAAATGATCCCAAACATTCTCACTTCCTTTCTTATCCTTTATTTCAACATCAAATTCTTGGAGAAGGAAAATCCATCAGATCAGTCTTAGTTTTGCATCTTTTTTGAGAATAAATGCTTCAAGCTGCATGATCAATATAAATCACAACTTTAGTTTGAAGTAAATATGATCTAAAATTTTCAAGGGTAAAAACAATAGCTAATAATTCTTTTTTTGTAGTAGAGTAATTCAATTGAGCATCAGTCAATGTCCGAGAGGCATAGTAGATGACATATGGTTTTTGACTTTTCTTTGGCCAAGAACCACGCTTATGACATAGTCTGAAGTATGATACATGAGCTCAAATAGTAAGGACCAATCCGGAGGTTGCATTATGGGAGTAGTAGTCAACAATATCTTCAACTTCTCGAAGGCAACCTTGCACTCATCATCAAACATAAAGGGGATGTCTTTCTAGAGTAGGTTAGTAAGGGGCCTTGCAATCCTTGAAAAGTCTTCAATAAATCTTTTGTAAAATCCTGCATGATCAAGAAAAGAACGAATCTCTCTCACAGATGTGGGAGGTGGTAAGTAGCGTACTAAATCCACACTACCAGAATAATTGTTATAGCCGACGAAAAAAAATAAACAGGCCGATGAAAATTTTTTTCGTCGGCTAAAGTCTATTTTAGCCGACGAAAATAATATCATCGGCTAAGTTAGTTTTTTGTCGGCTAAAGTGGACTTTTAGCCTATGAAATGTTGTGTCGTCGGCTAAAATGGTTTTTTTTCGTTGGCTATAGTTCACAGACTTTAGCTGACGAAATTTTTAAAGTTTAGCCGACGATATATATAATTTCGTCAGCTAAAAGTCCTTATATTTCCAGATCTAGACAGGAGCTGATGTGAAAGAAAAAACGGGAGAAAAAGTTTGGGGGTTGGCGAAATTGTTGGGTGTTGTCGAAATCTGTCCGAAATTAGTTTGTGGCGCTATATATAGGTATGCATATGTGTATATATCTTGTTTTTGAGTTGATTTAAGAGTTTTATTTTCATTTTGCATTGATTTTTTTAGTTTTAATTAGAGTTGATTATATTGGATTTTGAGGGTGATTGAGATTATCGATTTGGGTTTGATAATATATATGAAGTTGTTGTTATATATATATATGTATGTATATATATATATATATTAATTTGATTATATTAATTAGTAATTATTATATATATATATATGCATGTATATATATATTAATTAATTGTATGTTAACTGTAGATAAAATATTGAATGATTTGTAAATTTAATTAGCGTTTATACATATATATTTTGTTATCTTCTCAGGATATGGATAAGAGTTGGATTTCGCTTCCAAAATGGGACAAAAGATATGGTAAAGGAGTTATTAGTTTTATTGAATATGTGATGGATAATGCTAAAGGGAATACAATTTTCTATTGTCCGTGCACTAAATGTCAGTGTCGCAGCGATATGCATCGATTTGCAATTGACAAGATTTGGCAGCACCTTAAAAGAAATGAGTTTTGGGAGAAGTACACATGTTGGATATATCACGGTGAAACATCATCAGGGGTGCGCATGATCATGGGCAATTTTCTGAGACGGGCAGTATATCGAACGATCCAACAACGGCCTTCATCAACGATATTTTTCCTTATGAGAGCGGTGTATGCTCTGAAAGACCGTATATGTCTGAGCCGGTGCAGCCCTTCCCTAGAGTTGTCTACACTGCTGATATTGACAGGTACAACAAACTACTTGCTTTCTAACAGACCCCTATGTACCCCGGTTGTCAGAAGACGGTTCTTGAAAGTGTGATGGACGTTATGAAGATTAAAGTTGAGACAAAATCGACTGTGAAGGCTGTTGATGTCTATCTATAGTACACTGGTTCGATGCTGCCTCACGGTCATCATCTTCCTACCACTCATCATCTTCCCACTGGTTCAATCCTTTTAGCAACATGAGTCTTCAATACAGTGTATGGCCGGTGATTTTGGTACCATACAACCTTCCTCTATGGATGTGCATGAAGAAGGAATACAATATGTTGAGTTTGTTGATTCTAGGACCCGGTTATCCAGAGAAGTGTCTCGATGTGTATTTGAGACCCTTGATTGAAGAGCTTAAGTTTTTTTGGGACGTTGGTCATCCCACTTATGATAAGTTCATGCACGAGATGTTCCAGATGCATGCTATGGTTGTTGGTACCATTAGTGATTTTCCTGCCCGTGGGATGTTGTCGGGCAACGTTGTTAAGGGATACAAGGCTTGTCCAGAGTGCCTAAGCGATGAGAGGAGCAGTAGTCATTGCAACAAGATATGCAGATTGGGTCACCGTACTCTCCTTCCGTATGATCACGAATGGCAGATCGAAGACAAGGCATTTGATGGGACTGTAGAACTAGGTCTGCCTCCTAGAAGATGGATGGGGGAAGAAATTTTAGCAGTGCTTAATGAGTATGATTTTGGGCAGCTCAGCAATCATCCCAATATAGTGGCGGCAATACCTGACAGACCCGACAGGTATAAATTTTGGACACATAAGAGCATATTCTGGGAACTCCATACTGGAGTATGTTGTTGATCACGCACTACCTAGATGTGATGCACATAGAAAAGAATGTGTGTGACAGTGTGATGGGAACAGTACTGAACTTGGAGGGAAAGACGAAAGACAGTCCGAAGGCACACATTGATCTTAAAAAATGGAGATACGAAGACATTTGTGGTTGAAAGAAGGGAAGAAAAAAATGCCTCAAGCTCCGTACACCGTGAAGCCTGACCAGAAGAACGTAATTTTCAGGTGGTTGAGTTATGTGAAGTATCCTTCCAGCTACGCAGGAAATATAGCCCGGTGTGTAAACATTCGGGAGAATAAAATGTACGGGTTAAAGAGTCATGACTGTCATATTCTGCTACAACGTCTCTTCCCTATTTTCATTCTACCGTTCCTTCCCCGTCAGGTGGTGGAGCCGTTAGTAGGGTTGTCAAGATTCTTCCAGAAATTATGCACAAGGGAAGTGAGAAAATCTGATCTCCAAGAAATGCAGCAGGACATTATTTACATCATGTGTAAATTTGAGAGAATATTTCCTCCAAATTTTTTTGACATCATGCCGCACCTGATGATCCATCTTCCCGAGCAATTGTTGCGTACCGGTCCAGTACACTATACTTGGATGTATCCTATGGAAAGGTATGTTTTTTACACCTCATGTTTTTATTGTATACATGTTCAATGTATAATCGTAACATATTACAACAAATTTATTTATATGTAGACAACTTGGAGACTACAAAGCTTATGTGGCTAACAAATCCGCGCCTGAAGGATGTATAGCTGAAGCATATATTACGCACGAGTGCGTCACCTACATGAAGTTATATCTAGGAGCGTTGAAGGAAACTCCACAAACCATACCGGTAGATGTACCGAAGTTTAACCTTTCCATAGTCTCTAATGATGTTGAAGTTTATGGAATTTTACCAGAGTCCTACAAGTTGAGCTAGTCATAGCACATTGGTGGGTATTGATTAACTGTCCAGAAGTTGAATACTGGAAAGACATCCATTTATATTGTCCAGACATTCAAGGTGATCTCGACTATCACAACAAGGAGTTCGCGAACTATTTTGGCGGCTGGGTATGCAATTCTTTGTTTTGTTCATAACTCATTCATTGCATAATTATTTATATTTACAATACATTGAATATTTGGTTGCAGATGAACCATATTCAATTCGATGGTCACCCAAATTGGTTGCACGAACTAAGACTTCTAGCGATGAAGCTGATAATGTCAAGAGTTTATCCGATGTGCAAGGTGAATGGCTTGCAATTTATATGTGAACAGAGAGACAACAGACGGAGAACACAGAATTCTGGGTTGATGGCGCATGGTGAGCGGAATGAAGTTGATTATTACGGAGTTCTTGATTCAGTGGTCGAACTCGTTTATGGGCAAAGCATGACCGTGTACTTCTTCAAGTGTAAATGGTTTGATACGAGAAGCCCACAGAGCATGAAGATTTATCAGTATAGGATTTTATCGGTGAACACTGCTACAAGCAGTTACGAAGATGACCCGTTCGTTTTTGCGACATCGGTGAAACAAGTGTTTTATCTTGATGACCTTGTCAAGGGTGACGCGTGGAAAGTCGTCAACCTTGTGCACCCTCGAAACATTTACCGGGCGGCTACACTTGGAAAGGCCGAAGACGAGGAAGAAGATGTTGCGTATCAAGAGCCTAGTGCAATAGGTATTCCTGACTCCTCTACAATTCGCCTTAATAATTTTAAAGCGGGTCGTTCGGTTCGAATTCGTTATTTAGACGGTCGGTTTATTGATGTGGATCCAAATCAAGAAACAGACGATGACTCTTGTGATGTAGAAATGCATAGATTGCCAGAAATTAATTCTGATACTGAAGAAGACTCATCGGATGATTCCGATTACGAGCCTTCTTAGTTTGAATTTGTAATACAAATTGATGTGTGTTTTATATGCTACAAGCTGTTGAATTCATAATGTATCTTAATGTTGGTTATATATGCAGGAAATTGGTATGTCTACGGTTAAACCACCTGTTTTTTTATCTATTTTACAGTTTTAGCCGACGAAATATGTTGTATTTCGTCGGCTAAAACTATCTTAGCCGACGAATACCCTAATTTTCCGTCGGCTAAACTATAAACCCTAAACCCTATAATATAGCCGACGAATACCCAAATTATTCGTCGGCTAAAGTTAAATGAATAAAATCACGTAATTCCGATAAGTTTCGGTGTTAATACTTGCGGTCATTGCATTTTTTCATTCTTTCTCCATAGAGGACGCCTTATCTCTGATGGTTATTTTTCTTATAATTTTCATACCACTAGTTGCGTCTCCTCTATTTGAAACTATTTGTAGTTAAAGGTCCAGACAGAATACGTAATTTAGGCAGTCAAATCACCGTTTGTTTGTGTTTCGGGGTTTGACTAACGGGATTGACCGTGCGGATCGAGTCCTTAAGTTTGTCCGATGATACTAAAAATTTACTCCCACACATGTTTCAACATAACGATGATATCTGACGGTCAGATTTTCGTTGAATACTGATAAAACATATAAATTGGACATGAATTTACTAAATAATTATAAAAAGTACTTTAGCCGACGAAATTTTAGTAATTTCGTCGGCTAAAGTGGGACTATAGACGATGAAATTACTAAGTTTTAGCGACGAATTTTTTATTTCGTCGGCTATACTTCTTCCTATATATTCGGACCCAGCGACAGAACCCTATTTTTCTCCACATTTTCTTCTCGGCCGCACAGCTTTTCTCACTCTCCTCTCGATTTTCTTTCACTTTTTTCAACTCCTTCCGGCCTCCACTCCGCCTCCCCCACCTCCCAAACAATTAAGGTATGCAATTTCATGTTTATATTGAATTATAGAACTATTTTCAATTATTTTCAATATATTGAATTATATGATAATTAGGGTATGTGATAATGTTGTTTGTGATAATATTGTTGGTAATAATGTTGAATTATATTGAATTATTTCCATTGATTGGTATACTTTAATAAATTTGGGTATATTATTGAAATTGGTAATTTTTAATATATTTGGTATATTTAGTATATTTAGTCAATTTGGTATATTTAGTAAATTGGGTATATTAAGTAAATTGGTAATTTTTAATATATTTGGGTATATTTAGTCAATTTGGTATATATAGTATATTTAGTCAATTTGGTATATTTAGTAAATTGGGTATATTAAAATATTAATTGGTATATTTAATATATTTGTGATAATGTTGTTAATTTTTTATAATGCTATATATTTAACAAAATATTAATTATATTATTTAGGATGAAAGGATTATTTAGTAAATCAAAGAGTTCGAAGGGCCAAAGGGGTGAATCGTTTGAGGGAACGTCTAGCAACCCTCGGGCATCGTTTCAGGGCCCAAAGACGGCCCGACGGGAGTCTCTTCTAGAGCCGACACAGAGACAGCTAGGGGCCACACATTCCTCTAGGCAGTCGGACGCCTCTCGCTCCTCCAAGCAGCTGGATGCCCCTCGCTCCTCCAGGCAGCCGAGCGTCCCTCACTCCTCAAGGCAGCTTTGGCCTCTGGGCCCTACTATTTCGGAGGGTGGGTCTTCAGGGGTACATATGCCGCCACCTCTTCTCTAGCTACCTTTCGCGGTTGATACCAGCATTACCTGGAGTCGATGACTCAGGGGCGCCGATTTATCCACTACCCCCGCAGGTGACCCCATCAGCGGCATACCTGTTCGTGCCGTTGGTACGGATTTAATTTCTGCGAGGGTATCATCAACGGCGACAGAGTCGGAATCCGTCGCATCCGCTCCAACGCCCTCAGGTAATGATTATATAAATAATTTGTTATGTTATAATGTTATAATAAAAATAATTTATTAATAATCAATTTATGATAGGCACCGTCGGAGCTAAGCCGACAAGGAAGAAGAGAGGTCCCGTCACAGGGAAGGCTCTCGAGAAGACAGTGAGTACCTCGGGAAGGATCGTCATTGATACTGACGAGGATGAGAACATAGTATCGGGCGGCAAGATGAGGAACTATCATGTCGGTTCTGGACCGTTGGCATCGTTGATGGAGGAGGCGGCCAGGGAACATCCAGAGGTCAACCGGTACGTCTATACGTACGAGAAGGCATATCCTGACGCCCAGGAGGATATTGTAAATCGTTTTACGTTTTAAAATTTAGTAAATTATATATATATATATATATATATATATATATATATATATATATTTCAAAATGTTAATTAATTATTTTTTCCTATCAAATTAGGCGAGGGTGAGGCAGGCTAGTGACGGGTGATGGCTGCTATAGTCAGGGAGACATGGTCTGACACGTAAGAGGAAGACATGTCCGAAGCCATGTCCCGGATCGACACTTCGGATCTCAGCGTTGGGGGTTGGGACGAGGATCATGGGCATAACATTCCCACAGCGAGGAAATAACTTCTACTGCTGGGATCTAGGAAAGAAGGGCGAGGGGGTACTGAAGACCATTTCCAGATTTCAGAAAAAAAAAAGGAGCCTCGACCAGCAGCAGAACGACTCAGCTAGAGGCGAAAGTTCAGATGTTACGGGAACAGCAAGCCGCCCACACAGCATATACTGCCGCTTTACAGGAGTATAATGCAGCAGTATATGCCAACCAGCAGGCACAGCAGTAGCAGATGTTCCAGTACATGCAAGATTTTTCAGCTGCATAGCTTCACGGACATCCGCCTCCACCCATGCCTACGCCTATTCCTTTATCTCAACCGCCGCAACCTCCCCAGCAACCTCCTCTTGGCGCGGATATAGATTTAGACGATATCGACTTTATTTAGTTTTTTAGGTTTATGAACAATTTATAAATTAAAAATTTAATGCAAAATGTTTATGCTACTTTTGATGGTGTTTGTTGTTGGTTATCAAATTGCTTGTGTAATTTGCAGCTTGCTTGGATGGTAATTTAGAAATTTTGTAGTTTTTTTAGTATAAAAAATACTATTGCCGACGAAATTTACCATAATTCGTCGGCTATAGTAATTTTTTTTTCAACGTTTAGCGACGAAATATGGTAAATTTCGTCGGCTATAGGCCTATAGTTGTAGTTAAGCCGACGAAATGTACTATATTTCGTCGGCTTTACTCCTTTTATTTTTTAACTTTTTAAAATATTTAGCTGATGAAATGTATTATATTTCGTCGGCTAAAGTATTTTAAGTTGGCCGACGAAATATTAATATTTCGTCGGCCAAAGTCTTATGTTTAAACCGACGACAATATATTTCATCGGCTAAAGTGAGAGTTTGGCCGATGATTTTTTTGAAATTATGTCGTCGGCTATAGTGTAACACTTAGCCGACGACGGCTTTTATTTCGTCGGCTAAAGTTATAGCCGACGAGTCTTTGCCGACGACTTCATAGCCGACGACAAGTCATCCGCTATGAGCTTAGCCGATGAATTTGATGAACAGGCTGACGAAAATTTTTCGTCGGCTAAAGTGTTTATCATGGTAGTGCCACCTTAGCTTTATCTACTTCAATTCCCCTAGAGGACACAATATGCCCTAACATAATTCCTTGTTTCACCATGAAGTGTTTTTTCCCAATTTAAAACCAAGTTAGTTTCAATGTAACGCTTTAAAATCAAAGATAGGTTTTCAAGGCATTCAACAAAAGTCATTCCAAACACACTAAAATTATCCATGAAAATTTCTATGATTTTCTTAATGTACTAAAAAAAGAGGCCTATTGCCGCATCCCGGGACTATTTCCAGCCCCGGAACAAGACGGTAACCGCCGTGATCCCGGTTTAAAGACAAATCAATACGTCATTGGACGTATTAATAACCCTCCGGATCGAAACCACAAGGCTATCAATGAAATAATCAGCACACAAATGACATGAATGTCAAATATGAAATGACAAATATGCAGAATAACATCCAATTATTTTACAAGCGGAAGGTAGCAAATGAAAATACCCGAGACAAATATAATACAAGGAAAAAGGTCTCGAAATAACAAGCCCGAATGATGTCTCAAAGTACGCAACAGATTATTAAAAACACCAAATGCGGAAATCATAAGATATGGAGCCCACACCAGAACGGGTGTCCCCGAAAGTAGAAGTGCACGATGACTGACGTCGCTCCACGAGCTCCTAGTCTAGCTCCTCCAAAAATGGGTGCTGAAGACCTGAAAAGATGTAGGGGTGAGCAACTCGTCCTGGCTAACCCAAATGGGGCCAAAAGCCAACCAAGTCAGGGTTTAAAACCCATGAGAAAACATATAGTTTACATATGTACATATACGTATAGAAATACGTTCAGGGCATTTAAAAAAACATATGTAATAGCCACGCATGCAAAGCTCGAGTAAAACATGTTGACCACACATGAAAGAACTCTCAGGATCCACGTGGCCGAAATCCCGGGTTTGTCTTCACAGCAAACCGGGGCCAACAACCTATGCGTCTATAAACGAATAGTTGCGAGAGCGTCCATTTACAGCTAATGCCCAACTAATCTCTCGTAACAGTACACCGCACTTACGTCTCACTTAACTCTGTGCGAGACGAGCGTAATTGGGATAATTAAAATAAACAGGGCATTGCCCCTCCGGAGGTTCACGGTCATCGACACCGTGGAAGCGTAGTCTAAATACTAGGTCCCGTCTCTCTCAGGCCAAGCACCGGAAATCAGGACAACGATACTACTCTTTTGATCCAAACACACACACTCACACCAAATGTTGTGGTCATATCTTAAAATAATGCAGCTATACTTTTATATGTAAGTAAAGAAAAACCACCAACCTGGAATGGTTTTGGCTCACCCATTGGGCGTGCCCCCTACTACCTGATATGTTGATATAGCTGGCTGAGCTCCAACTCCTGGTCCTCCTGAAGCCAACGTCGATGTACTCCCGAGTCTGTGGGTGAGCTAACAATGACATAGTCAGGTATATGTAATTCGAAGATCTATTATCTACGATTACGACTTGATAAACATTTTTTGTTTATCTTTCCGACATTAGAGTTTAACTTATTTGACACTCCAATTCTCGAACCGGCGAGAATTCAAGATTATTACTTATTCAATACTTACGTTGTTTTGTCACGTTTTTAAATCAAAAACCTTTAAAACATTTAACCGTAGTGATCGAAAACGTAAAAGTAAGTGTTCTACGGTAAAAATCAAAAGTCAACTTTGAAATAGTGAAAGTCAACGATCAATAGCAAAGTCAACGGTCAACCGGTGAATAGTGAAAATCAACGGTCAAAAGTCAACCAGTGAATAGTAAAATTCAACGGTCAAAAGTCAACCAGTGAATAATGAAAATCAACGGTCAAAAGTCAACTAGTAAATAGTGAAAGTCAATGGTCAAAAGTCAATCAGTGAATAGAAAAAGTAAAACAGTAAAGGTAACTGTAAAATAGTAAATGTAATTAGTAAATCTGCCAGGGGTAATTTGGTAACTTTACCCTCTCGGTAAATGTAATTTTTACCGCGTCGGTTTCCGACCGATTGTGTCGCCAGAAAAGCTTCCGTTTTCTGACCAAATCGAGTCCCTAGGCTTCTCGTTTCTCTTTCTACACATCCTAGGCTATTCAACAACACCAAAATCACAACAAAAGATCGAGTTTTTACCTTGAACCTTCCTCCTCTGTTTTTTCGACAGACCTCCTCCTCCTTCCTCCTTGCTCATAGTCAGCTTTTGATGGCACCTAGGAGCTTCCTTGCTCCTCAAATGTACTAGATCGGATCGTCCTCCTTTGCACAGTGCTCTCGGGTCTTCCTCCCTTTGCTTGGCGTCGCTGGTGGCCTGAGTGAGGTCGTCGGGGCAGTGTGAGGTCGATGGCGGTGGCGGTGAGGGTCGACGCGCGCCTCGGAGGAGCAGCTGAGCTGCTGGGTCGAGAAGAGGAGGGAAAGAGTTTTCTCTCGAAGAGGAAAGAAACAGAAGAGGAAATAGGGAGAAAGAAAGAAAGAAGAAAAAGAGGAAAGGTGGAGAGAAAAGGGGAAGAAGATAAAAAGATAAGGAGATAGTCGGTTTTTAAAGAAAAATAGACGGTCATGATTCGATGATCGAATCAAAGGCCACGATTCAATCACACTTTCAAAATAATTTCCAAACCAATTTCATTTTCGAAAACTCATTTAAAAACAACCGAACGTCCAATTAAATCGTAAAAGTTGTACGAAAAAATACGTGAAGTGCCAGAAAATATTCCGTAAATACTTTCACGCATGTGGCGACGTGTGTCCTAACGTAAAAACGTTAGAAAAAAATTTACGACGTACTGAAAAGTAATCGGAATTAAACCTTAAATGTGTCAGAAAGTTAAATAAAATTATCGGGGCCTCACACTCTACCCCCCCCCTTAAATTGAATTTTGTCCTCGAAATTTACCTGACATCAGAAGAGGTGTGGATGAGCCTGCCACATGACTGACTCAAGCTCCCAAGTAGCCTCTTCCTCACTATGATGATCCCACTGCACTTTTACAACTGGAACCTCAAGGTTCCTGAGCTTCCTCACACTACAATCCAAGATGCGGTACGGTCTCTCCTCGTAAGAAGTATCACTGCGCAGCTGTACATCTGTCCAAACAATATTATGTGGGGCTCCTGGTGGGCTTTTCGGTAATTGTGAGACGTGGAACACGTCATGTATTTGCTGCAGTCGTGGTGGCAGGTGAATCCGATATGCAATTGATCCAACTCTCTGAGCTATCTGGAAGGGCCCTACAAACCTTGGGGCCAACTTCTCCTTAACCCCAAATCGTCTAACTCCCTTGCGGGGACTGGCTTTCAAGTACACAAAGTCTCTCACTACAAACTCAAGGGGTGTTCGGCGTGTATCTGCATATGACTTGCTCCTACTCTGGGCTGCCCTAAGCCTCTCCTGGACAATTGGAAGTTTTTCTGAAGTCTCCTGTATCACATCAGGACCAAGTAAAACCTTGTCCTCTCTGTCCAACCAACACGTAGGGGACCTACATGGTCGACCATAAAGTGTCTCAAATGGAGCCATATCAATGCTATGGTGGTAGCTATTATTATAAGCAAATTCTACAAGTGACAGGCACTCATGCCACTTTTCACCAAAATCAACTATGCATGCTCGAAGCATGTCCTCCAAGGTACAAATCGTACGCTCGAATTATCTATCTGTCTGAGGATGATAAGCTGAACTCAAATGTAACTCAGTGCCCAACTCTTTCCGTAATGACTTCCAGAGCTTGGAAGTGAAACGTGGGTCACAGTCTGAGATAATGCTCTTTGGTATCCCATGAAGTCTGATCACCTCACTAATATACAAATCTACGAAATACTAAGTAGGTGAGTTCATCTTGACAGAGAAAGTGTGCAGATTTCGTCAATCTATCAACTATCACCCATATCCCATCATGACCTTCCCGTGACCGGGGTAGGCCGGTGACGAAATCCATGGTGATATGGTCTCACTTCCACTGTAGAACTGCTAAAGGCTTAAGAAGTCCTGCTGGATGCCTGTTCTCTGCCTTTACTTGTTTGCACACATCACATCTAGCTACATACTCCCCAATTCTTTGTTTCATGCCTTTCCATCAAAACTGACTCTTCATGTCCTGATACATCTTTGTAGTTCCAGGATGCATGGTGAAACTAGTCCGGTGTGACTCATCCAACACAAGTCTCTGGATGTAATCATCACTAGGGACAAAGACACGTCCCTTATCTCTGATAAGTCCATAACCACTGACACTCCACTTGCTATCGGCTTCAACTGAATAAACCTGGGCTCGAAGCAAGTGACTCTCTGGATCATTCCACTGGCACTCTCCCACCTGCTGAAGGATGTGGGGCCTAATGACACACTATCCAAGAATCCATAAGAATCCCCGAACCTCATATCCAAATCATAGTCCACCAGCGTCTCCAAAGCCTCCATGCGAGAGAGAAAAATAGTCGCAAGCTCATACCTCGGCTTTCTGCTCAAAGCATCAGCAACAACATTTCCTTTGCCTGGATGGTATCGTAGAGTGAACTCATAATCTGTAAGATACTTCATCCATTTTCGCTGTCGTAGATTAAGATCACATTGAGTGAAGATGTATTGTAGAGAGATTTCTTATTCTTGTTGTCATGAAGGAGTCTCAGACCCCTTCTCTTCTTTGGAGATTTGCCGGTTTTAATGATGCTCAAGTCACCATCATTAGCCATGGCCATTCCAAGGTCCTCCGGATTGAATGGCTGAAGAACCATAGCCAAGGGGTGCTTTTGACACTTGCCACTTCCCTGCTCTTTTTCCTCGCGCCCTTGTCTGACTCTGAAGACCTTTGTAGGGGACGAGAAAGGCGGAACCTCCCGAATCAGCATTGAGCTCATTTCCTATGGTATTGGGGCTTACATAGTTGGAGGTAAGGCTGGGCATAGGACGGGATTCAGCGACTCTCGTCATGTCCCGATAATATATTTTCAGAATGGGATGAGACGGGATTGCCTTTTTAGAAATATATCTCGTACGAGACAATCCCGTTTGGTACCAGGACAGGATCGGGATCCCGTCATAATAGAAAAAGAAAATAAAAAAATAGAGAAAACTTGATCCTAAATTCTATTTTTGCCTATTTTATTTCAGAGAATATTGGTATTGATTATTATTTTCTATCTTGATCTCCAAAATTCATGGATAAATTGAAATAAGTTAGAGTGTGATTAACTAGCCTAACAATATAAATATACTTATGCCCAACAAAATCACCCATCGCCACCATAAAGTCATTATCTAAAAAATCTAAACATTATTTAATCTTCTTATTGATATTTTTTCCCTCTAGCCACTAACAGTTACATACATTCGAATTTGGAGAGACAATTGCGATCAATTGCAAGTGTGTTTGTATATATTCGAATTTGGTAGATAAGAGTAAGTGGGAGGCGTCGAGTTTGTGAGTGTGTTTGAGTTTAGGTTTAGGTTTTGGAAATCCCATTGAGTATGAAGTTCATTGTAAGATCATACATCCTAACAAATTAACTTTTATAATCAGATATAAAAATACATTTTAAACTTTCAGAATGGTCCAGTCCCGTTTCTAAACTATCGGGACGGGAAGGTACCTCTATTTTTAAACTTTATCCCATCTCGTCCCGCCAATTTTCAGTACGGGATCGGAACAGGATCGAGATTCCTATACGAAGTGTCCACCCCTAGTTGGAGGCACCAAAAGTGTTGGCTGCATGTTGGCTTTGAAGATCATAGGAGGCGCTAGGGTCGGTGTTGCTTCTAACCATGCCTGTGCTTGTTCTTCAGCCTCACAGGGACACGCCAACCCGTAATGGTTAATCATCATGCAATGCCTGCAGTGGCCCTGGAGACTTTCGTACCGGTATTAGACTAGCAGGACGTCCTCTAGTGAAACCATAATTCTTGTTTCCAGGTGCACCAGTTGATCCAGAGGCAGCGTCAGCTAGACACGAACTCTTCCTTGCCTGATTCCACCCTCAGCAACTTGCAGGACTAGTTCGATGGTCTCACTTACAACCCTTTCCATCGCCGGCGTGGTTAGGGACGTAGGGATTTTTGGATTTCCACCCAAATCCGTACAAAATTCAGGGGGATGACCAATATATCCGAGAAACCATCATAATCATTCAACAAGATCATGGCTCGTTGTAACGCCCAAGGTCCACCACGTTTAACCCGGCTCAGGTCCTGAATACTGGAAAAGGTGAACATGAATCAATCACTACCCCTCTGTTGAACCTCCACATCAAACGAACTGCACCGCGGAACAAATCGAATATCACAGACCAGGCGGAATATGGTGTCCAACCAAATAGAATCAGGGAGCCACAAAATCACTCTTAGGGCAACGAAGGTTCCCCAGATCCACAGGTTCGTCATTGTTGTTTTGAGAGAACTTGGAGATGAGTCGTGTTGTCATAGAAGTAGCAAATGCCTTCATGGTAGCCATGGATTGATAGCCGCGCCACACAACTTTGTAGAAAACCCTAACCCTAACATAGCGTTTTCTAAGCCACGGTATGTATTGGTGTACATTCTATATAAGATTTCCAATGATGAGTTGGTTAGCATGAAGGTGATCCAATTAATTCAAGAAGACTCATCAATAAAACCGTTATGTGATGGAAGCTAGGGGTCAACCCAGATTTGGATATCAATCCCTATGATAATAATTGAAAGAAATATTATTGATTTGAGAAGCTGGAAGTTGGAAGCTGGAAGAAGATTCCTTCAACATGGTTTGTAGGGCCTTCTTATATATAAGCTGATGATGCAACAAGGCACCTCGTGGGCAGTGGAAAAGCCTCAACTGATTGCCCCCTAGCTCGATCATTTTAATTAAGCTTTTGAATATATTACTCCATCTCAAATATATGCTTTCAGCACTAGTTAATTTGTTAATTTATAGGACAAGTATTAATCTATTGTGCACGTGATGTTTAAATATATATAATCTTTACGAGAATACCTTATTATGACTTATATAAAGGATTGAATATTAGACAAATTTTTTGATAAATTTTTCAATCTTAATCATTCAATTTTAGGTCCTAATATGTAAATTACTTCTGCAAAGTTTCATCTAATTTTGTGATTGTTAAGGTGCTTAAAACTGCGATTTTTCATGAACGGTTCCGATTTGACAGATTTGAACCGTCCATTCATTTAAGCTAGTTCGAAGTCTTAACGACAATTAAATTTGCTGAAAATTTTCAGCAATGATCTACTCATATATACCTTGAGGTTGAATGGTGAAGATTGAAAAATGTGATCGAAAAGTTAGTTTAATGCTCAATCCCTCATATAAGTCACAATGAGAGATCTCTTGGTGGAAATACCCTATATATATGGCCCTTCAACTAAGATATCATTTTTTGACATATATGAGGGATCAAACATTAGACCAACTTTTCGATCACATATCAACATCTCCATAGTTCAATACTTATATTTTATATATAGATCATTTATGTAAAATTTCATCTAATTTGGTGATCGTTAAGACTTTGAACTAACTGAAATCAATTGACGCATCAAATCTGTCAAACATGAACCGTTCATGCTTATAATTTTAATTCACAGTTTTAGGAGCCTTATCGATCACCAAATTGGATGAAATTTTACATAGATGATCTACATATATAAATCTATATATTGGACGGTAGAGATATGATTTGGTGATCAAAAAGTTGGTGTAATTCTTGATCCCTCATATATGTCAAGAAAAATGATCCCTCATTAAAGTTCAAATAGAAAAACATATGGAATCTTGAAACAATCACTGAACATGTAATCAAGGAACAATTCAACTTTTTTTATGTGAGGATTAAGGAATCGTCCCATCGATCCACCTAGCCTATTATCTTGAAGAAGAGGGACAAATACAAAACTAGCCGCTTCTTTTGATCTATTCTAATCCCACTACAATTACAGTCCATTCCTCGTTCTTTTTAGGCATGATTTAAAAATTCTTTACCTTAAGGAATATTGTTTGAAGTCTTTTCCGAACAAATTCGTGCATTTATACAATTACAAGTGGTTTGAATGATAATACAATGAGACACTGATAGGTCATTCATATAAAAGACAGACAAAAAGTCATATTCTATTTTTCATTTAATTACTGTGACGATTGAGAGTGTTTCAGACAGTTAAGCTACCAAATATGATATTGGCAAACTACTTAAACAACGTCCTCATTTATGAGCGAGGCTTAAACTCATATATACCACAATTTTGATTCTGTAAATAATTAGTAGGCCATCGTTTCAACAACTAAATTGTATATTATTGTTGTCTTTACAAGTTAAGCCAATAGGCAACTAATATGCTCAACTTTTATCTCCTCGGGACATGCATGTCTTTACATTTTGGATTTAGCTATATATATGGTTGCGCACAATGTTTTTGTTTTGAATCTAAGGGTTAGAAGACAACCCTCACACCGTTACTATTACTAAAACCGTAGAATATAAAGTGTGGACATAAAACATAACCCTATAGTGTAAGAATACCTAAAAACAATATCAGAAAACTCTACACAGCCTATGAATTCAAACAAGAACCAATTAGCAAAGAGTGCATCAATGACATCTTTATTTGCTTTGCATAAAATATGGCGACATAGCGGAAAACTAAAACTCATATGGAGCCATAACAAACTATGTATATCCACTTTCCCATTATACAAAGATTTCACTCTGTCGTAAGAAGGCTGCGACCATTTGACTAAGTAAGGAACTCGCTGCCTTATTAGAGCAGTCATAACACTTGGCGTGCACTTGCCAGGACAGAGCCCACATCGCCCTATGGTATAAGGGCTTATTGACGGCATAAAGCCACCTATAATTAAACAACTAACAACAATTAAACCAAAATCATAATTAAAAATATTTAAAATAGCTAATATTGGGCCTTTTACTTGAGCTCGAGCCCAAGCTCAAGCCCAAATACCAACCCTAATGAGAGAGGGATCACCTGCAGCCAGCCACCATCGTCTCCATCCTACCTCAACCGCCACCCTTTTCCTTGTGCCGCCATAACTCCTCAACCATACCGTGGCCATCCAGATCGAATCAGCAACACCGCTCCTTGAGGAAGCCACGATATACACTGTGTTCGTGCAGCGAAACCCATTCGGATCGAGAACACCTGGTTCGATCAGTGCCGCCATCCTGTCTTGATCGTGTCTCCGTCAGTCTGCTACTGGATATGTGGTAACCTATCACCCCGCCGCCCGTCCGTGTCCGTAAAGAGCGATGTTTTACCGGCCACAACAATCCAGATCTCCATCAACTTTCCCAAACTCTCCTTCGCCTCCCTAAACAGGGTGCTAAGGGAGCTTGGTATCTCACCAATCGACATAAGACCGACGAAGGCCTGTCCAACGACGGCGGAAGGCTCGCCGCTGGACAGGGACTCACCTTTTTGTTTGTCAGCAGACGGGTCGCAAGCAATATTGAGCTGCAGAGGTTTTTTCTTGATTTTTTACTCATATAGGATTCAAACTCATACCCAATGTTCTAAAAAGCGCTAGGCGGTAGGCGGGCGGCGACCCATAGCCTAGCGCCTGGACAGTCTAGGCGGGGACTAGGCGGGGATTAGGCGATTTAATTTTTTCATATTTATTAATTAAAAATATATATTTTATGTACTATAATATTTGAAAACAATCAAATATGGATAAATTATTCGACATAAATCTTGTTAGACCTATTTATAAAATAGATTATACCTAAAATTTAGCATAACTTCATGTAAAAGTGAGCAACAACAACAATAAACACATATATTTCTAATTCTAAAAACATCATTTACTCTTATACTCGCTTGCTCCCCACAATGTAACAACTTCACCACTAAATGTAAATAAAATTAGCCGGAGAGTTTAGAACCCTAGGCGGCTAGACATCGATTAAGCGGGCTAGGCGGCCGCCTAATTGCCCACAGCCTGGTACAAAGGCCTTGAAGAAAAGCGAGACGGCTTGTTGCAGCCTAGAGCCTAAGTGGGGACTAGGCGGTACTAGGCGGAGACTTTTAGAACACTGCTCATACCTACACACTTCAACAATATTGTGATAAACTGACCGAAGAATTAACAAAATAATAATAATATAGCTTTACCAAGAATTACGTACATCACTCGAGTTGATTTCCATTTAGATTTTTCTCTTTAACTTTCTAATGAATACATGTGTGTGTGCGCGAGAGAGAGTTCGATCGGGTTGAGGCCGTTGAGCCTGAAATAATAATACATTATATTATCCACTTTATACCGTGTTGGGACATTTTTGGAATTGACATTTTACGTCAACTGGATCTGATGATGAAAAATTAAGAAAAACTTAATTCGTTATCGCTGTCTTTTGGCTGTCTCGATCACTCTTCATGACTCAACCATCTCCATTGATGATGATTTGTAACTTGTTACTATCCCTCCTATCTGATCATGTTCTTGATCTTCCTCAGTGCTTTCTCCATCTCCACCATGATCATCATGTTCTTCTTCCTCTTGATTTGGATCCACATTTTCCCTAAGCGGCTGCATTATTTGAAGCATCTCAACACTACGATCCTTGTGATATTCAATCTTGTTGTTGTTCTTGTGTCTGTACAAGGCTTCAAGCTGGTGAAAGTAAGGACATGTTTTTGAATCCTCGGGTCTCGTTCTGCTGCTCTCCTTGACCTTCTTGAAGTACTTGTTGATGTTCTCCCACTTCTCCTTGCACCTCTTCGAGCTGCGGTTGTACCCGAGCCTCCTCATCCCGGCCGATATCTCCTCCCAGAGAGACCCTTTAGGCCCAGCATCCTGATACTTGACGTCAAGACTTGTCCTAAGATTTATCAATGCCTCAACTTCTGTTTTCGGCCATCTTGAGGATCCCATGACAGCAGAATTATTGTTCTCGCCGTTACCATACACTTTCTTAGCCTCCAAGTTTCTTGGTGCTACTGCTCCATCATAACTAGTAGTGATGCCAGGCTGATCCATGGCCCAAGACACCGGTAGTGCCGGCAATGGCGGCCGAGGCGCACTTGTTGGTGGTGATATGACTAGCATTGCGGCGGCATCATTGATTTCGTGGGATCGAGTATCATTAGAGTTATGTTGCAGTGAAACCTGCTTCTGCAAGAATTGTATGAGGGCGGCGTGTTTCGCTGCTGCAGTCGATCTCTCTTGGACTAAAACCTCGTGGTCACGATCCATTCTCGCCATCTCTTGCATTCTCCAAGCTTCTTCTTTCACCATTCGCTCTTGATCGCATTTGGCAATGGCTTCCAAGAACTGCTCTTGCAGCCTCTCCTGCTTCTCGAGAACCTGCTTTGTCAGTCTTCTGAAGAAGTATTTCAATTTCGTTTTCCTCTTGTTTCGTTGCTGAAACTCTTCGTCTGAGGCAGTACTGGAAGAAGTAGAGCTGGAGAACAGGTTGGTGGTCGGATTTAGTAATCGGAAGCCATTAGTGTTATCTTGTGACGATTGAATTTTCTGTGGCAGAAAGGAATTGTTTGTTGATGAAGGAATTATTGGATCTGTGGGTGGTGGAGTGAGGCCGTTTTGCGGAACAGTGACGACAGGAGGGACGCTTTGGTTTGGATGGTGGTGGCTGTTGGTCCACAGCACCACTGGAGGTTTTGGTGGTATTATAGATGGATTGTGACTATTCTGCTGATGATCAAAAGCTTCAAGTTCGTCAAAAAACCGATATGTCTTTCCCTCTGGCTTTCCAGATCGCCCATCTTTGGTTCTTCTGTGGTACTTGTACACGTTCTCGAATTTCTCCTTGCATTTCTTTGCACTTCTATGATAACCAAGCTCCTCTAGTTTCCTGCATATATTAATTAAAGTATTCATGTTAATCAACTCTAAAACCCCAAATAAAATCTACAAAGGACATATAAGTGAGATATGAATTGAATTTCGGAATCATCATCTCTTGAAAACACAAATTCATCTTCATATATACATATATGTGTGTGTCTGCATGCTATTGTCAAAGCCTCAAAGGTAGCAAATTAAGAATATTCACTTGAGCTTGATTAATTATAACAAAATTAGTAAAATTCATAACATAATCTATATTTAAGCCTAAATACCAAGAAAAAGATTACGAGACAGAAGTGTGTGATCGAAGTTGTTTACTAGCTTCATAGATAGATCATAAGAACAATTAATAATTCACCTTGAAATATCTTCCCACAATGGAGCTTTGAGACTGGAGTCGCGAAAAGCAGCATCCATTTGGGACCTTATCTTCAGGAGTGCCAAAGTTTCTTGGCGAGGCCACCGGTTTCCTCCTCCACCTCCATAGCTCCGGTGGCCGTCATCATAACCACCCTCATGATCGACATCGCCAGAAGTATGCTTGTGATGATCTTCTTCACCTGAATATGAAAAAAGCGCTGCTGCGGTTTCTGTATTACTGCAGCCACCTTCATCATGAAGTAGTACTGCTGGTTCTGCCACCATCATGGCCTCGTTTGAGCTCCCTTTCTTCTTGAACAGCTAAGAGAGAGGTGTATGAGTAATTCTCTTGGGTCATATGAGTGTGAGAGATTATATAATATCTTATGTATTCATTCTACAATTAATTAACTGCGAATATGGGTGGGTTTTCCCTGTCATGCTCAAAATCCCATCTATTTCACAATAGAAAAATAGACACTATTAGGCCGTCTTTTATCATACTATCTCACTCTGTAGAGTTTCCCTGTCAACTGGTTTTTTCCACGACATATTTTACATTTCTTTCTAATTCACACAAATGATATATATATATATATATATATATATATATATATATATATATAAATTGCGTTGTGTGTCTATAAGTCATGTAAATTTATTCAAAAATAGGGTGGAATTGTAAAATAAATCAGTGAGAAAATTGTTTATCTAATAAGAGATGTCATGCCAAAAGAATTGAAAGAGCTCAAGAACCGAACTATTACATATTCCAGAATCAAAATATTAGTACGATAAATTTTGTTTCTAATTGAATGAACAATTTATATTATCATAAATAAGAAGGGTGTTTTTTGGGGTTTTAAGAAAACTTTAACTTTGGAATCTGCCAGTTTTTTTACTAGCTGTTGTTAATCTGTTACACGGACACTTACACGGCGACCAGACACAGTGCGACACGGCGACACGACAAATCTAAAAAACGACAATCACGACATGGCAAATAAATAATATATTAATATATAAAAACATTTCTCTTCCAAAAAATAAAAACATATAAAAAAAGCCCTAAAATAATTAAAAAGCTATATATATATATATTGGACTCTTTTGACATGTTATTTTCTGACTGTAGCACTTAAAAGCCCAATATAATAATCAGAAAGTCCATAATCTACATCAAACCTGATCCCAAGTCTGTCCCATCCTCTCTCTGAAACTTCCTCTCCTTCCTCAAACCCTTAAAGCCCCCATGCATCTCAAACTCAATTCCTCTCCTCAATTCCTCTCCCTCTTTGTTTCTGACTAAACGTACTTCACCCAATCCATCTCTTTCTCTGTTTCTGACTAAACCGGTAAACCCATCTATCAATAAACTTACGGAAAGCTGGAGGTCAGTGTCCATAGATTGGTGATACCTAGAAGTTATCGGAGTTTACCTCTGTCTTTTGAATTAGATTAGGGGCTCGCATCTCTCTCACCCTTTTGTTTGTCTGGTGGAGTTCGTCTCTGTCTTTTTTTTATATAATAAAAATCCTTTAAAACAGTGACGCGTTGGATGCGTGTCTAGAATGACGTGACATGTCGTCAACGTGTCTAGAAAGTCAAAATTTTCAAACACATCAAGTCGTGTCAGCGTGCCCAACACTAAAAATTTTGGCGTGTCCGTGCAATATAGTTGTTAATTAAAAGACACCCACTCACCTGGCTGCCTCTGCAGAACTGTGTGTAATTATAAAAGGTTCTACTAATTAATTTAGGTATAATATGTAAGATGAAAAATAGAAGAAAATACGCACAAGTGGGAGTGTATAATTGATAATAGAAGTATGATTGATGTATAGTATACTCTATCTGGTAATAGTGGCAACAGCTGTGAATAGAGATAGTGACGAGAGGATAAAAAGATCGAAGTTGGCCCCACCGATATCAAATCATTTGTTTATTCGGTCGATCAGACATTTGCTAATTGCTATTTTTACCCCTCCTCTATTATAGGAGTGCAATCACAAATTAATTGACCGACCTCTTAAAAATTAGACGATGTATTTCAATATAATCTCCTGTATAAAAGACAAATACGTACTGCCCTATCAAATCCAATACGTACGATTAAATATCAGTCTCTAAGTAGCCCTTGATTATTATGAACATATAGAAATTTCTTTTGGCGATTATTAGTCCACGTATGTTATATATATAGGACCTCCAGCTACCTTTTGCTATCGTGTATAGTTCAGAGTCGATCGATCTCAATTTCCCGACTGATGTACGAATTTAAATAATTATATGGTATTAGCTAGCTAGGGCATACCCATTTATGATTCAAAGAATTGACCTCTCTCTACTGGCCCGGTTAGGTTTCGACCAACCACTTACAATCAATTATGATGATGAATGGAAAATTTTGATGTCTATATGATCCTAGAAATTAACTAGTATAAATTATTTGAATTCTAGGGGACCATATAGTATCTATGTATCTATGCAATATGCAAGCCATATATACATGATAGTTGTATTACGTTGTTCTTTTCTTTTCTGAGCGATACACTAACGTGGAAGGACATGCTATAATTCGTAAATGATTAAATGTATCAGTAGTGTCTGAATTTCTTAAAGACTAAAAATTATAACTCAATTTATAAAGTTAGCATTACGATACCCAAATTCTTAATATGTTAAAAAAAGGTACGTAAGGAATAGTGTGTTAAATTTAGAGAATATTACGTTAAGAAGTTCAAAAATATATCTAAAGGTATTAATGAATGATTCTAGGTACTTTATTGGTAGAAAAAGTCTTTATTTATAAAGTCTTACTTAATTGGCATACATTAGGTCATTCACATATATGTTGGGACAAGCTCATATAGTTTTCCTATTACTTAAAGGTAAGATAAAACTCATTAATCGGGATAGATCAAGATCACACGCATGTCATGTGTCACGTGTCGTCATACCAGATGGTGCATACAGTGTTTGTCACGCCCCGGCCCAAGTTTACCTTCCTAAACCCGGGTTAGAACGTGCGGGACCCATCTCAAGAGAGATTTACTCGTAATCCCCCTTGAGAAGGGATAACCCTTTTTTCCAAACCATTTGCAACAATCCAAACGATACCAGAATAGACCTCAAAGCCGGAGGTTATCCCGATTTCCGTATTTGGATCTCAAACCCATCATTTTAGAGGAACTAGGTTTCTAATATTATTTGTGACTGCACCTGAATCCCGGTCAGGCTGTCTACGTATCCTGTACTCAGAGATCAAGCCACACGTAGCTCTTATTTTTAATTAATGCCATAACCGGGAAAATCCGCTTGACTACATATCGGTCGATTTAATATGAAAGATAGCTTACGCCTATCGCAACCGTAGTTCAACCTCTACGTTGAGGTAACAACTAACCATCTATCTATTGAGACTATCTCAAACATTCAACCATACATAATTAAAACATCCATTCACATACAAACAAACAGTACTGTCGATCACATAATTATATATAAATCCACCAAGGATATAATAGTCAACTTATCCCCAATGACACTAGTAAATACCAAGAACTGCCAGGGGAAATATTGTCAATTCAGCTTCAATGGCATCTTGGTAAATAGACAAAACAGCCAGGAGCAGTATGATCTTTTAACCTCAATGACATTCTCATAAATATACAAATCTGCTAAGGACATTTCTAGGATTTCACCTCAATGGCATCCTTGTAATTATCTAAAACTACTGAGGACAGTATCGTCTTTTTAACCTCAGTGGTAGTCTTGTAAATATACAAAACTGTCAGGGGTATTTCCAGAATTTCAGCCTTGGTGGCACCCCTATAATTACCCCAAACTACTAGGGGCAGTTCTGACAATTCACACTAGCGGTAAATGGTAAAATTCCAAATCTACCACGATAAAAATCCTGGGATTTACCCCAAACTGTTCCGACCGGTCTACTGGCCGAATTTTCTCCTATATCCGACCTTATTCTCTCCCAATCACACCCAAACAACAACAACAGCAGAACATCAACAACCTAGAAAACTTAAACACAAGGGAATCGAGCTTACCCTCTGTCGAACTCAAACCCAATAGCTTCACCCTTGCAGCAGGAGCTCCAACCAGCTGTCACAAGGCTCGTCCAAGCTCCAGAAGCGTGCCTGAAGCTCATGAACTCCTCACCAGAGTCTAGCACTTGAAACCTAGAAAAAGGAAGAAAAACAGAAAAATTAAGGTTTCGAATTAGGGCAAGGATCAAGGGTATCAAACACCCAAAAAGGAAGGAGGAGACGAGAGAAGACGAACCATACCGGAGACGCGCTCTAGCGCCGCCTGGATCGCCAGAATCCGGCCAACACAGGCGAGCCTGCAACTCGCACGATCTCTTGCTATGGTGGATGCTTCGGTGAACTAAGGGTAGGGCTGGGTAGAGAAGAAAGAGGGGAATGTTTCGGAGGTGGTGCACTGGCGTGGGGTGGCCGGGCACGGCGGAGCGCCGCTGAGGAGCTCGTCGGAGACGAGAGCTCAGTGTTGACCCGAAGTGGGAGGTTTGACCGAGTCAAACCTCTCACTTATATTTATAGGAAAATGGATGGTCTAGATTCAATCTAAGATCGATCCAACGGTCTAGATTCAAATATTAAAAGTTACCTTGAGTGGTAAATAGATATTTTATTATTTATTTTTACCGAGCAGTAACTATACATTAACCCGAATAACTTTCCCATACGAACTCCAATTAAAACATAGGACATACCCACGAGTTCGTATTAACGTCCTCTACAACTTTCCCGAATGAAGTTTCCCCAAATTCTCGACTTATCGCAATGTCATCTTTTTACGGTAGAGTAAATAAAATTTATTACTTTCGTAAACTAAATAAATTCATAACAAATAGCTTGTGGCTCCGAAAAACATTCCGGACATACTGGGGAACTCGTATTGTCATAATCTACCACTCAGGGATTTAAATTCTATCTTCCCCCAGAATCAAGAATATCTCGATATTAAACTCGAATAGTAATTCATGAAAGACTAACAACGTGGTTACAACCATGTGTAACCTGCCTAATCCCGGTAAAAAGGTAAATTTCAGGACGGGGTGTTACATTGTTGCCTCGTTAAACCCTGCCAAGTGAAAAATCATGTGGGAGAAAAACTAAACCTTGGTCGAAGAAAAAAAAAGTACAACACACCATGCTACTTGATCGAATGTCTGCAATGTGAGGCTCCCCTGACGAATAATTCAGTCAGAGAGACATGATAATCTTCACATTCCAATGCTCTTCACATGTTTATCGAAAGTAGACTTACATAGAGACTTGGTGAAGAGATCTGCTACATTAGTTTCTGAGCTGACTTCATTCACATGAATGCTGAGCAAGGCTTGCTGTTGTTAATTGTAGAAGAACTTAGGTGCAATATGTTTAGTGTTGTCAGCTTTGATGTAGCCAATCTTCATTTGTTCGATGCACGCAACATTATCTTCATAAATGCAAGTCGGCTTGTCATTAGTAGGTTTCAAACCGCTTGCTTCTCTTATGTGACAGATGATGGAACATAGCCAGACACATTCACGAACAGCTTCATGTAGGGCAATAATTTCTACATGATTTGATGAAGTCGACACGAGTTTCTACTTTGTATATCTCCATGAGATCGCCGTATTTCTAATGGTAAATACATAACCAGTTTGGGATCGTCCATTCTTTGGGTCAGATAGATACCCAGTATCTGTGAAACCAACCAACACATCATTGGGTGTCTTAACATAATTAAGGGAAGCAGTACCAAGAGCAATGAGGGAGTCATGCTTCTCAACATTAGTGGCTGCAGTTGTGCACAGTGTGACAGCTGGTGCACAGCGTCTGACAGCTGTGTGTACATCAGCCGACAGCTGTCTATAATGCCTGGCAACTATGTGCACAGCGGCGGACATCTAGGTCATGTGACCGACAATCGCCTATATTTTCGTGGACATTGCACTAAATTGTAGTCTTTGTTGAACGTTTATAAGGGAATAACAAACTCATGTCAATGGTCCCTTTACAGTATCGAAAGATAGTCTTTACATCAGTCCAACGACGTTGCGTAAGCGCGAAGCTATATCTAGCTAACAAATTTACAGAGAAGACAATGTCGGGACGAGTGTAATGAACTAAGTACAATAGTACATAAATAGCATCAAGGTACGGTACCTCTGCTCCAAGTACTTCTTCCTCGGCCTCCTTAGGGTGGAATGGATCCTTTACGACATCCAAGCTTCAACCTATCATGAGGGTGCCAATAGGGTTCACCTTGTCTATATTAAATCTCCTGAGCATCTTTTGGACATATGAAGTTTAGTGAATTAAGACTTCATAGGTTCGATGCTCTAGCTCAATGCCTAGGCAGAACCGGGTCTTCCCCATGTCGTTCATCTCAAACTCGGATTTCAATTGAGTCGTTGTTTCTCTTATCTCATCAAGAGTACCAATGATGTTCATGTCATCAACATAGCGGCTACAACGACAAATTTGGAGTCCGTTTTCTTTATAAATACGCAAGGGCATAGATCATTATTCTTATATCCCAACCCAATCAATTAATCACTTAGACGATTATACCACATTCATCCGGATTGCTTCAATCCATAAATTGAGCGTTGCAACCTAATAGTATACGCACTCCGTGGTTTATAATTACTCGATTTAGGCAGCTGAAACCCCTCAGGGAGTTTCAAGTATATCTCAGTATCTAGATCCCCATATAGATATGCAGTAACCACATCCATGAGTTGCATATCAAGCTTTTCAGACACTGCCAAGCATATCAAGTAGCAGAAAGTAATGATGTCCATCACGGGAGAGTATCTCCTCGTAGTCTATTCCTCGGCATTGCGAGAAACCTTGCGCCACAAGGCGAGCTTTGTACCTAAGTACGTGGTTCTTCTCATTATGGTTCCTAACAAAGACCCAGTTATGTCCTAAAGGCTTTACACTTAGGGTTAGCACCACCGGCCCAAAGACCTGTCTCTTCGCTAGGGAATCCAATTATGTCTGGATAGCATCTTTCCATTTAGGCCAATCTGCTGTACGTTCACATTCTTTGACGGAGCATGGTTTAATATCATCGTGCTCTATGATCTCTTGAGCCATGAAATATGCAAATACATCATCGATATGCATGGATGATCGGTCCAACAATCAAATACGTCATCATAACACATCAAGATTTCCATGCTCTATGACGACGACATAGATTTCGAGGCATCCCCAGATATACCGACATCGAATCAAAGACATAGTTATACTCAGAGACAACATCATGAGAGGGGTTCTTTGTATCGATGATTAAGGGATTGGTTTGTACCTTAGCCGTCTATTTTTTTCTAGGACGTGCATCAACCAAACCAAGTGGTCTCTCCCTCTTTGTCTGAGGAGCCACGACTTCCACCCATATGTTAGGGTCGGTGGTGCCTAAATCTTGGGTAGTCATGCTCGGACCCGAGGTGGGTTTGCCCGCTTTTAGAACTTGTAGCCTTATAGGGACATTTTCAGCTGGTATGTCTAATCGTGTGACCTTTGCAATCTCAGCAAATGAGTCGGACATCGAATCCGCCACATCGTTGAGAGCATTGATTCGCTTGACTTCAATGTCACCATGAGAGGTGCAGAGATCATAATGAGACAGCATGAGAACGATCCAAGACAATTCCTGTCGTTCTCACTGAACATCTATGTTCTCACCCCCCTAACGACGGGAAGACGGTCTCATTAAACTTACAATCAGCAAATCTGGCCTTAAAGAAATCACTTCTCAAGGGCTTTAGGTATTAGATAATAATGGGGGAATAACATCCAACATAGATACATAAATGTCATTTCAGACCCATTTTAGTGCACAGTGGCTGCGTAATAAGCACATACACTCCACAATCGAATTTATATAAGTGCGAGATTTTAGGCTTATATCTAGTAACCAACTGGTGCGCACTAAACTGTTCGTTGGAGGTGGGTTGGAAACGAATAAGAACTGCTGCATGCAATATTGCATAACCTCATGACGTAAGAGGGAGCTTAATTAGAACCCATCACTAAGGCTCTAGCTATCATCTGAAGCCACTTTATCATGGCTTCATCAAGACCATTTTGCGTGTGCATGTGTGGGATGAGATATTGAACCTTAATCCCTACCGGCTTGCAGTAATTATCAAAGGTTTTTTATGTGAACTCTCTGGCATTATCCATCAGAATCATTTTGATTGGATAGTCAGGGTGGTTAGCCCGAAGTTTTATAATTTGTGCTAGGAGTTTGGGGAAGGCAGCGTTCATTGTGGACAACAAAGCGACGTGTGACCGATGTGTCGAGGCATCCACCAGAACCATGAAGTATCTAAAAGGTCCACATTTTGATTGGATGATTCCACATACATCACCTTGGATACGCTGGAGAAATGAGATGTTTTCTGTTTTGGCTTTAGCATAAGAAGGCGTAGACACAAGCATAGTCAAAGTACAAGCTTTACAAAGGGAGCGGTGAGCGTCAGAAAAGGCTAGTGATGATTCAAGGTTATGGATGTCATGGCTCGGTCATAATAGGTGGTGAAGCCATGTTCCAAACCTTTGCCATTGAACTTGAGGAAATGATGTTCATACGAGTTACGCAAAATTTAAATCATCATGTCTCTTCTGGGGTGACCAAGACGGTCATGCTAGAGCTAGTACGAGTCAAAGTTCTTTTTATTTGATTAGTGATAGGGGTTTTCAAATGATATCACCTGTGATGGGCACGCATATCAGTTGCTATAAATCTTTAGTATTAGATAAAGAACACATGGTTATATATATGTGAAAAAGAGACCTTTGGTTCTAGGCTAATCTTCAATCTCTCATCATGTAAAGTGCTCAATTGTAAGAAAAAAAAACTCGAGTACTGCACTATATGTCCAACCTACTAATTAATATTAGGGAAAATATAATAGTACATGAATTAAGACTCACTAAAAATTTCAGTTCACCAAGAATTGAAATGTAAATTTTAGTACATCATATTTTAAGTTTGACTTAGTGTACCTACACGCTTTCAATGAAGCTGTTAGTCAACATATCATTATGCTTATAATAAAGGGCAGAGTAGACATTTCATATGGCAACGGTTTCTCTTTTTATGCTTATAATAAAGGGCAAAGTAGAAATTTCATATGGCAACGGTTTCTCTTTCTTTGTGATTGTGGCAACCTTCTTCATAATTTCTAGGATTTTGGGCATCTGAGATGCACCAGCGCCATATGCACTAGGAGGAGATGGATCCTCTTATGCAACCATCCAGCTCAGCGAGATCACAGCCGACGGGTCCAATCCCGATAAGTCTGTACTCAGGTCATGAAGTATCAAATATAATTGTGAATTCACGATTATCGATTTGGAATAACGATTTTTGTCTCTCTCTAAACCTCACTCACCCACTCCTATCTCAAACCTCGTATGATTCCAATTTAGTGGATACAAGGACAGCAATGTTGATTGAGGCCAGTTAGTTTCTGGTTTTACAGATTAAATAAGTTGCAACTTGTAAGAGATTGTTAAAGATGAATTTGAGTTTAGTGGGTATAGAATACTCGGGGTACTGAGGTACTTGTGTTGTAAAAGCTTAAAGAAAGGATTTTGTATATGGTGCAATCTGATGTTGGAACAAAGAAAATGTATGACTAGAGGACAAGAAATTTCATTCATTGAGCTTCTGTTGTAAAATCTTAAAGAAATGGTTTTGTATATGGTGCAATCTTATTTTGGAACAAAGAAAATGTATGACTACAGAGGACAAGAAATTCATTCATTGAGCTAATTAAAGGTTTCTTCTTAAGTGTTTTTGTTGGTATAAGAACTGCAGAGAGAGATGAAAATTGAATTGACCAAATTATTTTCTTAATTATGACCGGACTAACGGTGTTAATGACGGTATGTATGTATATTTGGTCGAACTTAAAACATGATGTACCGAAATTTGTATTTAGAAATTTGGTGTATTGAAATTCTCAGTGACTATTACTTATGTACCGTTAATGAAACTTTCTCTTAATATTATTTACAACAAATATAGTATTTAAGATCCTCTTTTACTAATTAAATGATTTAAAACAAAAATACACTCTACAATGTATGATACTATCTAGGTCTCGTCATTTGGCTTTTCGACCCTAGCCCGTCCTAAAATCCGTCCTACCCTCTAAGGCCGAAGCCCTACCCGACCCTTCATTAGGGCGGGCTGGCCCTAGCCCTTCTTGAGTAGGGTAGGGTAAGGGTTGAGAAAATAAAATCCTACCCTACCCTACGGCCCTACCCTAATGAGCCCTTTAGGGCCGAACCCGGTCCGGCCCTAAAAGCTCACCCTTTAGGCTCTAATAATTTCTTATTTTTGTATTGTTTTAATATGTTTCTTATTTTTTAGATACAATACAACTAATCTTCTCTTTTATAGTTGATTTGCTAGCTTTGTTCCTTTGATTTCCTTTTGTTTTGTTGATTAACGATTGTATTTTGAAGATTTAGAACAATAGTTCGTGAGATATATGAGTATAACCACTTAGTTTATAGATAGATGTCTTAAATTAAGTATAATGTGTATGCATACATGTTAAATATAACCTAAAAAACAAGGTTTATTACATATAATTCTAAAGCTAAATTGTAAGAAAAAAATAACAAACTCATCTCGGCCCTATTTAGCCCTAATTAAAGGGTCGGCCCTACCCGGCCCTATTAACCCTAATAAAATGGGCCGCTAGGGTAGGCTAAGACTTACATATTTAAGCCTCGGTCCTAAATTTTGTTGATTTTGACCGAGTCCTACCCTACCATAAGCCCTAAAGTTTATGGTCGGACCGGTCCTAACCTGCCCATGATGAGACCTAATACTATCTATGTGACGAAGAGCCAAAGGAAGGAGCTAACGTGAACAAACACATGAAAAAGTGATGTGTCAGCTTTCAGATGCGACCTGGACGTAGGAGTCACCTGGTGCCAGCGAGTGCCTAAAAATATATTTGGGAAACCCAAATTAGTGACATAGAGGACATCGTAATGATAAGAAGGACGAGTATATTGTTTTTTTTCTTTGCCTCCTATGTTTTCTGGGGATTTTCTGCTATGCCACGCTGCATGCCTTGCACAGCAATTACAACCACACAAAAACCCTAGAGAGCCCCCTGTTGGTCATGTAACTCCCTCCTGCTATCTCTTTTCTCCTATCTGTATCTCATACCGCGCTCCATTATAGACAAACTCATGTTTTATGTGCATGTTTGCTTAGTTCTTTTTTCTGATTTGACATCATTACTGTAAACAACAGTATACAGCAGTATAGGTGATCATACAGATAGAGCCACATGTGGGAGATAATTTCATCATGAATTCTATCTCAATTAAGGAGCAGCCATCCGCTATCTAAATGTGCATGGTGATATGTACGTGACGGAGAGCTGAAACTAGCTATTTAACCAGAAGCATCAAGCTAAGGCCGGCCGGTCGGCACCCCTACTATATTATCCCTTAATAAGGTTTAATCTCGATCCATATATTGTAGCTAGCCTTGATCAGGTCATTTTTCTTGCGAACAAATGGACAACGTCGACCAGGAGACTTTTCGGTGCCGGAGAAGCAGCAAATTGCGTCGTTAGAAGGAACCCTACAGAACCAACCCTACTCTATCTTCTCAGCAGTGATCGATCCATCTTATGGAGTCCGGAGGGGGAGAAATATCTGAATGTACCAACATTAATTTTATTGGAGAACTTTTCGTAGTGGAAGTTAGAATTTTGTTTTCCACTCAACTCATTTGTGATATATATTTGCAACGCATTTCAAGTTGTCCATCATAATGGGATGTTCAATATGATCAGCATGCTCTTTTTCTCACTCTAACCAAATTCAATGCTCTAGATTATTTTTGTCTTTATTCTATATAAAAATATTTTTCAAATCCATTTTCTTTACTACATTCATGCTTAAATTCAAGGAAGAATGACCATTTGCACAAAATTATAAAAGTCAAATCTCAAACCAATAAATTAAAAAGTCAAATGCCGTTCCAATATAAGGTGTGCTTACTAATACCTAAATACACAAATCTTTATTAAATTCATGATAAAATAATATTTTTTGAGACAATTTTTCCCTTGTTCTTTATACACTTGGAGAAAAAGGAGAGAGAATATTTTGCCGGAGCATCTCTGGTTACCGGACTCCGGTCACCAACCGTCAGACTCCGGTCACCGGACACCGAAAAATTACTGGTAGACAGAATTTCGTCGGATTTTTTTTCTACTAGGGGCAATAAACTTTTACAGAAAGTTACTAGGCAACATCTACATCAAATCCAAGTCTTCTAACCCTAGTATACTCCAAATTTAAGTCTAATAACCCTAGTATACTAAAAACCAAATCTACTAACCCCAGTATACTTCAAACCAAGTCTAATACGGCTATGGTTCAAAAATCACGTAATTATGGTAACGTCTCGGTTCCGATAATAGCGGTCAACTCTATTTACCGTTATTATTCCCTATGGGGAGCCCTATTGTCGGAAGGTAAATGTCTCAAAATGTTTATATGGGCGGTTGCGTCTCATCTATGTGAGTATTTTTTATGTAGAAGGTTTGACAAAAATACGTAATATAGAGGTAGATATAAGTGTTTCCGTTTAATAACTAACGATGGATTAGGGTAGACCGTTTCGATCGAGCCCTTAACTTTGTCGGATCTAGTTGAATTTTTTACCACAGACATCTTTTGTCATAATGATCATATCTAACGATCAAATTTTAATTTTTGACTTTTAGTCATCGGAATCATAATATGCATACTAATGTTGTATGAATTGTTTATTAGGTTTTAAGCAAATGCACAACTTTGTAAACCAACTCTACATAAAATCAAAATTATCAAAAAACTCATGAAATAGGATGTGTTCGGAATGGTGAAATACGACAATGGTTCAAAAATCACTTAATTCAGGTAACGTCTGGGTGCCGATAGTAGCGGTCAACCCTATTTACCGTTATTATTCCCTATGGGAAGCTCTACCGTCGGAAGATATATGTCCCAAAATTTTTATATGGGCGGTTGCGTCTTATCTATATGAGTGTTTTTTGTGTATTAGGTTTGTCAAAAATACGTAATATAGAGGTAGATATGAGTGTTTCCGTGTGATAACTAACGATTGATCAGGGTTGACTGTTTCGATCGAGCCCTTAACTTTGTCGGATCCAGTTGAAGATTTTACAACAGACATCTTAAGTCATAATAATCATATCTGACGGTCGAATTTTAATTTTAGACTTTTTGTCATCGGAATCACATTATACATAATAATGTTGTATAACTAGTTTATTAGGTTTTAAGCAAATGCACAACTTTATGAACCAACTCTACATAGAAGCAAAATTATCAAAAAAGCTCATGAAATAAGATGTGTTCGGTATGGTTAAATACGGCTATGGTTCAAAAATCACTAAATTCAGGTAACGTCTGGGTGCCGATAGTAGCGGTCAACCCTATTTACCGTTATTATACCTTATATGGAGCCCTATCGTAAGAAGGTAAATGTCCCAAAAATTTTATATGGGCGGTTGCGTCTTATCTACGTGAGTGTTTTTTTGTGTAGAAGGTTTGCCAAAAATACGTAATATAGAGGTAAATATGAGTGTTTCCGTGTGATAACTAACGATGGATTAGGGTTGACTGTTTCGATTGAGCCCTTAACTTTGTCGGATCTAGTTGAATTTTTTACCACAAATATCTTTCGTCATAATAATCATATCTGATTGTCGAATTTTAATTTTTGACCTTTAGTCATCGAAATCACAATATGCATACCAATGTTGTATAACTAGTTTATTAGGTTTTAAGCAAATGCACAACTTTATGAACCAACTCTACATAGAAGCAAAATTAAAAAAAAATGTGAAATAAGATATGTTCGGAATGGTGAAATACGGCTATGGTTCAAAAATCAGGTAATTCCGGTAACGTTTGGGTGCCGATAGTAGCGGTCAACCCTATTTACCATTATTATTCCCTATGGAGAGCCCTATCGTCGGAAGGTAAATGTCCCAAAATTTTTCTTTGGGCGGTTACATCTCATCTACATGGGTGTTTTTTGTGTAGAAGGTTTGCCAAAAATACGTAATATAGATATAGATATGAGCGTTTCCGTGTGGTAACTGACGATGGATCAGGGTTGACGTTTCGATCGAGCCTTTAATTATATCGGATCCAGTTGAATTTTTTATCACAAAAATATTTCGTCTTAATGATCATATCTGACGGTCGAATTTTAATTTTTGACTTTTATTCATTAGAATCATAATATGCATATGTTATATAACTTGTTTATTAGATTTTAAGAAAATGCACAACTTTATGAACTAGCAATACAAAGAAGCAAAATTATCAAAAAACTCGTGAAATAAGATTAGTTCGGAATGGTGAAATTTCAGCTATGGTTAAAAAATCACGTAATTCGGGTAATGTCTGGGTGCCGATATTAGCGGTCAACCCTATTTACCATTATTATTCCCTATGGTGAGCCCTATCGTCGAAAGGTAAATGTCTCAAAATGTTTATATGGACGGTTGCGTCTCATATACGTGAGAGTTTTTCATGTGAAATGTTTGACTAAACTACTTCATATAAAAGTAGATATGAGTATTTTCGTGTGATAAATGACGATGAGTTATGGTTGACCTTTTTGATCGAGCCCTTAACTTTGTCGGATACAGTATAATTTTTTACCACACACATATTTTTTCATAATGATCATATCTGACGGTCGAATTTTTGTTTGTGAGTTTTAGTTATCAGAATCACAATTTGCCTACTAATGTTGTATAATTTGTTTAGTAGTTTGTCAATAAATGTACAACTTTATGAACCATAACTATTTTTCACTATAATGATAATGAGAAAAAAACTTATCATTATCAATCCATAAAAAGTTTAGGAAAATAGACTCTTGTAGTTTTCCGTTGATATAAGGTTCATCTCTTGAGTCATTGTGAGTTGATCACAATAATCTGTTGAAGTTGACTAATGATTTCTGGCAGATTTTCTGATTTCTTTCCTTGCACGATATAGATTCATTTTCCTTCAAGATTACTTCTATTTTGCTTCTCTTGTGCTCATTGGCTTTATTTAGGATCTAAAAACACAAACTAAGTTACAATGAATATTGTTAAAGGAATTACATAGTTAAATAGGGTCGGAAATGTATTAAGAACGTTGCATAAAATGCACTTATCATGTCCGGCTAAAATACGTAATTTAGATAGTCAAATGATTGTTTCCGTGTGTTTAGGGGTTTGACTTACGAGATTGACTGTAAGGATCGAGCCATTAACGTTGTCAGATAGTGTTAAATGTTTTCCCATAGATATATTTTGACATAATGATCATTTCAGACGGTCGGATTTTTGTTTCTCAAGTTTGATCATCTGAATCACAACAAGCCTACTAATGTTGTATAACTTGTTTACTAAGTTTTAAGTAAATATTATGTTTTAAAAACAAACTCTACGTTGAACCTTCAAACACAAAAAAGTCGTGAAATAAGATATGACTAGAATGGTGAAATACGTGTACGGTTGAAAAATCACGTAATTCCAGTAAAGTCTCGGTACCGATAGTAACGGTCAACCCAATTTACCATTTTTTCTCTCTATGGGTAGCCCTATCTTCGGAGGTTATTTTTTAGTAAATTTATATACCATTGATTGCGTCTCATCGATTTGAAACTATTTTGTGTTGAAGGTCTAACCAAAATACGTAATTTAAACGGTCAAATATCTGTTTTCATGAAATAAATAAATAAATAAATTAAATAAATAACTATAGCTGACGAATTTTAATTAATTTTGTCCGCTACAGTTAAATAAATAAAATAAAATAAATACCTATAGCCGAGGAATTATAATTAAATTCGTCGGTTATAGTTAAAATAATTAAAATATATAAACAAATAAATAATAAAATTTGTCAGCTATAGTTATTTATTTATTTAACTATAGCCGACGAATTTAATTAAAATTCATCGGCTATAGTTATTTAATTAATTAAATTATTTAACTATAACCGACTAATTTAATCAAAATTCCTCAGCTATAGTTATTTATTTTATTTATTTAACTACATCAGACGAACTTAATTAAAATTCGACTGTTATAGTTATTTAATTAATTTATTTATTTCACGAAAATGGTCATTCGTCAAAATTTATTAAATTCATCAGCTATAGTACCCTCAAAATTTTCAAAATATCTGTCACTAATTTTGAACTTATTTATCCAAAGAAATTAGGTAATAAAATACCCTCAAATTTTGAATTTTTTGTATATCTTTCATCGATCTCTCTCCCTTCTCCTCTTCATCTCTCTTCCCCCTCCTTCTCTTCCTCGTCCACCTCCTTCTCCTCCACTTCCGACGGCAACTCCTCTGATAACAACTCCACCTTCTATAACGCGGCTCCTACTCATCCTCCTCCTTCATCGCGGTTCCTTCGCCTCCTCCAAACATCTCCGGACAGTGGTGTGGTGGCTGAAAAACGAAAAAAGAAGAACAAAAAATTAATCGAAAGTTAAAGAAATAAAAAATAAATTTAAAAAATAATTATTTTTTCAACTTTAGCTGACAAAATGAAAACTTTAGGTGACGAATTCAAACTTTTGGCAACGAAATTCAAACTTTAAACAACGAAATTCAAACATTAGCAGACGAGTTACAAAATTTAGGCAACGAGATTCAAACTTTAGCCGACGAGTTTAACACTTTAGGCGATAAAATTTCGACGTCTAAAGTTTACTCAATCAACCATTTTAACCAATAAGGAAGTTTGTGCCGACGAAATTTCGTCGTCTAAAGTCGAAAAATTCGTCGCCTAAAGTTTGGACTTTAGGTGACGACGTACAGTGAATTTCATAGGCTAAAGTATCACCGACAGACTTTTCCCGATGACCACCTTAGCCGACAAATTTTTTTCGTCGGCTAAAGTAGTTCTTCTGGTAGTGAGATTACATATGGACGATGTATAAGTACATCGAGAAATAAAAAAAATGAAAGTAAAATTGCTATAAGAACAACAACGCTAAAAGAATAACGCCCACTATCAGAAAAAAGTCTTTAGCAGCCGAAATGACCAAAAACAGGCCGACGAAATTTTTTTCGTCTGCTAAAATCCACTTTAGCCATCGAAAAAAATCTTTCGTCGGGTAAGTTAAATTTTCGTCAGCTAAACTAATTTTTTCGTCGGTTATAGTCTGTAAACTTTAGCCGATGAAATTTGAAAAGTTTAGTCGACAAAATTTGAAAAGTTTAGCCGACGAAATTAGGGTAGTGCAACCTTGTCTGAGGTCGTGTTCCTAGATAGATGATCTAGGTATTCAATTAAGCTTGGTTTGGAAAGATCAAGCTCTTCAACCCCAACTTCTCTTTGGAGGTAGACAAGATCGTCGTAGAGTGTGTTTAATATTTTACAAATGTACTCTATCGAGTATTGATCTTCCTGAATATGTCTTGAATAAAACCACTTTTGCCACTTATCAGTACTTTTTGTAATACAGAAGGATTGCTAATTTTTTAGTTTGGATTCTCTTTTGTTGGTCAAGAGAAGCTAACTTTGTGTCATAAGCCTTGACAACCTGCTTTTGAGCCAAGCAGGCTCTGATACCAACTGAGGCAGATCTAACCGAGACTTAAAACGTTTAGGGGAACTTGGTTGTAATCAAAAACTTCTTGTAGAACTTGAATTTGTTTTTCAGTTCGTTTGATTCTTTGCTGAACTCTAAGGATAATATTCAAGTAATTTTTTATTTTTCTAGAAAGATTATCTCTATATTTTATTAATCTTCTTAGTTTTCTTTTTTCGTCTTGCAATTCTTTGCGAGAAATTTTAGCATAAGCTAATAAATCAAGTCGGGTAGCTATTAAATTTGTTATTTGATGATGAAAAATAACTGTTTACCTTCGAGTGAGAGGATGAGTTTATATTTTCAGTATGTTAGATAAACAAATTCATAGACTTAGGTCCACCATGCTCCGTCAAATTTTTAAAAGAAAACAAAAGAACACATAAAATAAAGGTTAAAATGATAATCTTCTACTAAAAACTGAATATTCTTAAAGAAATATTCCTTATAGTTACCTTATTGATAACAAATTAAGAGTTTAGGTATTATTTTGATAACAACTTTACAAGTTCAGGTATCATTTTAACAGGCTCTTAATAGTCTAGACACTTTTAATGCATTTTACCTTATTAACATTGCATCCTAATTCCAAACAACATATCTCACCTAAACATTTACTTCTACAGTTTGGTTTTGATTTGGCAGTGAGCCCGTACCTGAGGATACGGGCTCCAGGCGAAATCGCGATGACCGGAAACTGCGAGTCGGCGACGGGGGACGCCGTCTGCTGTGAGTCTCCATCTGTGAGATTGAGGAGAGTGAAGGCAGTGAAGCACGCACCTATATAGGGTAAAAGTAAAAACGTTGCCCAAACGACGACGTCTAATGTATATTTATCAGGCCCAAATTCGATTTTAGAGGCCCATTTGTTGTATATACTCCAATCCTCATCAATTTTCTTCCCAAAGCATCGAAACATCAGAAATCCCTTTGCTGTTTAATTTTCTCCACAAACCCTAATCCTTTTCAAGCACAATGAAACGCTCCGGCGACGGCCTCACCGCCGTCTCATCTTCCTTGCCGCCGAAGAAACCTGTCTTCTTAAGCAAAGCCGAGCGCGAGAAGCTTGCCCTCCAACGCCGCCAAGAAGAACACGAGGAACAGAAACGCCGCCAGCACCAGCACCTCTCCAATCTCCGCTCCTCCTCCGATTCCGTCCCCAACAATTCCAATTCAGACCGCGATAGGGATCGTGACCGCGACCGCGACCGTGACCGGTATTCCCGAAGCGATCGAGATCGCGACCGGGAGCGCGAAACGGAGCGGCGCAACCGTGACCGTGAAAACCGCGAGAGGGAGCGAGAAGAGGAGGCCAAGGCCAGAGAGCGCGCTCGGTTGGATAAGCTAGCTGACCGTGAGCGTGATAAGGAGCTTGAAGCCATTAAAGACCAGTACCTCGGCTCGAAGAAGCCGAAGAAGCGTGTGATTAAGCCTAGCGAGAAGTTCCGATTCTCTTTCGATTGGGAGAACACAGAGGACACTTCGCGTGATATGAATGCTTTGTATCAGAATCCTCATGAGGCTCAGCTCCTTTTCGGGCGAGGGTTTCGTGCCGGAATGGACCGCAGGGAGCAGAAGAAGCTTGCGGTGAAGCAGGAGAGGGAGCTGAGGGATGAGATTAGGAAGAAGGATGGTGTAGAGGAGAGGCCGGAGGAGGCTGCGGCGCAGAGACTGAAGGAGGAGGCTGCGGAGCTTTATGATACTTTCGATATGAGAGTGGATCGGCATTGGACTGATAAGAAGCTGGAGGAGATGACTGAGAGGGACTGGAGGATATTCCGAGAGGATTTCAATATATCCTATAAAGGGTCTAGGATTCCTCGGCCTATGAGGAGTTGGGGTGAGAGTAGACTGAGTACGGAGCTGCTCAAGGCTGTGGAGAGGGCTGGTTATAAGAAGCCTTCTCCAATTCAGATGGCGGCTATTCCTCTGGGTCTGCAGCAGCGTGATGTTATCGGCATTGCAGAGACTGGTTCTGGTAAGACTGCTGCATTTGTTCTTCCTATGTTGACATATATTTCTAGGTTGCCTCCCATTAGTGAAGAGAATGAGGCTGAAGGGCCTTATGCTGTTGTTATGGCACCTACTCGTGAGCTTGCGCAGCAGATTGAGGAAGAGACTGTGAAGTTTGCGCATTACTTGGGTATTAAAGTTGTTTCTATTGTTGGTGGGCAGTCAATAGAGGAACAGGGTTTTAAAATTAGGCAAGGGTGTGAGGTTGTTATCGCTACACCTGGCCGGTTGATTGATTGTTTGGAGAGGCGGTATGCTGTTTTGAATCAGTGCAATTATGTTGTTCTTGATGAGGCTGATAGGATGATTGATATGGGGTTTGAGCCGCAAGTTGTGGGTGTTTTGGATGCAATGCCTTCTAGCAATTTCAAACCTGAGAACGAAGATGAAGAGCTTGATGACAAGAAGATTTACAGAACCACTTATATGTTTAGTGCCACCATGCCTCCTGCGGTGGAACGCCTTGCTCGGAAGTATTTGAGGAATCCTGTTGTGGTCACAATTGGCACAGCTGGAAAGACTACTGATTTGATCACTCAGAATGTGGTCTGGAGTAAGGATGCTGAGAAGTTTGAGAGGCTTAAGAGATTGCTCGATGAACTTGGTGATAAGACTGCTATTGTCTTTGTTAACACTAAGAAAACTGCTGATTATGTTGCCAAGAGTTTGGATAAGAATGGATATCGTGTGACCACTTTGCATGGGGGGAAATCACAAGACCAAAGAGAAATTAGCCTTGAGGGTTTCAGGACCAGGAGATACAATGTTCTTGTTGCAACGGATGTTGCAGGACGTGGTATTGATATACCTGATGTGGCCCATGTGATTAATTATGATATGCCCTCGAGTATTGAAACATACACCCATCGTATTGGACGTACTGGACGTGCAGGGAAGACTGGTATTGCCACATCACTGTTGACAATTCACGACACTGATGTCTTCTATGATCTCAAGCAGATGCTCATTCAGAGTAACAGTCATGTTCCTCCTGAACTGGCGAAACATGAAGCCTCAAAGTTCAAGCCTGGTTCAATTCCTGATAGGCCACCTAGACGGAATGACACTATCTTTACGCATTGAAAATTTTGGAGTTTAACAGACTTAAAAGAATTCCCGACATGCTGTTTCTAATGTCAGTCGTGTAGTGGCCCGGACATCTTTGCTTCTGCTGGAAACTAAGGAAGTGAGTTTCTTTGAATAAGATTATGCTCTTTTAAATTTTAATAGGGATCCTGCTGTACTGAACAATTAATGGTCTCACTGTCCTCGTCTTTTGTTTCTAAATAATACTAAGTTCTGACGCCCATTTATAAGTAGTAAGATGTTAATTTATAATTAGTAAGATGTTCATGATGATATCAGTTTGGAATGTTTATTCTGTTCATTGGTTTTGTAAGATGTTCAGATACCTGTTCATTTCTGCCTTTGCTTTTGTTTTTTTTGTTTTTTTGTTCTTTCTTTTACCTTTCTGCCATGTGTTAGAACATGGCCATTAATCAGATTATAATGCAGAAATAGAGTTTCTAAAGCCACTGCTGCATACTTTTATATATTCTATTGTGTATTATGTATAGTGTCTGGGTCACCTCCATCATAGTGGTTCCTGGTAACAGAGGCCTACTTGACCGCCTTGCCAGGCAGCAGTGTATCATCAATTAGGCATCTCTGAAAGTGCTGATGAGGACGACTGATGATGCAATGCCGTTTACTCTATGGTAGCTTAGTTGCTCTTTATTCATCTTTCTTTTCATATTCTGTGTAATTACTGAGACAATTGTTGATAAGAACTGTTATCTCGTTTTGATTTTCATGTGATTCAGTCCTTATGTGGTCAACTGAGGAAGGGAGCCAAAGTGATTGTCAGGTGAACCTGCATCTGTTATTGCTTATGTGTCTGTTAAGATACCTGTGTCCAATAAATTGAATCAATGACATATTAGTGTTATATTAAAAGGGTTCACTGGGAAGCAGCTGTAGCTTAAATTTTTATGTTTAGCTTTAGTTTTAAAGTTGAGCTGCTCTGCTGTTAGTCCTAGCTGCCCTCTTTTTTTTCAAGCTGACTCCTTGCCCACCTCCTTGTTCTATGCTTTTGTTTCAATAAAGTTGTTTCTTTTCAAAAAAAATAAAAAAAGTTTTATATATTTGTTTTTAGATATAACAGCTCGGCTAAGCTCAAGTGGATCAGGGTTGTGCATTAGCATTACATGGTTGTAATTTAGAACAGTCATTAAAATTTGGAAATAGTTTTTGGCTTCTCCACAAAAGTAGTTCAGTAAGAATATAATCTATCAGTTTGTTGGACCATATTATAGTGTGTATTCTATCCCCTTTTTTACTTCAATTGTTTAGATTCTTTGAGTTCAGTGTCATTTTGGTTGTGTTTTGAAATTGCCCTTTCCTGTACAGTAGCTTATATGTGATTAAGATGGTAGCAGGATGTAGAGCTGAAATTGTGTTGAACTTCCAATCCCCTGCCCCTTCCCCTCAGGTAGAGGGAAGTTATTTTAATTAGTTTTAGAAGGATTCTTAGTTCATATGAATTCTTTTATGGATTTGAAAATATAGTACTATAACTGGTAGGAGGCCAAAGTAGATTATAGTATTATAGATGAGGTTTCGTTTAGTAGATAGAATGATCAATAGAAAATAACATATTAATTGCTTAATATGGTAAGTTCAAACAGAAGCAATTTCTGGATTCATAGTTATCATCCTCCATTGCAGTGACTCCTAATGGGATATTATAGGATTAATGTCCATTAGCTCACAGCAGGAAAGCCAAGTCACACGCATTATAATATCTCCATTGCAGGAAAAGTCACACGCATTATAATATCTCCATTGCAGGAAAGCCAAGTCACATGCATACGGATACGGAACGAATGGACATTAGTAGGGATATTATAGGGTTAATGTCCATTAGTAGGGCTGTATTTTTGGACCAAAACCTGGACCGGTGTGGCCTGAACCCGCACCGATCAGGTCGGGTTTTGAAAGTGAATTTCCTAGGTCGGGTGGGTCGAGTTTTATATCTTAAAACCCAGACCGGCCTGAAAACCTGAAATGTAGGTATTGCTAGCTTAGATGTCGTATTCTTATTGGGTTACTACTAGCTAATATATAGCAAAAAATCATATTCATTCACTCTTTAGTCTACTCTTCAATTGGGAATGAATCAAATCGGAAAAAAAAGAGGAATTGGTTGAATTACAACATTGCTGAGAGTGACAAAGTTGAGGCGCGGTGAGTGGAAAGAGCGGTGGAGATGTCGTCAAATTAAACATTCAATTTATGCTCGCTTTTTCATCATAAAAACATCCAATTAAACCCATTTTATAATAAAAAAATGTGTTCTGCAAACCTTATTCATTAGTAAACTTGGATTTGAACTTTAAAATTTTGTTTACCTGAAAATCCGGCCTGGATCGGTCTAAAAATTATAGGGTTTGGCCTGAAAATTACCCGACCCAGACCGGCCTGAAAATTTTAGATTCAGGCTCGGGTTTCGTTTTTTTTGACCCAGACCGGCCCGAAAGTAGCCTTATCCATTAGTCATAAATTTAAGATTTTTTTCCCACCAACAAAATTAGATTTTTAAATTCTCACAAATTAACTTACAAACAAAAAAACAATTATATCATTTATAAATTAAATAAATTACAATAGATCATTATAAGATTCTATTATGAAATAAAAATTCTATGACCGGATTCTGACGATCGATGACCGTTCTCTAGACTCTGTTGACTTTGACCGGACTCCGTGATCGTTGACCAAGATCCGACGACCGTTGACTGAGTTCTGACAACCGGACCCCGATGATAAGGGGTCTACGGGGACAGTTTTAGGGCAATAAGGGGTCTGTTGGGGATAGTAAAGGGTCTCTTGAGGGTTCTATTGGGGAACTGGGGGGTCGGTCAAAGAATACCTATTGGAGGCAGTAGAGGGTCTACTGGGGCAGGGGTATATTGGGGACAGTAAAGGGTCTCTTGAGAGTCAGTTGGGGAAACTAAGGGGTCCATCGGAGGATACATATTGGGGGCAGTGGGGGGTTACTGGGGGCTAGAGAGGATTTATTGGGGACAGTAAAGGGTCTCTCAGAGGGTCTACTAGGGGCAGGGGCTATTATATGGGTCATTGAGCCTCTTACATGGATATGTGTAAAACCCTATTACAACATGGTTTACTACATAAAGTCTGTATACAAAACATGGACCAAGACACACATATATATATATATATATATATCAAATATCCTAAAATAACACACATAATAAAGATCAAAATACTAATATACATTTAAACATACAAGTAGGTAAACTCTGTGTGTACACCTTAACAAACTCGTAATAAGTCGGGCTGGTTGTAATATAAAAAATAATCAACAATTTGTACCAAAAGGAAAACAATTTAAACGGGGCTGATAGTCTCTAGATTACGTAATCATTATTTTGTTTCTCTGGTTGCAATTAGATTCCCTACTGCCGGAAACACCAAAACACATGCATGAACGCATAAACAATGCCCACGTGGCAGCACACGAAGCCTCCTCGTAGAGTCCCAACTACACGGGACACAAATCCATACCCGTAACCAACCATGTCCAAATTCGTCTTTCCATCATCCTCCCACAACCTTCTATCATAACAGCGTGCCTCGTGTCATAATCTCACCAACCCACCCCGAATCCCAACCTTCTACAAATAAACGGTTAAGATCACCTCCACATCTGCACCCACATTATAAAGGACGTACACCGCGTTGCACGGAATCAACCTTTCTCGTCCCTCGCGTTGGAATCTCGCCATAAGAAACGCGGTTGGTCGGGTAACGGAAGAGGAGGGAGTTGAACGGAAACGGTAAAAGTCAACCGTTAGGGGCGAGTCGTAATTTCCCATGCTCAAGTGGGCGTTTAAATAAAACTTAAGACAAGGAGGAGATGAATTAAATAATGCGGGGGATGAAGTTAAAAAACAGATTAGTTCGTGAAGTGGATTGAATAAAGAGTTCAAGTCCGGGTCTTCTCTCACACTTACAGAGAGAGAGAGAGAGAGCAGAAGAAGAGCTGGTTCTGATCTTAATCTTAAGGTCGTGTTTGGATCGCGTCTTCTGTGAAGTTCTGGGCTTTTTTATCTGTTTGGCCCCCACCTGGGATTGGGTTATCTGATTGGTAAGTTTCTGTTTATGGGGTTCTTACTTTGCTGCTTAATGGGTGTTGGAAGGTTTGGTTCATGAAGCGTTTGAGGGTTGTATTTGGTTTTTGGGTTCGAATTTTTGATGGGTTATTCTGAATTTTTGAGACAATTTTGTTATGGGGTTTTAAGCTCCACATTTTGATGTGGGTTGTGTTTTGATTTGCATACTTACATGTGTTTTAGTGTTTTTGGAGTTTTTACTATGAGTGCTTTCCAGTTTTAAGAAGATAAGGAGATCTAAAGTGTTTTCAAGTTGTTTTGTTATGTCAGGTTGTTTTCATGTATTTTGATATATGTGATTGGGGATTGAAAGAATTGAGTTTTTTGGTGGTTTTCCTACTTAGTTTTCAGGATTTGCGTACTGAATTTGTTAAGTTGTAAACATTTCTAACATTTCAATAGTTATAATTGCAGGAGGCTAGTAGTGACCGATCTCTGAAGGCCTCAGTGGGTGAAGCAATGTATCATTAACTTCCATTTCTGGGTTCGCTCTCTCCCCCTGTTTCTTTGTCATTTGATTGGACTTGTAGAGGAGCCATAAATTTTACAACTTGCATTCCTGGTTCAAAAATAAACAAGGGAAAGGAGCAAAGAAAGCAATTTTGTCTTTTATTGACAATACTACTGTCTTGCGAGGCTTTTGAATAACCAAATTTAGAGTAACAACTTGTAGGCATTCTAAATTCAGTTTTGTAAGGATGGCATTTCCATTAGGACTATCTTTTCTGAAGGGTGGTCATTGTAATTCTACAGTAAGATTTTTAGTTTGAATTAATTGTGTTCTGGCTTGTTCTTCAGCTTTAAAATCCAGCGAAAGCTGTATCTGGATAAAGTCTGATACTTTAGGCTGCTTTAGGTCCAAGTGTGAGAATGAGGCTTTCTTTAACAAGAATCTCTTTTATTGCTTGGTGCTTTTCTGAACCAGTATTCTTCCTTTTTTCCTTGTTTATTAAGGTTTATAACATGAATTTGATTCCGGTTTTGTTGATTTGCAGTTGTACCCAGCGAGGTATAGTTCTTGTATTGAAGACATAGTAAACATCTGGGGATATTCGCATGCCAGAGTATGTCGTTTCGCAGTATAGTTCGAGATGTAAGAGATGGGTTTGGAAGTTTATCAAGAAGAAGCTTTGAGGTCAGACTGCCTGGCCATCACAGGGGAAAATCACACGGTTCCGTCCATGAGCTTCATGGCCAACCTCTTGTAATCCAGAATAGCCGCTGGCCTAGCCTCCCACCTGAACTACTTCGTGATGTAATAAAAAGGTTGGAGGCTAGTGAGAGTACATGGCCTGCTCGCAAGCATGTTGTTTTTTGTGCTTCGGTATGCAGGTCATGGAGGGAAATGTGCAAAGAAATTGTCAAAAGTCCTGAATTTTCTGGGAAGATTACTTTCCCAGTTTCCCTGAAGCAGGTGAGAGCCTGCCATGTTTATGATGCACTTGAGAAAGAGAAGAATAAAACACAAAATGAACATGGCTATGTCTTTTAATGTCTTATCCCTGCCTTCATTTGTGTTATTTGTATCATTCCGTATGCGCTTAATTGTTTCTTTATAAATGAGTCATCTTTGATTGCTTGGCAGCTGACAAATTGTTAAATTATGCCTTTTACAGCCTGGGTCTCGGGATGGAACAATCCAGTGCTTCATCAAGAGGGACAAGTCGAATTTAACCTACCACCTGTACCTGTGCCTTAGCCCTGGTAAGTCTCTAAGACAATTGTAACAATTTTTGAGTTCAATGAGTTACTGATGATTGGTAGGACTCCACATCTATGAATTTTGTTTTCATGATTATTATTATTATTATTATTTGAAAAGAGGAGTTAATTGAAATCGTTAGAGATTACATTCACTTGGAATGTCACCCCTAATAATAACGGGTGCAACAAAGCACCATGCTCGACCCTTGTTGGAATGTATAGAATGATTTGCAAGTACATGGAACTTGTTAGCTTCCCGAGGGATATGACATACCTTAAACTCTGTTTCTATCCAAAAACTCTCGAGCTTCAGCTACAGCTGTATCCATGCTTGACAAATGTGTGTCTCCTTGCGTTAATGATTGCACCAATGGTAGACAGTCTGTTTGTATGACAACCTGCCCCAGAGCCTTCAGTAGCTTCTATTCTAACCTTCCATGAGAGCAATTACATCAGCATGAAATTGCTTTGTGCTTTGTCTGTTAGCTTTTGTGAATGTCTACTAAAACTAGAGATGCTCTCCACTGTAAGTGGTTTCTAGTAAATGCATAGTTAATCACGTGATGCATATGTTGTCCTGTTGTCAAAAATTGGCTGGGATCCTATAGGTTGTATTTTGGCAGGTTATTACGCAAACTGTTCAATTGTATTTTATTTGTTGAAATTCTAATGTTCTATTAAGGCCTAAGACCATTTCTATTGGTCAGATGTACTCTGTAGAGCCGATATTTGATATTCAGCTCACATATTCCTTGGATGTTAACTGTCCTAACTTGCCAATACTGTTCCTGCTATTTATTTCCATTTGTGTCTGTTCTTGCAAACCTTTTGTTAGTGCCCAATGCACCTGGTTCAGCGGGTGATTATTGCACCCATCTCATCAGCTAGATAGGCCTAGTTGAACTTGGTAATTCTTAGTTAGTGCGGTTAAGTGTCAATGTACTTGCCCAGTATTGGACCTATAGTTGATTTATGCCGTCTATGCTTGAATCCGGTTGTATGACAATAACTTGCCTATGAACTTTCTAGAACAGAATTTGCATCTTGATGCACTAACCGCATACGATTTTATTTTAGATCTCATGTTGATCATTGGGATATTCTTGCAGCTTTGCTTGTTGAAAATGGAAAATTTCTTCTGTCTGCTAAGCGAACACGAAGAACAACATGCACAGAGTATGTGATCTCCATGGATGCAGATAACATATCAAGATCAAGTAACAAGTACATTGGGAAACTGAGGTAGGCTTTGTTGATTTTCTTTACAGTGATTTTATTGTATACTTGGAATTTATAATTTAGTGATTCCAGAAAACACCATAATATACTGTAATGAGATGTTCAAACATGTGCCATACTGCACCAATAAGTGAACTCTACATGAAACTGTAAGGAAATTTTGTTTGAAACTTGGACTGGATTTTTGTTCTAGTAATATTATATTGCTGGAAGCTGGGTCTTCTAATGAATTTTGATAGCTAATACTATTGGAAACTCAGCTGAACAATTTAATGTGTAGCTATATATATGCAATATTTCACCATACTCGATTGTTCTCACTTGGTTTCTGTAGTTTCCATCTTGTTCATACAGCTCCCATTCTTCTCTTTGTTTCAGATCCAATTTTCTAGGCACCAAGTTCATTATTTATGATACCCAGCCTCCCTACAACAATGCTCAGCTTTCCCCACCTGGCCGAAGCCGTCGGTTCAACTCAAAAAAGGTTTCTCCTAAGGTTCCTACTGGCAGCTACAACATAGCGCAAGTGGCATATGAGTTAAACGTGCTCGGCACTAGGGGTCCGCGCAGGATGCACTGTAGCATGCACTCAATCCCTGCCTCATCCCTTGAGCCTGGCGGCTCTGTCCCTGGCCAGCCCGAGCTTCTCCAGCGCTCCCTTGAGGACTCATTCCGGAGCATTTCCTTCCCAAAATCAATTGATACATCAACTGAGTTTAGCAGTGCTAGATTCTCTGATATTGTTGGGGGGTCCTCCCGTTTTGAAGAGGAGGGAAAAGAGAGGCCATTGGTTCTCCGGAACAAGGCACCGAGATGGCATGAACAGTTGCAGTGTTGGTGCCTAAATTTCAGGGGACGAGTGACTGTGGCCTCAGTCAAAAACTTTCAGTTGATTGCTGCTACGACACAATCTGCAGCTGGTGCACCAATGCCTTCACAGCCTCCTCAGCCAGCTCCATCAGACCACGACAAGATCATACTTCAGTTTGGTAAAGTTGGCAAAGATATGTTTACTATGGATTACCGGTATCCTTTGTCTGCATTTCAGGCCTTTGCTATCTGCCTGAGTAGCTTTGACACCAAATTAGCATGTGAATAGAAGAGATTATGGCAATAACTAGAAATTGTAGTAATTGTTCTCTTTTTAATCCTTTTTTAGGACACCATATAGGTTGTGTCGTATCAAAAGTTACTGCAGAACAAAATCAGTGCACACCAGTGGAGGGGCCTGTCTCTCCCTGTTGTTTTTTTTGCTTATTTTAATTTGTTATTTCCTCCTGTTTAGACTTCATTGTTCTATTATGTGCCTTGAAAAGAATGATATAAAATTGTGTACACGCGCTGATTAGAGGAACAGATGGGATCATGGGACCTTAATTCCACTGAAAAGAGTGCAATTTGTTAAACCAAACAGAAAGATGGCTATCGTCTCGTAAAGCAACAAGGTTATCAGTTACAAAAATTCCTTATCTATGAATGTGGTCAAAAGTGAATGAAGCAAGGTGATTCGGTGAAATTTTCGTTTTTTTGGACCATGAAAATATCTCACATTTCATACGTTCTCGTACGAAATTTTTCGATATTTTCTGAAAGTTGCTGAAAATTTTAGAAAATTTCCATTTATTTATTTTTTTTTAATTTTTTTTCCAAAAATTTCTAATCCATAGGTCAATTTACAACTATTTTTATCTACACTTCTTAATTCATATTACAACTATTTTACCTACATTTTAATGTTTATCCGTAAGTTAAATGTTTATAACTACCAAATCAGGAGGCTCATCAAGTATCAGAGGTGATGATAGTGAAAGACACAGCGGTAGTGGAGGTGATGATGGAGGTCATGGTTATAGTGGAAATCAAGTTGATCATATGAGTCCATTCATTAGTGAACTACACTTCACACATGCAACACAAGATGAAGATCATGGAAGTAGGAGAGCAGAAGCCAGCATCGGTGCTATAGAAAAAAAAACTTTGTACCTCATAGGTCTTCTACGTGGTTTTAAAGTAGTTATTTAATTTCATGTAAAATGTATCATATGTATATAAGGCGTGATGACCTAGCCTTCCTTTGGGTTTTCAGCCATAAAAAATGTTTAAAGTAAACTTCTAAGCAATATTAACGGTTCAACACTTACTTTTTCACTTTAAATTACTACAACTCCCTATAAATCAATATTTATTCAAGGTTTTATTTTCAAATATAGTACATAATATAGTAAACAAACATCTCTTAAAATTTCATTTAAAATTTTCGTCAATTTCCTCAATTTTTTTACTGCAATCGATATTTTCTCAAAATTTTCGTCGAAATATCCATTTTTCAAAAGGTCGATATTTCCATAATTAGCGAAATTTTAGTCCTTAAAATGAAGAGTAGCAGGAGATGCAAATCTGAAGGCGTATTACTAATCATGGTTTTGATTGATTAATAGAAACTAGCCTTCCAACACGCGGCTGCGCATGCGGAAATGCGTTGTATCAACAAATACAACGCATTTTTCTTGTATCTGTTTATGATTAACTACTTTTTTATGTAGTTATACAATTATTAGCGTTTTTAATTTTCAGACAACGATAGAAATAACATAAAATTTTAGATGATTACTTTTATAAATATATATATAGCATTTGGAACCACGGGGCTCATCCCCACGCCCGTTCAAAAGAATAGATTACATATTACAAATATGACCACAAATGTTGGGTCTGAATGATTTCCGTATTCCAAATCTGTGTCAACGTGTGTCAACACGACAAACTAAACGACCTAATTTAACTGTAAAACCCAATATAGACATTAAATACAAAATAATCATATAAATAGAAGAGCCACACATTACTGATTGATGGTTTGGTGATGAAGCAGTCAAGGCATATCAGAACAAAACACAGGTAAAGACACAATTTTGGTTAAGTTAAATGTTTATATGTTTGAAAGAGAAAAACAAAAGAAAGCCTATAATTTTCTTATGTGTCAATTGTTGCGGATCTATATTCAGTCTTCTACTCTCTCCCCCAGGCCCTGATAACGAATCCGTTGCAATGTCAGCTCTCTAAGCATATCATGCTGTGTAACAAATTGTTCACTGCATCAGCGATCCACATATCCATTCTCTTTGCTGGTTATTTTCAAAAGCTCATCAATATTCTCAGAAGAAATCTCTACATTAAATCTACTAACAGCAGCCACATTTCATATCTTGACCAAACATTTGTGATTTGATTAGGGGTGGGCAGAAAAATTTGAAATCCCGGTCCCGTCCCGGTTCCGGTCCCGGCAGGATTTGAAACAAAAAATGTTCGTCCCGTCCTGTCTCGTCAGAGAAACAATGGGACGGGACGCGGGACTGAAATTTATCGTCTCGTTAGGCCCGTCCCGTTCTGTATAAAAATTAAAATTAATCTTGACCGTTGATTTTTTCATCTCACCGTTGATTTTTTTAGCCATAATACAAGCCAAACAGCCAAAAGCCGCAAAACTTTCACTCTTCGAATTCGACAGACTCATCTCCAGATCTCCTCTCTTCTCTGCTTCGGCTCATGTCCTCTCTTAGCTTTGACCCTCTTCTCTCCAAGGCTCAAGCTGTTGTTCGACTCAACCCGCTCGCCTCTGCCACTCGTCTTCATTGCTCGCCTTCGTTGCTCGCCTCCACTGCTCATGAATGTAAGCAGATTTTTCTTGGATATATCATCACTTCCTCTTCTAACTCTTCTTCTTACATGTCCTTTGTGTTCAAGTAAGCATTTTAAGCACCTCTTTTTTAGTAACTCATCTTCGTCTTTTTTCATATTCATCTATCCTCCTTGTTCGTCAATTAAAGGGGATTTTTTCCATATGTTTTGTGAGATTTTGTCTAAGCTTTATGATATATGTTGCTGACATGCTGAATTTCATTGCCCAACTAAATGACGGTGTTGTTGGGTTATGTAGTAGTATTTAGGCTTTGCTTCTCTCTTTCTTTATTTCTTGGATTGATTTCAATCCCCTTGAGTTTTTGTTTTAGTTTTTATTTTTTGGTCTAAATGTTTTGGATTTAGTTGGTTTGTGACTAATGAATTTATGCATTGATTAAATGTATGTAATATTGTTTTTGTTAATCGATGAGTGTGCAACTAAAAATGCAAAAACATCAATTCTCAGTTATACATGTTGCTCAGAAAGGTTTTGACCTTGGAAACTTTGATGATGATTTCATATCCATGTAAATTGATGATGATTTTAAGTATTAAGGAGCAGCTTGGAGTTGGTTAGTGCTCAAGCAATCTCATAAGATTTTACAGCTGAATTTGTAGAAAGTACAAATGAATGTTTTCAGGTTTAAAGCTTGATTGAATAAGTCTTGTTTTAGCTCCAGTAGTTGGTCTTGGGGGCCAAAAAAGATTTTTCTTCTTTTTTGTTTCAAGTTTTGTGGAGGGATTGGGCCCGTCCTGATCCCTTTCCGTCCCATCCAAGACTAGGCCCGGAGGAATTCACTCTCAAAAATGCAAGGTCCATCCCGATCCCGTCCCTCGTCAGTACCAACAAGCCCTGCATTGCCTTATCGTTACTCGTTAGTCATTGTTTCGGTTGTAGACGGTTGGAGACCGACATACAAGTCATGGAACCTCATTGAGGCCAAGGAGGATCAGGTAGACCTCGATGATGTTCGTGAAGTAGAAGTAATCGACTGGAAAATATATGCCATCACTAAGCACAAGGCATCAGATTTTTTGTTTGTGTGAGTTCCAGTTAGATAGCAACGGCAGCGGTCGGCATACCTATACTGTTGAAAGGTTGGTTATCCTTGACCCTAAGCCTCTTCACTCCTTCCCTGCGCCTGCGGCTGAAGTCATGACTGCTTACATTAGTACTTTCATATTCAAAGATTCTACAACCAAAGGAGTTGTTTCTGTTGTGTATAAATTTTGTTACCAGCTACTGATTATGATACGGAAGGATTTCTGGTATTCAGGTTGGAGCATAGTAGTAATGGTCGTCGAAGGATCAAAGTTGATGACCTAGGTGATCGGATATTATTCCTAAGCACCAACAACATATTACTCATGCCGTCTAATAAGAGCCTTACATATTATGGTCCTCATGGTAAGACAGTTGAAGGAAATCGTACCTATTTTGTGTTTGATTATGGGCACGAATTTGGTGTCTTCTCAATGAGTGACCAAAGAATGGAAGGTTACACAATTTCTTTTCCCATGGATCATTATTCAACCAAATTAGCTGCACCTGTATGTCTAGTTCACTCCGACTCCTTGGTAGCTTCGGTTCAACTGCTATTGCTGTAATTTTATTTTGATAATCGGGAAATTCTTGTATGCACGGTCACAATTTTAGATATTCATAATAATTCATATGTTTGTTCACCCATGTATCAATAGTATATTCTTTAATTTCAACCGTTCACATGTGTCGTGTATATACACGGCCGTGTATTGAAAATACTTCGTTGATAATCTGATTTTCTTTCATAGTCAACTATGGTACATTTGTAATGTTATTTCTTATAACCTGTTAGCCCAAAATTATAATACACCCGGGCACATATCACTGTGGCATTCCCTTTTATTTTATTGGTCAACCTATTTGTTATTTTTAATTCTGATTGGTGTAATCATTTTAATTTACTTTCTTTTTTTTCACTCCTGCTGGTTATCACATAATTCAGGAAATCTTATTGGTCCACACTAGTCAGGACCACTACCACGTGGTGTTCCCGGACCACCTAATAATTACTCGAATGGAAACAAGCCGACGTAACTGTGAGCAAAAAACATACATTTTTCTCGAGCTCTCAAAATTCCATTTTTAAATATAAATTAATTCATCATTTACCATTAAGCCGACGAAGTTGAAATTAATTATGCAATTTTTCCCATTCTCAAAATAAAAATCATTTGTAATTAATTTATTTTTCTCCTCAAATAAAAAAATTATCATTTGTAATTGTAAATTGTACTTTTGTGTGTATAAAAAAATTGTATTTTTGTAGTGTTATTGACATTACAGTAAAACCACTTTAAATTAATAAGGTCAGAACTGTCAAAATCTATTAATTTAGTAATGTATTAATTAATCGATAATTAATAAGTTATTAATTAATCGATAAATGAATAACTTATTAATTTATAGAAAAATCTTATCAATTTATTTTGTCAAATTTATTACAGATACATTGTTCAATGAGTTACTTTATTCGATGCACTATATTATTCAACATACCATGTAAGTTCGATGTACTATATAAATTTACATAATGAACATTAAATAAACAACACACTATTTAAATAAACAAAAACCATAGTAACACAACACATTAGAACACACAAAAATGTCTTCTCATCTCAAAAGAGTTAAAAAATCAACGATGTTGGATAAAATGCATAAAACATTGTGCGAATACTGTAGAGATAACTCAAGTAGCACTCAAAAACAATTGCAATAGTGAGTTGTAGAAAAGTTCGATTTGCAAATGTGTCAAGGAACGATATCGAATACGATCAAGTGATCTACGAAGTATCTCAATGCTCTTGAAAATGGTGATGTTAAGCGACACAGAACGACGAAATTCCCTGAGTTTGAGAAGTCTCTGTACTAGTGGATCGTTCAATTTCAAGAACGTGTAAATATGTCAGGAGAACTAATCATCGAGAAAACAAAAGAGTTATTCATGTTGATGTATCCTAAAGATACTCCAGATTTCTAGTTTTCTCAAGGATTATTTGAACACTTCAAATCAAGACATGAGATAAAAAACTATCATCGTTTTTTGGAGAAAGCGGATCAGTTAATGTGGTGGACTTGGAGGGTAATTTGAAGCTCATTAGGGAGAAAGTGGATCAATTTGAGATGAAAGATCGATGTTTTCAATATGGATGAGACGGGGTTGTTTTTTAGACGGAGATTGTTGCGAGCGTCATGGAAACTAATCAAGATAATAAAGTTGAAGCTGAAGATGATAGTTCAATTAAGGTGCCCCCGTCACGATTGGAAGCTCTTAAAGCAGCGATGACATTGAACAAATTTTTGATGCACCATGACAAAACAATACAACAAGTTCTTACAATGATACAAAAAGTTCGAGATTAGATTCAATGTGACCTCAATTTCAAGAAACAACAAGTCACAATTGACTGATTCTTGATCAAGTCTCCATAAATGTGTAATAAATTATATTTATTAAGGCATTATTAATTTACATAATCATTGGGGTCTATGTGAAGTCTCGTATTTGTATAATCTTATAAATTTAGTGAATTATTAATTTACCATGTTGTCCCTGACTCGGGACCGGCAAAAATTATTATTTTAGCGAGGTTATTAATTAATCGAGTATTAATTTAACGAGGTTTTACTGTATCAAGATATAAAGAGGGGTATTGACCATTTCATACAAATTGAAAAAAGTGACCATTATTACTAAAACAGTTTTTTATCGCTCATTCCAACTTTTTGTAACAAAATTATGACTTTATCTATATTTTTTATTATATCTCTCCACCCTCCCCCCACACCATTCTTCCCGATCTCAATTTTCTTCTTCTTCTTTCTCCGCCACCTCCACCTCCTCCTCCTCCTCCTCCTCGTCCTCTCTCTCTCTAGAAGCAAACCCGATCAACCAACCTCAATCCCAAAGAACAATTCAATGACCAATCAACCAAGAGCCGTCGATGGTGGCAGAGCCCGGTGGCGACAGTTGCAATTGCCATCGCGGCGCTCTTGATCTCCACCGTCATCTGGCTCTCTCTTGTCTTCTCCGGTAGCTCTCTATCACTTATGGTGGCTCACTTACAAAATACAACCCCGACTCTGTCTTTTATGCGAAACGACAGCGTTTTAATTTTGGAGAGGACCAGAAATGGAGCAGCGACGAGGAGCTGACTCTTGACGATGTCGTTTTTAGGATTGTCGGGTCATCTGGTCTCTAGAAGCAACGAAATAAGTATGTCAGGCTATGGTGGCGTTCGAACGACATGCACGACCACGTCTGGATGGAAGAGAAAGTCCTTGAAGAGGAAAATGACGAGTCGTTGCCTCCGAGGACATCTCATGGTTCTGGTACACCAACCCGACACATGTCACCCTCAGGTATAGGTTTGGTTATTTTAGCCCGTCTCTCTCTCTCAGGTACGGGTGTGGTTGTTTGTGAAATATTAGGCAGTCCCTGGTTTAATTGTTTATAGTTTGGTCTATTAGGGGGTAATAAAGTTGGTTGCGGCGATAAGAATCCGGCTTAGGGATTTTGTGGGAGTTATTAGGGGTAATAAATTTAGCTATGTAATATAAATGCGGTTTAAGGGTTCAGTTAGAGTTTATTATGAGGTAGTAAAGTTGGTTGTGCAATAGGAATGAGGTTTATGGGTTCAGTGGGAGTTTATTAGGGGGAGGTTTATGGGTTCAGTGGGAGTTTATTAAGGGGTAGTAAAATTAAATGTGATGATATGAATGTGGTTTAGGGTTTCAAGAGAGTATCTTAGGGATAGTAATAAAAGTTGATTGTGGCGGTAAGAATGCAGTTCAGGGGTTCATTGAGTTTATTAGGTGGTTATAAAGTTGGTTGTGATGACATGAATTCGGTTTAGGGGTTCAGTGAGAGTTTATTGAGTGTAGTAAAGTTGGTTGTGGCGATTAAAATGTGGTTTAGGAGTTCAATGGGAGTTTATTAGAGGTAGTAAAGTTGGCTATGATGATATGAATGTATTTTAGGGTTCAATGAGAGTTTATTAGGGGTTAGTAAACTTGATTCCATATTCCGGCGGCCGGTGACCATATCTCCTCTCTCTCTTTCATTTTCTCTCTTTAAGTATGTTTTAATGGGTGATGGTAGCATGAATATTGAAAAATTATAGATTGTTTAGAGCTGTTATGAGTTTTGTTGGAATTGACATAAATTTTTTTTTAAAAAAAGTTAAAATAGTCAATGTTTTAAAAAAAATCTGTTTAAATGAGAAATAAGATCAAAAATTGTAGTAATGGACATTTTCTCATATAAAAATGGTCAGTTCTGCTCACCTGCGGACCAATTTTTAAAGGACGAAACGGGATAAAACGGTCATGATCCTTACATCTTAAATGAGCCGATCTAATGGACAGCCTGCCAAAACAATCAAAACTGAGTATCCTTCTTTTTCCTCACCCCAATTCTTTTCTGCGTCTTCTTCATTCTCTCCTCTTCCATCTATCTCATCTCAAACCAAATCGATCAGGGTAGAAACTTGATGCACAATACCAGACAATAAAAACAAAAGGAGATTAAATCTTGCTTTTGATCTCAGAGGTCATACTTCGAATCGATTCAAATTGGTTAACACTGAAAAACAATAAAAGTCCTTGGTCTTATTCTTTACATGCAGCCATCTGATGTTGTATAACAAGAGAGACTGATTGGATTGTGACCCTATGGGCAAAGCCATATGATTGTTAAGAGAACCTGCGCAAGTATGATTGAGAAGATATCCATCGTCACAAGATTGAGATACATCACTAATATAACCAGATCTGTTATTTTCTGAAATAATCTTATTTCATGGGTTTTAGAGAAGAAGCTCAAACTCTTCATGAGGTGCCAGTGATGGGTTTCATGAGGGAGGATTATACTGGGTTTTTTGATCGATTTGGTCTGAGATGAGATGGAGGAGGAGAGAAGGAAGAAGACGTAGAAAAGAAGTGGGTAAGGAAAAAAATGATGCTCGTTTTGATTATTTTGGTACGCGTCTATTAGATCGACTCGTTTGAGGTCTAACGGTCATCACCGTTTTATCCCGTTTTGTCCCTTAAAAATTTGTCAGCAGGTGAGTGGGACTGTAAAAATGGTTATATACGTTTTATTTATTTATTATCAAGGTTATATGCGTTGTACGTACAAAATAAAAGAAATTGTTTTTCAAAAAAAATTGAAAATATAGGTTGCAAAATACAATATAAATGAAGGACGGTGGTATGAGGCTTGTAACGTCTCTTTGTTTTTCAAAAAAAATTGAAAATATCGGTTGCAAAATACAATATAAATGAAGGGCAGTGGTATGAGGCTTGTAACGTCTCTTTATCTCTCATTTCAATTTTGAATCTGAAGCTTCTCTCTCTGATTCAATTTTTGAAATTCAAAATTGTTTGGGTTATCTAGAGCCTCTCCGATGCGGCCAACCACCACTGCCGTTGTTCACCGCCACAAGGTAAATTTTCAATCTTTCTCTTTTCGCTTGATTCTTCTCAGTTTCGGTGATCTATGTTTTCAATTCAGTTGAATCTCACAACAAGGTTCTGTCTTGGTTTTTTATTCTGTTTCTCCTTGATTCAATTTCAGATATACTCGCGGCGGCGATTAGACCCTTCGATTTGTGTCAGCGAATGATGAAAAAGAAAAACCCTAGAGTAATATGAGATTGACAAGCGTGAAATTTCAATTCAAAATATCGGTGCTCGCTCTTTTTTTCTTTGGGGCTGAGGAACCGTTTTTGATTTGATTTCATGCCGAAATTCAGAGGGTTTTCTTCTTTTTCATCAGTCCCATAATTATTGTTACAAAGTAAAAATTGGGTCAAGGTCGCCTTATTGATCCCTTTGAAATAAGGGTATCTGGAAGTTTCTCGAAAAGACCAGTCAGAATTGGTCTCTAAAAGGTTGCCTATGTCTCATATTAAACCATTGTTGGGGGGATACTACTGAAATTGTTGCCTTACCGGTTCATCTTATCAAGATTGTTGCCTTTTCGGTCCATCTTATCAAGATTGTTGCCTTACCGGTTTATCTTATCAAGATTGTTGCCTTTTCGGTCCATCTTATCAAGATTGTTGCCTTGTTGGTTTTATTGTCGTAACTCAAACTATGATGCCAAGCTTGAGGTTCCAACAAACAAGCCAGTGAGGCCATAGTGTTGTGGATACCTTTTGAGATTTGTTGCCTTGTGAAGATTTGCTAATACGATGGTTACCGACTTACCGTTTTCAACTGATGTTGCCCAGATTGAGGTTTCAGTAAGTTATTGTTGTTGCCTTATTCAATTGGACTAGGTGGCATTTACTGCTGGGCTTAGTGTTTCTTCCCACATTTGAGCCATTACATTAGGGAAGAAGATGCATGGCTCTGCAATAAGTTGTGTCCAATGATATATATATATATATATATATATATATTTCAGTTGCCGTAGATTATCTGAATTGCTTTTATTGGGTCATTCTAAACTGTATTGGCGGACGGTCAGGGAATTCTGTGTAAAATACACCCTTGGTGTTGAAGTAATGATCTTGAAGCAGTCCAACTTGTGGCATCATGAATGTGATGTTGTTTAAAGAAGCAGTGAGATGTGTTCCATTCAGGCACATGTGTTGGTTGATTCCCAAACCAATTGTGTGGAAAAGAAGTCAATCCACTTCAAGAGGTACATTTGCTTGGTTCTTAACTGTGTTTAGGCTTCTCATCTTCCCATTGTAACTCAGCACAAAAGCTGTGTCAATGAGTTTTGGAAGTTGGGAATGAACTGGCAGAACATAATTGGGGTTGCCTTCGTATTGCAAGATTCCAGTGGCATTTTTGTTGGTAGTATTACCTGAGATGTGTCCATGAATGACATTGCAGCCATGAGTATCTACTAGGGATTGGTTCTCCTGAGCAAGAACATTGTGGTCTGGCCTGGCGCAGTTAGTATTTCTTGAGATGTAATTGGTTTGGACGTTTGGTATTACTGACTGCATCAACATTTACCTCTGTCATGTTGTGGCCAGCTATTGTAAAGAATATCTCGTCATTGAGCGCAGTATTGACAATCCGTAGCAGGTATGCCTTTCCTTTTTCAACCTCCATTTCAAAGGTATTTGTGATGCCAAAAAAGAGAAATTACATTGGAAGATTGCTGGTCGAAATTACAGTAGTGCTTTAAAAAAGATAAAAGTGCTAGCCAAATTAGTAGTTTGACTCATTGAAATGTCATCTTGTCACAATTCACAAGTATCATATGTTATATTCATTGCCGTACTATTTTCAGTAATTATATGCATTGGCCTAGAATTGCAAAGGGTAACAAAACATGAATGGCCTGACCTACATTTTTCAGAACATGGGAAAAAGGCCTTGGCTTCCCGTGAATGGCATGTACAATTGACATATATGAAATTGCTATATGTGGAGGTGAGTTATTAGTCATATAGTCATATGCCAGAATAACATATCGTAAAGTTGCTATATGGTAGTTCAATTGTTGGGCACTAATTTTAATTTTAGAAGTACTAAAAGCCTATGGTATATAGATACACTGCTCAAATTCAATGTCAGATATTCACGGTGGTAGGTATCAGATATTCATTGGTTTGTCATTTGATTATTAATCTGTGATAGAATCTGGATTAAGGCCTTCACTTTGTCTCTACTTAGTACAGAATACATTTACATAATATAATGAAATCTAGTAACATGCTTGAAATTACAGTTTGCCATTTGGTTCTATATGAATTAGGGAATCTGAAAATTCCAAAAGGTCTAATCGGAATCTGGTGCATGTGAGATTTAAGGCATTCTACAAATATGTTGCCATCGTTGAAACCACTCAAGTGAATTTTTCCCCAACTTGAGGTTCCAACAATCAACTCACTGATTTGTTGTCTGGTCAGTTTCCATGTTAATATGACCGTTGTCTGGTCGGTATATATTGATAAGATTGCTATCTCTAGTGATGATGTCCAACTTAAAGTTCCAACAAACATTCCATTGTGGCTAGTGATGGGATACGGCTAAGATTTGTTGCCTTGTGAGTTTATGTTAATACGATTTTTGCCATTTTCAAGTGATTTTGCCCTGCTTAAGTTTTCATGTGATTTTGCCCTGTTTGAAGGTTGCAATTTGGTCCTATTCAAAGAAGGGAAAGAGCTGACCAGAATTTGTCCCTTATAGGTGCATGTGAGATATAAAGCATTCTAGAAACATGTTGCCATCGTTTGAACCACTCAAGTGGTTTTTTACCTAACTCGAGGTTACAGCAATCAACTCACTGATTTGTTGCCTGGTCGTTTTCATGTTAATATGACTGTTGCCTTGTTGGTATATATTGATAAGTTTGCTGTCTCTAGTGATGTTGCCTAACTTGAAGTTCCAACAAACAAGCCATTGAGGCTATAGTGTTGGGATACAGCTAAGATTTGTTGCCTTGTGAGTTTATGCTAATACGATTTTTGCCATTTTCAAGTGATTTTGCAATTTGGTCCTATTAAAATAGGTTAAAGAGCTGACCAGAATTTGTCCCTATTAGGTGCATATGAGATTTAAAGCATTCTACAAACATGTTGCCATCGTTGGAACCACTCAATTGATTTTTTGCCCAACCTGAGGTTTCAACAATCAACTCACTGATGCAGTAGTAGTGTTGGGGGACACTACAAAATTTGTTTCCTGGTTTGTTTTTATATTAATATGACTGCTGCCTAGTTGGTATATATTGATAAGATTGCTGTCACTAGCCCAACTTGAAGTTCCAACAAACCAGCCATTGAGGCTATAGTGTTGGGATACGGCTAGGATTGCCTCGTGCGTTTATGCTAATACCATTTTTGCCATTTTCAAGTGATTTTTCCCTGCTTGAGTTTTCAAGTGATTTTGCCCTGTATCAAGGTTGCAATTTGGTCTTATTAAAATAAGGGAAAGTGTTAGCAATAATCTCTCTATCATCAAATCAGGATTGATTATCCTGATTCACAGTTTTCACAATCATTCCTCCCTATATTCAGGGATTGATATCTCTGCAATTAAGGGTTGATTGTTTTCTTATTTGTAATAGAACACAATAGCAGCTGTATTTATATATAAATAACATGTATCAATCACACAATTGTAATCAAGGGAAATTCAAATTCAATAGAAGGGGCTGATCGGAATTTTCCCCTATTAGGTGCATGTGAGATTTAAAGCATTCTACAAACATGTTGTCATCGTTGGAATCACTCAAGTGATTTTTATGCCCAACTTGAGGTTCCAACAATCAACTCACTGATTTGTTGCTTGGATCAGTTTTAATGTTAATACGATTGTTGTCACTAGTGATGATGTCCAACTTGAAGTTCCAACAAACAAGCCATTGAGGCTAGTGTTGGGATACAACTAAGATTAATACGATTGTTGCCATTTCCAAGTGATTTTGCCTGCTTGAGTTTTCAATAAACAACTCATTGTTGCCTTATTAAATTGGACTCAGGGCATATACTGTTGGACTTAGTGCTCCTTTCCACAGTTGAGCCATTAAGTGAGGGAAGGAGATGCATGGTTATGCAGTAAGTTGGGTGCTGGCTGCTGCTGCAATTGTCAGATCCAATGTTAATATTAATTGATTTATTTGCATTACCTTCTCTAATTCTTTCTATTTGATGATCATCATCTGATGGTGGTGGGAAATGGAACTGATTTTTGTTTAGATAGTTCGGTGGAAGGTGTGAAGCTTTTTGTTTTTCATGTTGAATTGCATAATACAGTTCAGTGGGATTTTTCTATAGATACTCGGCATAATATCGACAATTTCGCTGTTGGTTCTTCATTGTGGTTGGTAAATGGTTGCATCCCATAAAACATATTCCTCCATTAGTATGTGCAAATTTTCCCTTAGTAACGATGATTAGATTGTGGTTTCCTTTGTATGAGATACCCCTTGATCCTGCAGTGGCTATTCTTATGACCAACTCTCTTGTTTGAAGCTTCCGAGTATGAAGGTAATCAACAATCTCTTTGCTAAATGAAGTTATACCATTCAATTGTTATTTTTCTGGTGTTCATTTTGGGTTCTGGACTTTGAAATTCTGGTTTGCTAGTTTCCATTAAATAATCCAGGTTTCACATTCATATTGAATACCAATATCAGCTCCCAAAAAAATGATTTAGCTCGCTTCACTACAAAGTAATTGTCAGTCTTTTCCCTTTCTGTTTTTTGTTTAATTCTGATTTTTTTATATTTCAAATCAGCCCTTTTGAATCTGTTTTTGCTCAATTCAATTTCAGATAGGTTGGAAAGGAAAAATGCTAGTGAAAGAGCTTATGTGTGTGTATTCTGCTAGTTATTCGTGGCTTTGTATTAGTGACGCCAATTATTTACAAACCCAAGTGGTTGGAACCATATTAAAGCCTTTACCGCTGCCCGTCAATTTGGAATAAGTGCTCTAAAATGAAGCTATAGAACAGAAACTTGAGGAGACTGAGCTATCAAAGGCATATTCCAAAATAAAATATATCCTGAAATTGCTGTATGATGGTTTTGATGTTGGGTAGTTAAATTTAATTCTTGAAATACTAAAGGCCTATTGTATTATCTAGATTAGAGTCTTCACAGGATATCTGAAATACTAGTTGGAAATGGTTCCTAGAAGGATGCCTGATATTTAAAGCATTCTGCAAACTTGTTCATATCCTTTGAATTTCACCACCCAAGTGATTTTTTGCCCAGCTCGAGCTTTGCTATAATGATTCAAGACTGCACTGCACTAGGCGTGACTACAGTGCCAGAGATTTAGAAAACAGGATAGTTGCCACCAATGCCAGTTCAAGTATCTAAAAGCGCATTTTTCCTTTCTTGACTTCAATTGCTTCGCAACTAGTTATTTTGTAATGATGTGATGTTCATATGAGGTTGTAGTTCATCCTCAGATGAGGTTGGTGTAATACAATTCTACTTGCTATAATAAGGGAGTTCAGAGAATAAAGCAGGTTGTTTAGAGCTTTTTTTCAAAAATGTTGAGAAGGTTTTTCTCTTTCAACCTCAATATAAGTATCCCCGTGGTAGAGTTTAATAACCTGGAGCTGATCATGGAGTGTAGCTCTTCGAGAATTGGTGATGGTTGTTCTATCAATTCTTGGAATGGAATGATACATGGTCCATTGGTCACCTGCGTCAATATGCCTCTAATAATGATTTGAAAATTTAAGGGTTGTTGAAGTGGTGATATTTAGCTGGAAATTGTGATCATAGCTAGACAGTAGTTCCTAGATTGTAGTTTGTTTGCTAACATCCAGACCTTTGTAACACTTGAGCTAGAAAATTCAAATATGAAAGAACTGTTTAAAGTTTGGTCATCTGGAGGCTGCCTCGATCGTAGGTTTGAGCTGGATAATGGGCAACTCTCACACCTCATATCCTGATCCTCATTGTAAATGTCGGATCTGTTCTGATTCTTGGTATGATGCCAAGGCTATCTATTTTGTGTTTTCGGAAAGATCAGTTTGTTGATACTGTTAATATTGTCATCTTTATTGTAAAACGAAAAGTAAAAGAGATTAAGAAATGAGAGAAACAACCAAAGAATGATTGAGTATAGAACCATCTCTTATTTAAAGATTGTATCAGTAAGTAATTTACAAAAATATTCCTAATAAGCTAATTACAAGAATGTCAACTAACTAATAAATATTTATAATATTCTTTGTTATTAGCTTTCTCTTTGCTTCCGTTTTGCCTCGTTAAAATCTTGTCAGGTAATAAAAACTTTATGAGACATACACAATCATGGTTGAAAGAGAAAAGAGTATAACGCACACGTAATGGTGGTAATTAGAACCCATGATTTCGATTGAGCAGTTTAGTCTAGATCATAAAATGTGAGTCCGTGAAAGATCATGCATAATAATTGCTACACCAAAACCCCAATGGGACAAAATAACGCTGAACGAGGACAAAAGAGTACACAATGGTCAAGAATATGTTTTAGGATACTCCCCTTAATAATGACTCCCCCTCTAAGATTATTGTATTCCTTATAGTAAAGACATAACTGATTAGGAATAAGTCTTGTGTGAGTTTACATAACCTATGTCAACATATCTAACAAGGCATACATCATTTTGAGGATCATATGCGGTTGCTTTATTCAATGATGTGTAGGGTTAGACTAAGCCATTTTTTCGTCATTCATTTAAAGTAGTGAAAAACTATCTTTTATGTCATTTACGAAGGCGGCGTGTTGGCGCGGAGCTATATCTAGCTAACAAAATCACTTCAGAGGAGATGTATGTTTTATGAAATTTTACCAAGTACAATAATGCCTTATTGTACTTAGATATGAGTCTTCTGGCTCTAATATCTCTTCCTTATCATTTGCATGATAATACAGGTCTCACTAGAATTCACATAATTATAGTGTTCTTGAAGACTTTGCTTTATCCTCATTAAAACATCTCAACATCTTCTAGATGTAATTTTATTAATTGACCAAAATTGCATTTACACTTTGCATGACAACAATTCGAGGAAAGATTTGGTCTCCAAAAGACTTTCACCTCAAACTCCGACTTCAAATGTTTTACAGTTTTCTTAATCTCTTCAAGAGTGTCAGTCTTTAAAGTCATTGTTATAAATAACCACAAATTGAAAACCCAAAAATTGTTTCCTTAATAAACACGCATAGGCATAGTTCGTTATTCTTATATCTCACCTAAGCAAATATTCACTTAGACAATTATACTAACTCTGTCTGGATTGTTTCAATCTATAAAGTGATCAAACTACTCTAACAAATAGAGAGCATGTTACCTGGTTTAAAACTATTTGCATTGGGTATCAAAATTTCATCGGGAACTTTCATGTATATCTCTATATTCTAATCCCTATAGAGATAACTTCTTACCACATTCATAGGTTACGTATTCCGTTTTTCGGAAACTACCAAACTGATAAGGTAGTGGAACGTTATGACGTCCATCACGAGAATGTATGTCTCTTCGTAATCAACTTTTCAATGCTAAAGTCTCGTAACTTGGACACCAAGGCCTTGCCTTAGACTCCAACAACTTCATCCTTGCCAACTTTCACAACAGTCTCACTATCATGCATCAATGCTTCACGCTTTGAGCATTTGCAGAAGGTGCCCAAACGACATTAAGTAAGATGTGTTTCCAACTCGAGTTCCCAACTCATAACTCCATTTCAAATCTCCCTTAATCACATGGAAACTCATAAAAAATACGTATAAAGCTTACCTTGTCCCTAACAGGAACTCTCTAAGAGGTTGGCGTACTGAGGCATAGTCTTGAAGATTAAAATATTTATGGAACCACACGGTCCATAAAACAACCAAGAAGTACTAACAAATATCCTTAATAAACACTAAACATCTCAAAGATAAATGCCGATGGATCCACAGCGGTCGGACCATCACTCTATAGACACTAAGTGCTACCAAGCATATGATGTAGTAACAGGAAACGATAACCTAATGCTCTGATACCAACTGTTAAGACCCACCCAAAGTTAACCCCTTTAATCCAAAGTAAATCATGCGGGGTACATCTCAAGAGAGCTTCTTATCGAAACTCTGTTAAAATAGACAACCATTCTAGCAAACCAACTAAGCACTTACGCAAATAACATAATTTAACCCCAACACCTGGAATCTTCCTGCTCCACAACCTCAACTACACTTCACCTAACAAATTCAACTTAACTAAAACGGAGTAATCAGAAAAATCTAACAGATAAATACCTAACAACTACTAGCGTCAGTGGATTAATTGACTGTGCCACTTCTCCCGTACACACGACCTCCTCATCAGCTACACTGCAAAACTAGGCATTTGAAAACGAATGGCCGAGGAGAAAATATTTAAAACATGACATTAATTAAAGTGAGTTGACAAAATAACTAAATTACTTACGAAATCGTAACTTAATGCTTTTCCAACATTTCATTCATTTAAAACCTCTTATGCATGCAACATTGAGAAAATCTCAAATAATCATTGAAAAAAGTAAGTCATGACAACTTAATGACTTAAAACGCAATATTAAATAATAGAATAAAAGGTTTCACCATGATAATAAGCCTTCAAAGCTAAGGTCGGACCCTCCTAAAGCTTCTAAGTATATCCCACGCTACTTCCTTAAATAGGGGACCCACCTCGCTTCACCTTATTTAGTTAATAAAGTGAGGGTCATCCATCTAAACTCACCCCGTTCCACTTCCTTAAGTGAAGATTTCACCGCGCTCCACCCTAATTAAGTGGGGGCCATCACTCCATACGCACCCCACGTCACCCTAGATAGGTGAGAGTTCATCAATCTCAACGCATCCCGTGCCACCCTATAAGGTGAGGGTCATATATATATATATATATATATATATATATATATATATAGTGAAGAAAAACAACACAATAAATCTGAAAAGTTATAAGAGACTCTATCCCCGTAAATTAAAATATGCATTAAACACGGTTCTTCGATCATCTTCATAATAATAGTCATAATCAAAGAATTTCTTAATAAAGTAAACATATCTCGATTTCTAGCCGATGTAAACAAAGAGCTTACGAGAGGGGAGCAACCCGCCTTTCCAGCCCCACCGTCTTAATAAAAATGAATAAAATTCATGTTGCTTATAATTAAAAAACGTTAGTGCATGCGTGTCATTAAAATTGAAAGTCCACTCACAGTACTTAAGTGATCTCCTCATTGCTCGGAATACTCGAGCGTTACCTTGAAATATCCACATGGTCGAAATCATCACGTTCGACCGTAGGCTGTAAAATTAATCCAACATGTCAGGCCTTATTACCGTTCACTTCATCTTTTCCTAGTTTGACTACGAAGTCCTGATTTGACCATGAGTTGACCAACCAATTCCTTTTTATCTTGCTTTTCAGATTATCGACTCTTTGTTTATTTGTCGGAATTCTAGCTTAACCCTTAAACTTTTCTTAACCATTTTAATTTGACACTAGATAATCACGTAATAATTCGTTGAATTACTATATACACCCAACGTGTCTCTTAGACCAATTCTTTAACCTTGAGTTGATATATCGATAATGAGAATCACTCAATTTACTTAAAACGGTCAACTTGGCACTTTCAGATATAGCTACTTATCATCTTCCGATAACCATTCAACATTTAACTAATTTTCGTCAAACTCAAATCTCTTTACTAGTCACTTTCCAAAAATGAAAACTTTCCCAAAATGAAAACTTTTCTTTTTACAAGTTTTATGTAATTACTCGTTATATGACTTAACGAAACTCCACGACTCTAAAACTTTTACTAACGTCCGACAACAAACAATTCTTACCAAAACATCTCCTTCTTCACACTTCACCAATTATCCCATTCCTTTGACGTTACTTCTTCACTAACCAAACCATATCTCTCAGTCCATTTAGAAACATACATAAACATTATCTCAAATAACAATAAAACCAACAATCCATTTAGCACTACGAATTCACCTTTTGTCCAAAAGAAAAGAGGTGCACCCGAATTACTCTCTACACCCGAGGAATTCCTCTTCACTGCCATTCACCAAAACCATGCTCATTATCAACAAACACAAAACCAACAACAATATCCCAAAACCAATTATCAGTTCCTTACCTCTATTCCGGATTCGAAGTTGATCTCTGCACCCAAAGAGTATCACAGTGGCCTCCTCAATCCTTCTTCTACTTTCCTCCCTTACTTTTCAACTACAACACCTCAGTATCATAACAAAAACACAATCAACCACATGATCGGGAACTCCTGCCGAGTCTGACATAAACTCAAAAAACACCAACTTTAACGAATTTGATTAGAAGAAAGGGAAGCTTACCCAGCTGCTAGGGGGCATCTAACAAGGTCACTAGAAGCTCCAGGAACGTGCCAGAACCCGAGAGCTGGCTCGCTGGCGTCTCCTCGTCAAAACCCAAAAAATCAGTGAAATGAGGATTTTAGATTTAGGGCATGAATTAAAGGTTCAAGGACATCAAAAGGAAGGAGAATAGAAGAGAAGAAGAATAATACCATCCACCCATCGTCGCGTCGCCTAGATCGCCATAATGTCACCGTTGACCGCCATGCCAGTGAAGCTCGATCTCCGTCCACGGTGGCTGCCTGGGTAATCTGAGGACATGGATAGGTAGAAGAGAAGGAGAGGAGTCGAATGGTGGTGGTCTGCCATCCTGTAGTGGCTAGCTGGAGACGATGGTGGAGCTCAGGAAAGCTCGAGGAAGGAAGGTTGACCCGAAATAGGAAGGCTTTGACTTCGGTCAAAGTTGATCCTCTATTTATACAGGATTGGACAGCCAAGATTAGATCTACAAAAGATCTGACGGTTCAGATTTAATGAAGGGTAAAAGTAAAATGGTTAAATGGTAGAAATTATTTACTGAAATGGTAATTAATAATTACCAGAAACTTTAGAAATTCACAAAAAATAGAGGGAAGCTCCGAAAAATAATCTGGACATACCAGTGAACTCGTCTCTACACGTACTATGACTTCACGTCTTTAAATCTATTTTTCCTTGATTCGAGAAAAACTCGAAAATAAACTCGAGTGATAACTTATTTTATTAACTCACCGGTCGTAGTTAACAGCTCTCGTAACTCATAAACCCCAGCAAAAATGTAACTTTTAGATACGGGGTGTTACACGGGTAGCAGTGGGGCTCAACTGCACCAACATGGTTACATGCATAATTGCATAGTTTGACATAAATACTAGAAGCTTGGTGCGTGTTACCAAGGTTCTATCTGTAAGACCATCTTTTGTGTAAACATAGGATATTGTATGTTCAACAATCCCAAGTGATATGCAATAATCATCAGAAGCCTTCGATGTAAAATCTTCGGCATTATCAAGCTTTATAGGCTTTATAAGATAATCCGAGTGACATACCCTCAATTTCATGGGTGAGAGTTTAGCATAAGCAATGATTTTTTATGGACAATAGTGTGACATCTGCTCACTTTTGTCGATGCATCAACAAAAACCATTAATATTTAGCTGGTTCGTATGGTGGTTGGATAGGTCCACAAATTTTTCCTTTGCATTCTATGTAGAAAACGATAGTGTATATTCTGGTCTTTGCATATGATGGTCTAGTATTCAACATTCTTATCGAGCAACATGATATAATGTGTCATTAAAGACAAGACCCGTATTCTGAGGGGGATGCCCATTTGATAATTGAGTTGAGGATACGGTGCATCACACTCAAGTGTTTCAAACACCAATACTATAGCGAGTAGACAATAGATTTTAATATCTTCAATGTGAGCTTTAGCCCGCATAGTCGGAGGTTATGGATAGACATTACATTTCAATATCGTTTGTCTCAAACGTAGAGGTACTTTACCTCGTCAGCTAGACGAGAAGGCACAATTCTTTAATATTGATCACATATCAACTTTGATTTAGATTCTAACGCAGCAAGTCCATCATTTCAATATTCTCTAATTTTGTCTTTGCTTCTAGCAAGGATGATGTTTAGTTCATATTGTTTCTTCTAGAGACTTCTTATTAACATGATTTGAATAAAAATTACTGATTTCATCATGTGAATCTATGAATAAAACTTTTCAAGTTTTGTAAGTTGGTTATTATCGAAACTAAGAGATTGATTTATATACGATTCATTTATAAATACTGGTTCATTAGGTACATGTATTATAAATGTTCTAAAAATCCCTGCCGAGCCCGATTAATCCTCCGCCTATGTGCTAGACGGTGTTTCACCATGTTGGTTGAAACTGATTAATCTTTGTCATACAACCGATTAATCCCCACCTAAAAGCGATTAATCAATTAATCACCCGACTAACACGGTTGTCCACCCGATTAGGGCCTAGCGTTTTTTAGAACATTGTGTATTATCAACAAATATATTAGAATCATGTAGCAACTGATCATATTAATTCCACACTACTAACTTAGCATAACAAAAGTCACGAAATTATGTGAAAATGCTTCTGGAAATTAACTAAACATATTTAATATGGTGAATATATTCATTATAGCAAATCATCCAAAGGTGTTGACTAGGTTCAAACACTAGTGCAATTAGATCATTTTTTCTTTAGGGAACTTCAAGTTCCTTATATGGCATCATCGAAATAATAGGTTCAATATATGAAAACTTATTATTCAACCCTTTTGGTAGCTCCAAATGAATACGACCAGGTAAGAGGGACGGAGGTGGTGGAGCGAGGCTCTCTTAAGCACACACCTCAGGCGATTTTCCTAGACATAACATCTAAGTGGGTGAGCCTATTTGGGTAGATGGTGAGGAGTAGATGACTGAGTGAGAGTCTGAGAGGTCAAGGTCATGCGACTGTGCGAGTCTAAGAGCTACTAAGTGTGAGAGACTGAGATATGAGAGAGAGAGAGAGAGACTGAGTTAGAGAATTAGGTTTGAACGAAAATGACGTTGTTTGTTTTTTTCTCCAGCTTACCGAGTTGGATCGAGTTGACCAAGTTAGACCGAGTACTCGGCCGACTAGAGGCACTGAGTGGACGAAAATCAGCTCGGCAAGCAGCCGAGTAGCAAGTACTCACCGATTACTCGGCCGAATTGATCGAGTTTTAGAACCTTGGTCTAGATACCTAGCTAGGTTGATTGTTATATAGTATGGATAGTTGACTATTCTATTGTGTACTTGGGGAGCTTCTGGGTATGGTTGGTGTTGCCATCTAGTTTTGTTAGGGGCGAGAACAGCCAAAGAAAAGCGAGTTCTAAAGATTGAATGATCTTGAATGAGATTTGCTATTTTGTTTTCTCGAGTTTGTGGATAAATTTAAGAATTCAGATGTCTCCCTCCCAACATCGTCACCATTGATGCTGATGCGGTGTTAGGAATACGGCTTTACCTCACTGGTTTGGCCGCTGAGGGTGAGTCTTATAATGGACTGGCAATGGCGGAGGCTCATGGGAGTTCCGACAGGAGGTGTGGTCAGTATGACGGCTGCAAGGCAGATCTGCAATTGTTGCTCCTAGGATTCCATTTTGGGCTTGGTGGGCCTTTTGGGCCTTTTGTCATGTTGGAGAAAGGGTTTGGACTTATGGACTTTCTGACTTGACTTGAATCTTAAGTCTGGTTGAAATGGGTATTTATGGCCCAAAGAATCTTTCAATCTTGATTTAGAGATCGACAAGAAGAAATGGATGTTGTTGTCAAGTTTATTACTCTTCCGTGTATATTATTCTTTTTATTTTGGTTTAATATCTCAAAAGATAAAAGGTGGATGTACTTTGAGTTTATATTTTTTAGTATGTTAGTATGAGGAGCGTATTATGATAGTTTTTACTCTAAACGGTTACATTTTATGACGGTCAGTCACTGACATGTAATCGTTGTACTGTTTGCTGAACTTTATTAATGGATGACCTTTTTATAAAAATAAAAAAGAATTAATACGTCTATTTTCTTTTTTCGATTACAAATTATAGAATAAGAATACAGACAGCCTCCCCTACAATAAACTACCCCCCAAGATGAGCCTTGAAATGCTTGGATTGCCTCCATTCAGCCAACTAGAAACGTTCAAAGAACGACAAATGGCTAGTGTCCGCCAGAAATTGACTATTTGTTTCACAAATTGACATTTTTGGATGAGTCTAGAGACCGGAGGAAATTGACTTTTGGATACAACCGTTTGATAAGTTGATGTGCCATACCTCTCATCAAATAGTTTGCCATAACTTTCCTCGTTAAATAGTTGGGGAGTTCTCTACCACGGTTTAGCCAAGTCCTTTAATGTAGATCAGCAATAAGATTATACATTGTCCAGGACCTATCATTACAAAGAATGAAAGAGTAACTTGCTAACCAGTGTTAGTTTATCGGCATCAGTTTCTCTCTTGTAAATACTAAATAGGTCAGAATTGGTGTGTCAAAGTCATAAATGTTACTTTAAATAGAATACTAATGAGTGACATCATCAACCGAATCATTCAAGTGAATGGCATCATCAAGAATTTCAAAACAAAAGACGTCTAAAATCTACCCAAGGGGTTAATTACCCGGGTTGTCTGTTTACTGTCGGGGTACTGTCCCTGTTTGTATTCAGTTTGGAAATGATAACTTATTGTACGGTGGAACAATATGCATTTTTGTTTTTACCGGATATTGTACACAAGACGCCTCTTGCACGAGTGATTCCTCTTTCTCCTTGAGCCCTTCCAATTGGACCATATATTGTCCTCAATTGAAATCTAGGGTTTTCCTGCGACAAAAACGAGATTGAGTTATCCTGCATTGTTGCCAAGCAGTCGTCGCTCTCGCATTCGCCCAATCGTGGTTGTGAGAGGCGTCAAGGGCTTATCTACGTCGTCTCACCCCCATTACTTCGTCAGTACCGGAGCCGGCTTCATCGGTTTTACACACTCTTATGTTCGCCTTTATGTTTTTGTAATGTTGCTCACCATCTGTTTGTTCAAATGCGTCTTAGAATCTCTTCTCTCTTTTTTATGATTAGTTGAATTGAATATGATAAGGGTTTGCTGTTAACATGAACTACATTGAATACTGAAATGGTTTATATATTGTGCTTGTTGCTTGTTTTTCTTGCTTTCATTCTAAAATCTTTTGTGGTGCTTTATTTGCATTTCCTTTCCTATTTGTCTACGGTTCTTCAGCCCAAATCATGGACACAGTTGGGACTAGAAAATCAATGGTGAAAGTAGGCAGACCAAAGACTGCATTCTACTTGTATGTCCAGCCACTTGATGAATCTTGTTTAACAAATTTTAGATTCAGAGTAGAGTTCTCATACTGTGAAAAAACTTTTATTGACCAGTACATAAATGAATACATTGTACTGCAGAATTCTCAGATCCTATTTTAGCAATTGTAGAGACTTATGAGCCTGATCTACCTATTGTTGGTATCCTTATTAGTAGTTGGTGTCATGTTTATATATTTACACAACACACACACAAAGAGATTATTTGCAGTCCAAATGAGTCAATCTACACCTCCATAATTAATACTTCAACTTTTAAATTTGCGAGCAATGATAAGGAGTCTTATTAGTCGATATGCTTAAAGTATTTTCAGGTATTGAAGGAGCAGACAATGTTGGATCTCGACGTGCTTATTCTTTTTTCTTTTATTTATCTTTTTTTCACAGGATGGTCAAGTACACAAAATGAGTTTTCTATAAAGATGAGAACATTCTCTATACTTGTTGTCGATTACCAAGGTGCTGAGTCTTTTTTCATGAATTCATGATCAAGTTGATATTGGTATGTGGTCCTACTGTGTTTTTGTAACACTACGTGTACCCGCATATCACTAGTTTGATCTGGTAGATGTTTTTGCATGATAATCAAGAAGTATCATTCTATTTACTCCCACTCATCAGTGTGCGCATTGTGGTAATTAATTGTGGTTTGAACTTTTGGAAAAATGGAAAACATTGTGGGATAGGTGCTTGTCCTTTGAACTATTAATCTTGAAAATTGTAGCATCACAATATAACTTTAGAGATTTTTTATTTATATTTGTATGGCTTTACCAATTAAACTATAGCAGAATATAGAAAATCACTATATTTGTATATCATAATGCCAATAATGAAGTAAGCAATGATCTGGTTTTAAAGTTTTAGTAAGTCATTCTCCAATATAGTTCATGTTGTTTGCTGCTTCAAGTCCCAAGTTTTTGTATGTTTATTCCATTTGGCTCAAATATAAGTCTTATATCTGAGGCAGATGCCTTAGACATGCTTCTAGTAAAAAGTATATCATTCCTAGCTCGGTTGATAACCCCATGGTGGATTTGATTGACAGCTTTCTGTTGGCCTGTAGGTCTCTAAATTCTTCAAACATTTGCTCTCGCTGATGTTACTGCGGGATCTATGGTGTATTAGACTTGAACATAGTTTACATAGTCCATGGTGTATTGGACTTGGACATAAAGCACACCAATAATGGAAGTTTCTGTTTCTACTCAGTTCAGATCTGTTTCTTCACTTTCTCCAAGATTTCACATGCAAATTTTACAACATGTATTGTGAAGAAAAAATACAGGTAATAAATGAATTACATAGTTTGAATGTGAATATTGAAAATGTGAATGTGAATATTGAAAATGTGAATGTGGTAATATTGAATTACAGGGTTGGAACGATAGTATTGAAGACATTAAGAATGTGATGATGAATACTTGCTCTTTTGGAAATAACCAGTTCTCCTTAAAAATGTAGTGGACTAGTATGTATTACTTACTTTAATCATATTCAAGTGTGGTTGGTATATGTCATTAGAAGTTGATTTACTGAGCTAGCAGTCGTTACTCGTCAATATCAATAGAAAGGGCAAGGAAATGATATGAATGTAGTACTTTCATCGACATGAATTGGAAACCAAGGATCTTCTAAAATTGATATCAAAAGAAGTAAAGGACAAATAAACGTAATTAATTTGTGATTGATACTTTAGAACCCATTCAAGATGGTTATTTCTTTCTCTTGTCGTCAATGTGGTACTTTATTATTGATAATAAGTTTGGTGATTTCTTTATTTAAACACGGCTCTCATTTCAGAATCATTATTATGTTTAACTGCTTGATCTAACTGGCCTCAAAAGTACTACTACAACAGATAGGAAGGGAAGGCCAATTGTTAACATTGCCTAATATGATTTCCCTCTTCATGGGATGATCGATGCAGTACATAATGGGTTTAGTTTTCTGCTGAAAATTAGATTAAAGAGTGATGTTGAATTGATAGGTAATATCAGAAGCCCTTGTCTTTAAGGGACTCTTTTGTGGTGTACGTATTTTAGTTAATTATATACATGTGTCAGATATATTGTCCATGTTATTGCGACTGTGGAATGACTGAAAATTTTACTTATTATTGTACTGCAACTAAAATGAAGGATTGTTGGTCAGGTTGGTAATAGGGTATGTCTTGTGCCTAGTAGGTATGGTTAAGATCTCGAAATATGTTGGCACACTAGCAGGACTGAGGGTTGTTAGAGGAATATATAGCATGTTAATCAGTTGAGAATCTCTAGAGAGAATAGATTCCAGTTCCAATTATATACTAAGCATTAATCTTGGTTTATAAGACTTGAAATGTGGCTTCCGCTACTTGATTAATGGATTGCAAGGGAAATGAAGGGAAGCTACTTAAAAACTTGGTTGAATCCATATGTATGGTGGAGTGGCCTGACTTGTAAAAACTTGAGATCTCTACGTCTCCATATTGCACAACATTGCTCTCATCGTTCGGTGGATTTTCTAAAATTTCGCATCTTTCTCGTACTTGGTCTGGTGTTTAAAAAGACACACAAACACATATAACCTAATAATTAAATTATACAATTTTAGTAGGCATGTGGCGATCTGCATTAGTAGGCATATTATGATTTCGATAAGTAAGATTTACAAATTAAAAATTCGACCTTCTGAAATTAGAAAAAAAAAACACCGTACGATAAGAGCAATAATATGAAATATGAATATGGTAGAAATTTCAAGTCTTTACGTTAAAGATTCGGCCTTCATCAAAACGGTAAACCTTATTTACGCTCCTAAGGGGAGCCCAACATCCGCGATTTCAATTTAACAAAAAAATTACATAGGTTCTGAACTCACTTATATACGAGTCTGAGGTGCGAAAACAGGAAAAATGACCGTTTTCGTGCGTTTAGAGGTTTGACTTACGGGATTGACCGTCAAGATCGAGCCCTTAACGTTATCGGATCAAGTTAAATTTTTTCTCATATATTTATTTTATCATAAGGGTCATATCAGACGGTCGGATTTTCGTTTCTCAAGTTTTATCATCGGAATCACAACATGCCAACTAATTTTGTATAACTTGTTTACTAAGTTTTAAGTAAATGTTTCATTTCAAAAACAAACTCTACGTAGAACCTTCAAACACAAAAAAAGTCATGAGATAAGATATGACCGGAATGGTGAAATAAGTCATCGGTTGAAAAATCACGTGAATCTGGTAAAATCTTGGTGTTGATAGTTGCGGTCAACGCAATTTACCACTCTTTTTCTCCCTATGGGTAGCCCTATCTTCGGAGGTTATTTTTCAGTAAATTTTTATACCAATGGTTGCGTCTCCTCGATTTGAAACTATATTCTGTTGTAGGTCCGGCCAAAATACGTAATTTAGACGGTCAAATGACCGTTTTCGTGGGTTTAGGGGTTTGACTTACAGGATTGACCGTCCCGATCAAGCTCTTACCGTTTATCGGATCAAGATGAATTTTTTTCCCATACATGTATTTTATCATGATGGTCATATCAGACGGTCAGATTTTTGTTTCTCAAGTTTGATCATCAGAATCACAACATGCCTACTAATATTGTATAACTTGTTTACTAAGTTTTAAGTATATGTTTTATTTCAAAAACAAACTCTACGTAAAACCTTCAAACTCAAAAAATTCGTTAAATAAGATATAATCGAAATGGTGAAATACGTCTACAGTTGAAAAATCACGTAAATCCGGTAAAGTCTCGGTGTCGATAGTTGCGGTCAACATAATTTACCATTCTTTCTCCCTATGGGTAGCCCTATCTTCGGGGGTTATTTTTCAGTAAAATTTTATACCACAGGTTGCATCTCATTGATTTAAAACTATTTTTTGTTGAAGCTCCCGCCAAAATACATCATTTAGACGATCTAATGACCGTTTTCATGTGTTTAGGGGTTTGACTTATGAGATTGACCGTCCGGATCGAGCCCTTACCTTTGTGGGATCAAGTTGAATTTTTTTCCATACACGTATTTGATCATGATGGTCATATCAGAAGATCAGATTTTGTTTCTCAATTTTAATCATCAGAATCACAACATGTCTACTAATGTTGTATAACTTGTTTACTAAGTTTAAAGTAAATGTTTCATTTTAAAAACAAACTTTACGTAGAACCTTCAAACATAAAAAAAGTCATGAAATAAGATATGACCGAAATGGTAAAATACGTCAACGGTTAAAATTACGTAAATCCGGTAAAGTCTCGGTGACGATAGTTACGGTTAATGCAATTTACCACTCTTTCTCCTTATGGGTAGCCATATCTTCGGAAGTTATTTTTTAGTAAATTTTTATACCAATTGTTGCGTCTTATCGATTTGAAAGTATTTTGTCTTGAAGGTCCGGCCTAAATACATAATTTAGATGGTCAAATGACTGTTTCCGTGCGAATAGGTGTTTGGCCTATGGGATTGACCGTCCGAATCGAGCTCTCAAATTTATCAGATCAAGTTGAATTTTTTCTCATACATGTATTTTATCATTATGGTCATATCATACGGTCAGATTTTTGTTTCTCAAGTTTGATCATCGGAATCACGATGTGGCCACAAAAGTTGTATAACTTAGTTACTAAGTTTTTAATAAATGTTCCATTTCAAAAACAAATTCTACGTAGAACCTTCAAACTAAAAAAAATCGTGAAATAAGATATGACCAGAATGGTGTAATATGTCTTGAGTTGAAAAATTACGTAGTCTCGGTGTTAATAGTTACGGTCAACGTAAATTACTATTCTTTCTCTCTATGGGTAGCCTTATCTTTGGGGATTATTTTTTTAGTATATTTTTATATCACCGATTGCGTCTCATTTATTTGAAACTATTGTGTGTTAAAGGTGCTGTCAAATGACCGTTTCCGTGCGTTTAAAGGTTTTACTTACGGGATTGACTGTCCAGATAGAGCCCTTAACGTTATCAGATCAAATTAATTTTTTTACCATAGAAATATTTCATCATAATGATCAAATCAAACGGTCAAATTATTGTTGCTTTTTGACTCACATATATACAAGTTTGTGGTGCGAAAACGAAAAAAAGGGCTTCACAAGCTGGCGGTCAACCGCCTTTCGTTTAAAAAATTAAGGTGAATTAAGATTAACCGGTTCAATGAGGGGCGCAACAGTCCGAAACTAGCTGAATGTTTTCAGTAGACCTATTTATTTACCATAACTACATCAGACAATGAAAATTTAATATTCACATTTTTAAGACATCGGATCGGCATGTGACCACTAAAGGGGCGTAACTTGTTTATTAGGTTATGTGTGTTTGTGTCTTTGTGAACCAACTACATGATAGAAGTAAAATTAAAAAAAACCACCGTACGAAGGGAATAAGAGAATAAAATATGAACATGGTAGAAATTTCAAGTCATTTCGTTAAAGATGCGACATCTATCATAATGGTAAACCTTAATTATGCTTAAGCGCTTCTAAGGAAAGCCTAACTACCATAAGGTCAATTTAACAAAAAAAATTACTAAATTGATACCATTGGACTCCTTTCAGGTTGACCATTTTACCATTTGATAACTTTACCTTTTTACAAATAACTTTCACATACGAACTCCGATTTGAGCGTGTTACGTGCCCACAAACTCGTATTGATGTCCTCTATGACTTTCCATGAAGAATGTTTTCCAAATTATTGATCCTACTAAAAGTCAACTCTCTGACCTCTTATGGTAAAACAGTTACTACAAATAGTAAAAAACCAAAGTAACCAACCATACAAATATTTCAATGATCGGGATGTGACAGATTAGGCATCAGTCAACTTAGTCAACTCTAAGTTTCTAATCAACTACTTCAACATATATGATGAACTTACACACATTATAACAAGCAACTGTATACCATAAATGAGCTGAGATCTAACAAAAACTAAAACAGAAACAAAAACTAAAACAGAAGTTGTCAAACTGTGATGGCAACCTTACACCGATACCAGAAACTACAGATACTATTCATGGTTCTGCCCAAAATTTCATATCTGGAACTAAACAGTTTTGAGGAAACCACCGATGCAACCGATTTTAAAGTTGATGTTTTACAGTTTGGAAACATATCACCCCAACCTCCTAGTTCCATTTCTCCTAATATATAAAACAGATACTTCATTTTAATTGCCAGAGAGTGATAGGCCTTGGCTTCTAAGAACTCTAGCTCTATGCCTTCTCTTGAAATCATCTTGCCTGAGCCTTTTGGTCTCGATCTTCATATCCATGAAGGGTTTCCTCTCTATGCTCTCTTTCACGCTCCAATATCCTTTGCCTCTGTGCAACTGCTAATGCTGCATCCTTGTTCTCCTTCTGTTGGAACTCCTTTTCCTGCACACTCATTACTATAAACAACTGTATATATATAAAATGCATGTGTATATTCAAAATGTCAACATGAACATATATGTCTTCAATTTAATAAAATATAATGAATATATCATTTAATCTACTTAATGTTCATGATGAACTTGCTGGAACCATTAAAGTAATGTATTTCTGGGAGATAGATTGTTCCATGTAGTGGAAAAATGTCAATATTCACAAAATGAGGTTGTCAAGCTATTTTATGAGGAAGGACCAAGATCACAAATGAGGCTGACGAGCGATTTTATCTTCCTATGTGGCCACCGAGGAATACCAAATTCTCTACATTTCTTTTTCAGCACTTTAAGTCCAACATTCAGACTTCTTGAAGCTTCAACAATAGGGATATCAAAATACTTCAAATCTGGTAAAGTGATCATTGATATGCGTTCACTTGCTGCTCTTCTATTCTTGTTCTCTATAGAACCTGCAACCTTGCACCTAACCTTTAAGATATCAAATTCAAAAAACGCAAAGAACTTAACAAAGAAAAAAAGTGGAACAAGACGACTTTTTTCAAGGCATAATATCCTAAGCATATGGATTGCTAACATCTGTCTTTTACTCCCTCATGCTAGCAAATGATGGCCAGAATAACGGAGTAAAATACCATTTGTTAACTTCCTTTTGTTATGGAAATGAACAGAACTTTTTTAATTCATAGAGTTTTAAATTAGGCCGCTGCTAAGAGTAATCTTAGCATCAGCTCCATGCTACTGCAATACTACAATAGAATGTACTGAACATGCATAGTGTTGTTGAAGATGTTAATCGTAAGAATTATCCTATCCCACAACATTATGGTTGTCACCTTAATAAGCACTAGACAATCAATTCACACAAAAAAACTAATATAGGCAGCAATGTCATCTCACCTGGTGATCGTCTTTCACTTTCTTGATCATCAGATGATTCAGACACTGTGACAGGATAAGGAGGACGATTAAGATCTAGATCAAGCATAGGTAAGCTTCTTCTTAGTTGACGGTGAGTCCCATCATTCCCTTGGCTTGTTTCCTCATCCGACTTCTGTAGTGGTTCTTTCTCATCTTTTATGCAGGTCATCTCGCCAACCATTTGAAGATCTTTAGCTAAATTTGGGATCAGCTTTAACTGAGGATTTCTGTACGATTTAGGGCAATGGTTAGAATCACGACAAATCAGATTATAAAATTGGAAACAAAAAAAAAGTTGATGATGATTAAAACTTCAGATACAACTGGGTGGTAAAACTGAGATTTAAATTAGGTTCCGAGAAAATATGGTTATATCTACATGCAACAACCACGAGTGTTTATAGAGAAACTAAGCATTCCAATCAAACATGTTCAATTATGATTAAGGTGTAGTTTGTACCAAATGAACTAAGGATTGGCAAAACCCCATAAAGGATGATAAACCTACAATATAAATAGATTTTTCAGAAAGCACCTTCTATATTCAACAGCTGAAATGAGATGATCACGACCATAAATTTCCTCTCTGATACAAACAATCACCATCAATTTTTATATTAACCATCTCCTCTACTTTACAGGCCCAAATTATATCTCGGCCATTTACGGTATACAACTATTCATATACAGAGAAAACACTATAACGCATAATCTTAACAGAAAAATTGAGATAGTGACACCTTCAAAGTCCAAACAAAACAAAACAAAACAAAACAAAACAACAGGGTTCATCAAGTTAACTGAAACGGGTACCTGGAAACAAAGAGTATACAAGGAATGCATGTAAAGTTAGGGGAACGATTGTCATGAAAAGCTAGAATGCAGACCCAGCAACCATTAACATAGCCTTGAAGCACTTGTCTAAGGATCTGTTACTAACCTGGAAAACAACAGATCGAGACGACCCGTAATTTTAGCCGATTCGATTATAATCCCTTTGACAACCACATATCACCCGTATTCACCTTAACAAACTTACTCACACCCCCAAATACATCGCCGTATGTCTTAACGGGAGACACACAAACACCGTCTCCACGTGTCATCACCTGGACAACCCACATGTCCCCGACAGCCTAGGTAATTGAGGCCTTGGGTAGACTCTAGAATTCCCCCAAAACAAGAGGGCAAATTATCAAACTAAGGACACATTTACTAACTTGGAATAAAAAATGTCATAAATCGGTATCGACTTTAATTGGTATGAGAATATTTTATTTTCATTCACTTATAAGGAATCACTATAAGAATCGGTATTAAAACTAATTTGATTACTGAAATACTTTTACAAGAAATAAAGTTATAATATTAACAATTTTATTTTTTATATTTTATTTTTGATGAGGTTCCCAACAATATTAGCAATATGCAGACAATGATGATCATATACATATAATGTCGTAATTGATATATCTGATATCGATAAATATTAAAAATGATGTGAGGTTATTTTTGAAATAAAAGTTAATTTCATGGGTTTGATTCGATACCCACCTCTCTTCTTGGGTATCGAATTAGAGGTTTTATCAGAAATCGATTTCTGATAAGCATGTGAGACTCACACTCATTATAATACCTTAATATGCTAATAAATATTAAAAAATCTTTCATTATGGAATCAATTCAGCCACTTTTAATTACATTTCATGTTAATTAACATACCATAAAGGGTGATTCTTCCCTTGGCAAAGCCAACAGCAAGAGTTGAAGAAGACTGCTTCAATCATATATATAATTTTGACTTGGTTTGCCCTTACGCGACAGTAGCACACACGTCCCATTCCCTCTCTCCCCCCATTACATCCCAAATCATCCAAAGACCAATTCTATAATTTCTATCGGAATCAATCCTAGACTCTAGAACGTCTTGACGTCACCATAACTAAGTAGTATGAATGCATGAAGATGAGAGTTGCAAGTTATATATATTTTCATTTTTATATATTTTCCTTGCTTTTACATGTGTACAATTCTCCCATTTTTCTAGTCTTCAACACATGGATGATTTGATTCATGGAATACACTTTTTTTCTTTAGCTTGTACAAAAGAATGGTTCATTGGTTTTAAGGATAGTGACACGTACATCCCAGTTTTATTGTGAAAGGCAGGCAGACGTGTGAGAGGAGGCCAAGTATACATCAGTCCCCACGTAGTAGTAGTAGTAGTATAACACCCTGTGGCCTCTACCATATAATTCAGCGAGTCTCTGCAAATTGGGATGAGCCAGCAATTTAATAAAATGGTCCACACCTTGTGGCTGCGTCAGATGGATATATCCTTAGGTCCAAAACTAGCATGTCATGGAATTGATTCCCTCTCTACCTTTACACGTTCATTTTTATAAATTGGGGGATAATTGGGTCATCAAAGAACAATTTTGTGAACCATTGTATGCAGTAATTTTTTTTATTATTAAAATCGAGACTGTTCAATTTTATTAATTAATTAATAAATAAATTAATAACTTATTAATTTATCGATTAATTAATAACTTATTAATTTATAGAACAAACTTATTTATTTTATCAAATTTATTACAAATACATTGTTCAATAAGTTACTTTATTTGATATACTATATTATTCAACGTACCATATAAGTTCGATGTACTATACAAGTTCACATAATAAACAAAAACCATAGTTACACAACACATTAGAAACACAAAAATGTCTTCTTGTCTCAAATGAGTTAAAAAAATCAACGATGACGGATGAAATACGTAAAGCATTATGCGAGTACTATAGAGATAATCCAAGTAGCACTCAAAACAATTGCAACAGTGAGTTTTGGAAAAGTTCGACTTGCAAGCGAGTCAAAGGACAATATCGAATACGATCAAACGATCTGTGGAGTATCTCACTACTCTTGAAAAAGGTGATGTGAAGCGACACAAAACAGCAAAATTCCTTGAGTTTGAGAAGACTCTGTACCCGTGGATCATTCAATATCAAGAACGTGTGAATATGTCACGAGAACGAACTATCGAGAAAGAAAAAAGTTATTCAAATTGATGTATCCTCAAGATACTCCAGATTTCTAGTTTCCTCAATGATGACTCAAGCGCTTCAAATCAAGACATGTGATAAAAAAACTATCGTCGATTTAGAGAAAGTGGATAAGTTAATGTGATGGGCTTGGAGAGCAATTTGAAGCTCATAAGGGAGAAAGTGGATCAATTTGAGACGAAAGATGTTTTCAATATGGATGAGACGGGGCTGTTATTTAGACTACAACCGGATCATTCTCTTGCAACAAAACAACTTGAAGGAAAAAAGCAAGATAAGAAAAGACATACAGTTGATAAAAAAAGCATTAGAACTTCATTTATTCCTTGAAGTTTGAACATTCTCATATGTTGCTTTGAAAAGTTAGAAACTTGAAAATATGACAGTGTTTTTCATGTAAAAATGTCTCATTCCAAGTTCCAGACTTTACGGATCCGATCAAAAAACCGAGATCCGATCCGATTTTTTTAGATCCAAATCCGTTTGAATCACGTATTTAAAAATGTAAATCCGATCCGAAATAATAAAATAAATCGGATCACAGATCCTATTTTTAAAAAAAAATGATTTGATCCGAATGCAACCCTAGTTTGCACATATGCTTTAAAGATGCATCTAATTCTGATTCTATTACCAGTCTCGCTGCACGCTTAATCAATTTTGATTATTTGTTTATTTTTATGCGGACCATGTAACTATTCTGTATGAGATATAATAACATTGACTATAGTCTCAACTCTCTAGGTTGAGTTAATACTTTGTTCGAGAAAATTGGAACTATCATGTAAAAAATTACAATATGATTTAAACATATTTATCTACGGACAATGCAATATGATTTAAACAACATTAACGTTGTTTCCTTTCATTGGAAATGTTTAGACATCTACGATAATGATTTTCATTGTTTCTATGGTTCATAATGATTTTCATTGTTTCTATCGTTCTTACATGCACCCTTGTTACCGTTTCATTTATGAAGAATGTAAATCATATAATCCAAATTGAGGTACAAGAAGTCAAAGAATATTTAAGTGAATAGTCCGTGGATAAGATATATAAAGATAATGGTAAATAATCTAATGACTATGAAGTTAAGCCATTTTTTAGTCTGAAGTTCATAATAATTATAATAATAATGTTTGATCATCAATTCATCATAAACATATCTCTAAGTCAAACTCGTGCTTTGCCATCAAAGGAGATACCCTCGTTATCAATTCTTTCACACAAAGTTAGTTTTCCTTGTACCAATAACAAATAATCCACTTGTAGCTTCGAAAACCCTCTTATTTATTGCCGGAATCCTCTCTCTCTATATATAAAAAAAGACATTTTTACAATACATTAAAATTGATATGCATGTTATATTGTTGTAAATTAACATATTATGATGTGCAAGTCATTTAGGGAGACGTCTGCTGTGAATGCAGTACATCGTGTACTGCTCTTGTCAGTACATCGAGATCCAATTTCTTGATGCAAGTGGGTTGGGATCATCCAAGATGCTGTTATGTACAAGTCATGGGAAGGCTTCGTGAGATCTCAGTTGGTCTGTGAGAATTCATAAAATGAGAGTGAGCATGAAACGATGCTATTACTAACAACACAATGTATAAAGAAACTGATGAGGTAGTGAAAGACCAAATTAATAATCCATCTCCATATCCTCCATTGGAGAGGAATAGTTACTCAAAATCTTGCATAACTAGGATAACAGAGCCTAACGACGAACTGATCTGCACGCGCCAATCACTATATCTACTTCAGACAGCCAAAGTAGTGAGTGTTTGAGAACATTCCTGTAGGGGTGAGAGTTTGATACCGAAATTCTGATACCGATCCCGATTGTCCCGTACCGAATCCGATCGGGTCGGGACACAAAGTGAAAAAAGTGTCGTCCCGAACCTACCGAATCTTGAATTTAGTAATCGGTTTGAGATCGGTATGAGCCAAATAGATGCCGAATGTCCCGAATTATAATTTTACTAGTTTTAAAGAAAAAAGGTATGTATTTATAATGAAGAATTAATCATCTTAAAGTGATAAAGCCGCCTAATTATGTTAGTTTGTTGATTTATGTTAAGAAAAAGTGTTAAATATTACATAAATATAGTAAAAAAGTGATTGTTTAATTTATAGATATAAATCCTAACTTAAAACCTTATGTCCCGATTGGTCCTGAATTTTTCAGTATCAAGACGGTTCGGTACCAAACCTTAAAATCACACATTATATCCTGTACCAATACTAAAAAAAATTAAAATCGATATTGAAATAAGTCAACTCTGATACGGTCTCGTACCCTCATACCGATCCCACTCCTACATCCCAGAACTAATCGTGATTTAGAATCATACTTGTTTGAAGGGATTGACTTCAACTGTCACTATCCAACAGAAAATGGAGGGAGAAAACACTGAAATATCCAAAGCTGTGCTAAGAGCCAGCCTAGCTTCAGCCAAAAATAATCAGTTTCCCAAAAAAATTAAAAAAACTCACAATGTTCAAAGATAATAATAAAGATTAAACAGGGGATATTTGTCACCGATAAAAAATAATTGTTTGCTTAGAGAATCCATGGCTCTGGACAATTGAATAAATAGGATTTTGCGGTGTCCCCCATTTTGCTTTTCTTTCAATTTGGAAAATTATTACATTCTCTTCTTTTTCTGACCATCGATCATTCGACCAGATGACCTGGTCAGACTCATCGACAGCTCCTACTCCCTCTCCTTGGACTGTGGGAAGCAGCACACACGTGATCACTTTTTTAGTTTTATTTTTATATATACACATAATTTTTCAGGCGCAGAAGCGCCGTTTAGGATAGAACAGAATGATTCGACAACAGCCGTCTGATTTTTAATAAATTGATCATGTCTGTTTAAGTTTGTTTAATATGGTCAGTTAAATCAATTTATTAAAGATCAAACGGATGTCGCCGTTTCGTCTCGCACGACGCTCCCGCACCTGAGCAGTCCTATATATATACAACTACAAGCAAAATACTTATATAAAAATTATAGGAAAAATAAAACTAAAAAGTTTTGGAAAAATCTAGTACCATTGATCAGGTGTGATCAAGGATTAAAAATCTATATCGGGGATATATTGGTCCGTTGAAAATGGTAGATATCGGATATATCGGGGATATCTGGGAAAAAAATATCGAGATTTTGAAAAAAAAAATTCTAAAATATTTAATTTATTATATTTACATATAAATATTACAAACATCAATTTCATTTACATCTAGAATGAGAATTTGGGTTGTTCATATGACGCACGCTGGTCTACAAAAGTACAATAATCAGACCAAGACATATGGCCCATATAGTACGAATTATAGTGTTGAATATGGTAATCATATATATCTTTACAGCAACCGACTATTTCCCCTATAAGTGGATAGTAAGGATGAATCTAACTGGTCCAACTGGATAATAGATCACCAACTTCTGAGCATTGATTATAGCCATAAATATTAAAGCTATATTGATTGTTGTCTTCTTGGGATTCATTTGGCGTTCCTGTCGCATTACTTAAACTGATAGACTCAAAACTTAGCTCAACTGAACCTACATCTTGCTCATAATTTGCACCTCTAGTCGTCATGTCATACATGCTATCCTCTTACGCTCCATACTACACATTTATTGTAGATTATTAAGTGACAATAAGAGTAGCTAATTACGAATTACAAATTTTGAATGAAACAAGCAAGGTCTAGGTGATCGATTGAAAATTACTATCGATCCTAAGAGTAGCATGAAAACTATGAATCATAACATATACATATGTGTGTACTTTAATTCAGTTTGATATATATATTTAGTACTCTTAGTACAAGCTAGTGTAAGATAATTGTTATTGATCATCACTGTATTTGTTCAATTGGTTTAAATCTATAAAGATATGAATGATATCTATGTTTGCGCATGCTTATACAAAATATATGATGTCCCTAGACTCTCAAGTTCATCTTGAAAGGTTCTATTAACAAGAATGTGCACTGCTTCTCTGATGATGATCTTTCTTCTTTGAGAGAATATGTTTTGGTATGATACATGTACGTATCTAATGCTAAGCTAAATGTTTTGGTTTCGTTTGCCTAAAAATGCAACTAAAACAAAATGAAATGACTATGGTAAGAAATCAAACCATCATTGGTCGTCAAATTGATTAGCTGGACTTGTGATCTTTATTAACAACAAAAGAGTTAAGATAATAAATTTTTCATAAAACGCTCATAATACATTTGTCATCGAAACGGTCAACCCTAATTCATCGTCACTTATCACACGGAAACACTTATATCTCCCTCTATACTACGTAGTTTGGGCAAACAAGGCACACAAAAAAAACTCTCACATGGACGAGACACAAACCGTCCATATAAAAATTGTGGGACATTTACCTTCCGACGATAGGGCTCCCCATAGAGAATAATAATGGTAAATAGGGTTGACCGCTACTATCGGCACCGAGACATTACCCGAATTACGTGATTTTTGAACCATAGCTATATATCACCATTCTGAACACATTTTATTTCACTAGATTTTTGGTTATTTTGCTTTCATAATTTTTTATAGATATTTCGGAGATTTATCAGAGATATCCTAAATATCAGAGATATTTTTGAAATATCAGAGATATATCAAAGAAATATCAGAATACGGTGGAAGATAAGATATTTACCCCTCTAGATATATCGGTCATTCAAAAAAGGAAGATATCGGATATATCGTAGAGATTTTAATCCTTGGGTGTGATTAGTTTTCCGTTTATAAAATAGGAGTTCATGAGTTAATGTTATCCGCATTGCCAACAATGATATGTTTGTGCACTTGACTTAGGCAACGATGTACCATTGTTATGTTGTTCCTGACTGCTAAAGAGATAACAACGATCCGTTGCGCTATACAATCTATACTCGACAAGAAAAGTACTTGGCTACGTAAAAGAGGCTATTATTAGATCCTGTGTTGATGAATTCCCTTCCATTTAGTTTTCGTTTTCTTCTTCAATATACAATTATCCGAAAAAAAATAAACAAATACGTCACTGCGGATCAGCTCAATTACTTAAATTAGAAGTTGAAGCCGAAGGGCTGAACAACGGAAAGAGCACGCGAACGGGTCAAAGTTCATACCCTGGGGAGGAGTGGGTCCCACGTCTGTTTTAAGCTGCGCTCGCGTCCACGCAGGAATTGACAGTTTCTATCTCCTCCGAGGGGCATTTCCGTACATTCGAGGAGCCCTAAACCCAAGGGGCCTCGGCCTCCCCTTTCTTTCTAGATGCGACTGCCTCTACGCGCCAACGAAGACCCAGCCTGTAAGGTCCACGTGTACTCCCTCTTTAACTTAACTGCAGCGGCCTCGGTTCCAATTCCCAGGCGTGTTTGGTCCGTGTCGAGGGCGAAATCCACCGCGGTTAAAACACTTTCCTATTTCAGGTAACTAATCCCTTCCATATAACCCACACGCCCCCTTGTCCCTCTCCCACCGCTAGTCTCTCCGTTATCAATTTTCATGTGAGAGAGAATTATGCCAGCGACGGAATTCCAAGGCTCCTCCTCCGTCTTCAGCCTCAAACGGCACAGCCACGTCACCCCGGTCGTGATGGACCTCGACCTCGACACCTTCCAGAGGCAGGTGTCCGATTGCTTCCAACACCTCTCCTCCCCCTCGCAGGAGCTCCTCTCCCTCTCCTGGCTCCGCGACCTCCTCGACTCCTTCCTCCGCATCCACCACCAGTTCAAGCTCCTCATCCCCAGATCCCACCTCTCCAAACCCACCCTCGACCGCCTCCTCTCCGACTACTTGGAGCGCAGCGTCAAGGGCCTCGACGTCTGTAACGCCATCCGCGACGGGATTGAGCAGATGCGCCAGTGGCACAAGCTCTTAGAGATTGTTCTGTGTGCTTTGGACCGCGACCGGGCTCTCGGCGAAGGCCAGTTCCGCCGAGCCAAGAAGGCACTCGTGGATTTAGCCATAGCACTGCTTGACGACAAGGACAGCGGCTCCAACAACACCACACTCGCCCACCGCAACCGCTCCTTCGGCCGGACCAACACCCCGGCCAAGGACCACCGGTCGGTAGGACACTTCCGATCTCTGTCGTGGAGCGTCTCGCGGTCGTGGTCGGCCGCCAGGCAGCTCCAGGCGATTGGGAGCAACCTCTGCGCTCCGAGGCCCAATGAAATCGCCTCCACCAACGGGCTGGCCACGGCGGTGTTCACGGTCAATTCGGTTCTGCTGTTTGTAATGTGGGCCCTGGTGGCGGCGATTCCGTGCCAGGACCGCGGCCTGCAGGTCCACTTCACCATTCCGAGGACTTTCGGGTGGGCGGCGCCGCTGCTTTCGCTGCACGAGAGGATTATGGAGGAGTCGAAGCGGCGGGACCGGAGGAACGCCTGTGCGCTTTTGAAGGAGATTCATCAGATCGAGAAATGCTCCCGGGTCATCAGTGAATTGGCTGATTCCGTTCAGTTTCCGTTGAGTGCGGACAAAGAAGGGGAGGTCCGGCAGAGAGTTCAGGAGCTCTCGGAGCTCTGCGAGGCCATGAAGGAGGGTTTGGACCCTCTGGAAAGACAGGTCAGGGAGGTCTTCCATGGGATTGTGCGGAGCAGAACAGAAGGGATGGACTCTTTGGGAAAGACCAATGAGTGAATGATCAAGTCCCGAGTGCTTGTTTGTTGATCAATTTTGAAAAGGCGTCTGCACAATTGGGGTAAGGGAGGAGACCCTTCTCTTGTATTTAATCACTTAATCACCATATATGTGTAAAGAAGAAGAAATTAGGATGTGCAAAGCATGGACCTTTCCTGCTCTTGTTTTTATTTTGGTATTTATTTTGTATAATGGAAATTCTCAGCAAGCTTCTGGCTGCTGCTTTTCATTTTGTGTTTCATTATTTTGCGGAGTTTTTTCTTTGTGATTCCTAATCATGCTACCATTTACATTATAGGATTTAGGACAAAGGGTTTGTAATTGTGCTTCAATCCCAATACCAATATATACCAAATGAAGTCATCCTGATTAAAAAGCTGTGATTCATTTCTTGAGTTCTTGTTGTTCATCCTTGAGTAGTCTATGATATTGACTCACTGTCTTTTCATCCAGAATCCCCTGATAAACATATGATGAGGATTAGGCAAATCATCTAAAGTTAGAAACTTAGATCCACATTCTGGGGGAAAAGCCATTCTATTTGCCCTCTCCAAGGAAAGAGCCCTTTTCTTTCTCCTTGTTGTGTTCCAATTGCTTATCTTTTAAGTCATCAATCATGCAAAGTGAAAGGAGAAAACATACTTGTGCTAAATTGCCAATTGTTCTTGGCATTTTCTACTTGCCCCTTGTATATTAGTATTGCTATCTTCAATCAATTGTCAAGCTTCAACTTACTCTAAATGGAGTGCTTGTTGTCAGATTAGAATTACAAACAAATCAAATCTGATGGTAATTGTTCTTGGAATTTTCTGCCTGCAACAATATTAGAATATCTAGCTCGAAACTTGGAATCAAGCTTTGACCTTTCAAGATTGATTCCTCACTGATGTTAGGCTTTATGTATTCCAAGTTTCTGAAACTTATTCATGTCCAGTTTCCAGTACAGCTACTTAACTTTCATGTTTTTGTATTATTTTTGCTAGCCTCCATACTTTATTGCAGGAAATAACTATGATTTGCCCCAGAAGGTTAGACATTTATAAAGTTCAAACTTTTCTCAGCCTTCAACTGATACCATAATCATTAGTTTCTAATGTTTCTCTCAGTCTTAACACAGTCATTTGTTTTCCTTTCTCTCTTTGCTTTGTTGTTCTTCTATTGCATTTTCCCTCTATATTTCATTTATCTGGTTTTACTTTGTTAAATAGGCTGTTCCTACTGATGTCGATTGGTGTAGATTGTTCTATCTGTTTTCTTCCTACAGATAGATATTATGCACAGATTGTGGTCCAGGGCAGGTGTAGGAGGTAAAATGATTTCCTAAACCACAACTCAACACAGCTTTAATACTTTGAAGCAGTCATTCAAAAGCAGCTGTAAACATATCAGGTACCTCTAATAACTGGTATGCCACTTACTCTGACCTCAATGGCTATCAATGGCTAGTCTTGTGCATGATCTGATTCTTTTGGAATTGGTCTAAGAAGATTTTCTCTAGCTTTGTTTAACATGTCTGTTAGATATACAATGGGATTTTCAGTTCATCCATCGCTTTCGTATCCTTAATTTGGTGAATAATACAGTTGGTAGCTTATAACATCACGAAACTGTAGCTTAGGATTTGCTCTAATACCTACCTCGTAGAAATGTGAGGCTTCTATGGAAGATGACCACCATCCTCCCATTGCAGAACTCATTGTTAGCTGTTGTTGAATGTGGACTTTACATCCCAAAAGCGGTTTTTGTCTTTTGCCGGATGGAATTAATGTGCAACGTGATTGTATTGAACCATATTTTTGCAAGGAAGGTTGATTTGTATGAATATTTGGTATAGGTCCAGTCTAATGTAAATCTACCCTACACGGTACACTACTTGCTACCAGAGCTAGTTGTTTTCTTCATGACTACTTTATTAGATGTTGCTGTTAATAGTGATAGCTCTACGGTCCCTCTACCCAGCCTCCAGCAGTCGAACTCAATTCCTTGAGGCTTCTGTTTTGCATTTATCAGTTTTGGTGGAATGGTTTTGATCTGTTCTAGCTAGGTTTACTTCCCAGCAAAAGGAGAAAAGTAGTAATAGGGCTACTTCTGCCTTTAATAGGTTGGACCCAGAATGATGTGTGTTGAATCTATGCTTGAAACAGTGTCAGATCTCAGCTGCTAATCTAATGATTCTGGGTTCACAGGAACTCTCATAAGGATGCATTAGAGTGATGATCAGATAGCATCAAACTGATAACCTGTGTAAGTTTAAACCATTTTCCTTGCCACTTGAAACAACCCTAGGCAGAGTGCTGCATCTTGAGTGTGGAATAGAGCTTGCAGCTCATGGATCCTGTGCTCACTCAGACTCACACAGGAAGTTCTTGAGGCACATCTTGCAGTTTGGTCCCTAGTTGAACACTTCTGGCAAGTTCAACATTTCCAGTCTTTTTTTTCTAAAATTGGACATGATAAGGAAAGACTAGATTTTTCCTGCTAATAGTACACGATGCACTGGGAGAGAGAAGGGTGCAAAAAATCAAAGGTCTCAAGAGACTGAGGGTGTATTTCTAATAAGATAGAAGTCAAGACCGTTGATAGGAAAACTGCATACTAACATTATTTTCACTTGACCAGCGTATACCATTTTGGTCTGTAAACTGAAAAAATCAAGAACCTCTAGAAGAGCAACTTACAGTCACGGAGGAATCTTAAATCCATGCAATACTAACATAGGTATTCAAGTCAATCATGTTGGAAGCAATACGGTAAGGCCGTACGGGTTTGAATTTGAGTGAAATCTTAGACCTCATGGAAAATATAGGAGATGTGTTCGTTGAATTGCCTTAAAGAAACATGTAATGAGCCAAGTGCTCCTACAACCACAGTTGCAAGATGGAAATCTACTTTCATTGCAATCAAACCATCCCAAAAGTCGTGGGACATGGACACTCAGCCTCAGAAAATGGCATGCCGATCTCTGTCTTTGTTGTTACAACTTTATAACCAAATCCTAGAGAAAATTCCACTGGAGACTGGACTGTTCCGGAGCTGGAGAATTTTAATCTCCCGTCTCTAAAAAGATTTGGGACGTAGACCAGTATCTTTTGTCATTTATGTCTCTCGTTCTCTCCTGTCTCAACTCAAGTAACGATTTGTTGGTTTATTGAGGGTGGCTATTGCATCTGGTGAAACCTTTAAATCAAAAATCACCATCTGAAGAAAATCAAAAATCCCTGATCAACCAGCCAAAAATTATAATGTCAAGTATTTGGAGTTTGTGTATAGAACCCTAGATAGAAAACTCCCCCCCATCTTGGTTAATAGGGTGTCATTTTTTAACATTGAGCTATGTCTGAACTCACGAAATAGATCATCTAATCAGTACTCGAAACCAATGTTGTAGTAAAAGAACTAAAGAGCGATCAGAACTTTGCGTTTCAACCCAGAGTTGATAAATTGACACTGTTGTGGGAATCATTGCAAAATGCTACACTTAGCCTTGCACATGCGTTCTCATCAACTACAAGCTTTCCCAGAACGCATATCATCTGTACACGTGGACGCACGTACACAACTCAATGAGATGCGCGTGTCTGGAAGCTTCCTACAGATGACAATCTTGTCACACGCTAAATCTATAAATAGGCATCCAGTCTCACAATCTCGGTAAGAAACTCATTCCCCCAACATTTGAGTTGAGAATTGTCCGCTCTCATGACTAACTTGAGTGTCGGAGGGCAATTGTCCAGAGCAATCCGAACAATTCTCTAACTTCATGTTCTTTGTTTGTAGATCCCGGACGGACAATTTCTTTAGGTGGACATTTTCCCCTAGTGCTTAATTACTCCAAAATGGACGTTTTGTTCCCCGCACGTACTCCTTACATGTGGGCACCCTTTCATCCTCTTAGTTGAAATCCATTCCTTAACAGACACTTTCATTGTTCTATACTTCTATTAATCCAACGGTAAAGAAGCAAACGACTGAAGACCCTAAATAAGTAAATATAGATATTCTCTTCATATTTATTGGACAAATTGGATTTTGTTCTTTTAGATTTTAGAATCTGATATTTTATTTATTTATTTTATAATTAGATTTGGTATGAAATTAGATAATGCTACGTTACTTCGTCACTTGCCACATCAGTTATTTTTATGTTGACATCATCTAATCTAAATTAAACTCTTATAACGAGAAGTTAAGTTTTGGTGTCAAAGCTTCACCAACAATTTGAACTTCCAAATTTACCCATAATGTTATAAATGGTTGAAAAAATTGAAAAATATTAGACATGGTTAAAAAAGTAAATATGGTGTATATATTTTTATTTTGCATATATGCTCCATTAAATATCTATTTGCAGATTTACCAAACTACACATTTTTTTCTAAAAAAACAAATTGACATGTGCCATATGTTAAGAGGCTAATATTTATAATTGATCTAAACCATTGAATGTTTTAAATTTAATGGCCAGTAAATAGTGTCAAAATTTGTTTCACGTTACTTAAGAAAAAAAAGAAGAGGGGCTTTTGGATCATGTAAACTTTTGTTCCTTGTTGCTCAATACAAAATATAGCAGAATAGGACAATAATATATAAACTCTGTGTTCATATGTCATCTGGATTCCGACAAAATCAGAATCTTGCTTTTACATTTGATCATTCAAAATGCACATTTTTTTGATCGAAAGTAGAGATGTATTCGTAATCAAGAACTTACATCAAGAGTATATAGTGGTCTCATTACACCCCCACAAAATGGATAGAAGAGTACCACTCTCCATACTACAAACTCAAGTATAGAGTCTGTATGAGTATATAGTGGCCTCATTAAACCCCCACAAAACTCAAGGATAGATGAGTACCACTCTCCAAACTTCATGAACTAAAATCGGGGAAAGCCAATCTGCCTCCAGGTCCAGGTCTCCACCAGAATGTAGGAAAAGGCATGGATCGATAAAGCCTCCCCACTCTGAGCTGCTTAATTACAAATTATGAGAACATAGCCCCAACTACTAAACCGAAAAGAGTACATTTACTTCATCTATCAAGTTTCCATCAACACAAGTCTTCTTCTGTCTCATTCAAAGCTGCAATGATATGTTGCGCCTCACAGAACATTAGAGAAACCTCGCTGAGCACAAAAGTGAAGGCCATTATACAAAGCAATGGCTTCACAAGTCTAGGGGCTCACCATTCCTACACCCGGTATAGCTAAAACCCTAAACACTGCCCAAATTCATTCCTCACAGCTCCAGTTCCATACCTTCCTCTCTGTATATCCAAAGCACTGTCGACATTCACTTTCACCAACCCTGGACCAGGCTTTTCCTATTTATCTTGACTTGCTTTCCTCCCTCTCCTCAGCGTCACTTGTTCTACCACGTTCTCTCCATCATCAGCCCAATATACCCTCAAAAAAGCTTCCCACCAGCAAGCAACCTTGTGCACTAGGTCCTCTGCGCTCCAAATCTCATTCTCATGGAGCCTTCTATTCCTCCTAAACCATAACTGCCACGCCAAGATGCCAAACCACTCCACCTCACCCTCCTTTGCAACCAATGCGACATGAATAAATAGACTCAAGAAATCCATCTCCCCAAAGAGCATTTAGCACCGATTCTTCCCCATAGCCACATCTTCCAACCTCACTCAAATGCCTTTTTTCTAAACAGAAGCACATGGCAGAAAACAAACTCCAACAAGCTCTCCATTAGAAAACTCCATCTCCTCCAACCTTTCTGTATTAGAGTCTTTCACTTCCTCACTTCTAGAAGCAGTACCATCCTTCCTACATCGTTCTTTCATTGCTACCCAATATCTCAATTTAACAGAGTATCTGTCATTTCTGTTATAATGCCAAATTAGCTTGTCTGCTTCACCAGTTCTTGTCAACATGATAGATAGTATAGTCTGACCTTCCCATTCCAAGAATTGGTTTTGTATGAGCTTGTCCGAAAATTATTCGATACACCATCACCATCGGAGACCTGTCCAATCTATACCGTCTGATCATCTTCTCACCGTCAGATGTTTGCACTGTTCACTTTTGTTTTTTCTGTTTTTTGTCTTTTACTGATGTATGGAATACTCTCTCGAGTTTGTGAGTACCCGTACAATTTTCATGTGCTTATGACCACATTTAGGATACAATAAGTAAGAAAGAGTGAGTTGGGGTTAACTCACTTTGTTCTTGTCAATTGTAACATCGCATGTGTCACCCTTAACGAGATCGCTCAAACCTATTTTTGAGATTTCTCTTAAGGTCTTGTTCCTGATCTAAAATCCTGACATTAAAGTACAAGTTGAAACGAGTTCAGGGGTATGTTCAGAATATTTTTCAGACGCTCGGTGCATTTTCCTATGAATTTCTAAAATTTTTAATAATTTAATATTACCATTCAAATTTATTAATCACCATTAAATTCTAGCCCTTGATTTCTTATCTTAAATCATCTTTCAATCTGGGTCATTGGCCTGCGTATACAGGGTGAAAACCCTACTTCCCCTTCTCAGTTCTTTGAGAGAGAAGAGAGGGTCTGACCAAGAGAGACAGAGACGTTGTCACGTCACCGCCCCTTTCTGGTGAGCTTATGTTGTCGTTTGGCCGTCGTTGGATGTCGCACCACCACCCATCAACTCCTCTCTCTCTCTCCATCGTTGCTAGAAAACCCAACATGCAACCATCCCTATCTCAAATCAAAATCCAACCCGAAAACCCTAAATCCCCCAACCTACTTCTTTAGACCAAAGGGTTTTAAATCATGGTGCATTATTTTATGAAATCTCTAAGAGTGTTTTTATGTGCCCATGTTTTCTAAACTTTTTACCCTTGGTACGTTCCAAATTTGTAGATATATCTATTATATGGTTTTATGTATTCAAACCTAGCATTGGTGGGCTGCCCATATATGTGAGCAAGTGAGGACGACACTCACTTTTATTTGCAAGAGACGTGATTTGAGCCCGGTTAGTAAGAGAGAGCTAGGTGTGACCTTGAATGTGGAGTTCCTTTCTTAAAGTTTATTTGTACTTGAAAATTCATGTTATTTGTAACTCAAGTGTTTTCATCATTTTATTTTTAAAGTGCTTGGCCCGTTGTATTTTACCATCTTTTGCACATTTATTTTAAAACTCGGTTGTACTCGCGAGAAAAAGAAATTGGTTATTTTACTCAAAAGTGTTCAACTTCAAAATTCAAATCGCCTTGAACTTTAGGTTAATAGGTTATCAACTCGTCCTTCAGACGTGTTAGTTGAGTAGCTTAGAGTCGTGGCGCTGTGTACTCCTCTCTTGGGTGTTACAGAGTTCTCTTCACCTCTAAACAAGCAACAATCATTGATGCATGCATCAATCTTTTCATACCCCAAATAAAATCCTTTCAAGAATTTTTTCGTTGTCGATAGGGTTTCAAGAAATGTATTAACTTCTGAAAGCATATCTTTAATTACTTCGAGCAATCCATCAAACGCTGAGTCAACAATCCCATTTCCAGCTTTAAATTGGTAGAATATAAGGGTGGATGATAGTTTTATGTATTTCTTCTGACACCCAGAGTATAGAGGAACTTCAGCCGTCTCCACTTTTTTTGTAATCTCCATCTGTGTTTGCAATCCTTGAACTTCCAGAAAGTGTGCGTCTTTTTACAACTAATTCTCCATCTGCCGGTGCCTAGATCATTTCTGGTTGCTTGTACTACTCCAAGACACACTTAACTTGTATGGAGTGTTAAAGTTTATTCAAATAATTCATTACATGCATTCAAGCATCAAATCTGGAATCATGTGAGTAGAAAAGCAAACTTATCATGTATGTAAGAGAAATGGCAACTATCAGCAAACAATTACTATCAGCAATATATATATACATATCATATAAAGCAGTAACATAAATTTTAAACACACATTGATGGAAACTATAACATCAAGTGCCTTGATGTACATATTTTAATATATCAGTACCTAGAGCATCAATTTGACAAATCTTTCGGTTTGAATAGGATTAAAATGCTAACGTACGTATCATTCCTCCGCAATTGCAGCACCTTGTGACAAATAAACTGGATTACAAACATTGTAGAAGAGGAAATGCATACAATATCACAAACATTAACATGTAACAATTTTAAATAGTACAAACATGATTCACTATCAATATCAAAGAAACAACAAAAGAAGTTTATTAAGCCCAATTTTCTTATCATCAAAATGTCAATTTGTGATCTTCTATTAAGCGCAAATCCACATCTCTAAAACAGTTAACAAAACAAAAATCAGAAACCCAATTTTCTTATCATCAAATATGTCAATTTGTGCTCTTCTATTAAGCGCAAATCCACATCTCTAAAACAGTTAACAAAACAAAAATCAGAAACCCAATTTTTGATCTAAATTAAATTATCCGAAAACAAAACAAAACCCATTTGAATTTTTAGGGTCGAAACTCCTCAACTTTACATTCACACAGAAAAAGACCCAAACTCAAAAACCCAATGCGTCGCCAAACCAACGATACCAAAATTAGGTTTCCTTAGTTGAACCCAGAACTCAAAGACCGTTACGGATTTAGTATAGTTTCTCAGCTTTTAGTATAGTTTCTCAGCTTTTCGAAACAAATCAAACACATAATTGACCAAGAACGATTCAATGTAAATAAAAATTTAAGCTATGTAAAAAGAAATATGTGGATTAGAGGGAAGAGATGAGGAACCTGATAGGTGGATCTTCAACAATGGTGACGATGGTCTGAGAAGCAAAGCCACAGTTTTGAGATGTGCAAGATACGATACATAAAGAGAAGAGAAGAGAAAGAGGTATGAGAGAAGATAATAACGATATATACCGTAGCGAGAGAGCAGTGCAATAGAAGAATAAGAGAGTAATGCATGTCTCAGGGCGTGTTTTGAGAGACAGAAGTGAACGAGGCTTTTTTGCTTATTTATTTTCCTTCTTCAGTAGGGAAACCAAATTGCATCATTTCAGGATTCCTTGCATGTCGTTTGAAATTTAACACAAATTGTTTCAACCCTTCTCAATACTCATCACTATTTTTATCTAAGGTAACAACTTTTATCCATGCCAAGTGAGAACCAAATCTTGAATCTACTTACCTAATAAAAATTTAAAATTTAACTTTTAAACACTTAACAACTAATCCTATACTAGATTAACCATTTACAGTTAGTTCAGTTTCCTATTTCACACAAGGACAGAACAATTACCTATTGCATGAACTCTAAAAGACACTTAACTTGTATGGACTTTTAAAGTTTATTCAAATAATTCATTAAATACATTCAAGCATCAAATCTGGAATCATGTGAGTACAAAAGCAAATTTATAATGTATGTAAGAATAAATATATATATATATATATATATATATATATATATATATATGTGTGTGTGTGTGTCTTTGTCAAAGGAACTGACAAAGAATAAATTATGGAATTAGAGATAATTGATCAATTATACGTTATTAGGTTTCTTTATATTGTAACTTACCATTGTAACACATGTACTTCATCTCCTATATAAGAGAGAATCTCTAATGAGAAAGGATAGACACGTTCTATTTCACTTTTCCTTTTACACGTTATCAGCACGTATTCGTAATTCTAGAATTTTGAGTTCGATAGCCAAAGAATAAACCTAATTGTTTTACTGCCTCCTATTGACACCCACATCAGTATCGACAGCATGCACACACGACCACTTGTCATGCTCACCGGCGCCTCCTGTCGACATGCTTTGAAAATGATTTGGGTACCCAGCCACCCATCATCACCTCTGGCGTTCCCACACCAGAATTGGTCGAACAATTTCCCTCACCCATTCTCCTTTTGATTTTCATGGAACCCAGCTCTGCCCCGATCCGGCAATACCTCTACTGTTGAGGCTCGACGAGCCTATATTTGCTCCCACCACTGTCTCTACCGCAATCCACTCCGCTGTCTCAAAGCTCAAAGCAGTAATGTTAATGAGGCGTCAATCCTAGCTTCCACTGGATATATTTATAATTGAATTAATTTTCTTGAGCTATGAACTGCTCTTAAGGATATTTTGGGAACATACAATGCAATTTCTTCCTAAATTAACAGTTCAGTGAAAAAAAAATTATGCTAGATTATAAATCAGTTAATGATATATTTCATATAAAAAAACTTGATGCGCCTATTGGACATGCTACAATTATGTGAAAAGTACATCACATAAATCACATGATATAAAAGACCCTAATCAAAATTTCATCACTTGTGCATTTATACTATCATCAAATTAGTATATATTGATATATGACCAATAAATCAGCAATATGAAAGTAGCTGAGTAGTATAATTAAAATATGATAATGTGAGCACAAAGCAATGTCCCAAAACAAATTATACAAAGTAATAAACAGTGAAAACAAACCCAAAGTAAAAGGCAATTATCATGTATTAAAGGGTCTAGGGGACATGATATAAGCAGTGACGTACACTACTTACTTTTATAGATCAACAAAAAGATCAAGCAAGTCAGCAAACGAATTAGCTGGGATAAGAAATGAAAAAAATATATATTCAAACACCAGGATTGAAAAGGATTATCAATCCCGAGAAGCTTACCAATGAGAGAAGATAGAAATGATGCGAGAAAATTTCATACTTCGGTTAAATATGCTCTGAGTTTTCTAAAAATATTCTTGTTTAATTATACTGTTGTTTTGGTCTTAAAGTTCTTATGGATAATGGTTACTGAATTAGATGAAACCTTGCTTTAATTATCGTTGGCTTGTTAAATTTCGAATTATATCTTGAAGCATTAACTTTATTCTATTTTATTTATGGTTCGAAATAACACTATAAAAATACAAAGCAATACTTCTACCCAATAAAGAAAGGTTATAAAATGAGAAGTATATCATTAACTAAATCAAAATACTTTAAAGGATATGAGTTATACCTCTCAAATTATAAACACTCTCATATACTTTATGGAATGTATGGAGGAGAAACAAAGTGTTAAGTGAGACTATTTAAAATGCTTTAAGGCATATGATAAGCAGTTAATTATGCCTTATAATTTCTCTGTCACTTTGATGCAGTGATTATCACAAATAATAAAAAGACGAGGTACTGCGTGATTTCTATTGCCTAATAGCACAATGTTTAAAGTCTCAAAAGCTGTGTATATACCACGAGTCAATCGAACCATGTTAGCTTCAAATAAATTCATGACAACGACTATTTTATATAGAATGTGGAAAGAAAATTCACTGTGAGAATGAAAATAAATTACTTTAAATAAATGTGAGAGGAAACACATTTTAAAGAACTTAAAGAGTCACCTATAATGAAATGTGAGATAGTGACTAACACAGACTTTGACATGATCATCAAAGACATTGTGGTCATGACATGATGATCCGTATTTGAAAGAACTCAAATGGACATCTTGTCTTTTGAGTGAATGATAAAATGGGACAAAAGTCCATCACACTGCAAGGTGGTGACAGTGATTTTGACCATTGACCGGTCCTAGCTAATGCTACTCCAACGTAGCAATTGCATTTTAAAGCACTTAATACCAACTTCCCTCCTATCATGCCTCATCGATTAGTCAAAGACACATCACTCATTTTTTCAAAGTTTTCTCTTTAGCAAAATATGATCGATACCTTCTTATGTTAATGATAACCGAAATATTTCATTCCGCAAAGAATACAACGTGATTACCGTGGACTTATTCATCAAGAAATACAGACCATTAAAGTATTTTATGGTTCTGAAGAATGGTTTGACACATTGGTCACATGTCGAATACTAATCCACAATAAATGCTGCATTTACAAAACTCTTAACGATATCATATATTATAAGGGTTCACCACCCTGATTACAAAGTCTATAGTAATTGACAATGCTAAGAGGTAACATCAAAAGGATTTGATGATTGGTGCATATCTATCAAGATCACTGAAGAGTATCTTGTACCCCATATGTTTAGTCAAAATGGTCTCGCAGAAGCCATCATAGCAAGGCTATAGATGGTGACTAAGGCACTGGTTATGCGCACCAACATGCCTATATCTGCTTGGGGTTATGCAATATTGCACGCAATCATACTTATTCATTTTTAGGCCTACCGTTAAGCCAACCATTCCCTGCGTACCAGTTGGAAACTAGACATGAGCCTGAGATTTACTATAATTGGTTGTGCAGCATAAGTGCCTATTGCGTTTCCACAACGCATCAAATGGGACCTTAGAAAAGAATATGTATTTATGTTGGATAAGGACCTCCAATAATAATCAACACCCGGAACCCTTAGCAGGCGATCTCTTTACCGCTAAGAAATTGCGGAGTGTCACTTAGATAAGACAGTATTCCTGTCGTTAGGGGGAGATAAGAAAAATATTTTCTAACGGAACGACATGAATTGTCGTGGTTTGTCACCTCTCTGTCTCATCCTGATCCCCACATAATTGATATCTAGAACGTACCAATTTCGATGTCTGATGCGTTTAGATAGTTCTAAAGTGACGAGATCATACATACTAGCTGCAAATGTTTGCAATGATTAAAAGTCCCCAATAAAGGACACGTTGACACAGATTGAGGCAACACAACCACATTTAGTGGAGGTGTGGTTGAGGCCGTGGCTCCCTAAGGGAATAGGGGGAGGCCACTTGGTTCGATCAATACTAGCCCAAAGGAATTGGGTAAGTAAGGCACAACCTCATCAATGTAAAGATTCTCTCTGATTGCAGTTATGTCCATGAATCAATAAGGGAGGACGCTCTGATGTTTAAAATGATTTCAGAGACAAAATCTCAACGGATTACGAGAGTACATACATATTGATGATGCATACTGTTGCTCAAGGAATCATAGAGCACGAAGGGATCGAGCCATGCTCTGTTGAAAAATGTCAACAAAGAGCATATTGGCCTACATAAATACAATCCAGAAAGAGCTAGATTCTCTAGCAAAGAGACAGGTATTTGGTTTGGTAGTGCTAACCTTACCAAGTGTAAAGCTTGTAGGGCATAACGAACTCTTTATTAACAAGCGTAATGAGAAGAATGAAGCTCTAAAGGACAAGGCTCGCCTTGTGGTGCAAAGGTTTCTCTCAACGCTCTGGAATGACTATAAGAGGACATGTTCCAAGTAATAGAAATGCAGCTCTTAGATGTGGCTGCATACCTCCATGGGGATCTTGATTGGGAGATATATCTAAAAGGGTCTAATGGCCTTAAACGATCCAACTCAATTAACTCTAAACCACGGAGTGCGTTTGCAATTGGAATTGGAACGCTCACTTTATAGAAGTGACTATTTAGTTTGGAAGGGATATAAGATGATGAACTATGCTCCTGCGTACTGATAAATAAACGAGTTCCGGATTTACAATCATAGCTATCTATGTTGATGATACGAACATAGTAGGTACTCTTGATGAAATAAGAGAAACCGGGAGCTAGATTAAATCTGAATTGAGATGAATGACCTTGGGAAACTCAGTTAACAACGAGTTTGTGGAATAATAATCCACCAGTGTGCATGTGTCCAAAAGTTTCTCAGACGATTAACATGGACAAAGTGCATACTGTTAGCACTCTCAGTGATCAGTTGATGTTTGGATGTAAAGGAAGATGTATTTTGTCTCAAGAAAGATGGCGAGGAAATATTGGGACCTGAAATTTCCTATCTAAGTGCAACAAGCACATTACTTAGCTCAATGTACTTGATCAGATATTGCATTCTCAGTGAACTTGTTAGCTAGATTTAGCTCAGCGCCAACGCGATGTCATTGGAATGGTATCAAAAATATATATTTTAATACCTAAAAGGAACCATTGGCTTGGGACTATTCTATCCCTATAAAAACAGAGATGGGACAACAGATGGAACTGCACATCCCGAAGGACAAACTGAAACCCCAAACGATACTTTGGTTGGTTTTGCTGATGCTGGGTACCTCTCTGACCCATATAGAGGAAGTTCCCAAACTGGTTATATATTCACCATTGGGAACATGGCGATATCTTGAAGATCAACCAAGCAACTCTTTGTGGCTACCTCATCAAACAACTCTGAGATCATTGCTCTACATGAGGCGGTTCGTGAGTGTATATGGTTAAGATCCATCATTACACATATTCGAGGAACCAGTGGTTTATGTTCTACCACTGAAGAGCCCACATGTATCTATGAAGATAATGCGACCTGCATCGAACAGATGAAGTTAGGCTACATCAAGGGTGACAATACGAAACACATATCACCGAAGTTCTTCTAAATACAGCAACAACAGACCCTCCTCAAGATCCAGGTAAATCAAATAAAATCCGAGGAGAATGTGGTAGATTTGTTTACCAAATCATTGCCTAAAGCCACACTCGAAAAACACGTGAAAAGTATCGGAATGAGAAAGTTTCCGAGCTCCCTTGATTTGATGCAAGGATCAAAGGGAGTGTGTAGACTTAAGGGGGAGTCTAACGTTATCACATCACCCTCAAGTGTAATAGGTGCGTTGTGCTATTTTTCCCTTCGACCAAGGTTTTATTTTATCCCATTGGGTTTTTGTTACTTGGCAAGGTTTTTAACGAGGCAACGATAAATACACCGTTTCGTCTTTGACTCGGCACAAGGGGGAGTGTTAAAGGAAAAATATGTTTGTGCCTTCGTCAAAGGAACTGACGAAGAATAAATTATAGAATTAGAGATAATTGATCAATTAGACGTTATTATGTTTCCTTATATTGTAACTTATCATTGTAACACATGTACTTCATCTCCTATATAAGGGAGAATCTCTAATGAGAAAGGGTAGACACGTTCTATTTCACTTTTCCTTTTACATATATATATATATATACATATATATATATATATATATATATATATATATATATCAGGGCTCTTCCACTAAGGGATCCCTATTTTTGGTTTATTTATAGGGATAGGCATTCGACAAAATTTCCGATCACATTTTTCAATCTTAACTGTTCAATTCTTAGGTCCTAATATATAGATCACATCTGCAAATTTTTATCCAAATCGATGATCGTTAAGATGTTCAAAACTACGAATTAAAATTAAAGTCATTAACGGTTCAAGTTTGGCAGATTTGATCCGTCAATTGATTTCAGTTATTTCAAAGCCTTAACGATCACCAAATTGGATGGAATTTTACAAAAATGATCTATATATATGCATCTACGTATTGAACGGTGGTGATGTTGATATGTGATCGAAAAGTTTATCGAATGTCTATCCCTATATATATAAACCAAAAATAAGGATCCATCAATAGAAAGGTCCTGTATATATACATATACATAAACCCTGTATATGTATATATACAGGACCCTTCTATTGAGGGATCCTTTTTTTGGTTTATATATATATATATATGTCAGCCCCTTCCAATGAGAGATCATTTTCTGACATATATGAGGGATCAGGGTTTACACCAACTTTTGATCACAAAATCATATCTCCGCCATTCAATATGTAGTTCTATATGATCATAGATCACTTATGCAAAATTTCATCCAAATTAGTAATCGTTAAGGTGCTCAAAACTGTGAATTAAAAGTTAAAGCATGAATGGTTCAGGTTTGGCAGATTTGATCCGTCAATTGATTTCAGTTAGTTCGAAGTCTTAACGATCACCAAATTAGATGAATTTTTACAGAGATGATCTACATATATGCATCTAAATATTGAACGGTGAAGATGTTAATATGTGATCAAAAAGTTGGTGTAATCTTCAAACTCTCATATATATCAAAAACGGACCTCTTAGTGGAATGATCATATATATATATATATATATATATATATATATTGTTGTAAATATGGCTACTCATGTCACCACCATTAGTGTATATAAGTTATGTTATTTAGACATAATAGTGTTTTATGGTATTTTATTGTGGTTGTAACCGATAACTATTCAATACTTCCCATTTGTGTACATGACGTAGTAGTAGTAGTATATAAACCTCATATATGATGAATAAAGATCACACTACTTTTGTCTGCGTCAAAACTCTCTCACTCTCAAATCCATTTTCACCTTATTTTATAACACTTTATCAGCACGAATAGCTCTAAGGTTCAGATCGATTGCAGATAGCTGAGAGAAGAGACAAATCATTTTCTTTTGTGGCAGACAAGAAGAGGCGGAAGAGAAAGAAAAAGGGTGATTCATCAGTCTATCTCTACTTCTCTTCAACCAATAAATGATGGTCGTTCAAATTGATTCATCGACTCACACTACATGGAGATGGAAAGCTTAGAAATCGCTGATCAACCACATGAAGATCATCATTAAACCAAGCTCTTGGATTGATTTAGAACTCCAGAAATGACATGCTTAATTATGCACAAAAAAGATGAAGATTATTCGTTCTGCAATGAGTAACGTTTTCTATCCTAATGCAATCTATATTTGTAATCTTGAAAAATATGATGAACAAATCAACATGAAGCATGAACCATATTTCGTTTATTATTTTGAATTTCGTATATGCATGCTTATTGATTTGTGCTCGAATATAGAATATTATGTGCTTTGATGCATGAATCACCAAATTTATAATGTTAGTCTATTTGGTTAATACATATGAACATGCATGTCATATAAATTTGATTATGTTTCGAGAATTGAAAAGGAAAATTTGTCATCAAATATTATTAGAGAGACTAGTAGCCACGACGAAATAAGCTCAATCACATGCCTAATAGTGCATACAAAAAGGCGTATGGATGAACAAACTTTGGATTCGGTATCTTGTTTTCTATGACATTCAAACTCAAGAGCGTGAATGCATTCTGAAAGAAATGCATGTAACTGCTAATGCATGATCATTAATTTTATCATTTATACCAACGGTTACATATATGAAATATTTATGCCTGATGCATTTAGTGATGCAAATTAATATTGTTCATGGGTTTTGAATAGAAACCGTTTAGAGATGTAACGTCAATGATACAACGACATTTTAGTTTGATTATGTTATTTACTCAAAATTTATTATATAATACATTATGTCAGTTACAATATGAATTGTGCCAAATTTAACATTTTATTTAAGAGTGTAATGCTGGAAGCATTTACCATGTTACAACCCATTAATTTGGTCATTTATGCTAGACGTAACCATGGGTTCTAGAATTAAGACCCATAACCATTAATTTGATCGTTTATGCTAGACATTACATCTTATCGTGCAAATTATGTTCATAATAATCAATTATGCTAAAAGCATAATAGGTGAATTTATTACAAAAATTATTATAGAAGCATACATAATGTATTTTCATTACGTGATTATTATATATCTGTTATGCCAGAAGCATGAACCTAATTCACAGTTTGTATATAAGATACTAGCAACATTAATGATATTTGAACTCATTTCTTTAGGTACATAACCGCTATGTAAATGATATGTCGGTTACTATGATTAAATCATAACGAAAAAATAATAAATTTGGTTATTGATACCAGCAGCTACATATTGACAATATTCATTATGTCAGTAGCATATTAAGATATAAATAAGGAATAAATGTTATTGTTCTTAATGAGATTAGAATACGATTTCTTTTAGTAACTGCTAAATCATTAGCATTGGGTAATTTACAAAATTTATAATCCATACATTATGCTAGAAGCATTATGAGCTGAAACACAATTATTATATAAATATGCTAGAAGCAGTTACTCTGTTTCACCATTTAATTATTTTGTGTCGGTTTCCAATTTATTTCTATGTCATTATTCATATGAATTAATGCCAGAAGCAATTAGTACCTGTTACGTTTTTGATATTTATTGATTCAGTAAGTAACTTATTGCATATACATTATATTGATTATAATAAAATTGTTTCCGTTATAATTTTATTTTATTTCAGTTACATATAATTATTTTTGGATTGAATTGGTTTATTATGATTTATTAACATATATTGATGGTAATCCCTTCTAGCTTTGATGATATTAGGAATAATGGTTTATCATGCTTTTGTCCTACTAATGATCTAGCTTCATTCAAGATGAACACGAGATCGAGTTCTTTCCAAGTGGAGGAGGCTCCTTGCCCAAATTATTAAATTGAGGGCTCACTATTCGGATTATCCTATAAAATCCATAAGACTTGATAATGCCTGGGAATTTTCATCGAAATCAATCGATGATTATTGCATGTCCATTGGGATTAATGTTGAGCATTCGGTTCCCTATGTTCACACCCAAAATGGTCTCACAGAAGCATTCATTAAGAGATTACAAATGATTGCACGGACTTTGGTAATGCGCACCAAATTCCCAATATCTGCATGAGGCTATGCAATTTTACATGCAGCCATGATGGTCCAACTAAGACCCATTGCCACTTAACCTTATTCTGCGTTACAGCAGGTAACTGAGTACGAGCTTCATGTTTCGCAATTATGTGTATTTGGGTGTGCAGTTTATGTGCCAATTGCGCTGCCACAACGTACCAAAATGGGTCATCAACGCAGAATGAGCATATATGTCGATTATACGTTTTTAGAGCCCTTGACAGACAATCTATTTACCACTAGATTTGCAGATTGTCACTTCGAATTGACGTTAGGGGGGGATATTTACCCAAGACATTTTTCCGGGTAGGGGAGATAAGAACGCTAATAGTCTTGATGAACGACGTGAATTGACGTGGAATGTCTCTATTATGTCTAATGTAGATACTCGAACGACACAATGTGATTGTGAAGTGTAGAGGATTATTGATTTACTGAGTGTAGCCCAAAATATGCCAGGTGCTTTCTCCGATCTAGCCAAAGTGACGAGATCACATATACTTATTGCAAATGTGTTTGCAAGGATAGATGTCCCAGTAGGACGTGTCATCCCAGATGGACGAGGTACAACCATGGCAGCTAACCAGTCATATATACCTGCCCAGAAGCGAGGTAGACCATTTGGTTTGAAGGATTCATATCCCCGGAGGAGGGTAAACTCAGCACAAACAAATCCACCTGACATCGCCATCTCAAATGATCCATCTCATGAGACAATTCCGGATTATGGGTCTGTTCTAGAAGAAACGACGTTGGGGGATGCTCCAACGTTGAAACCCACTCCCGAGAATAGAGAAATCTCGGTAAATTATGCATGTTTAAATGAGATATGGAATTGAAATTAGATTATCATCGATGATGTATTTGTATTCGCAGTAGCTACCAAAATTATAATTAACGATGACGTCGAACCTCGCTCCGTTGATGAATGCCAACGTAGAGACGACTTGCCAAAATGGAAACAAGCAATCCAGGTTGAATTAGATTCCTTGACAAAGAGAAAAGTGTTTGGACATGTTGCTCCCACACCCCTCAATGTTAAACCTGTAAGATTTAAATGAGTATTTGTAAGGAAGCGTAATGAGAAAAACGAGATAGTTAGATAGAATGATCGTCTAGTGGCGCAAGGATTGATTACGAGGAGACGTATTCCTCCGTAATGGACGTTATAACGTTCTGCTACCTTATCAGTTTGATAGTTTCTGAAAAGCTAATTATGCAGCTAATGGATGTGATCACAGCTTATCTCTATAGAGATCTTGATACATAAATTTACATGAAAGTTCCTGAAGGACTCAAGGTACCTAATGCAAATAGTTCTAGACCACAGAACAAGCTCTTAATTTGTTTGAAGCGTTCACTTTACGGATTGAAACAGTTTGGACGGATGTGTTATAACCGTCTAAGTGAATATTTGACCAGGTTGGGATATGTGAATAATGAATTTTTCCTTGCATGTTTATTAAGAAAAAAGTTCTAGATTTGAAATTGTGGCGGTCTATGTTGATGACAGGAATCTGATTGGTACTCTAGAAGAGATCAAGGAAACCACTAAGCATCTTAAATCAAAATTTGAGATGAAAGATCTTGGAAGAACAAATTATTGCCTCGGCTTCAAGCTTGAGCACCGTGCTGATGATATTTTACTTCATCAGTAAAACTACATCCAGAAGATGTTAAGATGCTTTAATGAAGATAAAGCAAAGAATTTAAACACACCCATGATCGTCCGAAGTCTGGACCCTAAGAAAGGCCCGTTTCGTCCAGTAGATGATAGCGAAGAGATATTGGCACCCGAGTACCATACCTAAGTGTAATATGTGCATTATTATACTTAACACAATGTACTAGACTAGACATTTTATTTGTTGTGAACTTGCTAGCTCGATATAGTTCTACGCCAACACGTCACCAGTGGAATGGTATAAAAGATATATTTTGCTATTTTAGAGGTACAACAAATATGAGCTTATTCTATCCCTATACATCAAAGAATGGATCAACCGCCATTGATCCTCAGTATGATGCGTGACTTATGGGTGTTGTTCCATGGGAATATAATTATATTACCTTCCTATGTAGTTGATGCAGGACAAGATTCTAGCCATACTTGTAAAAAATCTTGAAAAGAAAGAAACGTCGTCACATTAAGAAGAATGATTTGAATATCAGAAATTGGTATTCAAATAGGCTTCTTAATGATGAAATTAATCATAAATTACTCTTTTAGATATATCAGGATTCTCAAGCAAAAGACAGATTTAGATTTTGATATTATTTTAGGATTTCTAGTTCTAATAGGTTGGGTTATTTCCTAGTTTTATTCTAAATAGGATTAAGTCTAAAATTGAAGCCTATATAAAGACATCATCTATGTTGTATTAGACAGATATCATTATTATTCAATCAAATTATTACAATTAAGAGTGTTTATCTTATTTTCTGGTAAATTTCAGACTTCTACCAAAGAGTTTAATGTTGGTTAATTTTATAAGGCTTAACGCCGGTTAGCGCCTTGTATTTTCCACTGCGTGAGTAGTACAAATGAACATGAAAACCAGAAGGCCCTGCAAGAAGTTACCGCTATTGGAAAATAATTAATTGACAAATTATTTGGCCCACGTAAACCTTCATTTGTCACAGCATGATTATTTTTAGGTTTCAGAACATATCCACAGTAGGAATTGCTCACAACAAGCTGTGATAGAAGTTGGACAGCACTATAGACACTATGCCCACTAATCATTCAGAGGTTTCAGTCTTTTTCTTGAAATCTATTTTCTGATGAAATGGAATACAGCATCATTATGTTTTAAATTTTCCTTCAGTACCACACTACCACTATGCAAGGATTATTTCCTAAGCCAACAAATATTTGGTCTTGTGACTTTCAAATTTTAAATTCATCCAAAAACACAAGAGGAAGAGGAAAAGGGAAGGATAAAGAAAGCAGAAAAGAAAAGATGGCTATTATTGCTTAAAAAAGGATGAAAAGTGCTAATGATTTCCAAAGTAGGGACTAAGAGCATCTCCAATACATGGTATAATCATCACTCTTAAAGTTACTTTAGACTCAAACGCTGTCTGGTGCACATTAACCTAATCAGATTTACGCATATTACAGACCATCTATCTCCCTTAATCTCTCATCATTTTTATAGCAGCAAGAGAACCACACTAAATAGAGCCATTTGAGCAGAAAATAACCCCACCAACACCTGCTGTGACAATACAAAGGAAACCCGATCAACAAACCATCACAACCAAAAGTAAAAAGAAAAACAGCATATTTAACAGTTCTGTAACCTGCAGATTAGTATAGGATTGAAGCATATGTGTAGGCATACTTCATTCTGGTGCTAAATGGAGCACATTGTGCGACCACATCTTAGTATTTAAATCAATTATTACGACTAATTGTTGATTAACTCACAGGTCATCTGATCAATTATCAGAAAATGTACTCACCTTTCATTTCAAAGATTTGTAGAAAAGCACAATTCATCATACTCAAGTTTATGAACAAGAACTATTAACCAGATATTGACTTGCATGCATAAGCAGACATAGCAATGCAATGTAATACATCGAAAGAGAGTGAATTAGGATACCTGCTCTTGGTGGCCTGAGGTAGGTATAGGGCGGATTGTAGCAGAATCCACTTCACCAGTAGGCAGAGGAACAGCAGGGTTGCTGTTGATAAATGGCATGCCACCACCTTTATTTGGAAGTAAAGAGCCGACACTCGGCTCCGGACTGGGCGACAAGGAAGCTTCGTGAGGCTGGAAAGGCCATGGATATGTTGGAGAAGATGAAACTACACCACCACCAGAACCTGTCTTGGAACTGGGTTCTGGGGCTGCCACTGGAGCCATTGTTGTTAAAGAAACTCTTATAGCAAGCTTTTGAGTGCCTTGGCACGTATTGAGCAGAGAACCATTGTTGAAGGAGAAGTAGAAGAAGCCAGGCCGTGATGGGTGCCACTTGCAAAGTTAAGAAATGTTTGGTGAGTAAACTCAAAATCTTCGACAAACTTATGGCATACACAGATGGGACTACTCATTCATGCACAAAATTTGAAAACCCAAGTTCAACAGCATGTCTAAGATGCATTTAGCTTGAAATCTCAGATCTTTTCAACATAAATGGCATTATTTGAAGCACAACCCAAGTTCAAAAACAGTACTGTAACTTAGACATCTCAAATCTTTGAACCAATTATCACATCCAAGGTGGGAGCTACTTATGTTGAGCACTATTCCTTGAAAACCCAAGTTTGAAAGCAGCACTTATCTAGTAATACAACTTAGTTTGAAAGCTCAAATCTAGTAGACAATTGACATACCCAGATGAGAATACTTTTTTGAAGCACAACCCAAGTTCAAAAACACCACCTATGGTAAATGGTAAATGGTAATGCAAGGACTAAGTTAGACAGGTCAAATCATTGAGGCTAAAATCAAATCCCTTGAAAACAAAGTTCAAAGTGTCAAATACAGAGTAAAATTAGTCCAGCTATTTCTCAAGAACCTAAATGAAAACAGGGCCAATTTACTGTCTACTACATAAAAGTCAGAAAAACATGTTATTGCTAGTCTGTGTGTGTCTCAGGGAAATAGATGCCATACCGTATAGGATGCGGAATCGGGTTTGTTAAGAAGTGTAGCTTGAGTGAAATTGCAGACATTAAAGGCTCCTTGGTTCTGGAAAATGTAGAGGTTGTAGTGATACTTATGCTGGAAAACTGAAATGTACAAGACAAAGAGTCAGTTCAAGTCTATATGCAACCAAGTAACTTTGAAATTATATCATTCAAAAAAGAACGATATTGTTGGATTGTAATGAAGTTTCAGGAACTAACTGATGGAGTCTCCTACATGAACAGTAGGGTTTTTCCACTCTGTAACTCCATCTACCAGTATTGTGGTGGAGTGAGAATGCTGGAAGAGTAAACACAGGAAGACGAACATGGAGAACTTCATGGAGAGCTTCTCTCTTGTTTTGGTGAATGCAAAAGATAAAGATGGTTTAGATTACAGACAAGCTTTAAGTCCTTTTGTAGCCTTTCTTTAGCTCACTCTGGACACTGGGAAAGCAAAGAGGGTTTGAAAAATGTGAGAGAAAAGGGGAGGAGAGAGTGTGTGGTAAAGAGAGGAGACTGGTAAAATGTCAGGAGTGCTTGGCTTTTTCATGGGAGGGGTTTGAATGGATGACAGACATTAATATTGGAGATTGTGGGTTTTTATTATTTTACACAGTAAAAAGTTGGAATCATTTTGTTGAGAGAATTTACTCCTTGAAGAACCAACTTATTTAAGGAAAAGGGATGATTAAAATAAAAAATAAAATGATGAGTGGCTTTTAATCTGTGATTGTTGATGATGGGGTTTATAATTCTAAAATGATTACTCTTTGATTATCAATCTGCAGGCTCTGTTTTTTACCAAATAAAGTGCAAATCACTTTGTTTTGGTTCAAGTCTAACCAAAAAATATGAAACCTTTGAGTCTTTCAGAAATTGTATTTCTTTAGATTGAGACAATAACTGATAAGATTATAACAAATTTATATGTCATTGAGATCGATTGTCAGGATCATGTGGTTTAAGTTTTGGTTTCTTTGATCGGATTCATGTATCTTGAATTTGCTTAGATAACAATCTGATGCCGTGGAGTCTTCCTTATTTAATTTGTTGTTAGAATGATAACATTATTTTTTTGGTTATTGAAGGGACCTAAAAGGCCCAAAAAAAGAAAACTGAAAAAACAAACTAAGAGCTGGAACAAAACCAGTCTTTTTTCTATAGTAACACCAGCAAGATCATCTAACATTGCATTCGCAGCATGAGCAGGAACTTCAGAGAAGTAGATTAAACCTAGATCATGTTGACACTATCTTTAGCCAAAAAATCAGCAACCATGTTGCATTCCCTGAAGATATGTCTAAGTTTAGTATTTTACAGATTTGCCAACATCCTAACACAACCATCAAAGAGAGACCCCAAAGGATGAACATTGTTCACATATTGCTGCATAAGGTGAACCAAAATAGCCGAGTCTGATTCAATCTCTAAATTAACAACTGAGTGCTTAGCCACCATTTTCAGACCAAAAAAGAGACCCCTGGCTTCCGCATCAAGAATTTCTCCAACTCCAAGATTAACATGAAATCCATCCACCCAACTGCCTAAATTATCTCTAAGAGCTCCACCAGCTCCAATTCTCCTAGAAGATTTAGATCCATCAATATTTAAATTGAAAAAAATTCATGAGGCCTACACCAAGAGAGCATAGTATAACTGAACATAGAATTAAGATTGGCTTTTGCTTGAGAACTGGTCCATTCCTCAGCAAAAATCTAAATAACTGTATCAGGACAAACATGCAAGATAAAACCCGGATCAGAATGATAACATTATTGTTATGGAGTCCTAATCTTTTATGATTTTTTTCTTATCAATAATTGTTTTAATTCTTATAGTCGGTGGATTAAATAAGGATTACAAGACAACCTCAAATTGTTATCGAAGCATATCCAAACATGAATCCAGAGCCGAATGCTACCGGAAGATGTGGGACTAATGCTGTTTTACACTGTTGTAACTCTCGGGTGTAATGATTCTTAATCAAATAATCAATGATTTACTCTTTCAATCCCTCAATTGATGTAATCGAAGAACATGTCCCTCATAAGTCATAACATAGGGTTCTTGCCAATATGGATCGCTCATAGCAAGGGGCCATGGACCCATGGGTAGTGTCTTAATTAAAACTCATGCGTCTGCAAATAAACAATAAATAAATAGCGCGAAGCCTCGCACCAATGCATAGGAACAAGGAAAATAGCGCGAAGCTAGAGAGCAACCTCAAAATTTGATGTGTTTTTGTCGAGGGGCAGTGGTCCTATTCCTATTCATTTTATCCAGAGACAAAGGCAAGACGATGAGTCCAGTACAATCACCATCTGCTCTATTAATTCCTCTCAGCTCATTTGCGTCTCTCACTCACGAGACACAACACAGAATTTGCTTTGATTCACCAGCACATAACACACAACCATGTAGGGCTAAGAGTACGAACTATTTTCATAGTTCATATCAACAGAAAATGCATGCTTTTGAAACCATATTCACCACTGCCTCCATATCCTTCATACACAACCCAATACTGTCCAATGCTCATTATTAGAGCAAACTATGCTTTCAAAACTAATCAAGCATAGTTTGCCCCAAGACCTTGTACCTGATGCCAATGGAAGATAGAACAGCTATACCATATTTTATGAAAAGAGATTAAACTACTAACAGTATTATTATTGATAGATCAGCGAATTTGACTAAATAAGGCTTCTCTTCTCTAGGGGCTGCGATGCAGTCTCCTTACATATAAAGGAACAAGAAGAGCGGCGACCATGTTATATTCCACTCAAAAGATGTAATAAACCTATAAACATAGATAATTAACTCTGGATACTGTGCTTCACCTTCACATCACTAATGGAGAGAAAAAGAGGTTTCAATTCCCTGCAAACCAACTACATACAACAGAAGGCTCTGTTACCTCTTATCTCCCTCAAACAACGCCATCTCCTTCTTCAAACAAAAGGAATTTCCCTTCATCACACACGCGGCTCTTACTAAAATGATTATCATCAGGTGGGATATATCTACTTAGAAATCCGATTAAATAATTCTACCTTGTCCTAGCTCTTAAACCGAAGTCCGTTTTCCACATAACACCTCAATAATATTTCTACCATTGCAGTGAGCGAACTCTGCGAAGGATATGTGATGGTCTTCTCTTCTCCACAACAGGAATAATATTTTCCATTAGCTGCAGCATCAAAACATAATAGTCAATTTCATAACAAATGACCGAAACTTTTCCAACCATAAAACTCCCTCTATCTCTCACCAAGTTTTCATCTAATCTCCTTATACAATGAAGATGGAATTTTAATCAAAAAAGCATAGGTAAAACCATAAAAATCACATGTGAAATGATTTTTTTTCCTAGAACTTGACCCAATTGAAACTATTAGCCTTCGCCTCATAATCAAGTGGAAAGTACAAGGCCACATTAGTAGAAAAATCAAAATAAACACAAGAAAAAAAGTTCATTAAACCCACTTGATCATGATCCACTGCTGATCCATTTAATCTCCATATTTCCCACTTCTACATTTTCATGAGGAAAAAAAACACACAAATTCTCAGAGTGCACGACGAGGCATGGTGTAACTGATTTTCTTGTGCAAACATAGTTTTTACAAAAAAAAATTAAAAAACTTGAATAAAAGCTTAATATAAACCTATGCAAGCCATTTTTCATCATTAAAAATATTCAACAAGGCAAGTATCCTGACTACTCAAAAGAGTATAAATCCAAAGCATACATAACCTAATGACTGAATGAGAATCTGTTTATTGTGCAGTCGTAAATATCATGGCAAAATCTACCTGCCAACTATTGGAACTAACCCACACATTGTGATCATTCAATCATAAAAAAGAGTCCTAAATCAATCTATTGTATTTATAAACCCAAAAATGAAAATTGCATCCCACCATCGAAAAACAAATTTATGATGCAAGTTATGTTTCCCAAAAGCCTGTTAGATGATACTTGAGCTCAAACCAATGTGGCACCCTCACTGAAAAAGCCAAAATCTAATATGAAAAGGCCTGTAGCTAATATAAATGAACAACGACACAAACATGCAAGGTTTTATGAAAATAAATAAATAAATAAAATAACCCTCAAGAATATCAGTCTAATATCAAAAGAATTGACCACCAGCCATAACTGTGTTATGCTGTCTCCACAAATCATATTTGCAGGACTACCATTTGAGTGGCCACTTAAGAATTGGACTATCATGATTAAATGATTTCACTTTATTCTATGTTCCTCTAGGGATAAGATTGTCAGATGACTCGGTAGACTTTTGTGAGGTACAAAATAACATGACTAGTTTTCACAAAACGCGTAACTTGGCAGGCAAAACTTTTTGTTCAGGAGACAAACGATTGGGTCAACTGCACTGACAAAACAAAACTTACTGATTCAAAATTGGTAAAACACAAAATACCCTTATAGAACTACAAACTGAATGAATAGAAATTGAAGACAGACCAAAGCCTCCACCAACAAAAGAATACATGATTTTACTCTATGTTCACAAAACATAGTTTAAAGGTCACAGTGGATTAAAATTGGTTTGTTCCTTTCCTTCACATTTTCATCATGAAAAAACCATAAGTTTCATTAACATTTTCAGCATATCAACAGGTTGTCTGTTGCATGTTTGCATGCTATATATCGTTCACTTACTATACCCAAGAAAATCAATATTAGCCTAAAGACCATTTTCCGGATATTTCCCCATGAAATGCAGCCCCATTCCAAATCAATAAATTGCTGGCACAAGAAAAATGAGTACCTGCTTAAGTCTTTCATCGGTCCACTCAGCCTGCGGAAAAAATAGTCATTGTTAGACAATAAAAGAAACAATAACTGTTAAGGAAATAAAAGCGAGTATGTAAACCAGAGGCAACTATGAAGCCAATCTTTTCAATCTTAGGCAGCATATGTTGTTATATTTTACTTGGATAGTTAATTTATGCTGAGCTTCAGCAGGGGCTCTTGGATCTGTTTGAAATGCAGTTTGTCATTCTAAATTAATTACCTTCTTTCAAAGAAAAAAATGAAAGAGGCAAAACAGACAAGAAAGTAAACCTCCTAATTTCAACTTGAAAACTATACACATCATGCCAAAATGCTAGATTGTAAACAGTGGGCAGCGATTTTCACACTCTACTATCCCTATCTGCTCTCTTTTTTTATTATTTCTTCTTCTCTATATATGTTGTCAATAGGATTCATTGCTGCATGTCTCAGTTTTTCCCTCGCTTCCATATTCTCAGAGCTACTTCTAATTCAAATGGACTGAGGAAAGGACAAAGCCTTGGCCTACTTGGCTTCACTGGAACATAATATCTGAATGACAGAAATATGTGAAATGGCTTATAAAAAGCATGCACAATCCTTTACCTTCTTTTTTTGTTAAAGGTGAAATTCAAACAATCAACTAATGAGCATGGACCCACGTACAAAAACAATACCGAAGTATCACACGTCGTGAACTCAACCATCTGAATGTTCTTTTCTTGGTACTTAAGCATGTGACAAGTAACACTCTTTCATAATCTCACACTGAGTTTGAGCCAAAATTGATGACATGGCACATAGAAGCACCTTTTCGCACACATTTTTGAAGGCGTTATCATCTTTTCAGGGATTCTTTTGGCAAACCCTCTTTCAGCTCAAACCCTTACTTTCCTAAGCTTCAACATCTAACCAAAGTCCGAACTTCCCCTTTTGAACCCTTTAACCACATAAGTCACCCGCCAAAAATACAAAAAAGCCCTGAAAAGTATGGGCAGGTGATCTTAGTGATGCCCTACATCATTCATTTTAATGGGATGTCACAGAAGTAGCAACTGAAGAGAGCGCTAAAGAAAGAAAGGGAAAAAACAAGAAATCAGATGGTTAAGGTCGAGATGTGTGAAAGACTGGTTGTCATATAAAGAATACATGCAACTGAATGAGCTGGCATGATTTTGCTCCCATATGACTCTTGAAGACCTGAGAATAACTTTACTGGGAGAGTTCATTGAAGATTCAAAAATTAACTATGAACAAGTTGGGGTTTTGTACATATGCAGCCATAATAACCATGTAAGTACGTAATGGAATGAAATGAGGAGGGTTATCATACTTGCTTCAAGTATGACCTCCTATTGCCTTTCATCACCATTCGTTCTATTGTGTCCTAGTTCATTTAGGGTCAAATCTCACTAGTCCTTCACAAATGATTTTTATTATGGTCACACTGTTTCAGCTCACAATAGTGATCTGATCAATTGTTGTCTGTGGTTGAAATAAGGGAATATCAGGATTAAGAAAAACAAGTATTGGGAAGAAAGAGCAAAGAGCCAGATCATATCAAGATATTACTATCATCCACATTGAATGGAAAACCAAAATCCAAGCAACACTGATAAGGTAGTTCATGTATAGAACCTATATTTCTAGTAGTAAACTATTTTGAATTGATAGAGCTGGTATCTTAGAAAATGAGACAAAGGAAGACAAATAGCAGTGGGCTATTTTTAACTGACAGACAGGGATCAAACCTCTGACCAATCCTAAATCTTAACACAATTCCCCAACCTCCCTGGCCACTCGGTAAGGGTAACATTGGAATTTAGCATTCAACTAGTAATTATCCGGACTAAAACACTACTAATCATGTTGTTAAAACCTAATTCTATCATGTGGGAAAGAAGATTAGTATATAGAGCATAAAGTTATGGCCATTAGTATAAGCACACTTCACAACTACCGAGACGAAACGAAAAAAATCAAAATAACACAATTGAAGAGCAGCTACATTACATTACCTGCTCTCTCAAAAGCCGCTCATTCTCCTCCTTTAATTTAACTACCAGCGACTCCAGTTCATCTAGGTAGGCCTAAAATATCATAAAATCAATCCACATAAATATTTGAAATAAAAATTCACAAAACATCACAAGTTGACATCAATTTCCCACCTGCTTCCTCTCTCTGGACCTCGCAGCTGACTCCCTATTCTTGATCATCCTCTTCTGCCTCTGCTGTGTAGCCTTATCCAGCGGCTCCAAAACCGCCCGGGGCCTCTTCCCTCTCCACCTTACTCCACCTCCACTCGCCGCCACCTCAGCAGTAGCACCATTTCCAAAGCCACCTATGCACCCCTCCACCTTCTCAATGGAGAGATAGGGGCTCTGATCGAACCCAAACATCCCTCCGCTCAATCTCTCCATCTCCGGCGGCGGCGCCAGACTAAAATTCTTAACGTCCTCCTCCTCCACGGCGGCGGCCCGGGCCAGGAAGTCCTCAAGAGTCATCATTTCATCAGGCAACTCTTCTTTACACTCCCTCCCGCTCTCCCCGGACACAATTTCCTGCCAGACCTCGTCCACCGTCTTCGGCCTCGACGGCGCAGCCCCTATATCCATGCCGACGGAGTCCATCAGCGTGATATGGGCGTCGAGGAGGGTGGCGTCGGCCGGGGGAAGGGTGTTGTTGTAGACGTCGCGGAAGAGGCCGTCGACGGTCATCGGCGAGGGATTCGCCGTGTGAATGTAACTTCCGCTGTTGGTGGTGGTGTGTAGGGCTTGGTTGGCGGCGGCGGAGGAAGAAGAAGAAGGTGGCGAGGGTTTGGGTTTGGGGCGTCGGGAGAGATCCGAGTTTCGGGACCTTGACGACGACGAGATCAGCTTCGACGACGCCATGTGTTTCCGGCGAAGCCAAGATCCTAGTCTACTTTCGCTGTTTAGGGTTTGGTTTTGACTTTTGAGGGATCAGCAGGCTGGCTGGTTTTGGTTTTGAACGAGGGAGCAGAAATGTGTCCTGTGTTTATTTGGACCCAAAGTCCGTTTGAACAGTGTTTTACATTTAGCGAGCTGCGACAGTGTTTATTGCTCCCCGGACCCACGTTATGGCTCTAAGAGGAACAACCGATGAGTTGCAACTTGCAAGCCCTTCACAAATCACAAGTGATAAATAGGAACCAAAATAAAGAATCTTCTTCATAATCATTCATAACAGATCTTTTTATAAGATATTACACATTATCAATATGATAATAAGAATAAATATATAGTCATAATTTACTTGCATATCCTAGCGGCATCAGTGTTCTAAAAGGCCCCGTCTAACACCGTCTAGTCCCCGTCTAGGCTCTAGGCTGCAACAAGCCGCCTCGCTTTTCTTCAAGGCCTTTGTGCCAGGCTGTGGGCAATTAGGCGGCCGCCTAGGGTTCTAAGCTCTCTGGCTAATTTTATTTACATTTAGTGGTGGAGTTGTTACATTGTGGGGAGCATGCGAGTATAAGAGTATATGTGTTTATTGTTGTTGTTGCTCACTTTTATATGAAGTTATGCTAAATTTTAGCTATAATCTATTTTATAAATAGGTCTAACAAGATTTATGTCGAATAATTTATCCATATTTGACTGTTTTCAAATATTATAGTACATAAAATATATATTTTTAATTAATAAATATGAAAAAAGTAAATCGCCTAATCCCCGCCTAGGCTGTCCAGGCGCTAGGCTATGGGTCGCCGCCCGCCTTTCCTAGCGCTTTTTAGAACATTGAGCGGCATAAGGCTAAAACACACATGACAGAATATCTTATAACACTCCCCTTATCTCATGTGCCTCCATAGCATGGTGTTTCAAATAATGTCTCGTCAAAACCTCGTCAAGTAACAAAAAATCTTGTAGGATAAACTAATCCTTGATCATAGGAGAAAAAAAGTACAACTCACCAACTGTTTTATTGAGAATTCGATTATTCTTAAACAAATTCATGTTGATCACTGGTCTCTACAAGAGATAAGCGGTGCATGCGATGTTACCTGGTGGGACAAAAGTCTTGATGTAAGGAAAAAATAACACAAATGCACCCTTCACATTTAATAATGACAAATGATCAACATGCGCAACAGGGAGAGAATAGCTCTGAGCTCTAGGAGGCATGTCATGCCCAACATCCTCCACGATCGGCTCTTCTAGGAAAGACTTAATCCGCACAGGCATGGCAAATTCGCCTCGCTTCCCCAAATCTACTGCAATAGGCACAGAGTCAGGATGCAGATCATAAATCCATCATATTTTCCTGCGGAACAACGGTTCTTAGCGAAAGCACAAAATGCAGATTCCCAAAAATGCAAAAAAAAAGGGGAAAACAAAACTTACAAGGCATGTGCAACAGCATAAATTTCGCCAGCACGGCAATGGAAGACATGTTATGGAAATCAAATTTCCCAAACTTCTTCACCAAGGTGGAAATAAGCCTGCAACGACACAACTCCCATTCAGAGGCAGTAAGCGCTTTGAGATCTGCACAATAAAAAGAAGAGATAAGATCCCCCGCTATCAGCAGCGGAACAAAGAATAAAAGCAATACTAACCTGACACACGAAAGACACATGAAACAGACTAACCAGGACGGTATCGAGACCCTATGCTTTTGTCACTCTCCTAACCTGATACGACAACAAAAGCGTTAGAGCCACACGTCAAGCCAAAGTCAAGGATGTTAAACAGCTTGGAAGCTCCTAGATCTCAAGGATATTAATAGACAGTTCCTCAACAGCCATCGCGCTTAGAATACTTCAAACTGAAGAAATATTATATCTCTGCACGAGACGACACAATAAGCCCTACCAACTTCCAGATCAGGCAAATTAAGTTAATGGCTCTTAGTGAAATTAGGCACAGCTACCTTATGGCTACGCCAAGCTTAGTAATGGGCAATGCACCTTACTTAGCCCGCGCGAAGCTGAGAGCAAAAAATCATAGTGATTTGAAGGGCACGCGAGAGATTCTCCTTCCTTCATCCCATGCAGAGTCATAGATCTTGGAAGCTTATACTGGGGCAGAAGTTGACGAATCCCATCAGTCGTCATTCTTTCGCGCACAGGATCGACAACCGTCTGATCTGATAAATGCTTTAGCCTACCAGAAGTTGGGTCATGAGACTATCTTAAAACTACGTGTCAGGACTCTCTAACAACATCTTGATCGGCCACTCTCGCCAAATATCATTCAAGTTTAGGCGAAGAAGCCGACATGACTAAAAAGCAACATGATAGTAACTAAAGGCGAAAAGCTGATGCAACATAAGCAAAACACACCTGCCTTCAAAATAAACAACAAAACAAACAACGTACAAAAACGCAGAGGGACAAAGGTAGAAAAGCATAGAGGCAAAAACAAGCGATTTCATTAATCGTTAAGCAAACTATAAAGGAAAAACAATTTCCTATCTAGCCCTACGCCTCCTAGCGTAACATTCAGAAAGACTATTTTCTATAATCTTTATATGGTTGCGGTTGACACCGGCTCCCAGCCACTCTGCAGGAACATAACATCGACACATGTCCGATTCCTTTTGCCCAACAACCATTAGCCTCCACGGCTCCCCATTCTATATGCGATGCTGAATACACTACATCTAAAAAAGCACCAGCCTTTCACATGTACAACAATCCGCAGCATGAACAAAGTGAGGCACTTCAACAAGAGGCATCTCACGTGTGGGCCTAAAAGCCAAGTCTAGGTTCAAATCTAGCAGTGGAATACAAAATTCCTCCAGACCCTTGGGGGACTCACTATCAAGCTGGCTAACCAGATCAGGACAGACAAAGTCAGAATGAAAAAGTTAGGTAAAGACATGTCTACAAACATGAAAGCAAGAGCCAATTTTAGAAAGATAATTTATTAGCATTTAACAAGGGAGCGAAGCCCAAAATACATGTATACAATGTTATGCCAACAAGGCACAAAAAGGCTCTCAAGAAATTTTCTAAATGTTATTAGTAGTCATATTCTAAGCTCTAAGCATCCCTCTCCGCTACCGAGTGTTAGGTGAAATGACAATCGCTCGTTCCAAGCTAGAAAAGTGATTTTGCTGCCCGACAGCACAATGACTGTGGGAAACTCTATCCGGACACCTCTTCCTATGCAGAATGACGACGTGACAGAGCCCGAAGGTGCGCAAACGGCTGCTATAGTTACAACCACCTCCACAAGATCGGCTACTCTTAACCTTAACTCAAGGTCAATATCTACTATCACAAACCAATTGCGCGCAGCAAGAACAGGTAAAGGCCTCTCTAACAGACTAAGAAGGTCTGTAGTGCGCTTCTCACCCATCATCTCTACGGAGCCAAAAAAGAAAAGAGAAAAAGAAATGTCGTCAATAATGCAATGACATAAACACAAAACATAGAAAGCAAATAGGGAAAACAGATCAAGCCCTATTTTCTATGACTTTTTAAGTTCTCGCTATAAGAGCACGATGAACAACTCCTCAAAATCTCATAATTTGACATCTGAAAACAGCGAAAAAGGTTTAAATAGAGAAGTTCGGACTCCAATCTATACAAATCCACTACGGATCACAGCCTAAATTGCCTCAGAAAAAGAAAGGTAACACAGATTCAAATTGCACAGAGCAAGCAGAATCAAAAAACTAAGAAAAACGATAAGCCAAATCAGAATAACAATGTAGCAAGCAAGAACAAATGAAAATCAAGTGAAAAATAGCTTACTTGATTAAGATCTGAGGCTGATCTGAACAACACCGCACATTGAGCAAAGTCATAACACAGCACTTTCACAAGCTTCAAAGTAATACTGAAAGGAAAAGGCAATTGGGAAATGGTGACTCACCGAATAATTCTATATATATCGATCATCGGGCAAATGTGGACCATTTGATCCACAATCACGCATGACGCGTGATAGAAAAAAATGTTTTTATTCCTTTCAGAAAACAAACCATCTGACTGACGTCATGAATACAAAGCACTAAAGCTTAATGACGTGCGGGAATCAGTAATGATGGATCTCAAGAGACACAAACCATCATTACCGCAACAACTCAGCTTCGGCATGCATCGCAAAAACCAATGCATAAAGGACAAAACAGCCTTGCGCACACAAAACAAGCTCGAGCAGCTACATACAGCCATGGCTATGCACAACCACAACTTCAAAAGCTAAAGCAACATCATAGAAGGGATAAAAGGTGACACCTGCCAGTCAAAAGATTACGTCTCATCGTGTTCGCTCATAATTTCATGGCTAGAACATAATTCAAAAAAAAGATCGCACACAATGAGATATACACCACATGCAGGTTTAAGATCATGCCCATAATGATCTGGTCTTGTTAGGGTCGCTCCCCATCACACAGTCAGACAAACGAAGTTCGTAGAATAACTCGGATTCGCAAAGAAATCCGTACAATACAAACTTTTCCAAGTGTTACTAAGAGCCGCAGGCAGGGAGAAATTCTCATTTACAATATAAAATTTAATGTCACAAGCCTTAAACACTAGAGAAAGTCGCAGGCAAATGGACAAAATAAATTTTTGACCCACAGAGGAATATGTAGAAAAGGATTACTCTTTGCTCAGAAAATTGAGGGACTCCATAAGGGTTCATATGTAGAGACTTGATTGAATGCATGCTTATGTTTAATCGACGAGCGTTATTCATAAGCACTTTTACTTGAACTCCCTAACAAAGTCGTAATCCTTACTTGGAGACTTGGGGAACTTGTTTTGAGAACCACTGCAAAGAGCTACACTTAGCTGTACACATGCATTTCATCAACCTTGGCTTACCCCGGAGTGCATATCAATGGTTCACGTGGACACACGTACGCGGCTCGATCCGATGCGTGTGTCCAGAAACTTCTCCTGAAAAACAATCTTGCCCCTCTCTAACTCTATAAATAGGCGCCTAGCCTCACAATCTCGGTAAAAAAATTATTCCCCAACACTTGAGCTACAAACTATCCACTCCATGTTTAACTTGAGCGTTAGAGGATGATTGTCCGGAGCAATTTGGGCAATTCCCTAACTTCGTATTTGGTGCTTGTAGGATTTGAGGCTGACTATTTCTCTAGAGCGGGCAATTTCCTCTGCAGAATATTCCCCTTAAAGCGGAAAATGACCTATCCCACACGAGCTCTCCTCATACGGATTGCTTCAATCCCTTAACCGAGAATCCATGCATCAACACCTCGAAATTTAAACATCATTCAAACCTTTGCTTAATTAGGATAAAACATACAAGAACGTCTGAGTACTTCTGATTTAGTTAGAAGATCAAGGTCATCAACCATATATGAGTTTTTTATCGTCAATACTCGGTAGAAAACAAGATTAGGTAGTGGCATGAAGTGTTGGAGTTATGAAGTGTTCATGGTAAAATTTTGATAAGCTCGGGGGCGAACTTACACAAGCTAACCTACCGATGGCGTAGTGCGTCACCACTTCTTTGTCAAATTGCAACCACACCGCCGTATTAGCCTTATCTTGCTCTTTTGGGAAAACCAGAACAATTGTAATGTAAGTTTCCTGAGGTGGAGAATCACTTAATTACATGTATTTATATACTCATAATTACTATCTAAACATTGGGATTAAGCTAACCTTTAACTCAGTATATATGTAATTAATCCATTTTCATTTATTTTTTAGATAATACGGAGAGTTGCGGAAATAAGTGAAAATGATTTGAATTTAGAGTACATTAGAGTTTTCGCAAAAAGACGAAATAGTCGATGTAGGTTAACGGAAGTCAATTTTAATGGGAGTGCTTTTCTTTTGCATGTTTTCTATTGCTCATTATGTGCTTCCTTAGTAATGAATGACGTATTCTTCTATTTATCTATTAGGTCTTGTAACATATTCTTGTTTTTATCGAGAAACTGGTTATTTGTTGTATTGTCAATTTATGTCAACTTAAATTGGAGTGCTTTGTGCAGTAAAATAAAGGATATAGAACAAGGTTTTAAAAATTGAAAGTTTTGGTGAAATTTCATTTTTTGGACCTCCGAAATATCTTTCACATTACAAACATTTCTCGTCTGAATTTTTGAAATTTCCCGATATTTTTGATATCTTCTGATATTTTCCGATATTTTCCATTTTTTATTTGCCCAAAATTTTCTAATCCTCAAATTCATATTCAAACAATTACTTTAATTCATACCCTTACTTTAATCTCTTATTTTTTTTGCCCAAAATATTATAATCCACCATATCATATACCTTTACGGTGAAAATCTAGCAATGTCTTATCCAATATATTTCATGTCTTATGGGGTGCAATCAAATAATAACTCGCGGTTACAGTTTGAAGCATAATCTTCAAATGATTATGGTTGTGACCAAGGTCAAGGGATGCTTAATGCCTACTACAACTCCCAATATGAAAACTCACGGTCAGTCCCCGTTGACCTGTATGGTTGGAATATAAGTCAATACATGCAAAACTATAAATGTGAGGTATCTTTTAATAATTATTCTTCACAATACACTAAAGGCTCCACACAGATTTTGTACCTCATAGATATTCTACGTGGTTTTAAAGTACTTATTTAACGGTTCATCACTTACTTTTTCACTTTAAATTACTACAACTCCCTATAAATCAATATTTATTCAAGGTTTTCTTTTCAAATATAGTACATAATATAATAAACAAACATCTTTTAAAATTTCCATGTTTTTATTCAAATATCCGTCAATTTCCTCAATTTTTTACTGCTATCGATATTTTCTTGAAATTTCTGTCCAAATATCCATTTTTCAGAAGGTCGATATTTCTGTAATCGTCAAAATTTAAGACCTTAGTATAGAATTCAGATTGATGCAATTATAAATATGAGATTATGTTGGTTATATGGGATGCATTAGCTACTCATAGATCAAATCTTTCAATCTTGACATATTGCTTTCGGGTTGCTTTTAAATAGAACATATTTAAAAATTTTGGCAGTTTGGTGCTTCATTACCTTGGACCAAAGTGATTCATGTAAATTGTGGAAACTACTTGGGAAACCTTTGGGCATAAGGGAACTATGAGTAAGAAGATGCTTCATATACTATAAAATTATTTTACATCACTATACCCGGCCACTAGGAAAGTTACTTGCACTACTAGCGAAAGCCTTATAAAATACTGTTATTTTTATGTACCTATTGCTTTATATTTTTTTTTTGAAACCAATTCATTGAAACAAGTTAACGATTACAATCGTTTCGAATGACATCCCTTGTGAAATCGGGAGCAATAACAAACCAAGTCTGGCTATCATTGTTTCTTAAAGCATGAGAAGCAAAACCATGAGCAATTTGCCTCTCTTGGAACATATTGAACTCTATAACCAACATGATTTTGAAGCAATTGTCTGACTTCATCAACTATCAATCTCATTGTAGAGATATCAGGGTCACTTGCATGAAAAGCTTGGACCAATAAAGAGCAATCAGATTGAAGAAGAACCTGGTCATAATGAAGAGATGCTGCCAGATTGATTCCCTCTCTCAAAGCCACCAATTTAGCATAAAATGATGACATTATCAGAGGAAGAGGTCTACTTGTTACAGCTTAAAAATCACCATTCGCATCTCGGATTACAACTCCAGCACCACCCTTTTTTGTTGCCAGTTGGAAAGCACCATCACAGTTAACCTTCATCCAACCCTTTTGAGGTCTTGTCCATTTCACTGGTTTTCTAGACTCCGTGGGTTGCACATTAACTGTTTTAAATTCCTCATACCAACCAAGAGTGAGCAAAACTTCCTTAGACGCATGCTAGCTCTTCTGCTCCCATAATTGACTAGTCATGTTCTTCCAAATCCCCCATAGGAGCATTAAGAAACTAGTTATATGGTCCTTTGACAAAATGGCGATTACCTCCAAAAACCAATCTGTAAAATTGGCACCGTTTCCAATAGGCAGTGGTAGGTTTGCTCGATGCCACACTTCTTTTGCATATGGGCAATTAGCAAAAATATGCAAACTGTTTTCCAAATTATAGGGACATAGCAAACATCTCATCTCTCCATTATAACCCTTGGCACTCAAACAAACTCTTGTAAGGAGGATACTAGCTGCTGTCTTCCATGAGTGCATAGCTACCTTGCCAGGTATTTTTGGGTCTCAAATTGTCTTCCAGATGGCTTTATAGGATACGAATAACCGTATCTAAACGTCATTAGGTACGGTGCAGCCACAGAATAAAAAAGGTATTCTCTATCGCATGTGCCACTAACCAAAGGTCACACTTTTAACTTTAGTGTCTCAATTTTTAATTTTATTTTAAATAGTGTATACAGTATATTAATTTTATTTTAAGTATCACCATTATTAGGTATGTAGGTACTAAAATGTGAGTAGCATCACATGCTTCATACAACTATGGAAATGGATTCTTCATTTGTTATATATACATATAGTGTTTCTTTTCTTTTGTAGTTTCTTGCTGATTAGAATCTTTTTGTTAAGGACTAATTGAGACTTGCAAATTAATTGTTTATTACACTCACTTTTCAATGAAACTTTTATATATCAACAGTTGACGTTTTAGGTCTATATAAAAAGATTATTTGTGCAAATCGAGCCAAAATGATGATCGGTAAGAAATTAAACTAAATCAAATCAATAGACAATCCAAATCTGTCAAATAAGAATTATTTAAGTTTATAATCAGTAAATCACATTTATGAATATCATAATAATTTTCAATTGAAATGAAAATTTGTAACCTTAGATTGTTGAAATGTACGTACCTTCTCTATATTAAAGGAAGATTAGGGTTTACTATTTATGTGAATAGTAAATAGTGAATAGTGAATGAATGAAACTGTCCATTTCTTTTACAATCAAGTCATCAATACATGAATTGACAGATCTGCCCTCAGTTTTTATATTTTTACAGTTTTGCCTCTCATTTAAAAATAATTGTATTAATAATAATAATAGGTTAATGAGTGTGTTAATAATAACAAATTTGGGTGTTGTTAATAACATCTTCCTAATATTAATATTCATAATAATAATAATAATAATAATAGAAAGGAAATAGAATTAACTCTAAAACTAAATAATCGTGTTGAGTCTATTTTAATCGATTAATAATTATACATATTGATTGTTCAGAGTTTATATTCATTTATATCACTTTTTCAAAATATTAATTTTGACGATGCATATAAATGTTAGTCTGTGGGTTTATGGTTTATGACACCGATTAATAATTGTATTAATTGTTCAGAATTCATATTCATATATATGTTTTTCACTATTCATGTGAATAGTGAACAGACGAAACTGCCCCTCTTTTTTTACAATCAAGTCATCCATACTGAAATTGACATATTTGTCCTTAGTTTTAATTTTTTTTTACAGTATTGCCACTCATTTAAAAATAATAATATGTTAATGGGTGTGTTAATAACAAATACCGGTTGTTGTTAATAAAATCTCCATAATAATAATATTCATAATAATAATAAAAAGAAAATTGATTCAACTCTAAAACTAAATAATTGTGTTGATAATATTTTAATCGATTAATAATTGTATCGATTGTTCAGAGTTTATATTCATTTATATCACTTTTTCAAAATATTAATTTTGACGATGCATATGAATGTTGACATTTGTGAGTTTAGTGTTTATGACATTATTTAATAATTGTATCGATTGTTCAGGATTTATATTCATATATATCAATTTTTCAAATTAGTAATTTTGACGATATATATGAATGTTGATATGTGTGTTTAGGGTTTAGGACAACAATTAATTTCCCTATTGATTTGGTTTATCAGTTCAGCTTATGACAAGAACTGATGGGTGTTCCTTACTTGCAATTCTAGATAATTTTAAGGGTGGCATAAATCTGATTTTCAACCGAAAACCAAAAAAACCATCTGAAAAACCGGGCTAGATAACTGGACCGATTAAAATGGGTCAAAATAGCGTAAACCGGTCCGAACCAGTTTGAATTAGATTGGTTCCGGTTTAGCCTAAAAACCGGTCCGAATTAACTGAATTTTGTATACATTTTTTTTTATATTTTTAATATGTGTCACTTTTTTATTAGTCGATATATTTTTTATTATGTGTCGCCTTAGGAAGACAAAAATTTCTATCAAATTATATGTATTTATATACATACTCATATGAACTCACATTCTTGAACAAGTATACTATTAAAAAAATATATGCACTTTAACATTTAATCTAAGAATGATTGTAAATTCGTGATGAAAAAGAATTGAGAGAAAAATCTAGAACCATATACATTTTACTTTTTATACAGAAAAAAAAAGATAAAATAATAATTTTTTTTTAAATTTATCACTTATTGTTTTAAATTCGGGTCAAATCCGAAACCGATCCAACCCGATCCGGTTTTCGGTTGATCCGATTTTAAAATTTGGTTCCAGATAGAGATTTTGCAAATCTGAATAATTTAGATTGGATACGGTTTGAACCAAAAACCGGTCCGATCCGAATATGCCCACCCCATTTTTGGTTGTTAATATAAATTAGGTGTTAACGCCATCTTAAACAATTATGTAATTTTTATTAGAGTTTCAGATAATTATTACATAACCTTGATCGAACTATAAAATTCACATGTATAATTGTTATTCAAATTTTAATGTAAATATATAATTAGTAAGTCTTAAAATTAAGATAAATTATTATAAAAAATAACATATCAACCAAATAATTTACTGGGGTGAACAAAGTTATTCCGCCGACGCTTCGCGCGTGTTCGAAGGCGCGGCGTAACACGAACGGTTCTCAACTTATAACTATTTTCCTTTTCTTACGTGAGAAATAGATTTTGGTGCAGTCTCTTTTTTGCTTAGATCGCTGTGTCTGTTGAACTTAAAGTTTTGAACCTTATTCGAACTCCCTAGCCTCTCACCATCATCAAAACACCGTTACCAGCATCTCATAAGCACCTCAGTTCGAGTTGGGAGAAAGGGCTCAGTTTCGCATAGCTCATGGACGACGATCCTTGACTGGAACAGGTCTTCTCCTAACCCACTGTAATACTCGGTGGGTAAATACTATTGCCCCCCAATGGAACAAAATGCCATCCTTTAGCAGAACTCGAGGTAACAGACGGGTTGGTTTCCCAGCTTCAAATCTTGACGGAACAGAACTCATCAAAGGTCAGACTCTTTCTCACAATTTGGAAATTGTAGAAACTCGAAAATCGATATTAGAAAGTAGAAACGAGAAGAAAAAGTGCTCTAATTTCTCACAATTCAAACAATTGATCGCAGTAGTAACTTGTCAAAGTCTCACTTTACTTGACATTGTTTGATTGAAGTGATTATAACTTTGAACTTTCCAGGTCTGGGAGCGTAGATTATTCAAACAATTCATAAATTGTAATTGATACAATGCATCATTTGATCTATGGATTGTTGGATTTAGTTTATATGGTTATAGCCAATGAAATTTGGTTTTGTCTGGCATGAATCCACTGATTTTGTTTTTTCTTCAGAAGATAAATAAACAAGTTACTTGTCCACAGAAAACTTGATACCTAGAGAAACAATACAGAATGAGATCTAGAAATCTTTCGGAGAGAAATTGTCAGTGTCACCATGGACATAACGATGGATAGAATCATAAAAATAATACATGATGCATAGAAGTATAAGACGCCTATGCTCAGTGAAATCCATTAATGGTTTCCTATATTATTATAGTCTCGGTGATAACTAAGAATATAGTAGGAGCTTGAGGCTGAGGTGCCCCCAGAAAGTTGGGAGCTTCAGGCTGCTAGAGGAGTTCGAGCAGCTAGAGTGAGAAAGGCATACAGTGAACAAGTTTCCTAGGTTGTGGGAGGATTGGTTCTTAGTTCTTACAGCAGGCCGGTTGTCTCTAAGGTAGGCACTGCAATACTGCCACTTTCTTGAATCAATCTCCATTATGGCATCAATTTTTGTGAAGCTGGTCACAATAGCTTTAGCCCTATTAATTCCTCTGTTTGGTTGCACAATCAGGTGAAAAACAGAATTTGATCAAGTGCAAATAATCTCTTATATGATTATGATATGTGGCTACAGTAAACAAGAAATATATCTAGTTGGCTAATGGTCAGTTTTAAGAAGACAGGTGCAATGAACCAAGACCTGGTATACAAATTAGCATGTTCACCCTCTGGAGTTGAGTAACTAAAGGCAAATAATATTGTAATATCTCAATTTCTACTTCATTCTAGGTGGTTTCGTATGAAGTTGTTGATAATATGCGAAGTAGAATAATAACGGAGAGTATTCAGTGCATCATGATGTTGTCAAACCAACTTAAATAGACGGTTAGATTGCATTTATAACACTATTTAATATTTTACATAAAAACTAAGTATAATTATCATGGTTCAGATTTTTTAATAATTGCTTGGTTCACTTGCACCTTGTTGTATAGACGAATTTTTGGAGTAATAGTTGCTCTTCATTATTTACTGCATATCTGATGATTCATGTGATGGTTGATTTTTTTTCCCAGATCATTGAAATGGTTGGAGACAGAGTCAGAAATATAAGGGGTAAATGATTGGTGGAAAGTTTAAATGCTGGGTCTATAATGAAGCTACTGCAAGTTGTGGCGCCATCTGTTATTGCAGGTTCTCTTCAAGTTTCCACACTTGGTATTAGAGAAAACTCTGCAAAAGTCGATTGATTGGAATGGGCCTAGAAGGGTAGTTTTGGTATTTTGCTGAAATGTTTACAGACATATATGCAACTTCGCAGTGAGCAATATTGAAGACAACGTTGTTTAGTTAAAAACATGCACAGAAGGCTACCGTTCTTCGTTTGCAATCGTAACCATGTAATATCAGCTGCCCCATTCGCCGGCCAACTATCGCTTCCATCCTTCCCGCCAAATCCCTTGGTTTTATTAAATCTATGCTCCAACGGTCAACTGAGAGAAGCCCTTGTGGAAATGACCCTTCAAGGCCTTGCAATGAAGTTCGAAGGCTACTACACCCTCTTAAACGAATGCGCAACCAGAAGGGCCTTTAGAGAAGGCCAAAGAGTCCATTCCCACATGATCAAAACTAGTTATCTTCCACCAGTGCACCTCCGGACCCGCCTCATTGTTTTCTATAACAACTGTGATTGTTTGGGTGATGCACGCCGAGTGCTTGATGAAATGTCTCAGAGAAATGTGGTGTCGTGGACGGCTATGATTTCGGCTTATTCTAAGAGGGGATATGCAGCCGAAGCTACCGATCTTTTTCTACAGATGTTAAGATCAGGTATCATTGGAGCTATAATTTCTAATGGATGGTGTTATTGTTTTTCAATTTTTGTTGTTGATGTTACGTTGTCTAATACATTGGCGATATTGTGTGCATATTGCAGAGGAGGAACCTAATGAGTTCACGTTTGCGACGGTACTTACTTCATGTACTGGTTCTTGGGGGTTTGACTTGGGAAGGCAAATTCACTCTCTTATAATTAAAACAAAGTTTGAATCGCATATATTTGTTGGCAGCTCGCTTCTTGATATGTATGCCAAGGCTGGTAGAATGCTTGAGGCGAGACGAGTTTTTGACAGCTTGCCTGAAAGGGATGTTGTTTCCTGTACGGCTATAATATCTGGTTATGCCCAGCAGGGTCTGGATGACGAGGCTTTGGAGCTGTTCCGGCAGTTGCAGAAGGAAGGTTTGACTTCGAATTATGTCACTTATGCCAGTGTTTTGACGGCATTGTCAGGGCTTGCTGCTTTGGACCTTGGCAGGCAAGTTCATAACCATGTCCTTCGTCGAGAAGTGCCTTCGTTTGTAGTTCTGCAGAACTCTCTGATTGACATGTACTCAAAATGTGGAAAGCTGAGTTACTCAAGAAGAGTTTTTGATTCCATGCCCGAGAGGACTGTTATCTCATGGAATGCAATGCTGGTAGGGTATAGTAAACACGGAATGGGAAATGAGGTGGTTAGGCTTTTCAAACTCATGAAAGAAGAAAATAAAATCAGACCAGACAGTGTCACTTTTTTGGCTGTTCTATCTGGTTGCAGTCACGGAGGAATGGAAGATAGAGGGCTGGAATTCTTTTATGAGATGGGGGAAGGGAAGAATGGAATTGAGCCAGAGCTGGAGCACTATGGATGTGTTGTTGATCTGCTTGGACGTTCTGGTCGAGTTGAAGATGCGTTTGAGTTCATTAAGAAGATGCCTTCTGAACCAAGTGCTGCTATATGGGGTTCCCTTTTAGGGGCTTGTAGAGTTCACTCTAATGTTAAGATTGGTGAATTTGTGGGTTTTCGACTTCTTCATATTGAGCCTGAAAATGCTGGGAATTACGTCATTCTTTCAAATTTATTTGCTTCTGCAGGGAGATGGGAAGATGTAAGAACTGTAAGGGAATTAATGACACAGAAGGCTGTGATAAAGGAGCCAGGAAAAAGTTGGATTGAGCTTGAGCAAGTTCTTCATACTTTTCATGCAAGTGATCGCTCCCATCCTAGAAGGGAAGAGGTATCTGCAAAGGTGAGAGAGATATCAGCAAAGATAAAGGAAGTTGGTTACTCTCCTGAGATGGGATGTGTCTTATATGATGTGGATGACGAGCAGAAGGAGAAAATACTTCTTGGCCACAGTGAGAAGATGGCTTTGGCTTTCGGGATTATTGCTACTCCTGAAGGTGCACCGGTCCGTGTAATAAAAAACCTTCGCATTTGTGTTGATTGCCATAATTTTGCTAAACTAGTGTCATTGATATATGGAAGAGAAGTGTCTTTGAGAGATAAAAACCGGTTTCATCACATGGTTGGAGGTATTTGTTCTTGTGGGGATTACTGGTGAGTTTTGAAGATTCATGCAAGGAAAATTCAATATACGAACATATCAGTAAATTTGACCATACAGCAATGATCACATGGAAAGTCCAAAGTTTTGCCGGAACTAGCATGGCTTTGTTTCTGAGGTGAAAAAGAAAAGCTTTGGAGCGAACTGGTTATGCACGTTGGCTGATAGGAACATCATCTGAAGTATAAGGTTCTCTCTTCGATGTTCTCCGAATACCACTTTTAAGATTATCATCGACTGTGGCATTGGATAAGACTATCTTGCTCAAGACCAAAACAATGGCAAACAACATTAGGAACCTTCACAGCCGCATTAAAAAGAGTCGAATCCTGGATTTTTTTTCTCGGCTAGTTGAGTCTGTTTTGGTGGCAGTTACATTTATATAAACCAAAATATATAATTGAATACTTCAGCTGAATATAGTGTTTGTCTGATTGAGACAACCAAACTACAGTGCAAAGTTAGTCTGATTCCCACGTCTTGTCATTTTATTTTCAATAAACTTTTGACGTATGTTTGATCAAGGGATATGAGTTCTATTTTTTATCGTTCTTGCTAGGCTTTGGCTCAGCATATGCAATCTCCTGTTGAGTATTCATGAAATAATAACACAGCAAGGTTGTTGGTACCTGCCCTGGGTGATCAGAACCTAGGCAGCTTTTCTGTTAACCTGTGGACAAATGCTTTCCGGGATGCTTCTCAACACTCTGTCCCATTCGAGCTGGGGGCACCAGTGTGGCTGCTTGCCTGTGCTGGCTTCAATGGTATGAATCCTCAAATATGTCTACCTAAAGCTTCACCTGCAGCTTACAAATATCGCTGACATTCATACAGTAATCTCAACCATAGTTTGTTGAACTTTCTAAGCTTTCCAGTTTCTTTAAAGGTTTAATTGAGTATCATTTTCCTTTTAGGTCATGGGACAAAGTGTAGCAAAGCTAGAAGTTGCAATGCTCAATGCTATTCTGCGTGAGTCAGTACATGAGATTCCTGCTGGTGATTTGAGTTTTGGATCTGGCACAACTAAAAAATTCTGTACGTGCTTTTCTAGATTTATTTATTTTAGACCTGATATATCATATACTAATCATGTGCATAGTTGAAGAAGGCATTGTTTTAGCAATTCATCCTTTTGAACTAGGAATCTTGAGATTGCCTGGCCTTGCCTATAAATATTATGACTTCTGATCCGTATTATGTGTATATAATCAAGTGCCACTAGAGACATCTAGTTACTGGTAAAACGACACATGTCAATCGTCACTTGCCTGTTTGATTTATTAGAAATCAAGACTATTGATAAAACTAGCACTCGGTTTATTTGATCTTCCTTGTAAAATACATAGCCCTTGGGTATGTGAAAAAAATCATGATTTTAAGTGTAAAAAGTTGAGGAGGCTGCTTATCATGCAGGTTGGAAATTGTTCTAGATGGCTAGTGATATGTTTGGCATAGATGCTGATGATTCCCTGCGAGAAAATCAGCCTGGAAGTGAGGACGATGACAAGCAGAGTGGAGATGGTGAACCAAAACCCTTTCTTCTTCCCAATGCCTTGAGTGATCTGATGCTACCAAAAGATATGCTTATGGACCGCTCAATCAGAAAGGAGGTAGGCGTTATGATCTTCTGTGCTGATTAAACTTTGAGTTTGTCATGTTCACTAGGTCTGCCCATCAATTAGTCTTCCACTAGTTAAGCAAATAATTTTTATTAGCGCACCAATCTCTCCACCCCTAATCAAGCATGATTCTCTAGAATCATCTCTCATTATTCCTAATCAACAAGTTGAGTGATTTGTGTATATTATTAACTGACATATCATTGTATAGCTTGATTTGTGTAATATAGGATTTGTATATATTCATGTAACCTTGCAATAGCAAATCAAGTTCGTACCTGTGATTTCTTTTTTCTTTTGCTTTCTTCCTTCTTCGTCTGGCTTCCTCGTCTCTCATGGCTTCCTCCTCTTCCTCTTCCCCCGCCTCCTTCCCAAAACTCACCCTTGACAATTATCTTACCTAGATCCTCCCAATTGAGTCCCATCTTCACAGTATCGAACTCTGGGGCTATGTTGATGGCTCCATTCCCGCTCCCGACAAAACAATCCTCACCCCTGCTACCTCCACCACTCCATCCTCCAAATCTGAAAATCCTGCATATCGAAAATGGTTTGTTGTTGACAAAAAAAATGGTGAGATTACTCACCACCTCCTTGACGGAACCAGTTGCCAAAATCTGTCTTGGGCAGAAAACATCGAAGGCCATATGAGACTGCCTTGCTCGGTTCTTCACTCAACGTTCCAATGTGAACGCCACCTGCTTGAAGCTTCAGCTTTTTGATCTCCAAAAGGGATCTCAATCGGTTGATGTTTATTTACAATAGGTGAAATATATTGCTGACTCTTTGAAATCAATCAACCAGCCTGTTTTTGATGCCGAACTTGTTGTAGAAACTCTTCATGACCTTGGTCCTGAATACATGATGCTACGCACAACGCTTTCCCAGTATGAGAACCTCCCCAATTTTAGTGATTTGCGTGCCTACATCCTCTCTTATGAAGCGCAGCAGCCTCGTGCCCCTGATTCTGGCTCCACTGCCAATGCTCTTTTCAACCAAAGTTCTCAGCCTCGCTAGCAATTCGACTCTTAGCCACATTAATCCTATAACTGGAATTCCAACGACGACGTTGGCGGTCGAAACCAGTTTCAGAATCAACACAATTCTAGACCTCGTCCTCAATCTTATAGCCAGTCCTATGCCCATCCAGCACCTTATTCTAGTCCTGCTTGGGTCGTCTGCCCTCTTTGGGCCTCTAGGGAGCTAGGCCCAGTTCCTCAGTGGTGTCTTAATTGTCATTCGAGTCATCATCCATTGTCGCAGTGTCCTCACCGCTATGCCGGCCCACCTGTTACCGCTCCTTTTGTCGGCCCTCCAGCTCCCCCTCCTTTGGTCGGGGCTCATTTTTCTAGTGACTCCAACTGGTATCCTGACACGGGGGCTACATATCATATGATCTCACTTCCTCTTCAGAATCCACAACCTTATAGAGGACCACACAATGTGTATATGGGTAATGGTGACTCAATGCTAGTATCTCATACTAGTAACCTTTCACTTACTCTTGCCAATTCCAATTTTGCGTTGCCTAATGTCTTCCATATTCCGTCTATTCGGAAAAAGCTCTTTTATGTTGCTCGTTTTACTAAAGATAATATTGTCTATTTTCTCTTTGCTCATGATTTTTATCGTATTCATTGCTTACGAACAAATCGTTTATTGTTTCAGGGCATATGTAAGGATGATCTTTATCCTCTCCAATCGTTTTCTACGTCCTTTGTTCCTCATGCATCGGCTTCCATTCAATCTAATCTTTGACATCATCGTCTTGGACACCCTTTCTCCTCCGTGTTGTGTCATTTGGGTTCAACCCTTGGATCCAATCCGTCTTTTAAATCATTTTGTAACACATGTGCAGTTAGTAAATCACATAAGTTTCTGTTTCCTACCAATAAGACCTCAACTACATTTCCTTTTCAAATAATTCATAGTGATGTATGACAATCTCCTACTTTGTCTGTTAGTGGTTTCAAGTATTATTTGCTACTTACTGATGAATTCTCTCGTTACACGTGGATTTACCCTATGCGTTGTAAAAATGAGGTTCTTACTCATTTTCAAACATTAATTGCAATCATTAGAAATATTTTCAATAAATCCATTAAAATTCTTCAAAGTGATAACGGCACTGAATTTGTTAATAATATCTTCTCACATTATTGTCAGTCTTTGGGGATTCAACAACTTTTTTCTTATCCTCATACTCCGGAACAAAACGGACTTGTTGAGCGTAAACATTGGCATATTGCCGCCATGACACATACTCTTCTTCAAACATCTGGAGCTCCCCAAAACCTTTGGGCCAAGGCCGTCACCACCTCTGAGTATCTTATCAATGTACTTCCTACCCCAACTCTCAATTGGGAGACACCTCATAATCGCCTTTATGACACTCCTTATTATTCTCTGTGTTTTTGGTTGTTCATGTTTTCCTCATCTTCATGATTATGTGTCCAACAAATTGTCCAATCCCAGTCTTGAGTGCGTCTTTATTGGTTACAGTCCTCACCATAAAGGTTACAAGTATCTTTATCCTTTCACTGGTCGTGTATGCATTTCATGTCATGTTTTATTTAACAAAATTCATTTTCCTTACAAAGAATTGTAGATAGTGCTTCTGGCCCATTTGAGTTCATTCTGGTCTCTAGTCTAGGCCCAATTCCACCTCCTCAGGCCCAACTGTGGAGCCCATTGTCATCCACATCTGACACCCATCCTACTTTAGAATCTCATCTACAGGCCCAACTGCCCTGCCCAATCTCAGAGTCTACTAACCAGGCTCTGCTGTCGAACCCAACTCCTTCATCAACTCATACGACAGAACCTGCCTCCAATTGGATCTCTAACTCACTACCCATCCTCCATACTTATCATCGGCGCCCTCAAGAAATTCCACAACCCCCACTGCCACCACCTCTTCCATTTTTCCACACATATCGTCGTCGTCCCTACCAACGATGTCGCCCGCCAATCGCACCTCTGTTTCACTACAATGAAAACGAGCTAAAACCGTTTTCAAATTTACAGAGCTTTGGAGTTGTATCCTGAAAAGGGTTTTCCTTGTATTTAGGATTTTTGGCACTCGTTTTACTTTGATTTTGTTTTCATAATACAGAAAACTGTATCTGTAATCCTGTACTGAACGAGTCCTTAATTTTTGTCTTTTTTTAATGTGATAACCAAAAAATAAAAGATGGTGTGTGGATTTCAATTTAGAGTGTGTGGATTTCACATCCCTAAATTTTTAGATCAAATTTGAATTTGTCAAATGAATAGACAATGTCAATTTTGATGTGTTAGAGCATCTCTAATAGTTTTCCCATATTCTTGAATTTCTGAAATTTGGAGAATTTTTGTGTTTTGTGGTCCAACGGCTTTCCAATCTCATCCCTCAAAATAGGAATTGAGAAGAAAAATGAGTATTTTTTTCTCCAAATTTGCAGCAAAGTCATTATTCCCCAAAATTTAATTTTTCACCAATTCCAATAAGAATCAAACATATTTAGAATATTTTATTGATTGTTTATGGATAAAATACAATTTCAATTATTTTTTGTTATAATTAATATTGTAATAACATATTCTATTATTCCATTAAATGTTGAATTCTCCAAAATTGAGAAGCTGTTGGAGTTGGAACAATATTTTCTTTGGAGATTTTGACTTTTACTTTCCTATTTTAGAGAAATTTTAAGAAAGCTGTTTGAGATGCTCTTACATCTTTAATAGACAAGTTAGATTTGCATGTTGCTTTGTTATTTTTCATAATATTATATATATAATACTAAGAAAAATACGCTCTTTGTTCTCAATCTCTCTCGCCTGTTCATTTTCTATCCATTAACTCTCCTCTTTACCCTTGAAAAGAAGCCCTCGATCTCCTCTTTTCTTCATTTGGTCTACTGGTTAAGAAAGTGAGATTTAGATGTGGGAAGAGCAGAGATCAAAGGAGGAATATGTGATTAAAATGAGAGTGGAATATGCGTTTGCGATTTAGTTGAGAAATAAGATTTTCGTGATACAATGGAGGAAGGACGGGAGTGGTGGGAATGTAACAGTATTAGAAGGTGTTGGAGGTTTGTACTGGATGAGATATATCTTCTCTAATCAGGAACTGAAGATCTAGCTTCATTTTCTGGAAGAAAGAAAGAACATGGTAGAGAAAGAGGTTTCCATTCTGAAAATTCTATGATGAAGAGAGAGAGAGACGAGAAGCAACAGATATGGAATGATAAGAAACAAAAAATGACAATTTGCTTCGACAGTGTCAAATTTAACAGGCGAAGCAACAATGCCAATTACACGTGGAGAAGACTATTCAGTTGGAGAGTGTTATGCCCTGTCAATTATGGAAAGTCTTCACCTCCACATTGGATTTGCGTAATCGATTGGAGTTTGATGTGGGAAGCGTGATCACGATAGTAGGCGGCTCCGTCTAACACCGAAAGCTGGGTGAGATAACGTCGAAATCCACTAACGGTAGCCTTGAATCCACAAGACTAAGGTTTCTCGAATCCACGAGAAAGAACTGGAATCTACCAAAAATTGAGATAAACTCAAAGGTTTTATAAAAATTAAAGACAACAACTACAACTAATTAAACATCCTTATATAAGAGCAAATAAATCTTAGGGCAACTAACAACCAAGTCTAAGCCCATAGGTTAAAACATAAAAGAAAATAAAATTCAAAATAAATTAAAAAACCCTAAAACACAAAAAATGTCAAATCAGATGACTAAGACGACATCTTTTGACCTAAATCTGACAGAGCTCACTAATGTGAGTCTTGAAGATCTTGTCGTTCCCATTTCAGAAATGTATCATGCGTCTAAAACATACGTTCTAGCCAAAAGTACTCTAAATCAGTTTTAACAAATTTTACTCAGAAAACTCTAAAAGTCCAAAAAAATATATTCTTGATTATTGTTGCCGCTAGCATCCTTATGACATGAGAATTACCAATCTTCAAATTATTCTTTTTGATTATTCGTTGTTTCCTTACTTTTATTGTTTTATGCCTAAATATATTCTTGATCTGCGTCAGAGTTGCTCAAATTCATATATCATCAACTTGATAACATCTAGAACTCCTCAAATCTCGTTGAAATCCTAACCATAATTCTTCAACCCATTAAATTCAAAGCATCTTCTTTTAATTAACATGCTCCTAAGCTTTTGTAATATTTAAATCCAGATGATATGTTTGACATGATGATCAAAACAAAAAATCATTGCAATAAAACCCTAGCATATTTAATGAGAAACCAATGAATCAACAAACATTCAATACAATAAAATCAACGCCAAATTTTTTTACACATGTCTAAGGCTTAGGCAACCCTAACTGTCAAAGTTTACTAGAAAAACATTAGGGAAATAAAATAAAACGTGAGAAGGGGAATGAGAAGAGGATGACTGTAATGGACTAATGTTGTGTCCAAAGATCCCTAGAATGATATTATGTCCTCTTTTTATTCGAGTCTTCAAGTCCTTGAGATTTCCTTCTTCAATACGAACTCCAATATTTTGCATTTGTGACTTCCAAATCCCCATTCAATCTAGTATTCCTTCATTATTATGCAATCCCCTTGATTTATCTTTTTATTATTATTATTATTTTATTTGCTCTAAAAACCTATTAAATACAAATATTAGTAAATAAATACTAATAACAAGAATCAAGCCAAAAATATAGGGAATTTAATACACAAATATAGAGAAATATGCACCTATCACACCGCTTCAAGCCCTTCCCAGCCTCCGATTGCGGTGAAATTTCTTCAGAAGTAGCATATAGATGTCTAGATTCTTGTGTTACAAGGACAGTTCAAGAACCGATCTAAAAAGTGGTGAACCAATCTACGCAACAATTGTAACGCACATGAAATTAAACATGGAAATTGCAAAAGGCTATTATAAATGCAGTCTATTTAGCAGACTAGCAAGTCAGTTTTTATATTCTAGTTATTACCAAGTTCAATAACTCGGGAGGCAGGGGGATAAAATCTCTTTCTCCCCTTCTCCTACCCGATCTTTTTGTTTGTGATTGTGCAAATTGTAGATACCATAAATCTCCAAATCTCGTATTCGCATGATCGCTATATTAGCTTGTCTCAAAATTCGAGAAGCTCAGATCATCAATCATCGAGAAGGACATATCACAACTTGGTTTTGTATGCAAGAGCAATGCAACATTTTGCTCATTTGAGTTTTTGACATACTCGATGCCCAAAGCAAAACTTCGTTGGGAATTTGTTGAACCTTTCATTGGAAAATATTACACCACAAATTTTGTGTCATATCCCAATCCTCGAATTATTTTACGGTTGGTTACTTTGGTCTTTAGCCATTTAAAGTAACTGTTTGACCGTATAATGACCGTAAAGTTGACTTTCTGTAAAGTCAAGAATTTGGGAAAACTTTCTTCATGAAAGTTGTAGAGGATGTCGATACGAGTTCGTGGACATATAGCACACTCAAATCAGAGTTCGTATGAAGAAGTTATAAGAGTTCGAAGTTAGGGGCATATGAGTAATTTCGTAAAAAGGCTATAAATAGCCCCAAAACCAGAAAATCAGACAAATTTACTGCCGGACCTTCTCAACGTCGCCGCTGCCGATCTAGGCCACCTCAGGTGGTGAGGCCGGTCCCAAAAGGAGCGCCTCTGAGTCTACTTAAAATCTAGGTAAGCTTTTTGACATATCACTCCATGGTTTCGGAGAAATTTAAGTTGATTACCGAATGTACAGTTGGAGGATCTAGATCAGATTTCTCCCTCTTCATGCCATCAATTTGTGAGTTCTATATATGGTTAGAATAGGTTTTAGGAGTACTACTCACCCTTAAAGTTTGGTGAATTGATTTGGAGTGTGTAGGGAGAATCGGAGATTTGAAGTTTAAAAACAAATTTCGGGTTTTTACATTTTTGTTCGATTGACCTATTTAGAGGCTGAATTGGCCTTCAAGTTGAACTATAAAGTTGTTTAAAATGATGAGGCGACGCTACTGTTAAAATTTGGTAGCGATCGGAGGTCGCCGGAATTTCTACCGTCGGCGGTGCCGCCACAATTTAGGGCAGTTTTCATGCCCATTAAATAGTATAAAATGAGAGGAGTCTATGGTTTAAATTTGGTAATTTTAAAGGAGTTTTGGTTGGATTTTGGAATTTTTGAAGTTTAATATTATCGACGGATAATAAAATATTATTCCGGCTATCGGTTATTACTGGTTAAGGTTTAAGAAATATTTTAAGGACTACTAAGCTTTTGTTGAAGGTCGGGGATTTTTGTTGATTAAGTTTAAGGGTTTTGTCTGAGAGTATCGTTATTACCAATATTAAATAATTATTCGTTTGACAATTAAAATTTAATATTATTCGTTGAACATGAGATGAGGAGTTCTCGCTTGAGAAGTGATCCGAAATTCGTCAGGCTAAGGTCTAAGTCTGTGAATGGACGTTTGTTTTAAATTAAATTTATATGCATCGTTCCTCTTTTGAGATTTTCTAATTTACTGGATTATTTTATCATCCATTTTTATCTGGTATTTCTTTTGATTTGAGGATTATGGGATTTTCATTGGTGGAATATTTGGTCACATGCATATGCATATTTTCTTTATATACGTGTTGTGATGAAAATATATTATATTCGTACGGGGAGTACACTCTGCCATAATGTTATAGTAAATATTTAACGGCCGCCATTATGAGCGCGACATGAGCGCGAGACGCCAGCGTCGTAGCCTCGTATAAGTATACATATATTAATATATATACATAGAGTCAAATCATTTCAAGGGGTTTCGGTAAGAAGTTCCCTTGAGATGGTCCCCGCAGGATTTACTTCGGGTTAAAGTGGTTAACCCGGGGTGGGTCCTGACATTTTGACCCTAAAGCTAACAAGTTCAGATGACGAGATTTAAAATCTCCGGCGCTCAAAATGTTTGAGGCTCCATCAACCAATGCAAAAAATAATGATCACGAAGTATTGTGAAATGCACTCATGAAGCATTTATTGAAACGTCCATATAACTCTACATGTTTTGAAATTCTGTTAATTGCAATTTTCATTGTTTGGTTATGAATATTTGAGATTTGATGCAATTTTCATTGTTTGGTTATGAATATTTGAGATTTGAAGTGTGCGATATATTAAGAATGTTTAAAAGAAATTTTCAAAATAAAATTTTAAAAAGCCTTATTTTGAAAATGAAAATTGAATGTGCAAAAGAGTTTGTAAATGACACATTTTTGGTGGAATTCAAGTTTGTAATTTAATCAATGAATTCATTCGTTTTCAATTTAATCGAAATTTATAATTTCTTATTTGGTCATATCAAACAAGAGAATTGAGTTTTGAGAATTATAAAATCTAACTTTTAATTAAGGATAAAATTCAGTTTAGTACCCTGAACTTTATGGTTAAAATCAGTTCAGTCCCTCTTTTTGAAAATCTATCATTTTAGTATCCTTAACTTTTAAATGTCTATAACTTAGTCCAAATTTTCATGTTGGGCTTCAAATATGATATCAAGTGTTGATGTGAAGCTGACAATAAGGTTGTACATACTAGTATTGGCTCTTAAAATGTATGAAACGTCAAAAATAACCTTTATGACTGTTTTGCCTTATGACCCGTAAGAGTTATTCTGGTCATTTTCATACATATTGAGAGATAACACTAATATGTAGAGTCTCATTGCAGACTCCACATTAACATCTAACGTCATATTTAGAGACTAAGATAAAAATTTAGACTAAGGTATAGACATTTAAAAGTTAAGGGTACTAAAAAGATGAATTTTTAAAAAGAGCAACTTAACTGATTTTAACCCTAAAGTTCAAGTTACTAAACTGAATTTTATCATTTAATTAAATACCAGAGTATTTGCTCCCATCCAAACATAACATTAAAGTGTGACAATCATCGTCTAAAAAACCGAAGAATTGAAAAGAGGAGTGAAGTTGACAATTCAAGTTTTTATTTTTTATTTTTATAGCAAAATGGATGCAAGTTTGTTCATGTGTTTTAAAAAAATATTGGTATCCCTTCAACCAATGGATTAAATGTCGAGAAAAAACTCTCCTATATATTAATATCTATTTAATTTGCTATTAAAATAAAAGGGTTAAATACTTGTGACACCTTTAACTTTACACCTAAAAACAGTTTTGTCATCCTATTTTTAAATTAAACTGATATACCCTTAAACTCTTAATTATCGACAGTTTTGTCCATTTCGTTATTTTACCGTCAAAAATGCCTTTAACTCGCTAAAATGACTTAAATGTCCTTAAATTTTCATTTTCTTATATTTCTCTTTCTCTCTCTGTAACTCCCTAACCACCAAAACCACCTCAATCAAATCCGCCGCCCCATCCTCCTCCGACCTCTCCACCACCACCTCCATCTCCGCCTGCCCCCAAACTCTCTATGACATTTTCCTCCTCAGCTTCTCCCACTTCAATGACGTTTATGTGTGGTACAGTGTAATCTGCAGCACCAGCTCTACAGTTTCTCCTCAAGAATCCGTAGAAACAGTTTATGACTAGCTTCTTCAAGAAGAATGAGTTCTTCCTTGCCCTTACATCTGCATGTGCTAGTAAATAAGTGAATCCTGAATCAGTTGCTTCTCGCAGAGCTGAGAGCTTGTATTTCAGACTATTGTCTCCATCTGATGACATCATACTAGACAGCAATGCTGCACTAATGCCATTTTCTTCTGAGGTAGTGGTAGAAGATCCTACCTCTTGGAATCACGCATCAATAGGAACTTAAGATCCTCAATTCCATCACCTTCTGGGAATCCAACTGAAACGCTGTCACTGTCTAATTCATTCCAGTTGTTCTCCAATGCAAGATCTTGAGCCTCCCTCCTCCAAAACTTCTTCAGGCTTTCGACAAGAAGTTGCTCAAATGAATGGTGACCTTCCTTACGAATATCAGTGTAACAATACCGAGCAATACAACGTAACATATGATAGTCTTTTGGGCAAAGTCTTCGGAATAGAAACCTCTCTTCCTGAGGAACCACAGGCACCGAGACATACTTGATGCAAACAACTATAACAGAGTGTATGGCTGGTAAGTTGAGAAAGAATTGCCCAAGAATGGATGAGATGCCTTGGACAAGCTGAGAGAACGGCAATCTCGGTGAGGGTGGGGGAGAAGCTGAGGAGGAAAATGCCATAGAGTTTGGGGGCAGGCGGAGGTGGTGGAGAGGTCGGAGGATGGGGCGGCGGATTTGATTGAGGTAGTTTTGGTGGTTAGAAAGTTGCAGAGAGAGAGAGAAATAGAAAAAAATGAAAACCCATGGAACTGGTTCCCTAGCTTCGAACTCGCCGCCTCTACCGTAGCCGTCACCGGCAAGCATGCTGCATCCCACTACACCCATAATATCACAGGAACTATTCAAAAAACTACCCGAGATCTGATCTGAGGCCGATCTCATGATCTTTACCCAACCTATGACAGATTGGAACGCCCAAGGAACCCAAGATCACCACCGATCGCAGCCCTCACCCATACCAGAGGAACCAACAATCAGATTGAACCTGTCGCATACGGGTACAACCCAATCACATCAGCCAACTTGCACATTCTCAAATCCAGATATGCCTGGATCGACACGACCTTCGTCAAAACCAAGCAGTCTGAATTTCCGGCCTCCACCTAGGGAATCCGAACCAGAACCCCAAACAACCATTGAATCTTGCCCAATCACCAAGACCGCAGCCCGAGGAGATGAGGAAAGAGGGAAAATAGACGACTGCTCTCAGAAAAGACAATGATAGAGAGAGAAGAGAAATGAGAAGTGAGAGTTCTGATAGAGAGAGGAGAGAAAGAAGGATTTTTTTTCCAACTTGGGGTATTTTGGTCATATTTTGCGGTCAATGGGTCAAAAAGTATGCCATATCAGTCAAATAACGGAATTGTTGACGGAATTAACAAAACTGTTGAAATATAGGAGTATAAGAATAGACCGATTTAAATTAAAAGTTAGGAGAACAAAACTATTTTTAGATGTAAAATTTAAGGTGTCACAAATATTTAACCTTAAAATAAAATGTCTGCCAAATTTTTTTTATCTCCAAAATAGCGTGGGGGGAATGAAAGAGAGCCGCTAATAAACCCTACGGAAGACGAATAAAAAGAGAGAGAGGCCAGACCGGACAACAGAAAAACGAAGGCACTGAAATAACGAGTGTTGGCGCCAAATTAGTCCAGTGCCGCCATGTACGGCCGTCCTTCTCGCTCCTCCGGCGCCGCATGGGGTCAGCCCCCTCTAAATCCTAATTTCTCACTCCAAACCCCCACCACTCCCTATCTCTATCCTATAAACCCTGCCTTCCCACCCCACCACCAAGCTTACCCGAACAATCTCCCACCGCCGCAAAACCCTAGCTTCGTTCCCCAGCAGTTTTTAAATTCGCCGTTTCGGCCTCCTCCGCCTCACAACTCCAATGATCTGCTAGAGAAAGTCGACCGCGCCGTGGCAAAGGCTCGGTCGGACCTTACTTCCGCCGGCGACAGCGTCTCCGCTTGGAAGGTATCACAGTCGGCGCTTCTGATGCTCCAGATTGATGGCTGGGGCTCTCTTGGGTTTCAGATGCAGCAGGTGCCGTCTCTACAACGTCTGATGTTCACTGAAGGCAAGGTAATATCGAAAATGGATTTCGGAGTTTATTATCATTGTTAATCTGTTTAGTTCAATAGTTTGTGTTGTTGCAACAATTAATTTGGTGAAAAAGTGTACGATACTGATGTGGTTTTATATTTTAAATACTCATGTGAATTCTCGATTAGACTGAGAGCTAGAATGTGTTGTTTGCATATGGGGTTTGAGTAATAGGCCCTTTTGGCATAATAGAAGCAAGCAACTTTTCTTATGATTTCTGTTGTTTACTGAAGAATAATTTACCTTGTAAAATCTTCTGTCTTTCAATTAAAAGCCTGCCTCTAATTACTTAATTTTTGTTGGGATATAGATAAATGCATTTATCCAGTGTTTTGTTGCGGTTAGAAGAATTTCTTCATTATATGACATGGAAGTTGCAATTTGCAAGAACGAGGGCATTGAGAAGTTTGAAGAGCTAGGATTGGGACCTTTGGTGCGACATCCACTTGTTTTGCATTATTATTCGGTGAAGTCTGATACTAATAAAGTTTACAAGATTACTAGCGATGAGATAATATCTTTACTCTCTGCCTACATGGATACCTGCAAGAATAAAGAAATTAAGATTGAAGAATTTTTAGATTTTATTGTAAAGAAGCGATCAGTTGCAAGCAAGGAAGAGCTTGGAATACGGATCCAGAGCATCGGGTATGTCGCAATTTTTTGTTTCTATATCTTGGCAAAAAGAAAATGATTACTATAAGCTGGTTTGGTAAATAGTGTTGCACCATATTTCTTTATAGATCCACCGTAAGGTAGCAGTTAGTATTCTGTCAATGTTATGGATGTTGGGTTATAACGGTAGCTTCTCTTACACAATAATTTTTTCTGTCAATAATTTGTAATAAAGTAATTTGAACTGTCCTTTTCAGTACACACACAACATATGTACCTTGAAATTATGCAAACATACAGTGCTCTTCATTGAAGCAATTTTTTATGATCATAGGATGCATATATCTGCCATCCGGGATCTGAAGAAAAGTGAACCGACTTTGAAGCAAACATCTAAGAAAGATAAGAAGCGTTACTTCTCATTGAAAAGGCAATTAGACGAACGTTTCAGTGACATTTCTCAGCGTGTTGAATCATTTTCCTCTGTACAGAAGTTTTGTGGCAAGCACATTAGGTTTGATTCTTCAAAAGACTCGGAGGCTGATAACAGTGGTGATGACTTATCTGAAGACGATGATGAAGTCAATGATCATCTGACAGGTAATCAGGTTAAATTGTTATCAAAATCTGTTACAAGCTCTGACCGAGCTAGCAGATGTCCTTACCCTTCAGAACTAGAAGAGAAGAAACGGCTAGGATTGAGCCAGCTTTCACCAGCTAGTTGCTCCCAAAAGCAGAATGAGAGTAATCAGTCAGCTAAAAAGAAAAGAAACTATGAAGATGTAAACAGTGCAATTTCAGTGCCTGCCAAATTGCGTAAGAGAGATAAGGTAGGAGAAGATGCTACTCGAACAAAGAATGGCTGGAAAACCAATGAGGTTATCGATTCAGATGAAAATGATCTCTCAATTACCAATAACTGTTTGAAGATCTTCATTACAACTTGGAAGGAGGCATGTCGGGAGAACACTGTGGCTGAGGTATGTTCATCCTGTTGTTAAAATGTGTACAGCTGACCAATGCATTTTACAGTGTAGTCAACACCTCTCAATATTTCTGTATCCATTTGACATTTTTGTTTTCTGTTAACTATGAAAGACAGAATAATGCTGAAGAGCTGTTCAAAAGAAAATAGAAGAATAATGCTGAAGAGTGCAATTTTTTTAGTACTACGTTCAAACCACATGAATGGAGCACTTTCCCATTGGACAGTGCTAAAGAGACCACATGACAATGGTTAAATGCTACATCATGTGGTCAAAAATGTGGTACAAGAATAAACAAATTTAACATTTCCGCATAGCATGACTGGCATTTAGAATTTAAAACATAATATCTATTGACATAAAATTAATATTGAATTTTGATCAATCTCTAACTTTTTGTCTCATTCTCTGATTAGGCTAGAAGTTCTAATATTTATAATGAAATGAAATTGCTTGTTTTTAAAAGATAAACATAACGGGTTTATGGGAAGGCTACTTGTGAAGTGATAAGAGATTAATCTTTTTGGGAAGAATGAGTACATGTTAAAGTTAAAAAATTTGGTTGCTATTTAGATTCATTTTTTTGTTTCTAAAAATAAACACGTTCTTAGAATATGCGTTCTGTTTCTTGTAGGTACTTGATAGATTACTGCAGCTTTACAACACAGACGTTGTGAAGAAAAGTGAAATCAAGTCAATGTTTTCTTTGGATCCATTAACTGGATTGTTAAATGTTGCTGTAAGTCATTGGGTTCCATCATCGGTTTATTGCGGCAAGTAATATATCGTTATTTTGTGGATATTTAACTATTATATTCAAGATGTGTGAATAACTATGTGGCTTATGTCACGCTTGTATGTGTTGTTCTATACAAAAGTGTAGTTTATCTACATGCATTTTAATTTTGCCTATGATGGACTAATTGAATATATTTCAGTACCCTGTACTTAACAACTTCAAGGACTTGTATAAATAACTCCCTTGATGTCTCCATCTAGGCCAACCAGGTTCAAATAAATATGGTTTTTAATAAAATTGATGAAATGCTTTTGGTGGCTTTTAGCATAAGTCCTTGATTAGTGATAGGTTCAAATGCTTATTTAGTTATGCGGAAAACATACATACAATTGTACAGTTTCTTGGCTAAATTTCCTAATAGTTTTATTTCCCATCTAGTTATTGAAAAGAATACTGATTAATTGTATAGTTATTGAAGGTTGAAAGTTGTTTTATGCACAATTTATTTAACTTATGCAATACATTTTTTTTCAAGATATATAAATTGACTACAAAGGTGCAATGCTTCAAAACTGTGATGAAATATATGGCTGAAGTTGCTTCCGTGTTGCAGGTCTCATCTATCAAATCGGGACTGTGGGATAGCATGTACGATACGTTCCATACTGTTGGTCAGTTAACTGCCAATCGTCCAGATAACTGTCCTCAGTATGTGAACATAGATGTTGAACCAAGTATTAAAGATGAGAAAAGTACTGAGGATGGACCAGTCATTCCTGAACTTGCTGCTGAGCACAGGCAGAGTGAGTGATATTGGCTTCTCGTATCATTTGACTAGAACAAGAGTTTATTAAATTTAACAAAATACTTGACGTTCCTGCTTTGCACGAATTACACCAATGAGAAAAGGCATGCATAAGATCCACTTTGGTTTACCTTTCACATATAAACTTTCCCATGTCAAAACATGCACTCATGTGGAGCCCTGTGCTCCCTGGATCTGCCTGTTATTGTCCCGATGTTGGAGCATAACATAAAAGTCACATGATAATTCTCCTTTAAAGTCCAATGTATCCCTTGCATTTGATCTAGTTGGTGAAAATAGCACAGTTTCTAGAAACATTAGTGTTACAGAGATTCCCCCTGCACAACTTCATATAGGTTCCTTTTAAATGGTTAGTTCTGATATCTGAAGAGCACATAATCTAAGTGATGATGCTTTGAAAGTCGTGTTTTGTGTATTTTAGTTAAAGGGTGGTGCTGCATTGTCTCAGTTGCATTTTTCGTCCATTTTTTTTATAAGATATCCTTGTATTGGTTTTTTCTCTTTTTTCTTTTTTTTGTGATCCTTGATTTTTAATACTTGTTTTTGTTTTCTACTGACTCTGAGTAGATAACAGAATATTGAATAAGTGAGTAGCTGAAAGTATATCTTTGGTTGGTATTTGAAATTGGTAAAAAATCACAAATGGTCACTCACTTTTGACATCTTTGACATTTTACTCACCGACTTTTCGAAAAACCAACTTTACTCACTCACTTTATGCACCGTGAGTCGCTTAACTCACTCCGTTTATTTAAAATGTTAAAAAGAATTCTATCGAATATTGAACAAGGGCGAAGTTGGACAGTTATACCCCTTTGATAACCGTAGTTTAAATAAACGGAGTGACTCACGGTGCATAAAGTGAGTGAGTAAAGTTGGTTTTTCAAACAGTCGGTGAGTAAATTGTCAAAATTGAGTGACCATTTGTGATATTTTGCCTTTGAAATTTCTGTTATCCTATCAATATTTGTCATTGCTTAGTGTTTGGAAGGAAGAGCCGGTGCTTGATCCCGGTTATTGTCTTGTTTTGCAAAACTTACTTTCCTACATAAAAGTTCATGGGTCAGGACTGCGAGTATGTGCAAGGAAAACGAGATGTCTTCTATTTCGTAGGTCCACAATTGAGCAGACTTGAATTTAGAAATCAAATAATATTTGAACATCTAAGTAAGCATTCTGTACACCATCAGTTTAGTGCCTTGAAAAATTGTACACATGAACCCTTTAAGTAGAAAGAAGAATAATTACAACTAGGTTCATCTAGGTCTTCACATTATATTCTGTATTTTGACTATTTGCTGGAGTTCACTCAAGGATTTTTTTTTGAATTTTTTAGCAATAACTAGTTGTGTTCTCTAGTTCAGTCAATTACTGATATAGTTCAATGAAAGAACACTACTATATTGGAAGTAGCCCTTTCTCTACCCAGAATCCACACCATTTCGCTGGCGAGTCTAGTTACTATAGAGTTTTTTATACAACACAAATAATAATAATAAGAATTAATTACAAAACACCACCCAAACTATGATGCTATTTTTATTTTCATACTTAACTATGAAAAACTTGCATTTTCATACCCTAAGTTTCATTCCATTAGCATTTTGATACCTTGACCAAAATGTATCATTTTCGTCATTTCAATAAATGTATCATTTTTTATATTTACTTTTACAAAATAATTTATTTTTTACGTTATCAAATACAAATAGAACAAGGGGTATTTCTTTAGCAAAAATATTAAACAAAAAACAAAAACTCCAAAATTAAATATTTGTTTTTGCAACATTTTTGGAGTTGCATGTTTAAGCAAATAAAATAAATTATAAATACTATATCTGATTTCATTATAATTAGAGAAATTACAAGCCAATAAGATTAACCAATCACAATCAAGGTATAAAATATCAATGACCATAGAAATATTGGTGGTTTGAAAAAGAAAAACACGATGGATATATAGAGAGAATATTGAATATCGATAGAACTTTTATCAAATTTTATATAAAAGGGTATATTTGACCAAAAATAGATTATATATAAAATATCAAAAAAATATGAAAATTAATATGGATGCTCGTAAAAATCGAAAAGTTTGAGGAAATATTGTGGATATTTTAGTATGTGGTCACAAAAATCCATTGATTTGGGTGAAGAAATGGTGTTCTCAAGTGTGAACATTAGCAAATAAAAATATTTAATTTTAATAACAATTTAATGTATAATTTTTAATTTCAATTACAAAGTTATCGTGAATTGACATAAACGCCTTCGAGTATTATCAAAATTTAACGGTGTTAGTGGTTAGGGTATCAAAATGCTAACAAAATGAAACTTGGGTATGAAAATGCAAGTTTTTGATACTTGGGTACGAAAATGAAAATAGCATCATAGTTCAGGTGGTGTTTTGTAAGTAATCCTAATAATAATAAAATAGATATTAACAAATCCTCTCCCTCATATACATTGGCACCTTTTTTTTACATGTGTTCTCTCAGTAGACTTGTAAACCTTATGTATTTTGTAATTAAATTTCACAGGTGTTTCTGTTGAGGACATAGTCAGGAAACTTACGATGTATTTTGAGATTGATCAAGGTGTACATGGCAATGGTAGATCACTCCATGCGAAAATATGTACCTTCTTGACAAAGCTTTGCAGTTGTGAACTATGGTTAGTGGAAGAATTTTCTGTCAAGGAGTTTAGATCTCTCGGTCATGGAGAGTTTTTACAGTTCTTAGAAAATTATGCAGGGCTACTTCCACAAGAGCTGTGCAAGTACCTGACTGATGATGTAATTGGGAAGTGCCCTTTGGAAGTTTGCATGCTTCAACACCATTTGGTTGTTTTACTATCTCAAGCGTTAAATAGTTTATGGGAGGATGGAAATATCACAAAGCAGGAAATTCTGCTGCTGCTTAGGAAGCAATTCCCATGGGTCAGTTTCAAAATTATTGAAAATGGTTCAGTAGAAGACTTTTTAAGCATAGTGGGAAAACATAAAGATGGTGTGATTTCCAAATGTGTTCTCTTCTCAATGGCATTGAATGGCACTAGCTACGCTATTGACTCATCAGTACATTATGTGAACGTCCTATTGAAAATCATGGCAGTGAGTTCTGACAGTTGCCAGAAAGATGTATCTGTTACATCCAAGGATGCAATTAAAGTCTTAGCTAGGGCACCAATGATGTCTGACTTAAACTCATGGTCGCACTGGGACCTTTTGTTTGCTCCTTCACTCGGTCCTCTCGTACCATGGTTATTAAATGATGTTAACACAGATGAATTGTTGTGTTTGGTGACCAAAGATGGAAAAGTCATTCGGTTAGACCAATCAGTTACTGTAGATTCCTTTGCGGAAGCTGCCCTTCAAGGATTATCCTTCCAAACGGCACTGAAAATGTTATCTCTATTTTCAATAGTTGGAGGAGAAAAACATTTCCCTGTGCCCCTTCTGAAAATCCACATACAACATGCATTTGAAGTCATTTTAAAAAATTATGTAGATAACATGGAAGTACATCATAATAAGTATGGAAAAGCATTGTCTGGACAGCAAATGGTTGGTGAAGATGCTGCTGGTAAAGACTTACAGAAGACAGATATGGGAAAACCCATTATATCAAGATTTTTTCTTGAATGTCTTGGGTATCTTCCTGCAGAATTTCGTGCTTTTGCTGCAAATTTGTTGCTTTCGGGAATGCAGTCTGTTGTCAAACATGCGGCTTCAGCCATATTGAGTGAGTGCAGTCAATTGAAGCAACGTGTAATGCTCCATGAAATTGGCTTGTCTCTTGGTATAGCTGAGTGGATTAATGATTACTACACGTTTCTTACCAATGATACCACTCAGTCATTCATGTCTGGGTCTTCATGTCCCAATGCCGTTGGACATGAAATGGGGTTAGGTTCAATTCTCTTGCGAGATGTTTCCGATACATTTGTCACTTCTGGTGGGAGCATGGTTGGATCTGTTAGGGAAGATTTGCAGGAAGTTGGATGTGCTGATGTCTCTCTGAAGATTGGTGGTGCAGAAACCGACAATGAGAGAGCTGATAGTGGTTACACTCAACAATCTTCCAAAATTAGTGAACATGAAGATGCATCTGAGGTGATTGAGTCAATCAGAAGAGATGAGTTTGGTCTTCATTCAAGCCAAACGACTTCTGAAAGTATCATGTTAAAGAAGCATCATGCTCGCCTTGGGAGAGCTCTTCATTGTCTTTCACAGGAATTGTATTCTCAGGATTCACACTTTCTTCTTGAGCTGGTAAGGCTGCTTTTCATTTTATATATTTTGAATTTGGATTCTTTATTGTGGTTTGTGCAGTCATCTACCATAGTGAACGATACCATGTATGAGAGTTGTTTCGTTGTTTATTTTGCTATTCCTTCATTTATCTTAGGCTACAAATGAGTCCCAATGTTACTGTTGTGGTTAAAATCTTGTTATAAACACCCATGGGTGACTGTTAGCAAATTTGATTGAATCCTGATTCCTTCCTAGTTTTATCAAAAAGGGTCAACATAATACCCAGGACCTGGAATAAAGTTGATATTTTTGTAGCACTACACCCGTTTCCAAAATTTAATTTTTAGTATGTATTTAGTCTTGTTTAGTGATCTTTTAATACGAAAGTCTAGATAATTTAGACAATGTTTACATGTTTGACACTATTTGTTGAGTCTGCAGATGAAATTAAGCCTCTGCCATAAACTTTGAATGATTCAACTCCATACATATTTATTCTTCTTTATTGTTCAGGTTCAAAATGCAGATGATAATACATACCCAACATGTGTAGAACCAACTTTAACGTTCATTCTTCAAGACTCAGGTATTGTTGTTTTAAATAATGAGCAAGGGTTCTCTGCGGAGAACATTAGAGCACTTTGTGATGTTGGAAGTTCTACCAAGAAAGGGACTAATGCTGGCTATATTGGGCGGAAGGGCATCGGTTTCAAATCTGTGTTTCGGGTAAGTCATTAAAGCTACTCTAGTTTTGTCTGATTGTATTTTAGTTCTCAATGAATTTCCTTTTTTTTTGTCAGTGCCCAAATCGTAACTTACATAGAATGGACAAGGTGCTCACTTCTATAATACATAACAAATCCAAACACAAAACCACTGTCCCAATCGGCAGAAAGGAAAAAAAATAAATAAACTGACAGTGGTCCTCCATTCTCACAAACTGGTTTAAAACAAATGGATGACACAAAAATTACCCTATCCCGGCATGCATGGATCTATTTCTGGTATTTTAGATCTCCTGCATTGGATACTTGGTTATTTTGGGGCCCTATAAAACATCTGAAGGGATAAATGGAAGAGTCTTTTGTACAGAGTATTTTGTTTGCTGTCATGTTCCATCAGCTAATCAGTTTTATTATTATTTTTTTTATATTTTATTTTTATTTTTCTTTCCCGATCACCTGCACTGTGTAGCTGTGTAGCAATTGACAAAAATGTTGCTGGGGAAAAGCTCAATCAGTTCTTAGTGTTATGTTTCTTACTCAGATTACTGATTGGAGTAGGTGTCTCCCTCCATTTGGTGATATTCTTGTCATGCTTTTATCATATTCATTGGGTGTGGTGACAAGCTAGGGTGCATATAGAATACCCCAAGAAATAAATTGATCCTTAAAAGATCTTTGGTTCAGAACTTATTTTATAAGTTGAAGGGGTATCTCTAATCAACTGTTCAAGCTAAGACCACATTTTGTGCAGGTCACAGATGCTCCTGAGATTCATTCCAATGGATTCCATATCAAGTTTGATATAAGTCAGGGTCAGATTGGATTTCTTTTGCCAACGTTTGTACCTCCTTGCAATGTTGAAATGTTCAGTAGGCTGACTTCTAGTGACAGTGATAAACTGGATAGTAATTTCTGGAACACTTGTATTGTTCTTCCTTTCAGATCGAAGTTTTCGGATGGATCTGTCATGAAAAGCATTATAAATATGTTTTCAGATCTCCATCCATCTACATTACTCTTTCTTCACCGCCTCCAGTGTATAAAGTTTAGAAACTTGCTCGATAATTCACTTACTGTCATGAGAAAAGAAACAGTGGGAGATGGTATCATAAAGGTTTCACATGGGAAAGAGATAATGACATGGTTCTTAATATCTCAGAAATTGCAAGCAGATTTTATGCGTAGCGATGTACAAACAACAGAAATCTCCATAGCATTTACATTGAAGGAATTGGAGAATGGGGTTTATGGACCAGATTTAGGGCAACAGCCTGCTTTTGCATTTCTTCCCTTAAGAACCTATGGCCTAAAGTTTATTCTTCAGGGTGACTTTGTTCTTCCCTCATCTAGAGAGGAAGTGGATGAAGATAGTCCGTGGAACCAGTGGCTACTGTCAGAATTTCCTGGTTTATTTGTCAATGCTGAGAGGTCTTTTTGTTCTCTTCCTTGCTTTAAAGAGAACCCCGGGAGAGCAGTGGCGGCTTATATGTCCTTTGTTCCACTTGTTGGGGAAGTGCATGGGTTTTTTTCTTCTCTTCCTCGATTAATCATTTCTAAATTACGGATGTCAAATTGCTTACTCCTGGAAGGAGGAAATAATGAGTGGGTTCCTCCGTGCAAGGTCCTAAGAGGTTGGAATGAGCAGGCCCATTTGCTTCTACCAGATGGTTTACTAAGGCAGCATCTTGGCCTTGGGTTGTTGGCCAAAAGTATAGTTTTACCTGATCCACTTGCAAGAGCACTTGGTATTGCAGAATATGGACCCAAAATTCTGCTTCAAGTTATGGAATCCTTGTGTCGTTTGCAAAATGGCCTCTCATCAATGGGACTGGGTTGGTTAACTTCTTGGCTAAGTGAACTGTATGCAATGTCATTCAATGCTTCTGTGGAAACATCATTTGACTCTGGACATGGAATGGATTTGATAGAAGAGCTCCGAAAAATTCCATTCATTCCTCTTTCAGATGGTACATATGGTGCCGTAGACAAAGACCCAATTTGGTTACATTTTGATGCCTTGCGAACTGGGTTTGAGAGTCAGCTTGGACTTGACTCTTTTCCTAAATTATTTGCTAACCTTCGTATTGTAAGTCCTGCCTTCCTTTCTACATCATGTGCAGATATGTCATCCATGGATGTGACTACAGTTGACAAACAAATATGCATGCTTCGTAGAATTGGTGTCCAGCAGTTGTCTGCGCATGAGATTGTCAAGCTACACATCTTGCCAGCTATATCTGAGGACAGAATTGCAGGTAGGGATAAGAATCTGATGACAGAGTATCTCTGTTTTGTAATGGTCCACCTTCAGTCGACCTGCATCGATTGTCGTGGTGAAATGGAATACATAATCTCAGAATTACGAAATAAAGCCTATATATCAACAAATGATGGCTTTAAACGACCTGCGGATATATCCATTCATTTCAGTAAGGAATTTGGAAATCCTATCGACATAAATAAGTTGATAAATATGGCAGATATGATGTGGCATGAGGTTGACATCTCCTATTTGAAGCATCCAGTAACAAAGTCACTCCAATGTGGACTAACGAAGTGGAGGCAGTTTTTCCAGCAAATTGGCGTCATGGATTTCGTTAAAGTAGTTCATGTTGAGAAGGGATTTAACGATACATGTAAGGACTTGGTTTCTCATGGATCAAATGTCACAGATTGGGAGTCCCCTGAATTGGTTGATTTATTGTCCATGTTGACCAGAAATGGCGACAAAAAAGGCTGTGAATATCTTTTGCAGGTGCTTGATAGTTTATGGGATGAATGCTATCTTGAAAAAGCTACAGGCTTCTGTGCTTCTAAAGATGTAGCAGATAAAAAGGCCTTTAAATCTTCATTTGTAAGCAGCATCTGTGATGCACAATGGGTAGTTTCGACAATGGATGATGCACTCCACTATCCTAGAGATTTATACTACGACTGTGATGCAGTGCGTTCAGTTCTTGGTCCATCTGCTCCATTTTCTGTTCCCAAGGTTAGTTTGAAATATTTTTAAATTGTGCTACTTCCCAAGCCATACTTCCTAAGTCTTAATACAGATTCGTTGGATTAGGACTTCATAATAATCAACATATGTGAATTTGACATAAATTCAGTCTCCTGATTTAATTCTCTACTTTACTCTTTGCAAGAGATCCCATGTGATCCTGCTTTCCCCATATAAGTTTCAATTATACCAAAATGAAGAATGAGAAGAAAAAAATGTGGCTACTGGAGCTTAAGTTTGGTATATACAGTAGTTTATGTGCTATGCTATAGCAGTTTGCCAATCGCTTTCATTATGATACTTAACTAGATTATTTTGGATTTGACTAATGTTGGTTCAGAGAGCAGGCCGGCCCCCAAACATAATACTGGCCGGAGCGGGCCACATATGCAGTCCCTCAACTTAGAAAAGAAAGTGATCCCTCTGAGGGTTTGTTGCTTTTAATTTTGTTGAACACAAATCCTTAAATTTCACAGCCAAAGAATTGGGTGTGTTCCCTTTTTATATATCCCACCCACAAGTCATTATGGCCAACCTTTACGAGTCCGGTAGTTATTTGGTCCTGTTTGGATTCTTCTAGTTTCCTGTATACCTCTTTTTGTGGTAATTTATCTTCCTTAGAATAACGATATACATTTAGTATAATCAGGAGATAGCTCTCTCTCTCTCTCTCTCTCTCTCTTTATATTGAATTCGGTGTAATTAATTTCAAATGTAGAAGTCTTGTATCTATTGAAATAGTTGAAATGTTGTTTGATATTTAGTCTCCTACTCTGTGTCTCCGATAATAATTTTCTTTTGATTGGGCATATCCATTTCATAAAATACAACTTTTTAGGTGTACGATAGTATCATCATGTCTCCTTTCCAAGCATTGTTTCATGCTATAATTTTTTTGTCTTCAAACAGGTAGGGTGTGGAAAGTTTGCCAGTGCTATTGGGTTTAAAACAGTAGTTTCTCTTGATGACGGTCTAGAGGTATTGAAACTATGGAGGTGTGAGAACCCATTCAGGGCCAGGTATTCTTTTACTCTTAGTGATCTTCCTCGTTACCTTCTTTTTTTAAGATTGGATATCGTATCCTGATTTATTGGGTTTCAACAATATATTTACTGCTTGCAGAAGAAGGAAACCATGTTAGGAATTCATGTCTTCAATTATTATTATTTTAATCCATACAAATTACGAATCTTTGCACACAATAAGAACCTTTGCAAAGTTTGATGAGGCCCATATAATCAAGGCCTATGCTTATCTTCCATGAGGTGTGGGGTCCAAGATCCAAATTCCATCATGTCATATTCCTTGCTAATTACTAGAGTTTCCCATGTTCTAAATGTTTAAGGGTTTGTTAAGAGGCATCATTTTTGGGCCTGATTCCGCAAGTGGGACCAGCATATCTGGTTCTGGGTATTAAAAACAATTATCCTGAAGTATTTGATCTCTATTGAAAGTACCTTTTGTTTTCTTGCATATCAGATATTTGGGTTAAGTTACTTGTTCGTCGTGGTTTTGGGTCTGGCCATGATATTTTTATTCTTTGCTGTTTGAAAGTGTTGGGCTGGTTTGAGAAAGCTTTCATGATCTATAATTTTGAATGTGGAGTTGGTATAATTTTTGTTTTAATAATGTATGCCATATGCTATTGTTGCCCAGATTCCATCAAGCCCAAGAATCACAAAAAAGAAACCTCAATTAAGGGCATAGTCTGTTAATATTGGCCATTATCCATCTGATACCAAGTGAAACTTGAATCGATATTTGGAGTATCTTTCATTTGTTTTGTCTGCCCAATGCTCCACATTTTGACTGAATTTTATATCTTGCAGCATAGTGCAAATGTCACAATTTTACACATTAATCTGGAATGAAATGGCTTCTTCGAAGCTAAGAATTGTAGAAGAGTTCCATTCCAAACCTTCTATTTTTGTTCCGTATGCATCTAGCTCAAGGCTTGAGGATGTGGTGTCTGGTACATTTTTGTCCCCTGACGAGGTGTATTGGCATGATATGACTTCTTTGGTGGACCAAATCAAGCATATCCACCCTCAGGGCAGCTCAACAGGTGTTACTCATGTCCCCTTGATTAAGACACTGTGCAACTTTTATCCTGGCCTTCATGACTTCTTTGTTGATGGATGTGGAGTACCTGAGACCCCTCCTCTCCGTAGCTACCTACAGATTTTGCTGCACTTATCGAAGGTTGCTCTGCCCTCACAAGCAGCTAATGCTGTAAGTAGTCATATATTGAAGAACGTTAAAACTAATGCTAGTTGCACAATAACTCATATGTTCCTGATCTCAGGTTTTTCAAGTCTTTGTAAAATGGACTGATGGACTGAACTCAGAAATGAGCCCTGAGGATATTGTTTACATTAGAGATTCTCTTAAGAAGATTGATTGCATCGTGCTTCCTACTGTACATGATAAGTGGGTTTCTTTACATCCATCGTTCGGTCTTGTGTGCTGGTGTGATGATAAGAAATTAAGCAAGCAGTTTAAGCATTTGGATGGTATTGATTTTTTGTACTTTGGTCAATTGAGCAAGGACAATGAAGAGATTCTGTGTACAAAAATGTTGAACCTCATGCAAACTTTAGGGATTCCTGCTCTTTCACAGGTAACATATGTGCTATACCCAGGCATGTGTATTTCATGCACGTGTACAATGCAAGTGAAACATGCGAAATATGACCTAAGAAAACAGATGAACTTCATCAAGTCATAATAATCTTCCAATTCCTATGCATTGTTTGCCATACGACATTTTGTAATATGTAGTTCTGTAATCTAAATGAAAGATCCTTTAACACTTTAGTAACCCTTGTTCTTTGTCCATTTATATGCAGGTTGTGACTCGTGAGGCAATATATTATGGTCTGCAAGACAGTAGTTATGAAGCTGGTTTGGTAAATTCAGCTCTCCCATATGTACAGCGCTACTTGCATAGTCTACATCCAGATAAATATTCTGAACTGAAGAAGTCTGGATTTGATATACTAAATTGTTTGCAAGTAGTAGTTGTTGAAGAGCTGTACTATCGAAATGTCATAGAAGTTGCTAGCAGTGAATCCAAGAAGCGGGTTGCATGTAGTTGTCTTTTAAAGGTATGTTGAATGTTTATTATGTACCCTCGTGTTTATATATGTTGCTGCTTTTAGTGTACTGCAAACTGATTACAGGTTTATCAAAACAAAATATGTTATTACAGCATGCTAGACTCCAGGGCACTTTAAATCATAACATGTCATTCGTACATAACATGCATCGTCCCAGATCCAAATTTTGTTTGTTAAAAAGAAATAGAAAAAGGTATAAAATTTATCCTCCATATGTGCACTCTTCTCCTTTTAATCAAATCTATCAAATGTGGTTTGCAACTGGTTTATGATTTTGATAGATTTTTGTCATCAACTTTTTCCTTTTTTTATTTTAATACAGGGTAGCATGTTGTATACGACCCGAGATACAGATTCTCACACATTATTTATGGAGCTTTCTCGATTGTTTTTTAATGGAAATCCTGAACTGCATTTGGCGAATTTCCTTCATATCATCACAACCATGGAAAAATCGGGTTCGAATGAGGAACAGATAGAGCTGTTTATCCTCAATAGCCAAAAGGTGCCAAAGATTCCTGATGGGGAATGTGTGTGGTCCCTATCATCTTTGCATTCATTGACTGAGGATAATAAGTCACTCCAGACAAGTAATACTTCAACAGTCAATGAACAAAACAGTTCGAAACCCAAAAGGAAAGCAGAAAACTGGCCGCCTGTTGATTGGAAAACTGCACCAGGGTTTGCTTACGCTCGTGCACATGGTTTTAAGACACAGCCACCAGCTTTACGGCCCTACGGTGCCTTACCAAATAAGATGGATGATGATTCTGAAGGAATTGTAGGACAAATAGATAATTCGGCTCTCATTTCTGTGGATACTAGCTGGTCCTTGGAAAATTATTCAGCAACTGGGTCTTTAGCTTTGGCAGACAATAATGATTTGCTAGAACATTGTGGCAAACATTTTAATGACATTGACTTTCCTACACATGTTGAATTTGATCCCATTAATCTAGGTCTTGTTTCTCAGCCTCCAGAGTTGGGTTCATCCAATGTTGTCAAGAGAGAACAGCTTAGATATGGCACGCCCAATGCTACACAAGCAATTATGACTGGGAGACTTGGAGAGCATGTTGCCTTTAAATATTTTGTTGAGAAAGCTGGCGAGTCAGCAGTTAAGTGGGTTAATGAGCACAATGAAACAGGGCTACCTTATGACATAGTTCTGGGGGAGAACAAGGAGTACATTGAAGTGAAAGCAACAAAATCTGCAAGGAAAGACTGGTTCGAAATATCAATGAATGAACTGCAATTTGCAGTTGAGAAAGGTGAAGCTTTCAGCATAGCTCATGTCATGTTATTAGATAACAATGTTGCAAAGGTCAGAGTGTATAACAATCTGGCAAAGTTGTGCCAACTTCGCCAACTGAAGTTAGCTGTATTGATTCCTGTTCAGCAGAAGGAGTTCACCATTGTTTCTTAAACTTGACCTGACAGATTTGTGTTAGATATATTAGGAGATGGACAGGATCTGTACATTGTACAGATCATTTACATTTAATCGATAAGACTTCTGAAAGTTTATTTATCTTCCTCAATTTTGTGTAGTTCTTAATTTATGCATTATAGATATACATGGCGCTTGAAGGCTGGAGGTGTGATTATTTAACATCATGTTAAATTAACTTGGACCATCTTTTAAAGCGAATTTGTACGTGCGGAAATGACGCGATAAAAATAGTGTTTCGCTGTCGCCATAGAAGTTCCCATTATTATGACTTACCTAGGATGAGCTGTGGAACATCATAACTCGCTTCTCTAATTGCTGCATAAAGTTAACAGATTGCCAAAACTATAGATGAGTGCGGATTTTTTTTTTCTGGTGAAAAAGCTCTTCTTCACCCCTTGTTGCTTGGAATCACGTGTGTACCCAGAGTGGATAGGCTAGAAAATTCTCCCCAAAACAATGGGTGAGTGGAAATATTAACTTGGAAATACCTAAAAAAAGTCGTTTTTTTTGTTACAAGAGGCCCAAACACATAAACATAAAAAACTAAATGTTGAAGTTGGCACCGGATATTTTCTCGTTCTAACATCATAAAGGTCATCAAGGTAAAGCTTGGGCAGCATAAGAGGTTGCTTAAAAGTGATCCAGCCAATCCCATTGGAAATACTGGCTAGAGAATCAGCTATCATGTCGCATTTTTTAAAAATATGAGAGAGCTTCACATTTTGTTTTTAGACATTAGAGAAGAACATTTTGCTTTCGGTCTCAACTTCCACATCAGAGCAGTGATATAGAAAAATCATTCTTTGAGCTGAAGAAAAGTGTCTCAGTCTCTTGCTTGGAAAAAGAAAACAAGATGTGCTAGAGATTTACTTCTGGAATTGAAATCAAGAAAGGTTCTCTCACGCATCAGTTTAAAATCCTGGTATGATGGTATGTCTCCATTCTTCTTCTAGAAAGATTTGAATTTTGTTGGCATTGATGTATGATTTGCAGTCAAACAGTACATGTTTATAACAAAATTCGGTATAACGAAAAATAATGGTGTTGATGGATGCATCCTATAGCCGCATTTCTGAATCGCTAAATTGTCTTGATATTTGCCTTTCATATTATTCACATTTCTATTTACAAAATTAATAAAGTCAGGACCCACAAAAATTAGTAATCTATTAATTAATCAATAATTAAAAATTAATAACTTATTAATTTATTAAAATATTATTAATTTTTTTTGTTGAAAGAATGACGTAGGGTCATATTGTTGATCAATGATAGGTAAGAGTACAACATACACATAACACACACTCACAGGCAACAAAAAAATGGAGCTATGCAAAACGACCTAACAAGCTGAGCCATCTTAATATCATAAACCATATGAATAAAAACTTTGATCAATAATCTGAAACCATCATAATCATCAGACTTATTTGAATAGATCCGAGACCTTCCAGACATTCAACCTATCTTGTCTGGTATGCATAGACCAGAAACAAACTAGGCTCAACCCTATAAAGGAAGGCCTCAACCCCTTAAAAAATTATGCACTTTACATAACCTGACCGCACATTTGATTGTATTTTTTTATTGTGCATTTTCTTAATCGTGATAGGTTTTTATATATATATATATATAATTCAAACAATGTATAGTGAATGTTTTTAATTTTATATCAAATATGTATAATGTATAATGGATGATTAAGAATAATATTAAACTTTGAAATGAAAGATAAAACATATATTAATGTCTTATTTGAAAATTTATTAGTAGAATGATGAAAATAATCCTTAAAGTAAACACATGTGTAAGTCACATGTCTATATTTAACGGAAAATATGAAGGAAGTATCATATGAGAAAACTAAGTAGTACTTGAGGTATCAAAACTGTCATCTTTTATACATGAGGTACCAGATTGTCAAAGTAGCCATACATCAAGTACTATAGGAGGAATTTACATCTCCTTTTAATGCATTATTTAGTTTCTTAAATATTCTTTTACTTTTTTCGAACAAAAAAAATATTATAATACTTTATCCAATGTACTACGTCGTCAAATTTATTACGTATTTATTATTCAACGTGTTTTTTATTGGATGTACTACATTATTCAACGCATTACATTAGTTCGAATGTAATATATTATTTCATTTCATAAGCACTACATAAATAAAACCCTATTTAAATAAACAAAAATTATTGTCACATAACACATTAGTGACACAACAATGTCTTCTCATTTAAAAAATGTATATAAAATCGATGATAATGAAAAAAAATACGTAAAGAGTTGTCTGAGTACAACAAAAATAATACACTTTTTTCGTTAACAAAAATACTAAACTTAGATCTAAAGAATTTGCAAAAACAAATTATTTATTATGAAAACACCATCAATGAATAATTAATTCTATGTATATTTTTTTTAAAAATTAATTTTATGTATATTAAAGATTATTAATTTATATATTGATTGAGATCTATGTAAATTCTCGTATTTGTATTATCTTATAAATTTAATAAATTATTAATTTATTACGTTATTGCCACCTGGATATCAACAAAAATTATTATTTTAACAAAATTATTAATTAATAAGTATTAAATTATCGACGTTCTTCATAGTTTTAGACAATAAGGAAAGTATATAGACACAGATCTCCTTAAAATCTTTTTGCAAACCAAATCTCGCGAAGAAAAGAAAAAAAATAAAAAGTTAGAAAATCTAATATAAAATCATAAATATTTGAAAATGCTAAAATTTGTTCAATATGAACAGAGCTTGATCCGATCCGAAGATTGATTCTGCTCTCTCACCCAAACTCTACATGCAGCATCCGACTCTGACCCAGGTAGCTTATCTCCTTCCAGTTCTCCATTCTCTTCATGATTAAAGATGTAGGTGACCTTTGTTTTCTTTTGACTTGGGTCCTCAATTGAAGATAGTCTGTTTTAGGCCAGACAATACTTACCTTGTTGCTGTGTTAGTTACTTTCCTGAAATTGGTCTTTGTGCACTTATTCTAGCTAATCCCACAGTGAAAGAGTTTGCGTAATTGAGTACAGATTCCTGAAGGACCAAATTCTCAGATAAGGGCGTTATATTCTGTCATTGATGGAGGGTGCAATTAGGTGTTCTGCCAACTATGTGCCTCTTTCTCCTATCAGCTTCTTGGAGCGCTCAGCCATAGTGTACAGAGACAGACCATCGGTTGTGTATGGAGACATCGTCTACACTTGGAGAGACACACTTGAACGATGCACCCAACTTGCTTCTGTTCTTGCCCAGCTTGGAATTTCTCAAGGAGATGTGGTAAGAAACATAACTTTTAATGTATTTATCTCTGTCTGTTGCTATTGTTGACTTCTTGCAATTGGATTAGCAAGTGTTGGCTATCTCTGAATATTATGTACTTGTATTCCTAACAGATTGATAAGAAATTGTATTAGATGGGGTTTTACTTCCTCTGGAAAAGATTTAAACATTTGAAATCCCATTTGTTTAGTGTCACTGTGACTGAATGAAAGCTGGTTGTGTGTCCTCTGTATATGATATTTTTTTGGCTAAACTTGTTCGTATATGAATAGGACTTTGAATAACACGATCAGAAAAAAAGAGGCCCTGACAAGAACCAAAACCCCTTAATAACAAACAAACAGAATCAATTGAGAAAAAAGCCACAGGACGATACAAGGTAATAATCATGAATTTTGTAAAATGTACAGCATACTTAGATCAAAGGTTCAATCTCACAGTTTGCTTCGTACTTTGGATAGGATAACGACCACACATGCTGATAGCTTGTGAGCTTGGATTAGATAGGGTTTATCCCTTGTCTATCTCGTTTCTGTTCGTTTTTGTTTGGGAATGATACAAAGTTTTGTACATCCCATTCGTAGATTACCACAGTGATTGTTCTTCATTACAATTGGACTTTGAAGATCATGATTGCATCTGTATCACCATGTTTAGCCTTCTTCGAATAAATGCAGCTAAACTTTTTGTCTTCAAATTTTCTCTCTAAGGAATGTCTACCTAATTCACAACCCCAAAATCTTACACATCAATAGTTGAGCTCTAAATCAAACTTTTGGTGCAAGTTGTTTGTTTGCTAATGAGAACCCATCTTCAAATGGTCATCGTTCTGTGTCTTTAATAATGACTACAGCTAAATGTTCTATATGCAAGTTCTCAAGTATCCTTACCAATAAATGGCCCTAGTGTAAAGTTCCTTCGTCCTTATTTCCTTTTCTGATTACTATTTCTCCTCAAGGGCTTGAGAATCCCAAAAACTGTTGTCCTTTTTTCTTTCCTATACTTGGAGTCCTCTTTTCCATAATCTTGAATCACCAATGCACATAATTGTTCTTAAATAGTGATATCTCTCTTCATCTTTGCTCAAAAAAGCTTTTGTTGATTTTCACAGGTTGCTGCATTGGCTCCAAATATTCCAGCAATGTATGAGCTCCATTTTGGTGTTCCAATGGCTGGTGCAATTTTGTGTACACTGAACATACGTCATAATTCAGAAATGGTGTCGGTATTAATGAAGCATTCAGAAGCCAAAATCATTTTTGTAGACTACCAATTTCTCCAAGTTGCAAAGGGAGCAATCGATATCTTATCCAGGACCGGAACCAAGGTGCCCCTCCTAGTCTTGATTCCAGAGAGTGATCAGTCATCTCCTGACTTCAGCAAACCCCCTTCAGCAAACTTAGAATATGAGAGCCTGTTAGGAAAGGGAAATCTCAATTTTCAGATCCTGCGGCCAAAAGATGAATGGGATGCAATTTCGCTCAACTACACATCAGGCACCACGTCAAGCCCAAAAGGTGTCATTTATAGCCATAGAGGTGCATATCTCAATTCCCTGTCTGCAGTTATTCTGAATGAGATGTTATCAATGCCTGTATATCTATGGTGTGTTCCCATGTTTCATTGCAACGGATGGTGCCTCACTTGGGCTGTTGCGGCTCAGGGTGGCACTAATGTCTGCCAAAGAAATGTTACTGCAAAAGGAATTTTCGCCTGTATCTCTCAGCATCAGGTGACCCACATGGGTGGTGCACCTACGGTCTTGAACATGATTATAAATGCACCGGAAAATGATCGGAGGCCACTTCCGGGAAAGGTAGTGGTCATGACTGGGGGTGCACCACCACCATCCCAGGTACTGTTCATGATGGAAGAGCTAGGGTTCAGTGTTACGCATTGTTATGGTTTGACAGAGACTTATGGTCCTGGGACAGTTTGCTCTTGGAAACCTGAATGGAATTCTCTTCCTCGAGATGTACAAGCAAAAATCAAGGCACGGCAAGGGTTGCAACATATTGGAATGGAGGAACTTGATGTTAAAGATCCGGTAACGATGAAGAGTGTACCATCTGATGCAAAAACCATGGGTGAGGTTATGTTTAGGGGAAACCCTGTTATGAATGGATATTTCAAAGATAATAAATCAACACAGGATGCATTTAAAGGTGGATGGTTTCGCAGTGGAGACTTGGCAGTCAGACACCCAGATGGTTACATAGATCTAAAGGATCGTTCCAAGGATATTATAATTTCCGGGGGAGAAAATATTAGCACGATTGAGGTGGAATCAGTGCTTTTCAAGCATCCAGATATTCTTGAGGCAGCTATTGTAGGAAGGCCTGATGAATATTGGGGTGAGACACCCTGTGCCTTTGTGAAATTGAAGGATGGTTGTAACGCTAGTGCAGAAGATATCATTAAGTTCTGTAGGGGTTTGTTACCCCGCTACATGGCTCCTCAAACTGTCATATTCGATGATTTGCCAAAGACTTCAACTGGGAAGGTGCAAAAGTTTGTACTGAGAAAGAAAGCTAGGGCCATGGGAAGTCTCTCCAAGAGTAGCAACAGCAAACTGTAAAGGTTAGTTTTGTAACTTGGTGATTTCATAGCAATTCAAGTTGTAACATTGTAGCATTTACAATCGTTCCTTGTAAAGGAACTATCAAATCATGTAAAATAATGGGAAGAACCGAAGAATTAAGTACCTTAATACCATAAAGTCCACTGAACCCTGTTAAAAATAAGTTGGCAGGTGAATCAGCCCCATGCATTTGAATTCCTGAACTTATTTGCTTTCTTAAAATTGTGGGTTGTAAACTTTATTTGAATTTCCGCATTTTGCACTACTGTGTTAAGCATTATCTTGGACTTAAAGTTTTGTTCCATGTCGTAGTTTGAAATTTTGAAAAGATCGATCCTTCTAAAAGGCCTTAAGACTTTAGGTTAGAACATTTTAAGTAAAATATCTAAATCTTTTTCTCCAGATTATATTCAGAGTTCAAAACACAAATGCTGAAGAAAGGTAAGTACAATGGACTAACAATTTAAATCCAAGCAACCACAACAAATTAACAAGCAAAGCAACTTTTACAAAATGATGAATGCACTTTTAGAAACAAATGGTCGCCCCTAGCTCCCTTCCTCATTATCCGTAATCTTCCCTTGACAGCACACTATTATTTCATGGTTTTGGTTGCAAGTTTTTCAGGGATCGTAAGTTTTCCTTTCTTTAGCCTTGAGGGATCTTAGGTCAACCACTTGATCTGAAGTCTGAACAATTAGTTTTTCAGAATTCTCAATTTTGTGAGTTCATTCTCATATCAGTTTTAGCTAGCCTGGCTTGTAATTCCTTCATCATCTGTGAAAAGGTACAACGATTTAATATTTATCAATGTTTCAAGAGTTAAAGATAGCGAACATATCAAAAAACCCTGCCGGTATCCTATTCAGTGATTGCTTCATTCCTATTATGATGAAAGGTACACACTATTGGGTCTTAGGTCTCTAATCTGGAAAGAAGTCTTACTGTTTAGGGTATGACAGGTTATTTGCTTTTTAGTATTCATATCTACCTTTTTGAGATAGAGATCTGAAGTTGTTTTTCAATTTTTAGAGATGGTTTGATTTAGCGTAACTATACATTGTATGGTCTTCGGACTATTTATGTTTGACATTTATGGTCGTCTTGATTTTGGATCAAAGGAGCTTTGTCCTTTTCCCTCAAAAAAAAGATAGCCAACATATCTAACCAAAAATGATTACCAGGGGTCTATTTAGGAACCATCTGCAGATTGTATAGAACATTGCCATTGTTATGATTTTAGGAGTCACATACCCACTTGCCATGTACGTGCTCATTTTTCTATATCAGTATTTCATTTCTTTCATTTTGTTTCTTTTAGTCGGTATCAGAGCATTATCAACTACATTGATCTTCTTGAAGGCCATTATATTGTCAAATCCAGCAACATTTGTGCGTAAATGCAATGAAGAGCAGTAAGGCTGTTGTCACCAAAACTTTGGAATAGGACGTCAACATTATCATCTGCTTAAGTAGAGAATTCAAGGTCCCCAGGAAAATGACATTTAGAAACAAAGGCCGTTCATATTCTTCTGATGTCGAGTCTGCATTCTCCGACGAAATGATTACAAGTGCAGACCATATTTCATTGGTCTCTGTAAGTGTGACATTTTCTACTACTGCCTCCACCCCCTTGTATGTAGCCACTCCAAAGCTGTAAATTCTCCCAATTAATGCCAGCATAATAACATAAGAGAAGAACATTTGAAGCTGCCGATCTCTCCTCTGAATTGGTAACTGAATTGCTTGACACTTGAGAGATAATTTCTCAACAAAATAGCAGATATAAGACAAAGTATTACCATAGTCTTGCACTTGAGAAAAGGAATGACAAAAGGCACAAAGCTTGTATTGCTGGTCAAACTCTTGTGGTGTTAGCAATAGTTGATGCGCCATTCTTTGAGTTTTGGCTTTTTAATTGCTGATGGGAAGTATGTTGAAGCTGAAAAGGAGTGCGTTGACGATGATGAAGTTGCAAGAACTGAAGCACTCGTTGAGCCGTTGCTCATTATCGAAGAATATATCAGTGTTTCATTTCTTTCATTTTCTTTCTTTAGCTGTATTTTCTTCCCAGTTAGGGGAAAAACCCTAACAGCCATCTATGGTAGCATCCAAGGACGGCCAAGGGCTGAGAACCGACATTTTCCAGTGCTATCAAGAATCAACAGAAATTTATGGGTACACAATGCAGTATGCAGAAGTTGATTTTCGGATTGAGTTTCTTAACTTCGTAATGTTACATTTTTGCTGTGCTAAAAAGTGGGACACGTATTAGAGGCAGGAGTTTTTGACAGAAACTTAGAGTAGATGCAAGTTTCTTAACTTCGTATTAAACTCAGCGTAGGCTAGCTATTTCCACCACTCTTGAAAACTTGTAATACCATGTCCTCTACGGCAACATCAATTTGTCACGCAATAAATATTGAAAACGAAGAAAGCAAACGTGCCATTACCTACACCTGTAGTAGGTTAGATAACACTGCCTTCAAGAAACCAAACCAATTTGAAAACCAAATTAAACGTGGTCCATGTATAAATAAATTTACGTCCGCGACACTACATAGATGATTAAGATATATAATTTTATTAATCATGATAACTCTATCATATATGAATGGTTAAGATTGCACCGTTTATCTACGTGAACACAAAAGACTAACCTCTCATTCCACATTCATGAAGCAAATTTTGAGCTATCCAAGTCCGGCATATCCCAAGATTAGGGCACTGATCATTGAGGCCGAGTTACCACGAGTGGTAGCTCTAACCTCTCTCAATTGTTCGCCCTGAGGAATTGGAGAAATCGACTCAAGCTTTCTTTCTACAGAAGACCACAATTTTGATATCTTTTGTGTTTCCATTATTTCAATCTGTATCCCAAGTTTGACCAAAAAGAAAATCGTAGCACAAGTTAATGGGTAACTGTACTGCTTGAGGCTTTATAGTTGGTTTTCATCTTCTTCAACTTCTTGTTCATAAGTAGTCTGATAAGAAAATTCAACCTATTAATCTGTAACAGCTGAACTTGTAAGCTGTAACTTTAATTTTAGCCCCTGTTGATGGAAATCAGTGACTAGACTTCTCCAGGTTGTTAAACAATCAATGACATCATTCAGAATATCTAATAATCCTAATCAACAAATAGTTTACGTTATCTAAATGGATTTGTTTAGGGTTCTAGGGTGTATTATTGTTCTATGATCTGTGCACATCATGGAAGAGTCGGTTCGGCTCTCTTTCTCCTATGTCATAGCTGACATTAAAGAATTTCAATTATTAATTTTTAAGTTCTTAGATCTGACTTCTTCACAGAGCTGAAATAATTGACAGCATTTGTTCATGTACAGATGTTTGTTTGTGTTTAAATAGTAGAGCAGGTGGGAAACTTGGCTACGACTATGACTTTACGGGAGATGTTCTAACGAGGACCTTATAATGAGAACCAAAGACTTTTAAATGAACGGTTGAATCAAGGTTTTCATTTTTAATTGATAGTTTCTAATTTCTAGTATTTGATCCAACAGTTCATTTGAAAGTCCTCACTTGATCCTCATTATAAGGTACTCATTAGAAGCTTCCCACAACTTTTATCCTTCTTTGTCATATCTGTTTTTTTTTCTGATTCACATTCTGCTCTTTAAGTTGCTGAAATAAGAATCAAGCCCTGTGGTCATGGAGGGTGGAGGAAACCGTGGGACTAATGACTCTGAACTCAGAACAAGAGTATCGAGCAATATAACTTTAAGTTCATTAGTTGCTCATTCATCTCAAGTAGATGGTGACACTGAAAGTGAGAGTGTGTCAGAGGTGGGAGATATTGGGGATCGAGCTCTTCACAGCAACAGGTACAGTGCAAGTGGCAGTTTCAACTTGTCTGCAGAGGATATGCAACTGCAATCCTATGGATTCTGGTGTCGTGATCCTGCTGCATCTCATGCAATCTCCACCGTGTCGCCTTTGCCCGAGGAAATCATTTCTCCCCTTTCAGCTAATGCAATAGTATGCAATGAGGAGAAAAACCAAGTGAGATTTTGGTGATACTTTGTTCACTGCATAAATTCTTTGTTAGGTCAAGAACATGGACATGGTCTATTGGACATGAAACCAACAAAATTAAAGACGTTTATGGTTCTTTACATGTGCAGGCAAGTACAGCAAGAATACCAAAATTGTTGGATTATGGTTCTTGTATGACTCATCTAGCCGTCTTTGGCATTTTCGGGGTAACACACTTAAAAATTACTCAGTTTTATATACTCATCAGTGCATCTTATTGCATTTGCTAAAACAATTTGAGTTTTATAAGCTGCTAGGAGCATTCATTTGACTAAAAATGGATAGTTGCAAGTGAAACAATCTACATTTCCAATAGCTCATATTCATTCTGATGTACTTGAGAGAACCATCTCTTATCATATATCATGTGAAAAAGTACTTCTGGTAGAAAAATTTGTATAAAAAGAAAACGAATTATGCTGTTGTAATATACCTTGTTATTACTTTATTTCATAGCAGCATGTCCTACTTGCTTGATATATTATTTGACATGTTACAGTATGCAGGTCTTAACGAGATATCTACTGCAAAAATTGTTTGGCCCTGGAGTTGCAGGTGTGACAAGTGACCAAACACTTCTCTACCTTGACCTTCCTTCTAATATGGTACTAAGCCTCATTGTTTGTAGTAACTTATTAATGACCATGTTTTCCGGTAAGATAGTTCAATTACATCAAGAGGAACTTTTATTGAACATGGTTTATAAGTTCCTATGAAGTTTGTTTCCGTAGTCCTTGCAGGATATTGATGTGCATAAAGCATAATGGTTATGTTCCAATGCATTTGTAGGTTGGCTCCTTCTTGATGGGGTGGTTTGGTGTTGTTTTCAAAGCTGATATCTCATATAGGTCAGATTTTTTGGCAATAGGATTGACAACTGGTTACCTGGGAAGTGTTACAACTTTTAGTGGTTGGAACCAGAAAATGCTTGAACTGAGTGTTGAAGGCCATTGGGTTTCTGCTGGTCTCGGTTTTTTGATAGGTAAGATGGAAAACTTTAACTGTTATGCCACAGTAGACATGTTGGTAGTTGCTGCAAGTATTACATTTGAACTTCACAGGTATCTGGTTGGGCTCCTGCTTTGGGCATGCATTTATAGAGCTTATCCATGATCAAATCAAATGTAGCTCATTAACTGACTAGGCTAATATCAGCTTCTCTTGGATGTGATTGGTGCTCAGGTCTGTTTCTAGCTGCTTACTCCATCATTTTTGGGGTAGAGACATCCAAGCTTTTTAGGCAGCTTATTGTAAGGAGTTCAGGGTCTGGCAGTGCTAGCTCTGAAAAGAGCTGGAGGGTTGACAACACCAGGCGTCACTTGGCAGTTTTGGCGTTGTTTCTGCTCTTGCTAGCTGGATTATGGAGTATGAGTGGAATATTGATGAGGCAGGAGTTTAACAGAAAAACCAGTGAGACACAACTATGGTTGGCTTGCATCATTGGACCTCTAGGTGTCTGGATCAGGTGGTTCTTAGCTCGACTCAATGGACGTGGATTAGGAAAGACAGGGTTTTTGAAATGGATTCCATTTGGTACTCTAATTGCTAACGTTTCTGCAGCTTGTATCATGGCGGCACTTGCTACTGTGAAGAAAGAGGTAAGGTTTATTCATCTCACATTCTATTCATATGTTTTATATGTCATCCTCTCATATTCGATAGGAACTGTATGCAAACTGTAAGCTGCAGTCATTTGCAATCGTAGTTTTCTCTTTGTTTTGTTTTTGATTTTCAATTTTTGGGCCATTCTTGAAGCTAGCAAGTTCTCTTCCAAGAATATCCAAGAAAACATTGTTTATGATAACTATAGTTGAGCATCCATGGTGCCAAAACCATCTTAATTTCTTAAGTGCCTGCATTGATTTACCATGCTAGCTTGATTAACCTGATCTAGCTATCTGCTTTGAAATTGTGAACCGCATGGCATAATCTTGGCAAAGCTAATGACAGATTATTCTATTTGTTCTTACTAGGTAAAATCCAAGACTTGCGATATTGTTGCAACAGGCGTACAATTTGGATTTTTGGGTTGCCTTAGTACTGTATCTACCTTCATTGCTGAGTTTAATGCAATGAGAGAAAGTAAATACCCCTGGAGAGCATACGTATACGCCCTAATCACCATTCTCACCTCATTCTGTTTGGGGACCCTTTTATATTCTGTACCTGTTTGGTCATAGCTATGGAGACAGTTTGCCACTTTGGTGCCCCATGGTTTGGTTTTTCAGAAGAATTTTCAACAAACCATCTGCAGCCAGATTCTGTCCTGGTCAAACCTTCTATCTTTTCACCTTTGTATATTTTCCTTTAAAGTTTCTTTGCATATTGCTGGGATACATATTATCAACAATCCAGCCATTAACAGATCAATGTAGTAACCCTAAATAATATTTAAGAAAAAAGAGGCTCTCTATCTGAAATCTACAGTAATATCCACCAGGTTGGTATAACCAGAGCTATGAATGACACTGGCCTTCCTCTTGTCACTCTTCTATGACATGGCCAAATCAAGTGATTCTATTAACCAAGGAATGCCTTAAGGACAGCATAAACTGGCAATATTGCTAGTCTAGTTTTCTGAATGAAGGCACTCAGTTCAATATCTAAGGTTCTGAACCATTTGGATAGAAAATGATGATGCATGCATCAATGTGGCAACAGGGTTACTTGGTTTACAGCAGAAAATGAAGATGTTGAATTATGAATGAGACGAGACACTCTTTGAGTTCTATTTGGAAATGTCCATTATTGATACATAGGATGGAGAACACTAATTATATTTTAGATTGAAGTTACACAGTTCTAATCAATATCAATAAATCTAGCACACCGTGTGATGGCACTACAACCACGCCTATAAGGATTAGCCGACCCAGAAATACCACAATTGTAATACGACCTGCCTCGTTGTCGTTGACCACAAGGAACACGATTTTTCACTAGGGCATCATAGCTTATATACTTTCTTCTTTGGTCAGTCACTATATCCTCATCAGAATAGTTACTGAAGTCATCAAAGAAACCATTAACACCATCTTCATCATTTTCACCAGAATAATTGAGGCAGTCACCTGAGAGGCCCTTGCCGCAAGATGCCATACTTTTAACATCTAGACGTTTTGGTGCAGTACTTGACATTACGCCTCCATGAATCCCATGATTGCTGGTTCTAACTGAGGAATGTTGTGGGGTGGATAATGATGAGTCTACGACCATTACAGTAATTATCAAAGATTTCACGCAGAGAAAATTTACTAGCGTAAATTTATTGATCTCCATCTTCAATGTACAAAGAGAGATGGAAGTATATAAATTAAAGAGATATGGCAGAATGAATAGTGAAAATATCGAATGAATGCATGATATATATATAGTATTATCCATGATCTTGGTAGGCTCAACTAGACACAAGCTTTGTATTGTCCCTCAGTTTTAGTAAGGCTAGGGCATTCATTTCTCATGGGAAGGTATTTGGTAAAGAAAAGGCCAGCACAAGATTTTTACCTTCCTCCCCTTTACAACATTGTAAGCAATTTTGTTTTCTATTCCTATAAGGAGTTGAACTGTACAGGCTTTGACCAAAAAAGAAAAGATATAGGCTACATCTTTTAGCTTGGTATTATGTCATAACAAATTAACAATACAACTTTTCTCTGAGTTTGGTGAGAGTTAGGCTCACTGCTAGTTGAACCATAAAACAAAGTTCGAAATTGTGTCTTTTTTTGGTTTTCAGAAAAGAAAAGGGAAGTCGTTAGTTACTTATTTTTTTGCAGCTTCGTTTTTTTCAAAGAATGGGCTATGAAAAGCAATAAATTATGGGTGCTGATTTTTAACACACCCTAAAATACTATCTACACACCAATCAATTATTTTATTATTATTATTATTATTATTATTTTCTATCCAATCTTCTTTATTTCCTAAAATGTCATTCAGTTTATTTCTTTTCTTCATTTTTTCTTTTCAGTCATTTTTTTCTTTTCTCATTCTTTTTCTTTTTCATCATTTTTTCCATTTCTCATTTTTTCCTTTTTCTCATTTTTTTTTATTTTTCTTAATTTTTTCAAAAGGATATTTTTGTTCTTTTGAAAAAAAAGAGAAGAGATTATTTGTCTTTAACAAGAGTTTGGCCAATATAAACAATAAAATTCATTATCCTAATACAATTCTATCAAATCCGAAATATACAGAAGTTGCATTGCTTCATGAAAATCTATTGAGTTACAATTTCTAATTTTGTTCTAACAAAAAGCTCCAACAGATATCTCATCGATTAACAATCTCAAAAATGTTGCTTCCTTTCCAACAGTATTCATTGAGCAAATCTCACTTACAAGAGAAATACTCAAGTGAAATTGATATAACAAAACACAAATTCAACTTCTACATCATATTTAAATGTCTGCACCGGATAAATTGTGCACATCTTAACCATACATCAAATCTTATAGAACAAAATATGTCACAAACATTTCTTCAGTAAAGTAAAATTATAAACAACAAGAAAAGTTCATTAATATTAACGAAAACACTTACAAATGTAAATCGAACTACGATTTCTCTCCTGATCATATAGACAAATATAACTTTCACCATATGTAATCAAACTAATGAACGATGGAGTCCAAATGAAAAACTTCACAGTTCATTGTATTGGGAGTAATCCATTGCAAACTAACAACAAACTTGGAATTGAATATCATCAATTAGAATACCAAAACTTTAAATATTAACCAACAGATTCAAGGCAAAAACCCCAAAACCCCCCTAGAAAATAGACATTCAAGGCTTTCTATTGACATAAGGTGAGCCAATTAATCCTTGATGGATCCACTGGCGAATTGGCACAAAAAACCGATCATTGCAAATTCACGCGTATCCTCACCTGCCTGCGCTCAAACTGCAATAACTCTTTTTCAAAAAGTCAGAATGATGAGCTGTCAAAACCTTTGGAAAGTAGATATCTAGGGCTTTCTTTTGACATGAGGTGAGTCAACCAATTCCTCATGGATCGACCCACAAATTGGTATAGAAAACAGGACATAGTAATTCGTGTGTAACCTGACCTGTTTGCATTTAAACAGCCATAGCTCTCTCGGGGAATGTCAGAATGGCGAACCGTAAAATCCTCTGGAAAGTAGACATTCGGGGATTTCTTTTGACATGAGGTGAGTCAACTATATCTTCCTCAATGGCCCCGTGAATTGGCATATAAAACTATGACTGCTGTAGTTTTTGGAATTGGAACCTTCCTGTATTCAGACCTCCAAAACTCTCCCCAGGAATGTCCGAACGATAAGCCGTAAAAACCTCTGGAAATTAGACATACAAGGCTTTCTTTTGACATGAGGCGAGTCCTCCAATTCCTCATGGATCAACCCGCGTGTTGGCATAGAAAATAAGTCATTGCAATTTGCGAGTATCCTTACCTGTCTGCATTCAAACTACCATAACTCTCTCGGAGAATGTCAGAATCGAGAACCGTAAAAACCTCTGGAAATTAGAAATCAAGGGTTTCTTGTGATATTAGGCTTGCCTGGTGGTTCTTCCAGGATTGTTCCAGTTCAATTGGCGAAGTTGGTTGTAAAGTAGTTGTTGTTGCCACTACCAGAACAACCACTTTAGCCGACGACACGTCGTCGGGCAAAATTTGTCAGCCAACACTATAGCCGACGAAATTACTGTTCATCGTCGGCTAAAGTCATTTATTTAGCCGACGAAGAAATTTTTCGTCGCTTAATTTCTGGACTTTAGCCGACGAATTTTTGGACCTTAGCCGACGAAATTTTATTAAAATTCGTCGGCTATAGCTATTATTTTTATTTATTTATTTATTTAACTTTAGCCGACGAATTTTAGGGTAATTCGTCGGCTATAGTTATTATTATTTTTTTTAATTTTAGCCGACGAATTTTATTAAATTTCGTTGGCTATAGCTATTATTTTTATTTATTTATTTAACTTTAGCCGACGAATTACCCTAAAATTCGTCGGCAAAAGTTATTATTTTTTTTATGTTATTATTATTTTTTTTTAAACTTTAGCCGACGAATTTTAGGGTAATTCGTCGGCTATAGTTTTTTTTTAATTTTAGCCGACGAATTTTATTAAAATTTCGCCGGCTATAGCTATTTTAATTTTTTCATATATTTTTTCTTTTTTAGTTTCTTGTATTTTTGATTAAAATTTTTACTTCTTTTTCGTTTTTACACCGGTGGTGGAGAAGGACAAGAGGAGGAGGAGGAGAGGAGGAGGAGAAGGTTAGGAGAGGGAGAGGAGGAGGAGGGGGAGGAAGGAGGAGGAGAATTTAGAGGAGGAAGGAGGAGGAGGAGGAGGAGAAGGATTTGAAGGAGGAGGAGAGGAGGAGGAGAAGATTAGGAGAGGGAGAGGAGGAGAAGGGAAGATGAAGAGGAGGAGGAGGGAAGATGAAAAATGAAAGATATAGAAAATTTTGAACTTTAGCCGACTAAATTTCGTCGGCTAAAGTTTAAAATTTTAGTCGAAAAATTTCAAAATTTTAAAAATCTCCGTCAAAATTTTTAATTAACTTTAGCCGACGAAATTAGGGTAATTCGTCGGCTATAGTTATTTTTTTTATTTATTAATTTAACCTTAGCCGACGAAATACCCTAATTTCGTCGGCTATAGTTATTTATTTTATTTATTTATTTAACTTTAGCCGATGAATTACCCTAATTTCGTCGGCTAAAACCCTAAACCCTATACGTAGAAGCTTCAAACGAAAAAAAGTCGTGAAATAAGATATGACCGGAATAGTGAAATACGCATACGGTTGAAAAATCACATAATTCTAGTAAAGTCTCGGTGCCAATAGTTGCAGTCAATATAATATAGAGGTTTGACTTATGAGATTGACCGTCTAGATGAAGTCCTTAAATTTATTGGATAAAGTTGAATTTTTTACCAGAGATATATTTCAACATATTGATGATATCTGATGGTCGTATTTTTGTTTGTGAATTTTGATGACCGGAATCACAACATGCCTACTATTTACCATTATTTATCTATATGTAGAGGCCTATCATGGAGGGGTAAATGTCTCAAAATTTTTAGATGGACAGTTGCGTCTCATTATGGTGAGTGTTTGTTGTGTTGAAGGTTCGGCCAAAATACCTCATATAGGTGTAGATATGGACATTTTCGTGTGTTAAGCGTTTAGAAAAACTTCATTTTGAAGCCTTAAACAAACTTAGATGGCTAAAAAAGCTTGTACATCATGGCATTAGCCATGTGTTTTACTCGTACGGTCGTTCTGCTTCCAGATTGGTATCATAATAGTCAATCGGACACCGAAATATCCGTAGTGCAATTTTATAACTAAAAGTTACTTTAGCCGACGAAATACCCTAATTTCATCGGCTAAACTTTTCAAATTTCGTCGGCTAAAGTTCACATACTATAGCCGTCGAAAATTTTTTTTGTCGGCTAAAATTTAACTATAGCCGACGAAAAAATTAGTTTAGCCGACGAAAAAAAATTTCGTCAGCCTGTTTTTAGAAATTTCGTCGGCTATAGTCTTTTTTCTGGTAGTGTGCCATTTTCAGCATTGCAATCACTTCTGCATGTCCTATTTACTTCGACTTCGCGGGCAACAATAAAGGCAATATGAAGTGCCCTTTGTGTTCAGGCCTCCAGGATAGGCCTCTTAGAAAGGTCAAGCCTTTGCTAGGCAAAACCATTGGTTCCCTCATGAGGCTACGGTGGAGGCCACTGATGCTTCACCCCGAGTCTTGATTTTGTTAAGGTTCCAGCGTGGGACCCATGTTTTCGAGAACCTTCAAATTTCGAGTAAAATTGTCTCGCATCAACAACTTAAATTTTTTGACATGGTAGCTTGTAAGGACTGTCATGTTGCCCCCCCTAAACGTCGTTGTCATGTGAGAAAGCATAATCTTTGATTGCAAACCTAGAGGTGTTGATCAGCTTTATAGCCAATGATCATATCATTATCAGTGTTCAAACCGATCATTTTTTCTATGATGGACTGTTTTGTTCTATCTTCAAGTTCCTCTTCCTTGGGCTGGAGGGAGCAGATTTTGTCACGCCAAGCCATGCATCGATGACATCAAACATCTGGAAAATTCGCTTCTTTCATGCGCAACTTCGGGATGACACATATCGCGGACGTTTGGTTATCTGAAAATTAGTACAATTTAGGAGAGACTTGTAGTACAGACACTCGCCTGCCTTTCCCATGGTGGTGGATGGAAGAGACTACCCCTGTCCCACTAGGCGTGCCATTGTTTTGGCGTCGCAACTCAGTCTAGGGAGTGTAAGGTAATTGCACCAAAGTCTATTTTGCTAGTGCAGGGCGTGCCTGCTCGTGGGTGAGCAACCGTAGTAGTAGAGGTATGACACGTAGCTTTCTACTTCTAATCAAGCGGTTGAGGACAAAGAGAGCACCAACTTAATCACCATGCCTTGACGAAGGATTTATGGTAGTGTATCGCCACCAAATCGATACTCGCGTTGTATAGTGAGCAGAGCAACCAAAGAAAAAGACAGGGAAAGTAAGGCTCAAGGGAGCTTGGAAATCGGGGCGGGACGCCTCAGGAGAGATGCAAGCCGTGTCCCTGAGGATGGTTTCAGGGAACTGAGTTAATGAGTGCTAAGGCGAGATGCTTTAGCATCTTGGGTTTCAACTAGGTCGAGGTTGTAGCTGTTGTTTTGATTGATTGTTTTCGTGTGTAAATTTGTTGTTTAAATTGATCCTTGAACTTTTCTTTTATAGTGGTTCGCATAGTAGATAAGGATGCGGTCTTTGCTACATAGTCGGTTGAGTTGCGCTAGGTTTCATCTTTCTTGGCAAACACATAATTACACAGTCCAATCACATATGAAGACTTATTTTTGGGTCATAGAGATTGACTCAAATCGAGTCAAAGACTTGTAGAAGTCTCCAACGACAATGTCGTAACGTAGGCAAATATGATTGCTCTGTATATTTATAATCTTGAAGGCAGGAGGTTGCCTTAGAGAACAACTCTTCGAGTGTACGTGTATTGTAGGCATAGTGTTGCCTACAACTTCGCCGCGGTGCCTTTCTCACTTAAGGATGTCACCTCGCCTTATATATATATGACCAAAGGTATGAATGTTTTGTCCAATTAAGGGCGTTGTCTCGCCATGAAAATACACTTTGGTCATGCTAGTCTTTAAAACAATTAAGGATACTTGCTATCCTTGTCCAATCAAACATGTGGTTAGTCCGCACCTCTCCTCTTTTCAAGTCTCGTATGCCATCTTTGAGCAATATTATAAGACAAGTCATGTAGCACACGTCTCTGTCCTGTTTTACTATGCGGACTCCCTTCATTTAAACATGTCCTTTCACGTGCAAGTATATAGCTTGTGGCATGCACAGCTCGCGACCTTTAATCCTCCTCTTATATACGGCGAATTCCTCTTCACGATCCAATACAGAATCAATTTCTCCCGCCCAGAGTCAGCTTCACGTATGCACGAAGTCAACCTTTCCTATGCACGAAGTCAACCCCACATGCGAACTACATGGAGCTCGCATGTTTTTATTGGCCATCACATGTAATATTCACTTAAACAACTAATATTCACCTGTAAACCCAGTATTTCGGGCTCGTCGGTGTAATGCGGGCCATAAACTAACGAATATTCACTTAAACAATTAATGTTTAGTAAATTATTAATTTTCAGGTGCAAACAATAGTTGGTGCGCTGTAAGTTTATTAGGGTTTCTTTTTGGCTACTAATAGCTTTTGGATCTTAGTAGCTTGGGTTTGGTTCTCTCCAGCCTATTTCAATTGTACTTACTATTTTAGTACCAAACTTGTAACTATTAGCAGATTAGAAGCTCACTTTTAATAAGTACGTGAGAATATGTCTAATGAGTAGTTTTATCCTATATACCATGTGACAATACATCACAACTTCTTATCTATTTAAATTGGTAGCGGAAAAATTTATAATGGCTACTCCGACACCAATTTTAATATATAAAATCTATTGATTTTCAAGCAGTAGAATTAAGAGTTAATTACTAATAACTACACTTTTAGGGTCATAATTATCACTAACAAGTATGTCTTTTATTTTTACTAATAACTCATTTTTCATCTATTTTAATTAACAGAATTTGTTAACATGTAAATTACCAAATTGCCCTATTATTTTTATACGACATTACTAAATGTTAGTAATATTATGATATATGAGTACTGACCTTCAATAGGATCTTTGTACGACATTACTAAGTGTCAGTAGTATTACGAGATATGAGTACTGACCTTCAGTACAATCCAGAAACCTACCTTATATAATTTTTTTACGACATTAATTAATGTTAGTAGTATTGTAACTTGCAAATATATTTATACTGACCCTCAGTGTGATTAACAAACTTTGTATGTATACCTTTCGTTTCATCTTTATAATATTACTAACTAGCTGTCAGTAGCATTACAATTAAATGTAAAAATAGTACTACTGAACATCAGTAACTTACCAAACCTCTATAAAATAATAATAATAAATTGTTGTATATACAGTAGAAGTCGAAGAAGAATAATCAAACCATACCGCTCTTACTCTCACTTCATTCACACCACCAAACATAAACTTAAATCTAATCTCAGTAATCTATTAACCCTCAGTAACATAATAACCCACACGTTAGAATCAGATCTCAACACACAAATCTTCTTTCCCACCATGAAGAAGTCTTCATATCTACACAAAATTCAGTTATCTTCTAATCATGAGCACCGTCCGATTAAGAAGATGCAACTTCTTGGTTTCCAACATCTGTTATCTCAATTTTCTAGCTCGTTTCCGTCTCTCACCACAATTTCAACAGCCCACCCCATCGCCCTCGGACACACTGATGTCGACTTTGATCAGATCTTCTTTGATCAGATTTGATGCATCTAGGTTGGGCTCGACTTGATCGCCATCGGGCTAGGTCGTGGCTGGTTAGGTTGAAGTTGGCTGACGTCTGGTAAAGAAAACAACTTGGTTGAGAGAGCGATATCAAGACTCACGGATTTCAGATCTGGACCCATCGTTGGCTGAGGAGTTCGAATCCAGTTAGAGAGAGAGAGAGAGAGAGAGAGAGAGTGTGTGTGTATTTTGGGGGAGACGGGGTTAACTCCATCCCGTTAGCTTAGCCTGTTGATGGAAAAACTATCAATTGCCCTGCTAATGGTAAATAAAGTTCTAATTGTGTAGGTATCAGTAATTGTGTATAGAATTAACGACCAAAAAATTAAAAAAAGCAATAGAATCCGATTGAAAATGATACCAGGTATGTGGAAGTAGACCTGTAAATGGACCGGATATTATCTAGACCCGCTCCGGATTCGTGGTTTTTAAACTGGTTTGGATTAAAAATTTGACCCGTTGATCTGTTAAGGACCCAGATCCATTAACCCTTTTACTAAATGGATTGGATCCGGATCTTGGTTGATCTGATTCGTTAAGGACCAGGATCCGTTTAAAAATAATTAAATAATATTTTTATAAATATTAAATAATATGATAATTATCTAGATAATCTAAACATTATATCTAAATTGCCTCTAAAGTATGTTTTGATGAAGTTGAATATTGTTAATGTCTATGCATCCATGTTAGAAAACATTAGAGATCAAATATTTTAATTATATTAGTGTACCGTTAAGGAGTATTTTAGGCATGTAATTCAACTTTTGATATAAACTTTTATTTATTTTTTATAAAATTTCATCAATGTTTTATGAAAAAACTATGAAATTATTATTAAAATTTGAAATATTTATTATTATAAACGAATCAGATTAACGAGTCGAGTATCTGTTAACCCTTCAGATCCGGATTTAGATCGAGCTATTAAATTTTCGACGGGTCGAATGAGATCTAAAGTTTCTATTACGAATCCAGATCCGGATTTAGAGATAGGGGTGGGCAAATTCGGACCGGACCGATTTTGAGCCCAAACCGTATCCGATCCGAATCAATCGGATTTGTAAAATCTGCATCCGAATCCGAAACCGAAATCCGGGTTATCCGAATTTCGGGTCATCCGAAAACCGGATCGGATCGGATCAGTTTCGGATTTCACCCGAATTTGGATAATTTCACTTTCAATTTACTTTCGGACCAGTGTGTTAGCTCTCTGCTTCAGCTTGGGCAACGACGTACCATCGGGGTTCGTCATCAAGGTAAAATGGTCCCATGCGATGGGGTGTGGCCGGAGGCTGAAGGATGGGATGATGCAGTTTGTTGAGAATCCATCAAACTGAAAAATCAAACTACAAATAACTGAGAAGACTCAACATCCATCATACAATTGATAACATCATAAAATCAAACTGCAAATAACTGAGAACACTGTACCAGTGATGCGAACAAGAGTTTCTCTCCCAGAAAAATAAGTCACATGCTGCAATTAGAACACATCAATGACAGCAAACTCTGCAAATCAAGATGACAAATAGAATAAATAGCAAACTCTGCAATTAGAACACATCAATGACAACAAACTCAGCAAACGCACAACAGCCACAACTTACAATGAAGGCATCATTGAAGGAGGCAAAGATGTGAGCGACAGCAGGTCCTCCTTGGGCTAAGAGACAGCAGGATGAAAATTTTTTGAGAGAGGCGAGATCGAGAGAGGCGAGAGAGGTGAGATCGAGAGAGGCGAGAGAGGCTCAGTCGCTCAGAGACGAGGAGAGAGAGGCGACTCAGGCGAGAGGCGAGAGAGGAGAGAGAGGCTCAGAGGCGAGTCGAGATCGAGACGAGAGAGGAGAGAGAGGCTCAGTCGCTCAGAGACGACAGACGAGAGAGGAGAGAGAGGCGACTCAGGCGAGAGAGGTGAGATCGAGAGAGGAGAGAGAGGCTCAGACGCTCAGTCGAGATCGAGAGAGGCGAGAGAGGAGAGAGGGCCGATTAGGGTTTTTCGGTTTATATATATATTATATTAAATATATATATATATATATATATTAAAAAAATTCGGGTTTTTCGGACCGGTTTTTAATCAAAACCGGAACCAACCCGGTTCAAACCGGGTCGGATCGGTTTTACTTATTATTTGACCCGCTTTAAATAGATCGGTTATCCGGTCCGTTTTTTCGGATAGTTTTTTCGGTTTTCGGTTGAAAATCGGATTTTTGCCCACCCCTATTTAGAGAGGTCCAGATTCGATTCATTTATAGATATATATGGAATGTCATTTTATATCATGTGGGATAAATTCATTTTGTAGTAAAATAAAGAATAAAAAAGAAGGAAGAGCTTATTGACTATAAAGAAGACATCATATTTGACCAAACAATCAAGGGAGTCGGTCCAAACTCGATGTTTCATTGCAACTCCGACACAGACTGAAGCTTCCTCTTGTTGAGCTTCTTCTATAACCAACCAAACTAACTCAACACTTTTCTTTGATTCTTCCAACGTTTATCAGTTTCTATAAGTCTCTTCACCATCTGTGTTGAGTGCTTTCTCTCTGTACATAGAATTCAGTTTGGTCTTTATTCAAAATAGAATTCAGATTGGTCTGTCTTTACAGTGTGGATTGATTATTTGTTCTCAGTTTCCAACTCATCATTGCCGAGAGTAAAGCCTTATGTGCAAGTTTAGTATTACTTTTGGAGGCTCAAAAGGTGATTTGAACTTTTGAGGCCACCAACTGGTCCACGCTTTGACTGGTGGCTGCTGCAGCAGCTGTTTTGGGTTAAATTAGAGCTGGCAATAATCATGTGCCTAAGGCACCCTGCTCAGTTTCGATGATTTCCGTTCTATTTATTTGCAGCTTTAGTAGGTCTTGAATTTTGAGGGTTTTGGGATAGTTGGATTGCTTTTTGAAGGGGTTTGAGAGTTGTGGGTGCTGAGGTTTGTCAAATATAGTGAGATTCAGGGAACTCATATTAGTGGTCAGCTCATGTTTCTTGTGCGTTCAAGAATTTGGGAATTGGGGATTGTTATTGAGGTTTTGGTGGGGTTCTGTTGTTGAGGGCTGTGTATAAGGTGAAATGGGAAGTAATGGGGTAGACCATCCGTTGAAATTATCCGAAGATGAAAATGTTAGCAGCCCGGGACAGAGTAAGTGGTTTAAGTTACACCATTGATGGTTAGGAGTCGGTAGAAATGGTTTATTGGTTCTGAAATGAATGGTTATATGCAGGTTCTTTTCAGAAGGCAGAGACTAAGAGGATGAACTCGCGAGGGCGTTCTTCGGTTCTGGAGATTTTTCAGTCAAAAGAGTTCGATGATGGTTCTTCACCTCGGCGAGGTTAGTGTTGTTTGTTTTGGTTATTATACACTTTTCAACCAAGATGAAGCCTTGTAATGAAGATATTGATGAGGGTGTTTCTGTTTACTGAAAGCTATATGCCTCACATGTGATAACTTCTTAAATGGCCAATAAGCCTGCAATCATGTATCACCAACTAAGTTTGCTAGATTTATTGAATGGAGAGAGAGCTTCTTCATATATAGGATTTCAGAGTATTATCTGGATGTTTATTTGTCCTACCTATTTGAGTAATCACCATTGACTGCTATTTTGCTGCTTATGTATAGAATTTATGTGATATACACTCACTGATGTCTGAGCCTATCTTCATGAAGGTTTGGACCATTGGATCACTGCACCTATTGGCACTCCCAAGAATTTGTTAATTGATGTGCATGGGATTAAATTCGCTAGATCGATGACGGAGAGGAGGGAAAGTCGCAGGCATGATCTAATGCTGGATAGACTGTCTGAACGTGACAAGGTAGATATGAACATAATATGCATGCTGTTGAGTGTTCCAATTTTTATGTCTACTTCTAACTTATCATTTAATAAGTGCTCAAGTTCCAAAAGATGTGCTTCAAGTTAAAGTTAGAGCATCCACCCGAAACCAATTTCCTGGGGGGAGAGGCCCAAATATTATTATGTAAGGCCTAGAGTCCTCAATGGTAATTAATTCTATAATTTCAGCAAGCCCCTTAATGTTAGTCGACCAACTGTGTTCTTGAGTTATAATGAGTCTGACATGTAGATTACTTGCTATGATACAATGTTAGGGTTTTTAATCTTTCTATGTTATATTTAAAACTTAAAAAACATGCTAAGATAGTTTCCATTATGAAACTGCAACTTCATGCTGAAAGGTTGATGCCACATGCTGTTTAATTTCTGAGCATGATAGTGTAAGACAGTCCCTACCTTGCACCATCATATATTTCTTCAATGCCTGATTATGAAATCAGTATAATTACATAACATGAGTTATATGCTGTTGAATTGTTTAGCAGCTCTGATCACTGTGGCCTCTAGTTAACTTCCACAACCTCGCAAGTCATTACAACCGAATTTTAAAACTATGTCATTCTTATACTGTTCATTTTTATCAGGTTTATTTCATTTCTTGACCGATCATTATTTTTCTTTGGTTTTCAGAAAAAATTAATTGTTGAGATGGTCAAGATACAAAATGATGGAACAGTAGAAGTTGATTTAGAGAGAAGTGCACCTGTTGCATCTGAATTGTTAGAGCTTCATTCTGTTGAAGATGTGCCCATCAGTCTAGATGATACGACTTCCAGTATGACAAAATCAATTCCAAGATTGAAAATTGCCATGCTTGTGGTTGGAACAAGAGGAGATGTGCAGCCTTTTCTAGCCATGGCGAAGAGATTTCAGGCATGTTAAACAACATAACTGGCTGATTTTTGCAATGATTTTGTTCTCATGCTTTAATATTTAATATTTATTTCTTTGTACGAGGATTAGTTTCTCCTAAAATCATAAATTCATTAAACATTGTTCCATTTATGATCCATGAACATATTGGTATCTAATATATTTTGAAAGTACATTGCCTGTGTGCATTATCAGGATGTATTTTATCAGCGATTCTGTTTCATGTTAGTAAGTTAATGCACTAATAGCTATGCAATTGAAGATATTGTTTTGTTGACCAATTGAGTCACGTAGTGTTCCACCACTTCTGTATATCACATGCATTTATAGGTTTTGAGCTAACATGATGGTTGAGGTTAGCAACATAATAATCCATGTTTTAAAATAGTGATGTATTACCTCTGTACATAGATGATGCATTGATGCTAGAAAGATAGTCGTATTAAGTTTCAAATGTCATTGTCCAATTACTCATATTTCTTGTGTGAAAAAATATCATAATGCATTATCTCTAGGTTTTTTTGTTTTTTTGTATGTTTTTAATTCTAGATTGTCTGATGTTTTCTTACAGGAATTTGGTCACCGTGTTAGGTTGGCGACTCATGCTAACTTCAGCACTTTTGTAAAGTCAGCTGGTGTAGAATTTTATCCGTTGGGTGGTGATCCTCGTGTTTTGGCCGGATGTAAGGGATAGCTACTATTAAACTTTGTTTTGTCTTTTAACTGCTTTTGGTGGTGATTTCTTGAATGAGCTAATAACTAATAGTTGTCTAACTTGCCTTACACCAAATTCTAGTTTTACCATCTCTTCAAGCTCTATTACTAGTTCAGGTTTTATTTTTCATACCCTTTTGTTGGAGGTGTTATTCCTTTCCTGAAATCAAGTCTGTTTTAATTTTAGATATGGCCAGAAATAAAGGTCTGATTCCATCTGGACCAGGAGAAATATCTATACAAAGAAAGGAACTAAAGGCAATTATTGAATCTCTTCTTCCGGCTTGCACAGAGCCAGATATGGAAACTGGATTACCTTTTAAGGCACAGGCAATTATTGCGAATCCTCCTGCTTACGGTGAGTTTTTACAAGTTGAATGTTTGATGTCACTTCAATATAATTACAGTCTCAAGGGTTAGAAGGATATTTTATTATTTTACATTTCTTAGCTGTGACTTCAGTGAACCTATGTTGTTTCTTAATTGTAATCCTGTATGCGCCTGGTAACAATTCATTTCAGGCTTCTTAGATTTAAAAAATAATTTTAGTGGACTTTCATCATTTAACTCAGGAGTATTAAATTATCATGTACCCTACGTCGTATTGTATGCACTGGATATAAGGTGCTATGCTGATTGAAATAATGAAATCAGAGTTATTTTCTTATTTGTAGTGGAGAAGCTGTGGTTGTAGTGAGAACAGAAGTGGTTAGATGCAGGCACATAATATATATTTAGTAATAGAATCAGGAATTACAAATCCTTAATAGAAGAATGAAAACCTTATTTCTAGTAACAGATATACCGCAATGGTTGCTGGTTCCTTTAAGCAATCATCTTCGGTGGATATATTAGTTACTGTCTTTGTAAATTTTTGCTGGAAGAGAATTGTTGTGCAAGTATAGAGAGAAGGGGACTGGGGATTTACTTCACCTTGTCACCTTACATAAAAAGATATGTGAAACTATGAAATTATTGTAATGCTTTCCTCTTCTTTACTTCTTATATGTAAAGATAAAGTATGTTAAAAACTTGTCTGAATATATGATATGGGTTGCAGGACATGCACATGTTGCTGAAGCTCTTGGAGTACCGCTTCACATTTTCTTCACAATGCCATGGACGTGAGTGTTGACCACATTTTTCTTTCATTCTGTTGTACAAAAAGAGATTACCATAAATTATACCTTGAATGATGAGCATAGTTTAATTCTAATTTTTCTTCGGTGATGACCATAGTTTGACTTGAATGATGGTTAGTATAGCAGTCATACTATGTTGACAATAACAAGGTTCTCTTAAATGTGTCATGTAACTGACTATTAATATCCACGGTGTGCATATTGACTAATATCTTACTTTGGAGTTGAGACTTTAATTTTTACTTTAGACCTGTTTGAGTCTTTTAATTTCCAATATAGATGGGAATGTGATGGCCCGAATTACGTCCTTATTTTAGATATGTCAGAGATAAGTAAAAAGTTTATTTTATGTAATGGAAGTGCAAAAGGTAGAAAATAACTTTTCTGGTGGCGTAGATTGTTGTTGGTTTAAGTTGATGATTGACATGAGAGGAGAAAAGGTAGGAAAGGTTTTCCTCCGTCAATTGGAAACATGTTCTGTTATATAATGTTGGTTTATTTTTGGGTTAGACTCCTGTTGTTATGCTATCTCACCAGTCTCTTCTATAGGCAGGCCTACTCATGAATTCCCTCACCCACTGGCACGTGTGCCTCAAAGTGCCGGTTATTGGGTATGTTCTCATTTTGTTGTTCTGCTTCTACTATATATTTTCATATATTTGACCAAGTGGATTTACTGATATATTAGTCCTTGCCATATCCAGCTTTCATATATCGTTGTGGATTTACTGATATGGTGGGGTATTAGGAGTTATATAAATGACTTCAGGAAAAAAAAGTTGAAGCTTGCTCCTATTGCATACTTCAGCACATACCATGGATCAATATCTCATTTGCCAACCGGGTATATGTGGAGTCCTCATGTTGTACCAAAACCAAGTGGTAAGCAATTTTGTATTTATCATATATCATTAACTTGTGCTAGTTATGTATTTTTTAATTGGCATTTCCATGTTGTCTTGTGCAATTGGATATAAATAGTATCAAGAAATGACTTTACTTTGATCATTCTGTTATGGAGATCCTTTAATGCCGATTCCTGTCCATTGATAAATGTACTTATAAAGCTGGTGCAATGGTGAGAATGAGCTTTTCTTTTTCAAGCCAACTACCTGGTTAAACATGTGACCTTAAAATACTAATTTCCTGTTCAATTAACTGTTAAAAGTACTGAGTTAATCACTAACATCTTTTTCTTTGTAACTGGAAATTTGCAGTACTTTACTTCTAAAGATCATAACAAGTAGGGGGTAAGATGAAATTGAACACTTGGTTTTAGAACTGAAAAGGATATTTAAACCAGACATGCACTCTAAAATTGGATGTTTTAATAAACTGCTTCTCTATATGAAATTGTGAATATAATACCTGTCATATGATACCCACACACTGTTCACTTTCCGTTTATCATATTTTTGCAATGTTTGTGCAATATTCTTGTTGGAAGGTTTTGACATGATATGAAATTTGCAGATTGGGGATCTTTAGTTGATGTTGTTGGTTATTGTTTCTTAAACCTTGGGTCCAAGTATCAACCTCAAGACCAGTTTGTTCAGTGGATTCAGAAGGGGCCAAAACCTATCTATATTGGATTTGGAAGCATGGTATGTTGATTTCCACCATTTATATTTCATTCATATATTTCCTTCTTCCAGATTCTTGTCATCATTTTATTCAATAATAAAGGCAATCAGAGCAAGGTTTCCTTTACAGCGAGGAAATAATGACTTGATATTTTTTGTGGCCTGAAGGATCTCTTCACATGTTGCACCAATTTCATACATATCTTTCTTTTTGAATTTTTTTGACTGATTAACATTTATGTGTTAAATGATGTTGGTATCACGCATCAAGCATTTCAAATAGATTATGATTCCAAATTTTACATTTTGCTTGTCAAGCCCCTTGAGGATCCCAAGAAAACTACTGATATTATATTGGAGGCATTGAAAGACACTGGACAGAGAGGAATAATTGATAGAGGATGGGGAGGCCTAGGGAATTGTAAGTTTGTTTCTTTTTGTAATAACCTTTCATGTTATTGGTGTATCTGAAGATTTTGTAAAAGTTCTCTACATAGTTAAAGTTCCTTGGATTGATTGAAAAGTAGAGTATTATAACCTTTGGTGGGTCAATATATGCATCTGATGATCTTTCACTGAACTAGATTGCCAATTGTTTGAATTTTTCTTTCCTTTAGCATTTTGGTGAGTAGCAGTAAGGTTAATGAAGGTTAGGGCTGTGTCCGGATCAAGGTGTACTCAATGGTTGTCAAATATAAATGATTTATCTGAAGGCTTTTTGTTTCAATCAGGATCTAGGGGTACATCATGAAAATAATATAAAAATCTGAGGTGAAATGGAAACCAGAATTTCATAAGGGGCTAAGATAGTTTTTTATTACTTTACCGATTAGTCTCTATGCATGAGAAAGCACCTGATTGGTTGAATACTTCTTGGAATCTTACTAATAATAATATTAAAACACGAGCTGAATTGCAAAATCATTTATAACTTGGATTAATCTCTCTCTCTCTCTCTTGTTAGTTTTCTTTAGTATAGCAGTCCTGTTGGTAGGGAAAAGAACCAAGTCACCAGTCAATTTTAAGTAGAAGATTTAAACTCTAATTTTCATAAGGGCTTGGAAGCAGCCCTTTATGTATTGAATTGTGTTGTCACAAACCTGAAACAGGAAATTGCTTTATAGAAAATCTTAAGAGGGTTAATAACTAACTCTGTTTTCTATGATGCTTGACTACGAGTACCTGAAAAGTTCTTATTATGACTGTATGACATGAGCCTTGTTTTCCTGTAAATGTGTCACTATTTTAAGACTGTTGTAAATTATTGGTTTATAAACATCTATTTGGTATCCACTCTTCACAGATGTTAACTGTTTTCTCTTTCTCACATTACATTTTGTGTTTTGACTTTTAATTCACTATAAAAATCAGTATCGGTATATGCTTTCTGGTTACACCTTATGTAATAGTATTGTTTCTCTCCAGATAGAAAAAAGGAAATCAGTATAAGTTGCTTTCCTTAAGATGATGAAGAAGGCATAGGTTGTTAACTTGATGTTTAATTTGATTTGCCTCTTACAGTAACAGAAGCATCCGACAATGTTTTCCAGTTGGAGGACTGCCCTCATGATTGGCTGTTTCCTCAATGTTCAGCAGTGGTAAGTGTACATCTTGTCAAGGGAACTTCTTGCCATGCGGGATTTCTTTTAGATAGATTCACTCCACTATCATATCATTTAATTATTATTGCGTTTTTTTCAACCAATTAATCTTAGGGGCAGCCTGTAAAGCAATTGGACAACTTCTAACATTCTTCAGAATGACTTCGTTAAGAAATAAATTAACAAACAATTGTGCTATGATATGATACCTATGGGCTAACTTGAAGCCATACTTCCACTATTATGCAGGTTCATCACGGCGGTGCTGGAACTACAGCTACCGGATTAAGAGCTGGGGTATTGCATTCAGTCAAAGTTGTTCTTTTTTAAATCTTAATCTCTGGGAGAATAGTTTCATAAGATAATTTTGACATTTTGCTGACACATGTTTGTACCAAGCCACCTGTGCTGTGGCTTAGATGGCAAGAATGGGGTGCAATAGGGGTAGTTTCTAGATTCAAATGATGGTAACCCAAAAAAAACGATTTTTTTTGTCATCTAGATTTTGATAAGTACTTGAGAATCAGTATATTATATTATGTGAAGGAAAATGAATTTAATCAAGCAATACTATGATTCACTCATTTCCAGTAATCTATCAATTATTCATTTTTTCTATTTGATGCTATCTAATGGCAATGTTACAAAATACAGTGTCCAACAACCATAGTACCATTCTTTGGAGATCAGTTCTTCTGGGGTGATAGGATACATGCGAAAGGATTGGGACCTGCACCAATACCTATATCCCAGCTCGACGTTGAGAGTCTTTCAAATGCTATTAGATTCATGCTGGAGCCAGAGGTATTTCTAATGTGATACTGAATTTTATCAGCAAACTATTTCTTACAAATCGATGGGTTCATTACCTTATAGACTTTTTTTGAGATTAGACATAGTTGACTTGAATATGTTTAATCTCCCATGCTATATACTTAATGTTACTTTTAAAATTGATCACAAAAAAAACAAAAAAAATAGTTTTATAGGCTCTTACAAAAAAAACTTCTTTTTTTTTGCTGAAATATTCAAACATATGCACGTCTATGAGGCAGAAATATATTATGCAAACGCCTTCTTGTAATTCTATGACAGATAAGTTAAGATGAGAATTAGGATTTCCAAATGCAGGATAGCACTGTTATATTACTGTAGTTTTTTTAAAGGGTTAGGCGAATCGTTTTATGAGCATCAAAAACAAGAAAACAGATGGACCGTTTGGTGATCCTTTATTCCTGTATATCTTTAATCTTGTCTCAAGATGAGTGACTTATTTAAGTTTCATATTTACAAGTATAGTGTCTACTATCATATGCAAGTATTTCTTCCAAAGCAGATGCAAGCAAGGTATACTTAGTTGAGCTGTCATTACATAGAAATGAGGAAATCTAATTAGAAAAATGGCACTTTGAGGGGTATGGGCTCTATGCATTTTTCTTTCATGTAGGAAGAATAAGGATTAGAAAGTCTCAGCATATGAAAGGGGAATAAGTTCCAATTATATAAATTATGTCTTGCATAAGGTATAATGTTTAAACTCATACGGCTATTGACCTCAGTAATAATGTTTTCTCATAGCATTATCTTTTTACTCAACTAGCATTTATAGTATATTTCTCTTGTTGACATTGTTTTTTTTTTCATCAAACATGTTAGTCTTACAATATTTATTTACCCTTTTCTGGATAAAACCTTAACGCACCAAAAGACTGGCTGCAAATGCACAAAAAACAACTAAGAGCAGGAAAAGATGATTCCAATTATTATGTTGAAATTGATTTCAAATGGAAAATATTTATTGTGGCTGGCCAAAACATAAAGTGACAATAGAAAGTACAATTGCAAATACTTATCAGGCGCATCGTAGTTGAGGCATTGACCTTTTAAGTTTTAGTTTTTTTCTGATCCTTTGCATGGAAATTTTATATTGCTATCAAATTCACAATTGATACTGGATCTTTCCTTTACTATACGAGAGAAGTTGTAAAGTTGAGAAACATAGCGACACATGTACTACTTCTAACTAAGCTTGAGTTATCCTAGGTTAAATCTCAAGCACTAGAAATAGCAAAATTGATAGAGAATGAGGACGGTGTTGCAGCTGCAGTTGATGCATTTCACCGGCATTTACCTCCTGAGCTACCATTACCAACTGCATCTTCAGAAGAAGATGAACCTGTAAACCCTTTGCAGTGGCTCTTTCTTCAAGTTGAAAAATGGTGTTGCCTGCCATGTGGTTCTTAAGATTTGTGCTGTATCATGTACTCGTGTATAGGTTTTATTTTTTTTCAATATTATTTTTAGTCATAGCATATTCATCTGGCATTTCATTCATTCCATTCTTGGCTTCCCAGTGTGTGTTTGATTAATAATATTCTTTACAGCTACCGTAGGTTTCTGACAGCTTGTGAGAGGTTTCTTCTACTTCATTTTCGGTTTGAAAAGCTGATCTGTAGTGAGAAACTATGCGGAACTTAGCCTAATTATATTAAATTAATTTTTCGTCCTTTCTTTCTCACTGTTTCCTAATGTTGATTATTGGGTTAAAACAAACCTTTGGGTTTGTAAAATTCCTGTGATTTTTAACATGTACCTTTGATTTTCGCTTGTAACAACAGATCAATCTTGGATAATGAGGTTAAATTTTGAGAAAATAATTGGTTATGATCTGCAAATGCTTTACAGCAATTTTATCATGTTTGTGCATACGGTGTGTTTAGTTGCACTCGAGACTAGACGGTATTATGGCTTGGGTAGTGCAACTAAATCCTGCATGTTTACTCACTCCACTGATAATGATAACTCAGGATCGGAGATTTTCAGACCTAAGTTTTAAAAATGGGCCTTAAACTATAATATTCATTCAAATTTATTATCTTTTTAAAAAATTTATGAACTAAAGCTATAAACTTAAAATCTAACGACATAAAACATTAAAAAAAATTTATACTTACACTACTCATTTTTTTTTTAAAAAAATAGTAACTAATGATTGTAATATAATACTTGTTTTTTACTAAACTAATGTGATCACATAATGAGAAAAAAATTTTAAGCTCTTAAAAGTTTGAGGCCTTGAGTCTACCGACTCTTGAAACTCTATTCAAGTACGGGTCTGTATTAACCTTATAGGAAGGGCGATCATCTTTCTTCTTTGGGTTTTTTTTTTCTGATTGATGAGTCTTTACTGATTGCACTGATTATCTACTTGTATCATTAGTTTCCCAATATCAGCAACATTCATTGATACTAAATTTTGTAGACTTCCTTGACTGAATAGTTAGGAGAGGCAGAGTTTTGTGAGTGAGTTGTAGTGAAACCATATTTTTGGGACGGTCTTTAGTTCTTTACTGACTCCTGATGCACTCTGATTCTTTACTTGTAATATTAATTTCCCAATATCAGTAATTTTTATGGATATAAATAATTAAATTTCGTAGAGAGGGAGGTACAGTTGTATGAGTTCTAGTGGAACCATATTTTTGTACTTTTAATATATATAAGTTGGCATAGACTAATACCATTATGTTTAGCTTCAAAGATGGTAATATTGTAGTATTCTGATTACTTTTTATAAAGTTTGATCTCCTTCCACCTTGATTCCATGTAGTTACTGGAATTAAATGGTGCAGCATACACACCACATTTGAAGTAGAGGTCCCCTGGTCCCTGATCTTTCACCACAAACTTAATAACACCATCAATGAAAACTATGATCTTCCCCTTGCCAACATTGTGGATTATGTTTACTCTGAACCACTTCTCGTAGAGATCTGTATCAACTAAGTTGTATCTGTAGTATCTGAGATCTCCACCGTCTCCGTCATACATCCTCAGTTGTAGAGTTGTAGCTCCTTCAGTTGCCCCATGAATCTGCACTATTGTAACCCCAGAAGTACCACTGGGCACATATGCATAGCCTTCAAATTGCCAAATTCCAGAAGAATAGTCATGTCCCTGCAAAAGGAAACCCAAGTGAGAACTGTGTCGCAGATGCTTATTCATCTGCTTCTCATGGATAGCCGGGACATTGAGGAATATCCCGAAAGGCATTCAGAGAATCGGTCTGATTCTATCTCTCTGTTTTTCCATTGCTGGATGTTAGAAGATGATTCATTGCATAGCAAGAAGTATACTAAACAGAGAGAAACTAGACAAGGTAGAGGAGAGAAACCTTTATGCGTAGTTCGGAGCGTGGCCTAGTAGTGCTATCTGTCTTGAAGGGCTTGTCATCGTTGTATATCCAGAAACTTCGAACTCCATCTTTGTAGCTGTACCGATCACTAAGGGGTTCGTTATATGGTTTTTGTAGGTCAAAGTTCTCATCTGTTAATGGCACCAGGGTGAACCCATCTGTAGGATCAGCACTAGAGAGATGGTGGTTGTTGAAGAAGCTCAGCAAGAGCAAACATAGAAACTTATAGTACAAGGAATGCATTTCGAGCCAATATGGGGATTGAAGCTGTATGAAATGGATAAAACCTAGAACATGAGCAGCCCGATTTATAGCAACGACATGATAGTTGCTTTCATATATTTTGCTTATTAATTGACTCTAATATGAGACTTATGAGATAGATTTTTAACACTGTCCCATCAAATAACATTATTTAACATGACTCTAATATGAGACTTATGAGATAGATTTTTAACACTGTCCCATCAAATAACATTATTTAACATGTCAGAATTTAAACTTAGGTATCAGTTTTCACTAATTCTAGAGGAACGGGCAACGTTTCATGTATGTTACCTACTATGTACTTACCTTGTCGGATCATCAAATCCAGACGCAGTCAGTTTCATTCATCTCAAATTTCTCTCAACATTCTATATTTATTTTGATAGGGCTGCACAAAACAGTGGTCAATGGCGAAAAGAGAAGCCAGTTTGCTAGTCGCGCCAATAGAGTTGTCTCTCTTCAGTTTATATTTTAACAACTGTACATGACAAACGGTTCACTTTTAATTTTTTATGTTTCAAGTTTTAAAACAATAAAAATCGTATATGACGTTTGAAAGCCAACATATTTTTAGTACATGTCAATAACACCGTTAACTCTATATAATTTCTCATTTTCTAGAGGGTGGTTTCAGGTTTTCTACATTAATATTCTCTATTTCTTTATATTATGTTTTCTTTTTCTTTCTTTTTTCCATTTATATACATTTTTAATCTTATAAACACAGACCATATTCTCAAAGATTTTATTGTTTTCTCCTAACTCGGTTTCTTTGTTTACTATTCGTTGTATATGTAAGTTACTGAGTATGATTTTAATGAAAGACTCTTATTCCATCAAAAAAAGAAAAAAAAGATTTTGCTGCTCATCCCTATCCAACTAAAACTAGGACATAACTTTTTCGTTCTAAGTTTACTTACTCAATACCCACCGATATATATTCAGATCATTTCTTCCATAATTAACTTGCCAAATCAAATCATCTTCCGACTTCCTCCTACACTCCTACCTCGATCATCATTTTTGTGTTTGCTAGGCTTGAACGGGGACGAAAAAGAGAGAACAATACTTTTTTCTTTCTTATTTCCCTCTTCTTATTAATTATTAATTTTAATAATTTATTACTGCTAAATTAGAGAGTGATGGATTTGTCCCTCAAAGATTAACGAAAAACACACCAAATAACGAATAATGTAACCGTATGCACATATTTTTAATTGAAATTACAAGTTCATGTAGGGTTTTAGGGTTTAGGGTTTTAAAACTTGAAACACGACAATTAGGAATTGACCATTTGTTATGTAGTGTTCTTAAAATTTTCCCCATTTGTTTGTTTAAAAATCCACATCTCCATCGGTTCACATTCCTCCTTCTCTTTTCTTGTAGTCAAAGTTATTGCGATATGCTATCTCTTATCCAAAATTAAATTAGTAAATCTTGCATTTATCTCTCATTTTTTGTCATCGATCGTTCCACTGATCAGCCAGAATGGTGCAGCTCGGAATCGAGTTCTTCCTTTTGTCATTATTTATAGAAATGATCCCATGGTCCTCCAACAGTGCATCCAATATCTCTATGCACTTTTTCGATCACTCTTTCTTTTCCTATATCCTGCATTTGACATGTTGCAGTCCAGAAATTATACTAAAGATGGCCAGGTAAGGTTTCCACATTTTAGAAACTCGAAAGCCAATAATGTAACGTCTCGTACCTAAAAATTAACTTTTTACAGTGGTTTACGAGTTACCGAAACCTTTTAACTGCGACCAGTGAATTATAAAGTTATCTCTTGAGTTCATTTTCAAATTTTTCTCTAACGAAGGAAAAATAGATTTAAAGACCTGAAGTCGTAGTACGTGTCGACACGAGTCTCCCGGTATGTTCTGATTATTTTTCAGAGCTTCAATCTATTTTCTGTGAATTTCTGAAGTTTATGGTAATTTTCAATTACTATTCTAGTAAATAGTTTTTACCATTTAATCAATTACTTTTTACCTTCTTTAAATTTGGACCGTCAGATCAATTAGGGATTTGATCTGGACTGTACATTCAAGTATAAAAAAGAGGAGATATTGACTTTTGGTCAAAACTCCCCAAACTCGGGTCAACCGAGTCTCTCCCTTCTCTCAATCTCTCTTGGCAGCTCTGGCTGCGCACAGTGGCGCTCCGCCGTCTGGCCACCTCTTGTTGGCGCACCATCACCAAAACGATCCTCTTCCTCCCGTCTACAAAGCCCAGTCCTCCAATCACCCTGACGTCCACCGTGAAAGGAGATTGGACGAGAAGAGCTTCACTTGTTTTTCGACGAGAGCTCACCGTTCATGCAACGAGGTGGCGCGTGACTGGTGTTTGTTACTGCATCGACGGTGAGAATTCTTGAAGTTCAAGCGAGCTTATCAGGGTATTGTAACGTCTGTGGCTTCGAAGGAGAGTCCAGTTGGACATTCGAGTGAGTTTTGAAGCATTAGGAACCCCCTAAGCTGCTGCTGCTTTACTTGGGGTCAAGGCATGAGTCTGGCGCTTGGTCGTGGAGGATGTGCGAAGAGATGTGGTGACTGGAACTTCATTTTGAGAAAACAGAGGGTAAGACTTCTTTTACTTGAAGTTGTGGCTGTTGCGTTGTTGTTTGATAATTGAAATTGTTGTGTTCTGTTGTTGTGGGTCGATAACTTGGTGAATGGAGAAAGCAGAGAAGCCAAGGTCATTTTCTGGTAAGATTACCGGAATCCGGCAGAATATTCCGGCAACTTGCCGGAATCTGGCGAAATAGCATAATTTTCGGCAGAGAGCCGAAGAGGTAGAATTCAATTTCCTCGATAACCTTAAATTCGTAAAGTTTCCGTTAAATGGTAAATCAGGCTGATTACGGAAAACTTGCCATAAATATGAAGTTTCCATTTGGGGCAACTTTCTCTTTTAGGAAAGTATCTATTTTTAGAAAGTTGACCGGTAAAAAGGAAAAGTCAATCTTAGTTAACCGGTTAAAAGAAGTCAATCAGATCTTTAAATGAGAATCTAGTCAATTAGAAATTTTGGTCCAAAATCGAGTTGATCGTTGTAAATAATTTGGATAATTTCATAATCGGTATATCGACTCAAGGTTAAAGATTTGGTCTAAGAGACACGTTGGGTGTCCATAGTAATTCAACGAATTATTATGTGACTTCCTAGTGTCATATTAAAATGGTTAAGGAAAGTCGTTGTGTTAAGGTGGCGTAATCAGAAACTAAACTTTGAGTCGATAATCAGAAATAAGCATAATGGTTGAAAAGTTGTTAAAAAGAAATGAATTTGGTCAACTTCTGGTCAAATTAGAATTTCCTAGTCAAACTAGGAGAAGATCAAGTCAACGGTAATAAGACTGATATGTTGGATTAATTTTACAACGAATGCTCGAACGTGGGATTGGACTCGATCATGTGGATATTTCAAGATGACGCTCGATGAGTATTTCGAGCATTTAGGAGGCCACATTAAGTACTGTGAGTGGAATTTTATTTTTAAATATATTGCATGCAACAAATTTTTCTTGAGTTTCTCCTTTATTATGAAAATTTCCTCCATGTTGAGTTTTTAGTGATTTTGGGAAACTTTGGGAATTTAATATTTTTCAAGATAAGTGAGCCGAGAAAGAGGTTCCTACATTTCCCGTGTTTTTATATGATTTTCCCAGAATATGATTTTTAGTTGTTATCACCATTTTGGGTTATAGAGAGGAATTATATTTTAAAATGGAAAAACTTGGCTCTTGAATTTTAATAATTTAAAGTAAATCAGGGAACCAATTACGGATGCTTGGGAATGTTTTAAATCCAAATATTTGGAGAAAAGTCATTGGTGTTTTGACTTAGATTTTGATTTATTTCACCATGAGGATTTTAAATTTTTTTAAGTATATATATATATATATATATATATGTGTGTGTGTGTGTGTGTGTGTGTGTTGCTAGCTAGCATGGACCATCTCCGGATGGAGAAGGTATCCTATTCGGATTATAGCTGGTCAGATCCTCTTCGGTGGTATCTGGTCAGAAGGACCCTCTCGGATAGAGCTGGTCAGGACCCTCTTATATGGTAGCTGGTCAGAAAGACCCTCCCTAATAGAGCAGGTTAAGGGACTCTCTCCCGATAGAGCTGGTCAATAGACCCTTTCGTGGATTAGAGTTTGTCAATTGTTTTTTTGTGGTCATGGTAAAACTAATGCCATACTTTTTAATTATGGAGTTGAACCAAGGGGATTGGTAATATTACTAATATATATTTTATTTAATCATTTTTTTATAAGCTGCGTGCATGTGGATTTTCAGAAAATCAAAGGGAGAGTATTAAAAGAAATTTATCGTTTCACATTCGATTTTTGTCCACTCACGCTAATGTTTTTAAATGTTTCTTCACTGGGTCATTCGTTTTCAAATGTCCAGTGTTGCAAGATTCCTGAGAGGAGGTCGCGCGTACAGAAGTTGAGGCATAGTCAATTAATCTGGTGTCACCGCAAGTTTATTTAGGTATCACTTCCATGTAGATTGTTATGATTACCCCAATTTAGACAGTTAAATAGGTTGTTGAAGCGTAGCTGTGATTTTGAGAGTAGGATGACTCTAGGAGTTGGGGGTTGATTTAAATTAGTCATGGAAGTGCTGAGTTGGTTTGTAGGAATAGTTGTCCATTTCAAGGGGGTTTCGGTAAGAAGTTCTCTTGAGATAGTCCTCGCATGATTTACTTCAGGTTAAAAAGGTTTAACTCGGGATGAGTCCTGACAACAATAGAAAGAAAAATCGAATTAGCTAGGCATATCATCCCAAGTGTATCCCAGAATTTTACATACAAGGTAGTCGAGAGAACGACCCAATCAGCCAAGCATTAAGCAACTACATTCTGCTCATAACAAAATGGGCATGAATGAATGATGCTGCGAATGCATTTCTAAGTGAATAAACAACTGAAAAGAGGATGGCTTATACAAATAGGCTATTACTACGCAGTTACTCAATTATGCATTGGAGATAATATATTCAACTTCTAAATATCATATACCACTAGTCCACTATACCTAGCTCGTTCAAGACTACTAAAAACTGTAGGCACAAATCCAGTTCAAGAAGTCAAGAACAGAACCAGATCCCATATGAGCAGAAAGTACAAGTGCCAATTACTGCTATTGATATCAACACTCAAAGGCTCCTACTTCACACATTACAGGGTTAGCCCAAGATTAGTGGTACCTTTGGAGCATGCAACACAACAGTTACCGTTTGCACTTCTAAAATGGCAGCTTTTAATTTGGCTCTAACTACGTCCGAGGAAAATCTAGGAGCTGCGCAGGATTCTGCATTTGAGCTGATACATTGCAACTTTTATATCACAACTGATACAAAATACTATATGCGCATTCCCGGTTTGTAACTTTTATATACACTAATAATGGAGGGTCTTGATATAGAGTGAACTACCTCAGGAACTGTATCACTTCTCAGCCAAAAAAAGAATAATCTCCACATCTACTCTTGCTTCACTACCCCAGAAATATCGAGCTGATCGGTACATGTCATAAAATGGAAGCTTAGAAAGATGCAAACAGTGGTGAACATGGTAAAGAGGATATTATCCTGCTGATCAATAAAACTGTGAACAAATTATAACAAGTAATATGGTTAGCTACTGTACATCAAGGCACTATACAGATGTAGTAATTTATAAGCATCGAGTAAAACGACCATATGGACCAAGTGGCACCTCTGCCTTAATCTAGACTTGTAAATTTGCAGAGTGAGAGTAACACTCAAATGTGTTGCCTCTTAAAGTAGTATCAGTTGCTTACAAGGCATGTGGTATCTCATTTGCAACTAAATGTCTAGTTAGTACTAGAGCTGATCTGTAAATTTCCTAAAATCATGCCCGCAGTTCTGTGCCTTGAAATTGCTTCTTACGACCTGAGTTCATGAATTTATGAAGCTGACAGTGCATGATTCTAAGTTCCAAGCCCTAAACAACAGAAAAGATTGATGTCTATTACAAATAGGCTAGCATTATGCAGGTACACGACCACGCATTGTTAGCTTCTAAACATCATATTATACAGATCCCATAGAAGAATATCCAAATGCCAAGTACCGTTGGGTCTCTGATGACACCATCAGAACCCATATCAGCACCAAAAGGCTCCTCTACACTTTTGCGAGGGAAAAGTTGGAATATCACCAACCCGACCATAAGCACTTATAATGCACTTGCAAAAACAATTCCCTCAGTGGCTTTTTTGTTGGAACCTAAAGCTGGGCAATAATCACTTAAGGATCAACAATCGTATTAAGATAAACCGACAAGGATACAATACCAGTAGTCTCCCCCAACACTACACTACTGCATTACATCAGTGGCTTTTTTTAGCATTACATCTATAGTCTCATGAAGTAGTTCCATCATAACATATCAACACTTTTTATATATTTTGATGTCTTTCCAACGTGATTCCATGTAGTAGCTTATATTAGCCGGAGCAGCATAAACTCCACATTTGAAGTACAAGATTCCTGGACCTTTATCCTTGACTTGAAACTTCTGGAGTCCATCAATATAAACAGTCACAGTCCCTCCATCCACGTCATGGACAATGTTAAGTCTGAACCATTTATCATAAAGATCAGTAGCCACCACATCTCCACTGTAATACCTCATATCGCCGTTGTAGATTCTTAGTATGATAGTAGTGGCGCCGTGAGCTGCTCCATGGATCTGTGCTACGGTCGCACCTGAGGTTCCATTCGGCACAAAGCCATACCCTTCAAATTGCCAAACTCCAGATGAGTAGTCGAGTCCCTACACAAACAACATCATTTCTTTGTTTCAGTGCTCATCAATGTTCTAGCTAGATACTGAAATATTTGTTCTGTTTGTGCTGAATGAAGATGTGAATGTATAGAAGAAGCCTTTTTTCAGAAGAGGGTAAAACACTTTGCTAGCTAGTTTGGGAGTTGATCAAGATGTTCATGTACCCGAATGCGAACTTCAGTGCGTGGCTGAGTGAGACTATTCGGGTCATGTGGCTTGTCATCAGCATAGACCCACAAATGCCTTACACCATCGACATATCTGTATCGTTGCTCAAGTGGTATGTCGTAGGGTTTCTGCAATTCAAAGTTGTACTCTGATAATGGGATGGAGATGAAGCCATTGGTAGGATCAGGATTAGCACTACATAACTGACTGAAATTTTTAAGTGAGCTGGGAAAAAGGAAAAGGAGAAGCAGATGGCAGTAGGAACCCATCATTTTGTAGACTGAAAGTCACTATGTACTTGGTGTGGATTGAACTATGAAAGAAGGCTAGCTAGCTTTAATTTGTGGTGGGAGATATAAGAGAATTATTGGTTACAATAGGATCTAGACTTGATTTATTTTTGGTTTTAATATAGGTTAACTCATAGTTGTCTATATGAACGTTAATTTTATGCATTAGACATGAACCTCTCTACCTAATTGGTATCAAGCCGACTCTCTTGTATGCTAAAAGCTACTTGATATAGTCCAAAAGCAGTTGGGGTTAACGTACTTGAATAAGAGACGAATTATAATATGACACATAAATCCGGCTGTATTCTATTTGTCTGATTTAGAGTGGGGTATTCATTTTCTTATTTTAAAGAAATTTAAAGTAGGTTTTTTAGTCTAGTATATAGATATCGACTACATACATGAGAGCCAATTAGGCATCAAGTCAGGTAACTGGAATCAAGTTGGCAGTTGGCTTGGCTCTCATAATAAAAAATGGTAATTAACTTAATAATTAGATTAAGGTCCTTTTTCTAACGTTAACTAAGGACAAACATAAGTTCACACCCTTGACTAACTTAAATTATCAGACTGTAAACCCGTGAGGCGTGGCAGGTTAATATGTAAAATTCAAGATAATTATGCAACTGGGGGATAACCAGAAGATGACAAGGTGAAATAAGCATTATGATGAGCATGGTGGGGGTCAATTTCTTTTGTCGATCACTCTTGGAATATAAATTTAGGATCCTAGATTTCAGGGATATGAAAGAAAAACTAAAACGTTTTAGAGTCTTTGGAGGAAGACATGCTACGTTGAATGAAACCAGAAACGAAAACGAAAACGTGAAAGCGAAGCTTTGAGATAAGAGCGGAAATTGATTTTTAAATTGTTAGAAACGAAGCGTTTTAGAAGCGTCGTAATAAAATAATTATATATTTATATACTAATATATAAATATCAACCATTTCTAAATAACCAAAATGTCTAACTTTATATAAAAAAATTACACATATTTTTTGTCCTCTCTTTCTAGCCGGCCTCTATCGCTCCTCTTACAAAACCAAAAGACCCTCTCTCTCTAGCCCAAAACCCGTTAATAATACCAAGATCTTGGTCGAATCAAGGTCAGCGTGGCTCCGATAAAGTAAGAGTATTGATCCCTCTCTAGCTATATAGCTTTCCCTGAAATCATGTATCAAGATCCATTGATTCATGGATCATAAACCGCTTCAGTGTGGTCGTATATGATCTTGACAAAGCTCAAGCTCGACTCTGCCGGCGAGATATTTAAGCAGCCTAAGCTCCTTTGTCAGGAAAGCTTCGTCATGTTTCGTCTCATCCTTTGTCATCGATGATCGACTACAAGGTTAGGTTGGTCTCAAATTGGAATCACGCGCTTCAGGCAAGCTTTCAAATCCACTTTTTCAGGATGCGTTCGCGTCGGTTTCGACGAGCTTCCGCTTTGCTTTCGCTTCAGAAGCGAGAAGCGTGACTAAAGAGACACTTCTGTGCAACATAGAAGACATGTCATAAGACTCGGGTTTATTGGCCAGAGGCAGATTACTCTTCTTACCAGCATGCGCAAGTTGATCTCTAGATAACATTTTGCAGCACCATCTCCAAAGGAAAATACTTGTGTCCGATCTCTGTCATATTTACATATTTTTAACAATATCAATAGTAATATTAAGCGTTCAATAATTTAATTAACCAATGAACATCATCTCTACAAAAAATCAATGTAAAAGGAGATTGTTTACTCAACCGAATACGTCAAACAAATGGACAGTTTTTGTTAAAGTTAAAACTTTTATTAACGTTAATCCTCAAACTCAAGTACCAAATATAAAACATGAAACTACAAGCATTTCAGGCAATACATGCATATCTCAGACGAGGTGCATTCAAGTATCCATCAACTATAAACAGAATCGTAAGATCACTTACAACCTAGCCTAAAGTGAGTCCATCAGAAAGAACGTGTCAAAAGTTTTACTTATGTATTATATAAAATAAACCAGTCAAGTCTTCCTCTCCCGGCTCACTCCAGGTCCGGCCAGAGCCTTATAAGTGATGAACTAGAATAGGTTGCAATTACGTTTGCTTGCAAGCAACACTTGAAGGCCATATATATACGGGACATATACATATCCATGATGTCATAATAATCATCTTTACAAGCTACCTAGGCTTGAAGCAACTAAATGGCTTTGGCGTGAATGTATGGATATTATGGTTTTCCAGAAGGCACTTGCTTATATATCATGGCTCTATCAAGCACAGATGATATTTACAAGTGCATTATTCCCACACGTCAAAGAAATAACAAAATGAATTGAAATCAGGCGCAACCTACCTACCTTAATTCTTAGCCTTCTTCCATCTCCTTAGCCTTTATACGTTATATATTGAAGTCATCTATCTCCTCCATGGAAAATCAAGCACATCAATCACTATACATAGATGGCAAAGAGAGAATACTTTTGGGGTATTTACAAAGTGCAGAGCATTCTTGCAGCAAGTCTTCATCGCAATAGATCATCTTGCACTACTCACCTGACTAATGGTCGTCCAGGACGTGAGATATCAGCTATGACAGTAGTATCGAATTCGATGGGGCATCGTGCTTATCCGACCAATAATACATTTGGCTGGCGGTTATTTAGCACCGCCAACAACAAACCATGTACAAAACTTGAGCAACCACTGCCTGCTACAACTTCTAGGCAGACCATCTCTACTTGGTATCAAACAAAATTTCGTATATTCCCATTGACATACATTGTGTTTTCATTGCGGCATCCCAATTCTTCAAATTTCCTGATAAATATATACTAGTGTGTGCATGAAGTCTGCATACTTTGAATACATACCTCAGCAGGCACATACTTTTATCAATTGCAGGGTAAGATGGATTTTCGGCTCGCTTTTGTCAATTTTGATACCTTTTTGGACGCACAAGTACTGGAGAAATCTGCAAATGATTGAAGGTATGTATATAACTATATATAGGTATATATATATATAGTTATATACCTCAGCAGGCATATATATACATACCTCAGCAGTCAGCAGCCATATTTTAATTGATTCACTGATCACTTGACTAAGTAGAAATGACTATAATGGAACAATCAATCTCAAATGGGAAACTATGGATGAATGCATATAGGGGAAGCAGAGGTGGTGATGGAAGAGGTTGACAATGTAGCAAAAGTAGTAGAAAGAGTGGCAACTGTGGCTGAGAACGTGTCAGCCGATGTAGCAGATAAACTTCCAACTCATACAAAACTAAAAGAAATTGCCTTGCTGATTGAACGCGTATCCGAACTGGCTGCTCATGATGCTCAACTAACACAACAATTTATTCACAAGGTCTTATTTTTTCTTAGTCATATATATGCAGACATCTATATGCACTCGTTTTAACTCGTCTCCATGGCTAGCTAAGAAATTTCATCTTTTCCTTTTTTTATAAATTATATAGGTGGATGCACTGAAGCAAGACCTGGAAGACTTGGAGAAACTAGTGCAGCCAGAGGATGATAAGATTGAAAACTATGAATTCCAAGGAAACTACTCACCAGTTCAAACAAAAGAGCAAACTTGAAGGAGCAGCCGTCTGTGCATGCTACTATACAAGCAATTCCATACTTGCACAAAAATTTAACACGTAAGCTCACATGTACAGTAATCGACTTGTATAGGAAATCATTGCAGAACTCAATGAAACTCAGATGATATGCTTACCGGCCTGTGAAATCATTCATACCCATCGTCGATCTCTTATAGTTCTCTGCAGTGGGACAAAGTCACAAAAGTAAGAGATTGAATTTGTAAAATAGCAGCATAGTCATAAAAACAACTGCTAATTTTTACCTACTCAAAAAGTAAGATGAAGTGTATTAAAAAAAGGTGCAAGATAGGAGGAACTCAAATTTTTGGTTTGAACCATCTTCTCCTCTCTCTCATCCGTTTAAAACCCAGAAAGTATCGAAAAGAGCTTAAACCCAGAACATGAACAATCCATAATTGTTCTTTCACTTGTAACTTAGTTCTAATCTCTTCATTCGCTCCTCATCTCTAAAAGAAAAGAAACATATGATTAGACATGGTTAAGCCATAGCTAGAAAGCTTTGACGTCAATGCTGTGTCAGACTTGGATCCCATGTATAAGCCAAGGATGATTAGAGGTTATCCACATGAACAGACTTCATATAAGCCACCATGAACAAACTTGGCATTCGACCGGAGTCAACGGACTCGCGTCGGCTGTGGTGACAGCGGCGGCGAGAAGCCGACAACACTTAGGACTCACCCCACAACAGCTTCTCAGAATCAAAATAAAAACTTATTCTTATGTTAAAAAATACAGGTGATAAGAGAAGATGTGGGATCTGGGTTTTAAGAGAAATTTTGATATATAACCAATTTTTGATGTTAAAATTGATTTTTAACCATATTTTTGTAAAGAGTTTAAAAGTGACCATATTAAGAGATCAAATATCTTAACTACCCTTCATTGAATTTGTGCAAGTCATATTTTTCTTCTTTTCAATGCTAACGTTCTACAAGCTGCTCTTCTCCATTTTCATTTTATAATTTGATCCATTCTTATCTCAAAGGTCAATATATTGCATCAGATAGTTGCTAGATGAATTGAAGTTCATCCATAAATTTAATTAAATTGGTACACATTTTGAGCTTGAAACTAAACACGAAATCATTTTGCATCAAATAGCAATTAGACATTCATAGCATAGTTTACAGTTATCAATCCATTATGAGTCAGTTTACTGCAAAGAAACTAATCTAACAATTTAGAAATTCATATCATTCTATTTTTCTTGTATCATTGATTCTCTTTAGCAATTGCAAGTTAGAACTTAGAAGCAATATATTATATAACCAAGTATACATGTTAAACTTTCAATTCAAGAGAAAGTCTAGACAAAAATGGCTTAATTGGTAAGCCTTTAATTAATCGAATGGGATGAAAGCTAGTAAGTGGACACAAAATTTCTTCCGTGTCAATAAATTTATAGATTTCTAAATGTTAAATGAGATTAGTCATGATGATGGAAGCATGAAGATTTTTATTTTATTTTTTGAGAATAATGGAACCATGGAGTTAGGGAAGACAAAACATAATTTTGTCATGAAGGCTAGACGTAATTAAATCTATTTTTGGTCAAGCTTCTTTATAAAAGTTTTACAAAAATGATGATGGAGCCACATAGAATTTTAAATTAGGGTAGTTCAGACATTTGATCTCTTAATATGGTTACATTTCAACTATTTACAAAACATGGTTAAAAATCAATTTTAGCACTTAAAAGTGGTTATTTATCAAAATTTCTCGGGTTTTAAACGGATGAAATAAATAAATAAAAACAGTAGAAGACGTGGGTGGGACCCATATAATAAGTGAAATTGATTGAGCTTGTGACACGTGTTCCATGTGCAGTTTAGCTCTTTAGATCCCCGCTGGGTGTGTATATATATAGTGATTCTTTTTTTATATATAAGGGATAGGAATTTACACTAAATTTTTGATTATAAAATTATATTTCTATTTTTAATACGTAATTTTATATAAGTAGATTATTTTTGTAAAATTTTTATATAAGTAGATTATTTTTTGTAAAATTTCATCTAAATTGGTAATCGTTAAGGTAGTCAAAATTATGAATTAAAAGTTAAAAGCATGAACAGTTCATGTTTGACAGATTTGATTCGTCAATTGATTTCAGTTAGTTCGAAACTTTAACGATCATCAAATTAAATGAAATTTTGCAGAGATGATTTACATACATGCATCTAAATATTGAACGGTTGAGATGTTGATATGTGATCAAAAAGTTGGTGTAATCATCAATCCCTCGTATATGTCAAAAAGGGATCATATATATATATATATATATATATATATATATATATATATATATTATATATATATATATACATACATACACACACACACGAAGCAGTTCAAGAGCAGACGTCCGCACTTTGGCTTAAAGTGAGAACGTCGTCCGTTCTCCGTCGCTTCACGCCGACGAGGGGTTCTCTCCTTTCTAGACGACAGCACAGGCTCCCAGGACCGCTTCTTTCCTTCTAAGAGTCGTTAGCAATAAGTTTTCCGGCCAGAATGAAGCTCTGGACAGAAAACACCATGATTGATCAAGGTTGTCAGAAAAACTTATCGACGACTCCTAGAGGGAGAGAAGCATACCTGGGAGCCTTTCATGTCATCGGGGAAGGAGAGAAGCTGTTGTCGGAGTCAAATAGCGGAGTGCGGACGTCCGCTCTCGCTCCGGCCTGTGTGTATATATATTTAGGATCTAAAACGACGTCCGTAGAGGGGAACAAGTGCGGATGTCGGCTGAAGGAGGCTCTACTTCTAACCTTGAAGACATCAGATATTCCAGACGTCGTCTTCATCAAGGTGAGCTAGATCAATGGTCCGACCGGGAAGTTTACAAGAAAATTTCAAGCTCCTTATTCTCAACTTTTCACTCGTCATCGATGACTCCACCGGCAAGGGGAAGGACAGGATGAAGTTCAGCTTTTCATCTATCTTCCATTATCCCTCTTTATATTTTTCTAAAGGATGAGGGTATAATCATATTAAAATAATATAGTTTAGATCTAATGGATACAAATTCACTTATCAAAAGTTCCAATGGCCTTTTTTTTAAAACAAAATAGGAATATTGAATGAGAAACAAATCTTGCTCCTTTATGAAGTGGCTGCAGGGCAGAAAATAAATTATGAGAAGTCAGTTGTAGCTTTCGGCTTAGGGGTACAAGCTAATACAAAGAGGAGCCATTGGAAATTTTAGGGGTGAAAGTGGTTCCTTTCCATGAGCGTTATCTTAGCTTACCCACTGTAGCTGGGAGAAATAAAAAGGAGATGTACAATGTTTTACAAGAGAGGTTAGATTCTCAGCTAAATTGCTAGAATAGTAAACTACTTTCAAAGGCTGGAAAAATGACTTTAATCAAGTCGGTGGCGCAAGGTATTCCTAATTATTTCATGAGTGTTTTCCAACTTCTTAAGAGGATGTTGAAGATGTTCCAGTACAAAATAGCGAAATTTAGGTGGGGCAAGGAAGGGGGAAGAAAAGGATTTATTAGTGCAAATAGAGCAAGCTCTGTCGAAGTAAATGTTGGAAAAATTGAGAAAATAATCATTTTGTGTAACCAATTTAAATGAGATATATGGTGAATAAGAAATAGTCATCCAAAGATGACTAATTACTTAAAACCATGAATTATGAATTTTGTATAGTCTATTGACTGATTAAATTCTATGAGCTATAACCTCACGAAATATGAAATAATGTAACCTCACGAAATGTGAAATAATGTAACCTCACGAAATGTGAAAGGTTGTAACCTCACTAATGTGAAAGGTTGTAACCACACAAAAATATGAATGGTTGTAGCATAGAATGTCAGAAGTTGGAATGCTAAGGGTTGTAACGTATCAACCAGAATTCATGGCAATTCAAGCAATGGATGGTTTCCCCATATATAAACAGTGATCACTTCTGTTGTTCTAAACACATTCGTTCAACACATTCAGAAACACCAACTCAAATCATCTTCTTCTCTCTTGAGTTCTATCTCTCTCTAGTTTTAGCAATCTGGTGATAGATAGAATGTACTAAAGTTCTTCGGGTGTTCTTGACAGCAGTGCAGCTCCAAAGCATAAGTGGTCGTTGTATCCTGGGAAACAACTAAGACAAGTGTCAACAAACCTTTTGCACCAGTAGAGGAAACATAATTTGTCGTAAGAAAAGTGTGTGAAACACTCGACTCGACTTCAACACTTTTCTCATATTCTTCATTCAAGTTTGGAGTTATAAAATGATTTGTGTTCTTCGTATTGAGTGTTCCAAAGCATATGATTCGGCTTCCAAAAGTTATGTTTTTCCATCACTCAAGTGTGGTAACCAATGCTGTTCATAGTAATTATTTTTATGTTCATCATTCTATAATTTATAATTGTTATTTAATTATAAATTGGATTTATGTATTATATATATGCAATATCTAAACCCTTCTTGTTACAATCTTAAGACAAAGTATATGTATTGCATATATTGGTGAACAATTATATTGGTGGTTGTCTAAACAGAATTGTTGTCTACATGGATTATGTTGACTTACAAAATTTGTAGTTAACAATATGTTGTCTTGAGAAATAAGTGTATAATTTAACTCTTATGAGTGAGTTTCAGAAATGACAACCTTAAGTGGTTATGATAAATCTGAACCAAGGAGTTGGCCTAAGTGTCATCCATGAATGTGAGTGTTATTATACTGGTCTCAGTCTCGTATGGAGGAAAATCTAAGAAGTTTAATGGGTTTCACATGAAGAATGAATATGTCATTCGAGATGTCACTTAAATAGTGATAAGAGGTGTTGACGCACCACATGAAATAAAAAGCACATCAAGACCCTTGGTTGCCAAGAAGGGCGTACTAAAGATTGTTGATGAAACATTTGAACGCTTTGTTGAAATGAGTGTTAATATCTATCCAATGTGGACGGGCAAGACAAAAATCTCTACAATACTAGTGAAAGATGAAAATATCTTGGTGGCTGAGGTAGAATTGAAGTTCAAAGGAAACATTGATAGCTTTACCTTTGAGAATGTAGAAGTAGCGGTAGCACACAAAGCTATGACATATTGGGAAAATGTGTTGATAGATTATCCATTTGAGCTACACACTGTGATATGAGAAAGTTCTAGTGATGAGTCCAGGTTTGCACCATTTGTTAGTTATAGTGCAAGATACACCAACTATATGAGGGCATTGAATGCATATGGAGGGATGTAAGAGTTATGTTCAAGACAACATTATAAAATGAAGAGTAAATTTCATAGCCGGTACCTGAACTTATGTGCTCCGGTCATAGTGGTACTCATATTTTAAAAACTGTCAATGTGGTACCTGAACTCCATTTTCGCTATCAACGAAGGGTCCGAGACCAATTTCCGTCACGGCATCGTCTATTTGCTGATGTGGCCGTGATGGAACACAACTAAAAAAGATAAAAATAACCATTTCTCTCATCTTCTTTCTCCTCGTGATCTCTCATCTATCTCTCTTTCTCCTCCTGATCTCTCCTCCCTCTCTAGCTTCCTCACTGCCACTGCATGTACCATCATCACCACCGTCTGTAGCATCTCCACCACCATCTTCACCAGCTGCCCCACCTCCAAAGCCTCCCCAACACCCCATCAAATGCCTCACCGCCTGAACCAAAGCCCATCGTCCTCATCACCTATCCATATAGCCTATAAAAGCCACCCTCATCTGCAACAACAAAACCTCAAGCTCTTTTTCTCTTCTTGTTTCAAATTTCCCCACCACAATTTCTGAACCATCCGCCTTGTTGGGCTTTTGCTAGAACTAGTGTTATCTCAAGAACCTTACTCCGATTCTGACTACAACAATCAAAGGCTGATTCTGACCCTCTATGACTCCCTGATTGGATAATCACCCAGGTCAAGGAGTACTTCAACACTTCCCTCGTCGTCACTTGCCTCGGGAACTCCACCACCAAATCCAAGCTTTTGAAATCAACTGCCGAGATTAAATCGTACCACTGCCCCTTTGTGTGGGAGAGCTCCAACTAGGTCAGGAAGTCGGTTTCGAGTTCAGTCCTCGCCATCTGAAAACCCCTGTGCACGAACTTATGATAAGGTGTTGGGGAGGCTTTAGAGGTGGGGCAACTGGTGAAGCTGGAAGGGAGGAGGTGGCGATGATGGTATAGGTGGAGAGAAAGTTTGATTTGGTGAGAGAGATGGAAGGAGAGGAGAGATAGAGGAGATATCAGGAGGAGAAAGAAGAGGAGAGAGAGAGAGAGGGGAAAGGGAGGAGAGAGATAGAAATCAAGAGAGATAGACATGTGGTTATTTTTGTCATTTTATCTTTTTTAGTTGGGTTCCATCACGGTCACGTCAGCAAATAGACGATGTCGTGACGAAAATTGGTATCTGACCCTTTGTTGATAGCGAAAATGGAGTTTAGGTACCACATTGATAGTTTTAAAGTATGGGTACCACTATGAACTGAGCACATAAGTTCGGGTACCGGCCATGCAATTTACTCTAAAATCAAATTTCAACATGATATACACCATGAAGTCATTATGATCAATGATTATGAGGATGTAAATAAGGATCCAAGTCTTGAAGCAGCAATGAGTTTTGAGAATGAGAGTATTGCAAGTTGTGAGTGGCCTCCACTTGATGAGGACATGTTTGATAGACAATGCATGTAAGAAGTTAAGGATTATGATAGCGGAATAAGAGACCTTGAGCTGTGGTATGACCAAGCCAAGTTAAGAGAATGAGGTTTAGGAGATGATCTCTGAATGAACTAAATTTTAAATAAAGAATTGTATGTTCCTAAAGTCTTATGAGTTTAGACTCAATAATGACGATTTTGTTTTGTCAAAAATAAAATAGTGCAATGCGTAGTTGATTATTTATATGACAATTGTTAAGGAAATTAATAAAACTAGCTTCTCCACCTATATATTTGAGTCTTCCATTTTATGGCATGGTAGATTGGGATATGTTAATTATGTTGTTTTGCAAATGCTCTAATTAACAAGTGAAAACCTAGTTTGAGACAAAACCGACATGATCATCTTTCAAATAAAGAATGTTAAAACTCCTTGATTTAATTCATATATATATATATATATATATATATATGTGTGTGTGTGTGTGTGTGTGTGTGATTTGAGATGAACGCAAACATAAGGTGATAAAATAAAAATTATCATCTTTGTTGATAACAATAAACAATATTGTTGGGAGCATTTGCTGGAAAGCAAAGATGGAAAAATATAGAAATTAGTTCTCGATGAAAATGAGGTTGAAAATCAACTCAAAGAGTTATGATACCAGAAATGTGGGGAGACGCCACTTTAATGGACAATGGTCTCTTAGATAAGCTATCCAAATAGACAAGAACCATCGATGCAATGTGCTTAAGTGAGCCACGCTTCACTAAAATCTCATTTTCTTACCCGGTCGTGTTTGATTGAAATTACTGAAAGAATTGAATAATAACTTTGAAATAGTCCAAAGTCATTGGAATTTTGATATACTTAACGAGTTGTATAAGACCAGAAATATCTTATGTTGTGAACAAGCTATGCATTGGTAAGCAATTATTGCAAGAGTACACAAGTACTTAAGGTACACTTAGAGTTACAGACTGCACTATACCATTTATCTAGCTATCCAAGAAAAATACAATGATGCGAAATGAATATATGACAAGATTCAAAGTCCACTAGTGGTTGTTGTGCAGTCGTGTTTTAGAAATCTTCTAAAAACACAATTATAACCAGATTCACGATGTAGTCTGAGTTGTGTCATTTGACAAATGTAAGGAAAAGGCAAAATGCCTACGCCAGTTTATAGAGGATATTTCAAGATAGACAAAAATTGTACCTGCATTTTGCTGATATTATGATAGTCAATCTGAGATTGACATGACACATAGAAAAATGTTATAATGTCAATTCAAGACAATTCATCCAGGACATTAAACAATTACTCTCAATTAGAGTTATCTTTGTTGATTATGTGAAGTCAGATGATAATATTACGAATCCGCTAACCAAAGGGTTATTTGAAGAGTTGATAAATCATCGAAGGGAATGTGACTGAAAGTCCATGAATAAAAATTTTTACAGTGGACACCCAACCTAGCTAACTAGAGATTCCAAGTTCTAGGTTCAAAAAAGATAACCAAACTGTAGAGACCATGTCGGATCACTGTAGGGATTCTTTCCATGTTCATTCTTATGATGAAAAACATGATGCTCGTAAGTAATAAGGATTAGCCATAGCTTTTAATGATTCTTATATGTCGAAAATCGGAGTGAAGTAATGCAGGTCACTCATAATTAACCTCACAATTTTGTTCTTAGGTGCAACCCAAAATGCATCACAATATGGGAAGGTAAGTTTGCAACATGTTAGACACATCTCTAGCCTTTCATTGGGCGAGGTGGGATCTCACATCACAGTATGTGTTACATTTTGGAGACATACTTGATGCAGTTAATGTAAAGAAAGAATAATATATGCTCTTTCGGAACCATCATTCACATATGTAATCTAAACTTCAGGTTCAGTCTTTTAATGTTAGAACTACAGGCTCTCAGCATATTCACTTAAAGTTCACTGTTGCTCGAAACTTCACGCTCACTGTTGCAACTTCAATTTACTTAATATTTATTGATATTTCATACTCGATCAAAGCTTCAGGTTTGAGTTTCTTGCTGTTAGAATCCCGGTAATTCTTATAAAAAAATATTTCAATCGAAATTTAAATGTTCTGGATATGGAACTGCGGCCCTTATGAGGAACAATAAAGTTAGAAAAATAAATATAGTAATGAGAGTAAATGCAAAATAAGAGAATTGTAAAGAACCAAATAAATAAAATTCTCAATGAAAACTTCTGGTTCCATGGGTAAAGAATATATCAAGAACTTCTGGTCTAGTCAACTTCTTCAAATTTAATTATCTTGTTTCTCTCCTCTAGTTAACCAAAAACACAACATTAAAGTAATTAAAATGAGAAACTATAGGCTCTCATTTTATGAGAGGGTGATAACATGTCATTCATTATGTAACTTGAGGAACTTTTGGCCCTCAATAATTGCATAGTCTTTAGTAAAAACCATAGGTAGGATTGCACTATAAATGTGGATAGCATAATAACTTCATTTTAATATGTATCATAATTAAGAACTAGAGGTTCTTTGTATAAGCTCATGCTGAAAACAACTCACTCGAAACTATAGGTTTGAGAGTGACATATATTAGAACCATTTTATTCTAGATTTACTTGAATTTTCATGTTCGAGTCTATACAATTAGAAACTTCAGGTTCTAAGAGTAGGTGAACTTGAGGTAGTTCAAGCGTAATTGGTATCATATGCGAGATTGCATGTTCATTTTCATGAAATACCATGTTGAGGAACTTCTGGCCCTCTTATGTGTAGGAAAATTAGGTTTCCATCGAATATTTACTCGTAACATGTGGTTCGACTTTTACAAATTCGAACTGCAAACTCTTAAGTATGGTATTTACAAGTGACCATCTTGCAGTAGCATTAATCAAAACTGTAATATGTCATGGCCTTATGATAAAATTTTCTCGCGAGCATGCTATGCAAGAATTTATACTTGTCAAAATAATATACAGGGTCCACAATGCATGTGGCCATTAAAATTTGTACTATTCCCGCAAAAGATAAATTAAATAAACAAATTTACACTCAAGTATATGATGAGGCAGTCTCAACCTGCAAAGGACCCTGAAACATGACATGGGGAAAACCCTTCTTATATCATTTCTTTTATGTCCTTGGTGTTATCATGACACACAGCATCTCCTAACTTATCATATTACTTTCCAGAAACTTTGGACCCTGTATAGTTGGATCAAAAGGTTGTAGATTATCGAGACTAACTTAGTTTATATAACAAAATCCTCATGAAAATAATGATAAAATAATCAGTTATGACACACATATTTGTTATATATGTGACAATTGCTACGACCTGAAATAAATGAAAGCAACAAGAATCAATGTATGTCACACTTAGAGCAACTCAATGAAATCTTATTTGTAATGGTTGGAAGAGAATGAAATAAAAATAAAAATGTATTGTGCATATTTAACCATTGATCACCATGTCTATTGATGTACCATAATGAGATCATTCATAATACATGTAACTTATTAAATAAATACATACGTTAAGTATCCAATAATGGTAATCAATTGAGTTAATAAAAACAATAACCTCAAAAATAGTAATAAAATGTGTTATTAAAATTATCAAGTCTCACATTATTTCAGTAACTCTCATCCCACATAATGGTAGTAAAGTAGTAATAAAAGTTATTAATAATTATACTTGATAATAAAACATGAATATGGATAGTCAAGAATAATTTTCCACATAAAAATAATCATCTTAATTAACATAATTTCAACAAATGCTCATTACTAAACCATTATGTAGTAATAAATCACAATTATTCGGTGTCACAACACCGCTGTTGATCTACTTGATTAATTGGTGTTAAGAACATCGACAATGTCATCAACAGGTTTTCAAACTTCCACAAATTGTCAACTTTGAGTGGAGTATGATGCTCAGTGGCTCAGATTTTCTCAAGGAGACTGATTAATATGATTAATTTAGTCATACCCTTTGACATAGGGCTCTGTAAAATGCACTAAATAGTAAGGCATGCATCAAATGCACAAAAAGTGCTTATTATCATACTCTCTAAAAAAACTTTTTAATGGGGAGGTAATTTGATGCATAACATAAAAACGCAAATTGAAGGCACAAATGCGTCCATTCATATGGTACTCTAGATTTTTTTGTAATAGGTGAACCACCAAAGCATGCCAAAACTCAAACGGATCTTTCACCGTTAGATCGATACTCATCTTTGAAACTTGTCTTTATGATAATGCAAACAAAAATATCTTTGACATGATCTCGCTCATATGCCTTATTGCCCAATACGATCACAACCTTGAGCTAGGTGAATTTCAGCATCAAGAACCTAGCTCAAATAATACTTGCTAAAAAACATGAGCATCAAAGTTAAATTTTGTTAGAGCTTCAGGCTCATAATATATTTCAATGTAGGAACATAGATTTTTGATCTAAATCAATAATATAAAATAAACATATAAATCATGATTGTAGTCTTCCCTCTTATGCAATAACCTTGCATCATAGAACACATCGATCATCATGGATCCAAATATGTTGTTTGAAACTTCAGGTTCTTAATATAGATCAACATCGAAACTTCGAGTTCGAATATAATGGACCATGGATCACATTTATATGCGCAAACTTCATGTTCATGCAAAAAATTAGAATTTCAAGTCTAATGCAATCTTGAACTTCAGGTTCAAAATTTCGAAACTTCTAGTTTGAGTAGTATTTATTGAAACTTCAGGCTCAATAATATAAGAAATTGTTATGATAAAATTGAGCAATACAAACAAACACACATGTAGACAAAGTATAGAGAATTAGATATAACAAAACAAGAGGTAAAAAACTCATAGATCATAAGCGTGGATAATGAGCAACAAAATTTGCATCAACATCTCGTAGATCATCATGGAGTTTATAGAACTAATGAGCGAAAATGTGCTAATAATGTGTTATAAACTGAAGAATGATATAGAGTGAAAGGAGAAACGCAAAATGTAGGAGGAAGAAGTCTATTATTATGTGTCATATGTCTTCTTTATATAGAGATAGGATTATATGATAAGTCCCTATACTATTGTGATATTGCATATAAGTCTTTAAATATGAATGGACATACACTTGATTGTAAATATTTACAACAACACCTTACTTCCCATTCTAATATTTTTTTTCAAAAATTAACCATTTGAACTTTTCAAAAGAGAATTTGTGTCCATTAGGTCTAAACTCTTAAGAACCTATATTATTTTAGTATTATTATAATCTCACCCTTTAAACATGCTTAGAGAGAAAAAAAATGGAGAGATCGAAGACTTGACCGGAACCTCACCGACACCGGCCACCGGTCGTCGGAGTCCGGCCAACGGCCGCTGGAATCTCGCTGATCGCCGGAATATCGTCAGACTCTTTAAAACGTCACCGAAATCTTCTACCTCTTTTTCTTAACCTGGCCGGCGAAGAACTCTGGCGAGATGTGTGGCCAAAGCATTCGACTGGATCTGAGGAAGAATTACGACCAGAATCACGGTTTGTTTCAAATCTTGATAAAAAGACTTGGATGGAGAGATAGATGAGAGGTTGGTGATGGAGGAGCCGTCGTCGGTGATTTCGTTCAAGTAGAGGTGGCCACTCGGAGTCGAGAGTGGAGTCAGATTCAGTGGGACGGCAATAAAGGTGAAGGACTCGGGCGGTGAAAGAAGAAAGAGAGAGAAAGAGGAAACAGATCGGGAATGGATGAAAAGAAGAAAGATATTGTAAATGAGTTGAATGATATTAATGTAATTTTATTAGAAAAAGTTGAAATAAATGGTAAAAAAGTATGTAGTGGGCATTTTTTTATGAATCTGAAATAGTCATTGTCCTAAATGAAATAATATATAGATATATTACAATCAAGGTTCTAAAACTCGCTAGTCGATAGTCGGTCGGTCGGCCGAGGAGTAGCGAGTAGATGAGTACTCGGTTTTTAATTCTTGGATTAATTTATTATTTTAAAATATATAATTAAATATATAATGTTTAAAATAATAAAAATAGTCAATAAAAACATTACCATATTTAAGAGATAATAATGTTTAAAAAGTAAAAACAATAATTACAATAACCCAATAAATTCTAAGTAATAAAAGGAAATACCAAATTCAATTCTTGCAAGCAATCTCAAGCATATCATTTGTAACTATGTCTTAAATTCTTCTTCTTCATATCTATCTAGTACTCTCTTCGAATCTGACTCAAATTTAAAACTCATATCATCTATTTTTGTGACACAAAAAAATAGAACAGCTGAACAAGAACACAGTGTGACATATCAAAATCCAATTCAACAATCCAAGGTAGTGCGACTGTACGAGTCAGAGAGCTGCAAATTGTGAGAGACTGAGAGAAGAGAGCGAGAGACATAGTTAGAGAATTAGGTTTGAACAAAAACGACTTCGTTTGTTTTTTTGTTTCTTTTTTTCTAGCTGATCGAGTTCATTGAGTTGGACCGAGTTGCACTGAGTTGACCGAGTTGAACCGAGTATTCGGTCGAATTTCTTCCGGTCGATTAGAGGTACTGAGTAGATAAAAATCAGCTTGGTCTTAAAAAGTAACGAGTACTCGGCGAGTACTCGGCCGAGTTGACCGATTTAGAGCATTGATTATAATAATCCTAACAATAAACAAACCCGCTGCTGGAAGAGCCAAAACAGGTGCAAGTGGTAATGCTGTAATTTTAAGTACCAAAACTGGTTTTCCGTCCATAATATTTTGATTTCACAATCTTATTCTCCAAGGCTGTAATAACCTCTACACGAAATGGTATTCTCGTACATTGTTCTCGCTTAAAAGCGGTTTTGTTGTCTCCCTTGCTCCCCCCTATAAATACTGCCACTAACCTCGTTCCAGTTCCACATCCAAAAACGACAGTCTTCTAAACATCTCAACCATGTTTGACACTGCTGGCAAGGTTATCAAGTGCAAAGGTAAACCTGTCTGACATGGACCTTGACCGATCATTGGTTCTTGCTAAACCCTTCTGTTTGATTCTCTTTATGAACCTTGAAGTATTGTTCTTTTTGTTTCTGATACTGGAAAGTGGTATGTCTGATCATGTTGATTTTGGGGGGGCATGGTTCTGATCATGCTGTTTTTGGAGGGCACTCCACACTCTGTATTGGGTTCTCTGTTTCTGTGTATTAATGATCAATTTCTCTTCATTTTGATCCTCTTTTTTTTGTGTGACCCTCTGTTTACTTGTTAAACCATTCACTTAGATTCCCTAGTCTGAGATCACTTGTGGTTTTCTGTACCTGATAAGGGAGTGCTATAAATTCTGTTCCTTATTAATGGTGGTGGAAATCGTGATGATCGCTTGGTCTTGGATTTGTAGCATTTTGGGATAAGCAGCTTCACTTTTGTGTTTGGACGTTACGAGAATTGCAATGTTTAGAGATTTCTAAAGTTGGTTAAAACATTAATTTTATCTGACAATTCATTTTTGTTTATTTTCTTTTGTATAATTTGTAGTTAGTTCCTATTGTGAAAACACTGGTTTGAGTCGTTTGACCAATTAATTGTTACTAATTGATGATGGCGTACGTGGATTGCAGCTGCGGTTGCCTGGGAAGCTGGGAAGCCCCTGGTAATTGAGGAAGTGGAGGTGGCGCCACCCCAGAAACATGAAGTCCGATTGAAGATCCTCTTCACTGCCCTGTGCCACACTGATGTATACTTCTGGGAGGCAAAGGTAAATCTCTAAACTTATTAAAGTCAAATCCATCTTTGTTTGAACTAGGCACATTTGATGGACTGTTCAGCATGAGTATTGGTGAAGTTTAGTCAATCCATCAGTGAAGTTGTTCTATTTTTCAGTCAATAACACGTCACTATTTATATATTATCATTGATTTTTGCTTCTTTCATGTTGAAAATGAAAAAGGAAGAGAAAAATCTTATATTAATTATACATGCGATTGTAGCCTTGAAGATTGTAGATGCCATATGTTGGAACTGAAACAATTATATTGTGTCACAGGGACAAAATCCACTGTTCCCTCGGATTTTAGGTCATGAAGCTGGAGGGTATGTGTATCTTTGAAACTTGAAGCTCTTTGTTACACAGAAATTAATTCCCTTTCTTACAGTATATTTACATTTTCTTGGGGTCTTTTGTTTAGAATTGTGGAAAGTGTAGGCGAGGGTGTAACTGAACTCCAACCAGGAGATCATGTCCTCCCAGTGTTCACTGGAGAGTGCAAGGAGTGCGCACATTGTAAGTCAGAGGAAAGCAACATGTGTGATCTCCTAAGGATCAATACCGACAGGGGTACTATGCTCTCTGATGGCAAGACCAGGTTTTCCAAGGATGGGAAGCCAATTTATCACTTTGTTGGTACCTCTACATTCAGTGAATACACTGTTTCACATGTTGGTTCCGTTGCGAAGATCAACCCTGCAGCGCCTCTTGACAAAGTTTGTGTTCTTAGTTGCGGAATTTGTACAGGTACGGCTGAACAAACTATGTATCACTAGTTTCTATACTTGTATTTCTTACCAACAAATATTTTAATACGTGCCTAAAGGTTTTGGTGCCACTGTAAATGTTGCAAAGCCAAAAAAGGGTTCATCTGTTGCCATTTTCGGATTGGGTGCTGTTGGTCTTGCTGTAAGTCATTCGTGTTTCTTCTCTATTCATTTCTTAAGCTAATTAGAACTCTTGTGCTGATTTTTTTGTTACAATTTAGGCTGCAGAAGGTGCAAGGGTTTCAGGGGCTTCAAGGATCATTGGAGTTGATCTGAACTCCAACCGATTTGAGGAAGGTATAGACAATGCCTGTCATGTTTACGTTACTCTGCTTCATATCATATTAAAGATGTGTTCATTTACTGGTTTCTCACCTTTCTGACAGCCAAGAAGTTTGGGGTGAATGAATTTGTGAACCCAAAAGATCATAAGAAACCCATTCAAGAGGTCAGTACAGACAATTTTCTTTAAGTTTGTATAACTTGCTAGTTAATTAGATAGCCCAACATTTCCATTTGTCTCATTTCTCATCAGCAAGGCTTAGGGCTACTTATCCTTGTGCACATCATAATGAGCATTTGTGATTTCATTGCACTGTACACTGCCACACTGTAAAAGATAACTCCACCTTATAAGACCTGTTGAGGATTTGACTTGAAATTTTGATGTCTGCAACAATGTCTTTATGCCACTGGTTTTACGAATCAAAATAGTAAGTTCTCGTTTGGACTTAATGTCCTTGTGATAACTGTTTAACAGAGACTAAATGCTACTGGTTTTACTGAATCAACATACATAATAAGTCCTATTTTGGACTTACTCTGGTGATAACTGTAAGAGACTAATATTTTGACATAAAGGTGATAGCTGAGATGACCAATGGTGGAGTTGATAGGAGTGTTGAGTGCACTGGAAGCATCCAGGCTATGATCTCTGCCTTCGAATGTGTTCATGATGTAAGCTTCTCTGTACCGCTTTCGTATTCTTGTGGATCGGTTGGTACTGGAGTTTAACATTATTTCCTTTTGTCCAAATTTAGGGTTGGGGGGTTGCTGTACTTGTTGGAGTGCCAAACAAAGATGATGCTTTTAAAACCCATCCGGTGAACTTCTTGAATGAGAGGACTCTTAAGGGTACCTTTTATGGTAACTACAAGCCCCGCACTGACCTGCCTGGTGTTGTGGAGATGTACATGAACAAGGTAATCCACATCATTTTTTTTTCTTGAGGCCTCCATAGTAGCATGAAGAATCTGATGGGTTCTTAGATAAATGTAGAAAACAGTGAAATCTGACATGCAAATTATTTTGGTGTGCAGGAGCTGGAACTGGACAAATTTATCACTCACTCTGTTCCTTTCTCTGAGATCAACAAGGCATTCGACTACATGCTGGCAGGAGAGGGAATCCGTTGCATCATCCGCATGGAGCATTAGATCAGTTTTACTTGGCTTTGTAGCTTCTCATATTAATAGAAGGATAAATGACCATTTCATACTAATTATAGGAGTGTATTGTCTATTTAAATGAAAAAAGATTCTCTCAACCAATTTCAATTATTCTTAGTGAGATTACTATTTTACCCTAATTTATCTTTTTCTTCTAATCCTCTCTCTCGGAGTCTAAATACAAAGCTCTCGCCCTGCCAAGTCATGAGGCCGGAGATTCGTCTTCAATCACCTCCAGGAGAAGAATCAACGATGACGGTTCACGCTCCCAAACGTCGAGGACCTCAACCACCACGTCGAGATCTGTGATTCCGAGGAACTCGATTTGAAGTGGAGAAGCTCAGTCGCCGTCGCTCTCGACTGATGTAGTGAGTGATATCTTTCATTCAATTGGATTTTAAAGTCTTATTTTCATTGGAATGGAGTTTGACTTTTATTGTTTTTGTGCAAATGGACATTACCTTTAATAAAAAAGAGTATATATCGTCCTTGTATGGAAAAAGAATAAATTTAGGTTGTGGAATTTCAAGACTTGTGCAAATAAAGTAATTTTACTAATTCTATATACCAAAGCAAAATCAACTCTGCACTGTTCATTCAACGTGCAAAAAGACGATTTTGTCCCTGTTTGGGGATTATTTACAATACAGTCATTAGTTGTCATCCTTATAAGACAACTTTATCCCTATTTAAAGATTATTTACAATACTATCATGAGTTGTCACATGTTGACCTCGGGTATTGATGTTGTTACTGCGTGGCGGCATTTTGTTTTATTCACTATAGTAAAGTCGCAAGCCCACAGACTACAGACCTGCAGACGGCAGACCTAATTTTCTTTCCCTTCTCTCGCTCTCACCTCTACTTTGCGCGGCACTAGAGACGACGAAAATGTATGCCCAGTCAATTCTTTCTCTGGTGACTCGTCCAACACCGAGCTAAGGGTTTCTTTTTTAGTTTTCTTCATTTTTAAGAAAAATAAGCAGTGTTATTGGGTTTAATCTAACGAACAAGACGATGGATTAGGGTGATTGGTTTTCATTCATGTTTTTTTTGTTCTAATCGATTAAAGGCTCATCTGCTTGGTTTTCGTTGTTCCATTCCAAATTCCTCTTAGTTGAGAATGTTTCATGTTTTTGGCTCTGCTTCTTTGTCGTGTGTGGGATTGTGGTAGGCATTTTCTGGCTGATTGACCAAGGGAATGGAAAACTAGGCCCCTGTTACCAAATTATTTACTAGACTCTTATCGTTTGCTTGTCTTTGTCTATTTTACTCCTAAGTTCTCCTGTTTTTGTCTATTTTTTTATCCAGTTTTGGAAATAGCTTCTATTGTTTTACTTCATGGATAAACTAGATGTGTCTTCCATTACTAAGAAAGTCTTAATTTCTATATATGAAGTTGCCGGATTTCTTCAAAATTGATTTTTTCCCCACCCGATCTATAAATACATTGCCCTGTATTTGAGTAATTGTGTTGATATCTATTATAATTTGAATCATATGAATGAAAAAAAGTAGAATTTAGCAAATTATAGGCTGATATGTAATAAGATATGGGATTATGAATATGATGGAATATTAGACAGAAACATGGGTTTTATAACTTAAATCTGTCAAATATGTATAATGTAAGAGTTTTAAAAGTGATTTTTATGAATGTTGGTTTGTTTTGTTTTTCCTTTGAGTATTAGTTTTGAACATTTGGGTTTCGGTTTTGTTGATAGTGTTTAGTTTAAAGGTTTAATAGTGGTTTGGTTTTGTTATGAATGCCTCCAAATACATACAATAATTATTTATTATGTTTAGAATTCAAGAAAAAAAAAAGACCACAACAAAAATGCGGCCGGACATTATCATCACCCCGCAGCAGCAGCGCGGGGTTCTTGCTAGTTTGTTATAGTTTGGGGTTTGTCCTTTTAAATGATGTATGGTTATGGTTAACGAGAAGTGTTATGTTCTACCTATTATTTAGTTCTATTTTTTTCAATGTTGCTATGTTCGTTCTACTATTTTGCGCTATGCATGTTGCATTTCCCATGGTACTTTTTATGGATCACGGTACTCCCAGCGAATGTTCTAAAAGGCCATGTTAAGTCTCGTCTAGGCTTTAGGCTGCAACAAGCCGCTTCACTTTTTATCTAGGTTTTTATGTTAAGTTGTGGTTTCATTAGGCGGCCGCCCTGCCAGTGTAACCTCTGCCCAATTTGTTAACTTTTTGTGATGGTGTTGTTTATAGCTTTCCGCCTTGCCTGTTTTGCTCATTAACCATATATACTTGGTGCAGCTTGATTTTTCTGTAATGAATCTGACCTATTCATGTTCCTTGAATATGGAGCTAGCTATAAATAATACTACATGAAATGCCTAGGGACTGACTACGTTATGACCCTTGATTGCCTTTCCTTACTCTGTGTACCTTCTCCGTTCCACGTCTTCCCTGCTTCAGAGCTCCAATTGGCGTTGGATTTTCAGTGTCAAAACTTGAACTCACATTGCTTGCTTCTCTGAAGCATTTATTTTCCTAGAAGGAAGCTTCAGGGCACTGCTAATGATGCACTGGTTCACTCATTCGTATATGTAAAAATCTCATGAGAATAACCTTAACCCCTCCTCGGCTCGGAATGGTAGCTCTCTAGAGTACCATTTTCTTACCAAAAGCTGATATCAAAGTATCCAGCAAATAAATGGCTTCAATAAGAAGAAATGATGTAGTTTCAACTCTGAAACAAAGTTTAGTATGACTAACAGCTATGCATAGGTGGTCCATTCTCTAGCTAGAAAGAAAAATCAAGAGAGAATCTCAAGGGAGATCCGAAACCGTCTGCTCACTTTCGTATTCATTCAGTAGCTAATATCAACTTACCGTAAAAAACTTGGAACTTATGTTTCTGCATCTTTCTACAAATCAAGAGAAAACCTCAACCTGCTATGGTGGGACACACTGCATACACAATGTTACAACATACAATCCACAGAACCAAAATGATCCGACTTTGTGAACCGTGGAAGGATATCATTGGGGGAATGTTATCCATCACTTGTTAATACTAACGCTAGAAGAACAATGATGATTGCAGAAATTACAATACCACAACCAAGTAAATGCATACTCTTGCTTGGCCCCTTCTGGTCCTCAAGACTGACCAACTCAACCTCTCTAAGGAGTTCTCTCACTTCATCTATATTGTCATCCTTAGCAGCTTGCGTCAGTCGACTATGAATTTTCTCTAATACAATAACCCTCCTAGTCGTGGAAGTGTCCTTGGCTGACCAGAGAAAACTTGTCATCTTCCAAATGAGGATTCCTGCATAAATAGCTACAACAACATCTACACTATAATGGTGTCGTTCCCGTATTTCTCTCTGTGCAGAATGCAAGACAAGTAGCCATATGAAGCCCGAGCTAAAACCACCATAGGCTTCCTGCAATATTGGATCAGATACAGGAACATCAGAACATGTAGGATACCCTTCAGACATCAGGTGAAAAAGGTCACTTCTTATATGATGGGGCACCACAGTTTTAAAACACAAATAATGAGTATGCTATATACCGTCCAAGCCATAGCTGTCAATACAGCAACTAGAACATGCCCACTGTACACGAGATCATTGCAGCCGCCTCCAGCAGTCCTCAGCAAATTATACCATGATCCTGATGATGGGGTGGGTCGCAAGAAATCAATCAAGAAGCTCATGGGGCCCCAGTCTGGACGGGAGCCACCAAGTAATTCTCCAGTATCAGCTGGTGGAAAAATGAAGAAAGTTGTAAAGCCTGCCACCTTATTCTAAAAGGATAATTGGCAAAAAAAATATAGAGCAGTACTAGTTGAGAACAATGTATAGGACATTACTTTAAAATCTTGATCTTTTCAGGGCTTTCTCCTAGCTCCAAATAAGGTGGTACACATGTTAAGATTCAGCCATGCAATAGATTTTGCAAATGCAAAAAAAGAGGAAAATAGAAATTGAAATGTGGTATGTAGAACCTCTCCATATGGTATAATCATGCTACGAATATCCAGTACATCACAACAATTTCTAAACCATGAAAAAACACATCAGTATTTATACTAGTTGACAAAATAGGTTAAACTTTGTCAAAGACTAGTGAAGAACTCCAACAGTGGAAACATAGACTATCTGTTCCCGAAAATGGCCATCAATAAACAGCTTTAAGTAATTCTAAATGGAAGTGAAATTATAGGATGTCAAACTCAAAAAGAGTAAAATTAACATGATCTCATGAATCTAGTCTGACAAAGGATAATATGACTTTTAGATATCAATTTCTGGTAGATATAGGAGAAGTTCAGTTTTAATCTTATAGCAACAAAGACAGTTCAGAGTCAGGTTTGAAGTGGTTCTTTTGGTTGTAACGTTGTCATCAAGAAAATAAAATCTAGGGATGGAAAATGAAGCTATTATGCAGTACTTACCAAAGGCTATATCCTGTTGTATCACCTGGCGAATAGCATTAAAATCTGAAGCATATGGGACATAATATTTCTGAGCCCAATGATGAGGAAATGAATAACCACCAAATCGACCGTTAGCACACCAAGGCCTGGGTGATGGTACAATTGTTGAAATAAAAGTTATGGTACGAAGAATACGGCCAATGGCCATGGTGAACATATATCGTGCACCCAGTCCAAGGCCAGGAGCTTTCACAGAATCAAACAGTACGGAGAAAGCCAGGATCATAAACAACATGAGAAAGTGATGCAGTCCGATAATTCGGGCTCTCAATATTTCAACTAGCGCATGAGGTAGTTTCTCATTCTGTGCCAAAAGAAACCACTGGCCAGTGTCAGGAAGAGGAGGTGTATCACTGTCAAGTGTCAAACATTAACCAGTCAATCATTTTTCCAAAGTTAAATAATTAGCCAACTTTGTGTTATTTTATATAGCATGAAGAAACAGAAGCCCTATCTCCATAGAGATATCCTGTTAACTATGAACTACAGCAAAGCAGATTGTACCCAAATCATCAAAAGGTCTAATCTCTAAGTCTCAGATTGTAATACAATGCAGACGGCATGCCAAGGGGTGCTGTGCTGCGCCCTTTCAACACCATCTGGACAAAGTACAACCACACTCCACACTGAACAATGTTACTAATGTATTGTAAATTTGGCTACGTAATTTACAGCACCATCTTTTTTTCTTTTTCATTTTCTCTTCTTCATGATGGAACATTATCATTTATCTCAAAGAACATATATAACTCTAGAAATCATATAGGCCAAGGGCTAAAACAGTAAAACCCTAATAATATCTGAATTCAATTCTACAAAAAAATGTTGAAAATATCCAAATTAAGTAATTTCAAAATCAGTTACTATTCTAAGAAACCCAGCTCTTTTATTCTTCAACCAATTTATATCATTAATGAACTTCCTTTTTCTTATATTAGATAATCTGACAGTTGTAATAAATAGAGTTGCAATTCTGGATCTGGCATCCCTGATCTAACAACCTTCAACTGTAAGATCAGAATCCGGTAAGTCAATTCTAACTCCTACACGACGTCATGGATCAAATCCGGTAAGTTTCAAACAACTCAAAAAACGAAGCTAAAGTCACATCAGTAACCAAAAATCAAAACCTAAAAATAGAAATGCGAATCCGAAATGAGATAGATAGATGAGGGCGAAAACAACATACTTGTGCCAGTCGATTCCGAGCACGACGGTGACGAATCGGACGCAGCCGGCTTCAAGGAGAAGAGTGAGGAGCATGAAAAGCATGGAAGCGACGAAGGCTTTGAGGGAGCGGAACTCGGAGCTCCAGTGCTTGTAGAGAGGGACGCGGCTGACGGCGACGAGAGCGAGGAGGGACCAGAGGACAGGCATGAGACGACGGTGCCACGTGGGGGACAGGTGGCGGAGGTAGTCGACTGCCACGTAGGAAATGGCGGCCATGCCTAGGCCGCCGGATCTCGGGCGCCACATGGTGGAGGAAGGCGTCTGATTTGGTGCGACGGAGACGGGGAGGATGTGAAGCCTGGGAGTTAGGAACTTGAACATTAGCTAACCCATTTCTATTTCTCTCCCGGTAACTACTTTTCGTTGGCCATTTCTATTTCTGTCCGAGTTCAAGTCCTCCTGAATTGGTTTCTTTTTTCCGACAGAAATATGACCCGGCTCCACTCAAATAACTCTTTTTTTTTTGTAAAGATGCACATTTCGTGTAACTAATAATCATATGTTCTTTTTAATTTTGATAGTTATGTAATATTGATATTTTTTTTAATACAAATATTGATATTTTTTTTGAATACAAATATTGATATTTTTTTTGAATACAAATATTGATACTTACTCTCTAGGATTTTTGTTGGATTTTTGTTGTAACAGGCGTTTTATTCGGTGATTGGTCATTTGTTCAACGATACAACCACGAGGCCAATTCAAAGGTCAATTTATAAAAATGTTTATTTATTGATAAGCAATTATTGAAAGTGGGATGAGCTTTGGATGATTCAATTAGGGCCTGTGATTTTAGTTAGCTCAGATCAATTTATACACTGAGAATTGCCCTTGGGACCCATGTGGAACCCATGGCTAACCCATATGAATTTCCAACGGATGGGTCGTGTGGCTAACTTAGATGAATTTTCAACCGGTGTATTCACTTTTTACGCTACTTCTCACTCCAACCTAGGCTTTTGATCCACTGTTGCATGTGCTCTAATGGGATTTATAGAAATTTAATATGTTAGAACATATAGGTTACAGTTAAATTCTATCAATTTTTGTAGTAATTGATGGTTCATCGGTTCTTGTTGTAATCGATAGTTCACGTGCGTAGGAGAGTCTCTCCACATTTAACTAAAGAACAAGATTTACAATGCTTGTATTAGTCAGTGTCCCAAATCTTTTATTGGTGATAACATACGTTTCAATGTCTGAATCATAATGACATATAGTCCACTAGATTGACTCATGCTTCTCTCCATGGTGTGCTCTCATTCGCACTCATGAGTAATATACATAAAAGTTTCTATCATTCTCATAATGAGTTTCATATAGTAATCTTTGGTGTGTATGTTTTTAAAACATAACAAGATTTTATTGGTTATCAATACATACCGAGATTTTCCAGTAAATCCCAAAATGACTGATGATGTGAAGCCTGGAAGCATGGTGTCATAAGGCATCAAGAATCGATTTCTACCGTGTCCATAAATGACTGATGATGATCCTATCATCATTGTCACAAAAGATTAACAATGCACTAAATTAAAAATTAGAGGCTGGTTCTTTAGAATCTTGTGGGTAATTCTAATATCTGCGAGATACTCAATGTCTTTATAAGACATATCTACTGAAATAGAGAAGATATATGAGTAAATAGTTCCACTTGAACCATTTAAAATGATGCAAAACAAGTTTCAATCCCGAGTGGTGCAAAATGAAATTTCCTTGTAATATGACATTTGCGCAGTAGAACAGCCATAACTTCTTCGTTAGGACGGATATATAAGAACCGTGAAAAGTTCTAGAAACTAGGCCATCAATTATCTTTCCATTGATATATGGTATGTGTTCTAGTTCATTCAGAGCTGCTCACAAAGCTCAAATGAAATTGTTGTCCGAAAAGGGACATATATACTGTTTTCGCAGATTTGACATGATTGAAACTATCTTTGAGATGACATGTAGGCTTATTTCTCGGCCAATAACGACTTCTTTAGACATCAAAGATGGGGTATTACAAGTCTTCAATGTCTTATGTAAGACAAAATTTAGTTAGACAGGGAAAACTGCTATAAGAGAAAGACTTAACTGTAAAACACTTGGCACACCTCCTTTGAAGGTATGGTGCCGTGCATCTCATCTGTTTGAGAGATACACTTATCGAACCATAATAAACAATGGAGAATCAATACTTGAAAAATCTTTGACAGTGTGTCAACGATTTCATTGAGGTCTCGAATTGTAAAACTATGAACATCATCGATACGGTGTTTGTTTACATATAGCTTGGAAAGAAAATCACTTTATATGCATTCACGACTTCAGTATGAGCTCGACAATTCATGAACTAATGATCCAGAAATCTACAACGGTTGCATTTGAAAGACAAAAGCAAACAACACCAACATCATAATCATTACATGTATAATAAACACAAGATGAATATATATATATATATATATATATATATATATATATATATATATATAACAATATATCAAAGAGATGATAAATGCCATCAGATTTGCAAGACCTTCTGTGATCCTCTCAGTTCAATAGTTATCTTCTATGAGACTAGAATATTATATGCTTGTGTGTCGAGAGGTCACAGGGACCTTGCCTTTATAGGGTGCAATGAATCAAACCTTCCCATAACAGGTAACCGAAGTCATCAACTGCAATCCCTTGATATGTGCCTTGATCATTCTTGCTTGACTATCAAGCTGTTTAGATCCCCTAATTATATTCATCCTTGATTCACTCAATAAACATAATTAAATAGGATTATGATTCCTGAATCATCTGATAAAGCAGAGCCAACAGATGCCAACAGATAAGGCAGCAAACCAGAAACACGGTTCTCCTAGTAGGAATAGGAAACCAAGAACTCATTGCAACTCTGTAATTCTCTTCCGATATTTCCTTGTAACCACTTAGATAAGTGTTAATCTCAATAGGTTATCGATTAACAACTGAATGTATATCTTATAATCGGATACTGATATAAATAGGAGGGAAACCAGGTAAGGGATCAACCTGGATAGTTCCATCGTTTCTCCCTCTCTTGACAGTTCTTTCATGGTATACAGAGCTTAGACGTCTAACGACTTTTTTTTCGATCCTCTCTCAATCTCATCATGTCTTCTGAAATTCCCATCATCGACACCAGCAAAGATCTGATTCCCACCAAAGATATCAACAAAAACCTTCCTCCATCATCCGGTTCCTCAAGAATCTCTGAAAATATCATCTCTAATTTCCTCTCTATCAAACTTGATATAACCAACTACCCTCTCTGGCTTGCTCAAATCAAGCCCTTACTCAACAGTCGTAATCTGATACGATACGTCGATGGAACCATCTCATGCCCTCCTTGTTTAAGAATGATGCTACAGGCAACCTTACTTCTGAGATAAACCCAATGAAAACTGGATTGCACATGATCAAATGATACTTGGATGGATAAACAATTCACTGACTCCTTCTGTGTTGGCTACAGTTGCCAGGTTTTCACCTGGAATTCACTTGCAAAGCGTTTCGCTTCTCAATCCCAAAATCGAATTCTTCAACTTCGGGGAGAACTACTGCTTACCATGCGTGGTAACTCAAGTATTACTGATTTTCTTGATAAAATCAATTCTATTGCAGATAACCTAGCTCTTGCAGGAAGCCCCATGAGTGACAATGATCTGGTGTCTATCATCATGAATAATGTTGGATCACTTTATGAGACCACAGTTAGCTCAGCACAAGCTAGAGATACTCCTATCACTTATGAGTCGCTTGAGGCCCTCCTGCTTTCTGCTGAGATGCGCCTTAAAGACCAACAACAGGCGGCTCTGGACATCTCATCCATGACCACAGCATTTCACACTACTCATATTTCAAATCGAGGCCGAGCCTCGTTTACATATCCTGCTCGCAATCCTGCACATATCTTTGAAGGGAGGGGCTCTTCTTCTACATCCAGAGGGAGAGGTGCCTCTGTTCTTGGAACTCATCCCTCCACCAGCCTCTTCTCCAACAATCAATCGCGTCCTACATGTCAAATATGTAGCAGGATTGGTCACACTACCTTGGATTGCTACAATCGAATGAATCTCTCTTATCAAGGATGAGTACCCTCAAAAAATCTAAGTGCCATGGCTGCTTCTTTATCCATTCCAACTCCAGCTTCATCAACCTGGTTGCTTGATAGTGGTGCCAACTCTCACATTACATCTGACTATGGGAATCTTCAGTGTCCAAAAGAATATCAAGACAGTGATAAAGTGGGTGGGATAGGTAACACTTCGTCTCTCTCTATTTCACATATTGGTTCAAATGTCTTACTCTCTTCAAATCACAAGTACAAACAAAAATATCTTACATTGTCCTTCTGCCTTGATGAACTTACTATCTATCTCTCGCTTCACTTCGGATAATAATTGTTATCTTCTTATTTATCCTACCTTTTTCCTTATTAAGGACATCCAGACGGGGAAGATCCTCTTTAGAGGAACAAGTGAGAATGGCCTCTACCCTCTGCACCTTCTTCAAGAACATGGTTTTGGTCAACAGCCTTTATGACAGGACCCATCCCGAGATTTCCCAGTAAATCCCAAAATGACTCCTGCGGGACCCACCTAAAAGGGTAGTTACCGAAATTTTGGCATAATGTCCCCTAATAGTGAGTAACCCTTCACCTAGAATTAAAGTAAACACAGGCAGCATACACTTCTAATTCCATCCCCCTTCCTACTTGAGCCATCCTGCTCACATCAACACACAACCACCTCCACAAATACAACCACAATCACAAACCATTTTTCTTCTTAATAATCTTCAACAAAATAAAAATCAGAAATTCCTGGATTAGTACCGAATAAGTTTCGTACTCTACCCCGAAACATAGTAATAATACACCCAGGTTATCAGAGCTCTAATATAAAGGAGGAAAAGTACACTTGTAGGTTTTCAGAAACCTAGTAGTGAAAACTGTGTGGAGAGGTAACCACTATGCGCCTCCTAATTTGCTGGCCGAACTCTGCAGTCTGGGCATTTTAAGAAAAACAAAGGCCCAGGGGAGAAACATGGAAAATGTTAGAGTGAGTGGACGAAAAATAATCCATGAAACACTAAAAAAAATTCACCACAATAAATAAAACCAATGCTTCATGCTCTCCCAAAGATTTATTGATTTAAATAACATTTATGCATGCCCACAATTACTAAAATTCCACAAATGCATGATAAGATAAACAAGTAAGGATTTTGGGAAGAGAAATGTTCACAAACATAATAAGTCTGACCTCTCAGACTAGGGTCGGAGCTAAGAGCTCTAGTTGCGCCCTCACGCTATGCTAGCTATAAATAAATAATAACGGTCAACCCTTATAGTAATAACCTGACCTCTCAGGCTTGTCTGTCCTCTCAGACCAGGGTCGCAGCTAAGAGCTCTAGATAAAGTGGTAATGGTCAACCCTCATAGTGTACTACGTAGTTTGCCTGACCTCTCAGGCTAGGGTCGGAGCTAAGAGCTCTAGTAGCGTCCTCACGCTACTCTAGCTAGCATATTCATTGGTCAACCCTTATAATATAAATTTCATAACAATACTTTACTCAAATTCTCTTCCCAAAACAAATAAGTAAAACAATTCCTCGTCATATATGCATAAATCCAAATAAAACATTCGAGCACCCGAGGAAAATATAATTCTCGAAACAATCATAAAAACCCTGCAATATAATCCATAATTAAGGCATGCATTCATTTAAAAATAACAAGTCCACTCACAGTAAAGGGACTAGCCCTGAGAGCGATCCTGTGCCTCCCCGGAACGTAAATCCTCACGTCCTGTTAAATGAATTAAATATGTTAATTATCCCAATTCGTAAAGTCGGGTCTCCGGAGACATTAGTATAAACTCCGTATTAAACTAGCTTAATTCTTGTATACTCTTAACAATCCTCGATCAATCCCGACCAACGATAACATGGAATTCTCTTTCCGAACCAAGACGACATTTTGAATAATAATCGGAACTTAATCGATACGGCCATTAATCCTCCTCCACAAGGTTTTATATACATAAATTTCTATAATCCTTTTTACTTCCAATTCTCCAAAATTATCACCTTTTACCTCCAATTAACTTAGGATTATTTCTACCTTTACCCCTAACTCATTTACCATAACTGTTAAAAGTAATTTCTCTGTGAAAGGACAGAAATGCCCCTGTGAACAGTAAAATTCGGTCGCCGGCCAATTGGCCTCCGACCGGCGATCTCCGACCATCTTCTTGCTCCTCTCAATCTCCCCTACAATTTTCCTTTACATTATAACAACCAAATCCAAACCTAACATCAACAATTCATGATGAACAGTAATTAAATCCTAAAATTTGGAATCCTTGATCGAATCCCTCACCTAGATTGTAATCGACCGATTCTCCGAATTTGGAAGACTCAGAGGATGACTGTGGACCGGCCCCGAACGACAGGTGACGGCACAGAGGCCTGACCCGACCGGAACCCGAAAGTGCAGACGGATCTCGGGAGTCTCCTCTCTCTCCACACAGCGGCGCTGCCCCTAATCGATGGCCTGCTGGGTTGCCGGACCTCCGGCGAGTCGAGAGAGACCGGTCACGCGCTCCACGGTAGCCGGTGGTGGCAGATCTCTCCGGGCACAGTGAAGGTGCCGTGTCGCCCAGGAGAAGAGAAAGAACGCGGAGAAGAAAAGAAAGTGAACGCGAAGAAGAAGAGAAAAGGGAAACCGAATAAAAGAAATAAGTTTCCAAACAAGGAAACTTTCTAGAAACATAGGGAACCCCTAAATTTTCCTCCGTCCCGAACCGGAATTTACCCCAATAAAATCCTCGAAAAATTTCAAATTACCGTCAACAATCCCGACAGTTAATTTTATTGTTCAAACCTTAATATCGACACCGTAAATCCACGAATGACGGAAGGAAGGTAACTCGCAGTGAAATTGTAAGATTCGGGGTGTGACAATTCTCCCCCCCTTATAAAAATTTTGTCCTCGAAATTTACATACCTGTTACTCAAATAGGTAGGGATACTGATGTCGCATCTGAGCTTCGGGTTCCCAAGTAGCTTCCTCCACCTCATGACTCCTCCACAACACCTTAACAAGAGGAATGGTCTTGTTCCGAAGCACCTGCTCTTTTTGATCAATAATTTGCACCGGTTCCTCTACATAAGTCCAGTCTTTATTCAGACTAACAGGTGGCGCATGCAACACATGGGAAGGATCAGCAATGTACTTCCGAAGCATGGATACGTGAAAGAGATTATGAATCTTGGACCACTCAAGAGGTAGATCCAATCGATAGGCAAGTGGGCCAATCCTTTCGAGGATCTCATAAGGACCAATGTATCTAGGGCTAAGCTTGCCCTTCTTTCCAAAACGCACCACTCCCTTCCAAGGAGATAATTTCAAGAACACCCAATCACCAACTTAGAATTCCAAGTCCTTCCTGCGGTTATCCGCATAAGTCTTTTGCCTATCTTGAGCCACCTTGAGTCGATCTCTTACCACCTTGATTTTCTCATTAGTCTCAAAGATAATATCCGGGCCACAAAACTCTCTTTCCCCAACTTCATTCCAACATAGGGGAGTACGGCATTGCCTTCCATATAATGCCTCAAATGGTGACATGCCAATGCTAGAGTGGTAGCTATTATTATAAGCAAACTTCATTAACATCAAATTTTTATCCCAACTCCCCCGAAACTGTAGAACACATGACCTCAACATGTCTTCCAAGGTCTGAATGGTCCTCTCTGACTGCCCATCAGTCTGAGGATGAAAAGCAGTACTAAAATGAAGTTGTGTGCCCAATGCCGCCTGCAGAGCTCCCCAAAATTTGGAAGCAAACCGTGGATCTCTATCTGACACAATGGATTCTGGAACCCCATGAAGTCTCACTATCTCATTCACATATATTACCGACAACCGATCAAGGAAAAACTTTTTATTAACCGGGAGAAAGTGAGCAGATTTCGTCAAACGATCCACAATCACCCAAACTCCATCATACCCATTACGGGTACGAGGCAGGCCGAAGACAAAATCCATGGTGATATGATCCCACTTCCACACCGGAATAGGCAATGGCTCCATCAAACCCGAGGGTTTTTGTCTCTCAGCTTTCACTTGTTGACAAACCAAACACCTGCTAACAAAAGCTGCTATTTCCCTCTTCATATTCGGCCACCAATAATAATTCTTCAAAGTTCTATACATCTTTGTACTACCTGGATGGGCGGCATATATTGAACTATGAGCTTCCTCCATGATCTCCCGTTTAAGCTCTTCATTCCTCTTCGGTACACACAACCTACCCTTAAATAAAAGGGTTCCAACTTTCCTAACCGCAAAGTCCTCCGCTGAGCCCTCCTGAGCCCTCTCAACCAACTGTACAATGGAGGGGTCATTATATTGCGCATCCCGAACTCTATCAATTAATACTGGCCTCACACGAAAACTGGCCACCAAAACACCCATTTCATCCACTGTTAAATCAACACCGGTAGCTCTAAGCTCATAAAGAAGTGGAACCCGAATCATTTTCAAATATGCCAAGGATAAAGAGGGATTGCGACTAAGAGCATCAGCTACCACATTAGCTCTTCCTGGATGGTACTCAATCGAGCAATCATAATCTTTAATTAATTTCATCCATCTCCGTTGTCGCATATTTAAATCCCTTTGAGTGAACACATATTGCAAACTCTTGTGATCAGTGAAAATTTGGCACTTGGCTCCATAAAGGTAATGCCTCCAAATTTTAAGAGCAAACACCACAGCAGCAAGCTCCAAATCATGGGTGGGATAATTCACCTCATGCGTCTTCAATTGTCTAGAAGCATAGGCAATCACTCTCCCATGCTGCATCAACACACCACCCAATCCGTGTTTAGAGGCATCATAATAGACTTCATATTCCCCACTATCATCTGGTAGTGCCAAAACTGGTGCACTAGTCAGACGCTCTTTGAGTTCCTGAAAACTTTGCTCGCACTTCTCAGACCATTCAAACTTAATTCCCTTCCTGGTCAATCTTGTAAGAGGAGCAGCAATCTTGGAGAAATCTTGAACGAAGCGACGATAATAGCCTGCTAATCCCAAGAAACTCCGAATCTCTGACACATTGGTGGGTCTACCCCAATTAGCCACTGCAGCTACTTTTTGAGGGTCCACACTAACACCTTCTTCCGACACAATGTGACCCAAGAATCCCACTCTATCCAACCAAAACTCACATTTGCTAAGTTTTGCATACAGCTGAGCTTCTCTGAGAACTCGCAGGACCGTCCTTAAATGCCTGGCATGCTCCTTCAAACTCTTGGAGTAAACCAAAATATCATCAATAAACACGATCACAAAACGATCAAGAAATGGACTAAACACCCTATTCATCAAATCCATGAAGGCGGCGGGTGCATTAGTAAGTCCAAATGGCATCACTACGAACTCATAGTGTCCATACCGTGACCGGAAAGCAGTCTTGGGAATATCACTTTCCCGAATCCGCAACTGATGATAACCAGATCTCAAGTCAATCTTTGAGAAAACAGAGACACCCCTCAACTGGTCGAATAAATCATCAATTCGTGGCAAAGGGTATTTATTCTTCACCGTCACTTGATTCAGCTTCCGGTAATCCACACAAAGTCTCATGGTGCCATCCTTCTTCTTAACAAAAAGTACAGGAGCACCCCAAGGAGACGTGCTAGGCTGAATAAAGCCCTTATTCACCAACTCCTGCAATTGAGTTTTTAACTCCTTCAATTCCGCAGGTGCCATTCTATAGGGAGCTTGAGAGATAGGAGCGGTTCCGGGAAGCACCTCGATGGTGAAATCGATCTCTCTTGCTGGCGGTAATCCAGGCAATTCGTCTGGAAATACATCTGGAAACTCCTTTACCACAGGAATGTCTTCCAGGTTCACTTCACCCTTCTTGGTATCTACTACATGTGCCAGGTAGGCTTGACAACCCTTGTTCAACAATTTCCTAGCTGTAACAGCGGAAATCACACAGTTTGGGAGAACATTTCTTTCCCCTTGAATGGTGACCTCAGGCTTCCCTGGACTCCTTAACACTACCTCCTTTCGGAAACAATCCACCATCGCCCTATGGGTTTCCAAGAAGTCCATCCCCAAGATTACATCGAACTCCACAATATCAAGGGGTATCAGATCAACTTCAAAACCGCAATTCTCTATCCGCACCTCACAACTCTTAAATACCCAATCTATCTTCATCACATCCCCGGAAGGCAAGGACACGTGCCATTCCCCAGGAAGTGATAATGACGGCACATTGGCATGTAAGGAAAATCTACTTGACATAAAGGAATGCGACGCCCCAGGGTCTATTAATGTAAAAGCGGGTCGGCCAAAAATTAATAACGTACCAATAATAACATCTGGAGAAGAGCGGCCCTCTTGCTGAGTCATGGCATGCAGTCTCGCATGTGTGGTAGGACGGCCTCTACTACCTCTGCTCTGCTGTGTGCCGCCTCTAGTCTGAGTCACAGAGGGGGTACCACTACTAACAGTACCGGAATGCGTCTGCCCCATAGTCTGGGTAGGTGCCAATGCTGCTCCCTGACTCAAGAGAGGACAATCTCTCCTGAAATGACATGTCTGCCCACACTGATAGCACTGACCATGCACCCACTGACTCTGCTGAAAACCCTGGGACGGTCTCTGACTCTGCTGCGCACTCTGACCTCCAGAAGACCCACTCTGGCTGCTAGAACCTCTTCTAAACCCCCTAGAGGTCTTCTTGAAGAAGCTCTTAAGCCTCCCTCGGAATCCTGACCCAGATCCTGTGCTGCTACCAAAGCCACTCCCAGCAGAGGATACTGAACTAGACCTCGTCAGCGATCTTCTAGCTGAGCCAGAACCCGCAACTCCAACATCTGAAAGCCGGCCATAAGAAAACTGCTGGGCCTCAAGATTAAGAGCAGCAATCACTGCCTCCATGAATGATGCATATGGTACAGCCGTCATCTGTGTAGTGTAGATACCCCCAAGGCCTCTAACAAACTGATAGACCTTATCCTGCTCTGTCTTTACCAACTCGGGAACGTAATAAGCCAGCTCCCTAAAACGCTGCTCAAACGCCGAAACCGACATGTCATCACTCTTCCTCAAATTTAGAAATTCTTCCCTCATGCGGTTCATGTGTGCTCGGCTGACATAACGCTCCTTAAAATGGGCAGAAAACTGCTCCCAGGACATCTGCTGAGCTGCATCACCCACCCTGCGGCTCACATCAAGCCACCAATGCCAAGCTTCCCTCTCCAGGAACTGTGTAGCTATCGCCACCTTCCTTTCCTCTGGACAATCTACTATTCGGAACATCTTTTCGGTCTCCTCCAACCAACTGAGTGCTTCCATGGGTTCACTAGCATGGGTAAACACTCTAGCACCATGCTTGCGGGCCTTCTCATAGTTAAGCTCAGAACTCATACCAGAGCGGATACCCTGCACTAACCGCTCTAACAAACCCGCTCCCATAGTAGCTGACTCTTCACTTCCTCTTCTAGCAGGAGGAGGAAGAGGGTTTTCTCCTTCCGGTGGAGGGGAAGGATTCTCCCCACGAGCTCGGCCACGTGCTCGGCGCATAATTAAACCTGAAACCAAGATATTTAGTACCATGTAAAACACATAATACTATAATAGCTACTGCAAATACCCAATGATCACTTCGTATCATAAGCATAAATGCTGATGGATCCGCCGCGGTCGGTCCATCACTCTATAGATACTAGTTTCACACAAGGCATAAGCAGTAACAATTAGGAAAGGAATAGAATAACCTAGTGCTCTGATACCAATGACAGGACCCATCCCGAGATTTCCCAGTAAATCCCAAAATGACTCCTGCGGGACCCACCTAAAAGGGTAGTTACCGAAATTTTGGCATAATGTCCCCTAATAGTGAGTAACCCTTCACCTAGAATTAAAGTAAACACAGGCAGCATACACTTCTAATTCCATCCCCCTTCCTACTTGAGCCATCCTGCTCACATCAACACACAACCACCTCCACAAATACAACCACAATCACAAACCATTTTTCTTTTTAATAATCTTCAACAAAATAAAAATCAGAAATTCCTGGATTAGTACCGAATAAGTTCCGTACTCTACCCCGAAACATAGTAATAATACACCCAGGTTATCAGAGCTCTAATATAAAGGAGGAAAAGTACACTTGTAGGTTTTCAGAAACCTACTAGTGAAAACTGTGTGGAGAGGTAACCACTATGCGCCTCCTAATTTGCTGGCCGAACTCTGCAGTCTGGGCATTTTAAGAAAAACAAAGGCCCAGGGGAGAAACATGGAAAATGTTAGAGTGAGTGGACGAAAAATAATCCATGAAACACTAAAAAAAATTCACCACAATAAATAAAACCAATGCTTCATGCTCTCCCAAAGATTTATTGATTTAAATAACATTTATGCATGCCCACAATTACTAAAATTCCACAAATGCATGATAAGATAAACAAGTAAGGATTTTGGGAAGAGAAATGTTCACAAACATAATAAGTCTGACCTCTCAGACTAGGGTCGGAGCTAAGAGCTCTAGTTGCGCCCTCACGCTATGCTAGCTATAAATAAATAATAACGGTCAACCCTTATAGTAATAACCTGACCTCTCAGGCTTGTCTGTCCTCTCAGACCAGGGTCGCAGCTAAGAGCTCTAGATAAAGTGGTAATGGTCAACCCTCATAGTGTACTACGTAGTTTGCCTGACCTCTCAGGCTAGGGTCGGAGCTAAGAGCTCTAGTAGCGTCCTCACGCTACTCTAGCTAGCATATTCATTGGTCAACCCTTATAATATAAATTTCATAACAATACTTTACTCAAATTCTCTTCCCAAAACAAATAAGTAAAACAATTCCTCGTCATATATGCATAAATCCAAATAAAACATTCGAGCACCCGAGGAAAATATAATTCTCGAAACAATCATAAAAACCCTGCAATATAATCCATAATTAAGGCATGCATTCATTTAAAAATAACAAGTCCACTCACAGTAAAGGGACTAGCCCTGAGAGCGATCCTGTGCCTCCCCGGAACGTAAATCCTCACGTCCTGTTAAATGAATTAAATATGTTAATTATCCCAATTCGTAAAGTCGGGTCTCCGGAGACATTAGTATAAACTCCGTATTAAACTAGCTTAATTCTTGTATACTCTTAACAATCCTCGATCAATCCCGACCAACGATAACATGGAATTCTCTTTCCGAACCAAGACGACATTTTGAATAATAATCGGAACTTAATCGATATGGCCATTAATCCTCCTCCACAAGGTTTTATATACATAAATTTCTATAATCCTTTTTACTTCCAATTCTCCAAAATTATCACCTTTTACCTCCAATTAACTTAGGATTATTTCTACCTTTACCCCTAACTCATTTACCATAACTGTTAAAAGTAATTTCTCTGTGAAAGGACAGAAATGCCCCTGTGAACAGTAAAATTCGGTCGCCGGCCAATTGGCCTCCGACCGGCGATCTCCGACCATCTTCTTGCTCCTCTCAATCTCCCCTACAACTTTCCTTTACATTATAACAACCAAATCCAAACCTAACATCAACAATTCATGATGAACAGTAATTAAATCCTAAAATTTGGAATCCTTGATCGAATCCCTCACCTAGATTGTAATCGACCGATTCTCCGAATTTGGAAGACTCAGAGGATGACTGTGGACCGGCCCCGAACGACAGGTGACGGCACAGAGGCCTGACCCGACCGGAACCCGAAAGTGCAGACGGATCTCGGGAGTCTCCTCTCTCTCCACACAGTGGCGCTGCCCCTAATCGATGGCCTGCTGGGTTGCCGGACCTCCGGCGAGTCGAGAGAGACCGGTCACGCGCTCCACGGTAGCCGGTGGTGGCAGATCTCTCCGGGCACAGTGAAGGTGCCGTGTCGCCCAGGAGAAGAGAAAGAACGCGGAGAAGAAAAGAAAGTGAACGCGAAGAAGAAGAGAAAAGGGAAACCGAATAAAAGAAATAAGTTTCCAAACAAGGAAACTTTCTAGAAACATAGGGAACCCTTAAATTTTCCTCCGTCCCGAACCGGAATTTACCCCAATAAAATCCCCGAAAAATTTCAAATTACCGTCAACAATCCCGACAGTTAATTTTATTGTTCAAACCTTAATATCGACACTGTAAATCCACGAATGACGGAAGGAAGGTAACTCGCAGTGAAATTGTAAGATTCGGGGTGTGACACTTTAGCCTTCGTAGGTGCCAGAGTGTCATCCCAAATTTGGCATTCCAGACTTGGTCACACAGCTTCTCGTACATTGTCTCAAGTCATGTCCAATAAAGCCGTGCCTTTAGCAGTTCAGTTTCTTTCTGTCATTCATGTCCTCTAGGAAAAATCACGAAGTTACCATTTGTGGCTTCTGATTCTGTAGCAAATAAGCCATTAGAGTTAGTCCACTCTGATGTGTGGTCTTGTTCAACCCCTTCTATTCAAGGATTTCAGTATTATGTGTTGTTTGTGGATGATTATTCTCGATATTCATGGTTGTTTCCAATGAAACACAAAAAGTGAAGTTCTTCAACTTTTCATCAAATTTCATATTTATGTTGAGAAACAATTTTCATGTTCTATCAAACAATTTCAAACAGATGAAAGAGGTGAATATACTTCTAATGCATTTAAAACCTACCTTGCTTCCCATGGTATTCATCATCGTTTCTCTTGTCCTAAACATCCCGAACAGAATGGCCTAGCTGAACGAAAACATAGGCACATTGTTGATACAGCCCTTACCCTTCTCATTCATGCTCATATGCCACCATCATACTGGGTTGAAGCCTGCAATGCTGCCACATATATCATCAATCACCTTCCCTCTCCCATTCTGAAAAATAAAACTCCCTATCATTATCTCTTTGACAAAGAACCAAATTATTCCTTCCTTAGGACCTTTGGCTGTGCCTGTGCCTGTTTTCCTTACCTACAACCTTATAATCATATCAAACTTCAATCTCGATCTAAACAATGTGTGTTCCTTGGTTATTCACTGAATCATCAAGGGTACAGGTGCCTGGACATCGATACACAAAGAGTTTATCTATCTAGGCATGTTTTGTTTGATGAGACTTCATTTCCTTTCAGTAAGGCCATTCTCACATCCCCATCAGGTATGTCTTCTTCTCCCTTGTACTTTATGTCTGTGCAAAATACCTTCCCCACATCTATAACACCAACTGACTCACACAACTCACATAATACTCCTTCCTCTCGCAGTCTTTCACTCACCACCACTCCACAAACTTCCTGCCATTCTATGAGCCCTACACATACACACACTACTTCCCTATTCCTGCGTCTTCTACTTCTGCATCTAATAATGTTTCTTCTGTCACTCATGAACACACACACTCTCACCACTCATCCATGTCTCATACATCTCTGGATACTGCAAGAGGCTCTGGTCAGGTATGTTCTCCTACCAATTCCCATCCTATGCAAACTAGACTCAAAGATGGAATTGTGAGGCCAAATCCCAAATATGCTATGCTTGTTTCACTAACAAATGATGTTACAGAACCCTCTTGTTATAGCAAAGCTGCCAAGAGTCTTCACTGGTCTCTTGCCATGCAAGAAGAACTTACTGCCTTGGAGAAAAATGACACATGGGATCTTGTTCCGTACTCATCCTCCATGAACGTTCTACCCAACAAGTGGATTTTTAAAGTCAAAAGAAAAGCAGACGGTAGCATCGAGCGCTACAAAGCTCGACTTGTTGCTAATGGATTTCATCAACAAGAAGGTCTTGACTTCTCTGAAACATTCAGTCCTGTGGTAAAACATTCTACTATCTGACTTGTCCTTGCTCTTGCTGTGTCAAATGGTTGGCCTGTCAGACAACTAGATGTTCATAATGCCTTCCTGCATGGTCATCTCAGTGAGGAAGTTTATATGAAGCAACCTACAGGATTTCTGCACTTAGAGTTTCCAAATCATGTGTGCAAATTGAAACGATCTCTGTATGGTCTTAAACAAGCACCATGAGCCTGGTTTCAATGCTTTGTTGACTATTTAGAAAGCTTAAGGTTCCAAGAGTCACACTCCGATTACTCCATGTTCATCTATGCAAACAATGGCATCTTCATCATACTTCTCATCTATGTAGATGACATTCTAATCACTGGGAACAACACCACTCATCTTACACAACTCATTACTGAACTTGGGAAGGCCTTCTCTATGAAAGATCTCAGACTCATTCACTATTTTCTTGGAATCGAAGCAACTTATGATGGATCCTCACTTTATCTTACTCAAAAGAAATACATCATGGATCTCCTCACTCGCACCAAAATGCTTGAGGCTAATCCATGTGCTACTCCAACAGCTACAGGCCAGAAACTCAGTTTACATTCTAACACTAAACTTGTTGATCCCACTGAATATAGAAGCGTGGTTGGAGCTCTTCAGTATCTTACACTTACTAGACCAGATATTTCTTACTCAGTGAACCAAGTTTGCAAATTCATGCATTCTCCCACTACTTAAAATTTTCTGTCAATTATGGTCTTAAGTATTAACCAGGTTCTTTGTTCGTCAGTGCATATTCTGATGCTGATTATGCAGGTGATCCAGATAATCGGCAGTCCACTGGAGGTTACTGTGTGTATCTCGGTCCTAATCTCATTTCGTGGAGCTCGAAAACACATCGCACTGTTTCAAGGTCCAGTGCCGAAGTTAAGTACAGACAGCTCGCATTTACAGCTGCAGAAATCTCATGGCTTCGGTCAATGTTTTGTGACTTACATTTGTTCTTGCACTCACCTACCATTTGGTGTGATAACATGTCTGCCATTGCTATAGCCTCGAACCCTGTTTTCCATGCCAGAACAAAACATGTGGAAGTTGATAACCATTATGTCAGGGAAAAGGTAGTAAGGAAAGAGCTGCAAGTTCGATTTGTGTCTAGTACAGATCAGGTTGCAGATATTTTTACCAAGGGATTGTCAGCATCTCGCTTTCATTTTCTGGTAAACAAGCTTCCTGTGCTTCCTCGTCCACTCAGCTTGCGGGGGAATGATAAAGCAGAGCCAACAGATGCCAACAGATAAGGCAGCAAACCAGAAACACAGTTCTCCTAGTAGGAATAGGAAACCAAGAACTCATTGCAACTCTGTAATTCTCTTCCGATATTTTCTTGTAACCACTTAGATAAGTGTTAATCTCAATAGGTTATCGATTAACAACTGAATGTATATCTTGTAATCGGATACTGATATAAATAGGAGGGAAACCAGGTAAAGGGATCAACTTGGATAGTTCCATCGTTTCTCCCTCTCTTGACAGTTCTTTCATCATCTCCATTAGTCTCATTCAGTGACAATATCAATGTTCTTAATTCCTTTGATGTTCATATTTGGTCTTACAGTATTGTTCTAAGCTAGCGTGAGTAGTTTTGACATGTTGATGTCTAGACCGGGAGTGTCGCCATTATAGCCAGCGGCACATTCCCCTCTTTTCTAGACATTGACGCGGCTTCTCTTGTCATTGTTGTGATGCACATTGTCTTTCCCACATTAGGGGTTAGTCCCGTAGACGTAGACTAATATGTTGAGCGTATATGCAATTTTTATTTACAATAGACTATCAAACTCAAGCCTTGTTGGTAATAAACCAACTTTAAGGGCTTGGAAAGCCTGATGAGGATCAAATCCACTAAATATTATGTATCACGATGCCACAATTATCATCGACGATATGCAGTCAAACAACTGGTAATCAATCCATATGACTAGTAACTCAACAAGTAGAGTTATATGGACGTTTGAAGAAACGCTCAATGGGTGCATTCCACAGTACTTTGTGGTCATTACCATTTTTTACACATCTTGATGTGGCGCCTCAAATATTATGAGCTCGATTCTCAACATCTAGCTTTGGGGTCAAAATATGTGGTGTAATCTTTTCTAATGAAATGGTCCACGAATTCCCAATGATGCTTTACTTTGGACATCGAGTATGTTAAAACCTGAATGAGTAGAATGTTACCTTGTTCATGCATATAAAACCAAGGGGTGATGACTCTCGATAGAGGCCACAAATCAATGCTTTAATGATTTGTCCTTCTTGAGAAATAATGATCTGAGCTTCTCGAATTTTGAGGCAATCCAATATGACGACCCCGCAAATATAAGATTCACGAATTTAATATAAAAACTCAAGGATCAAATGTTTGGGCTTCTCAAATATCAGTCAAACATGAATTTGAGGCAAGCTAATATGGCGACCCTACAAATACGAGATTCGGCGATTTAAATTAACTTGCAAATAACGCCAATCCAAGCATAGAACATGGTAGGAGAAAGGAGGGAAAGATTTTATCCCCCGAGTTATTTAAACCTTGAAATTCCGGAATTGTAATATAAAAGCTTACTTGCTAGTTTGCCAAATAAACTGTGTTTAATATGAGTAGTTGCTATTGCAAAATTCATGCTTAATTTCATGCATGTGCGGCGGAGTTTGTCGCGTAATTTATTTTGATTTGTCATGCGGTAATTTCATAAAAATGAAGCATGGTTAGTCACATTCACTATATGCAAATTATGTAAACAGTGAAATAAAGAATTATTGTTATATTATTTTCTAGTCTATTTAGTTATATTATTCTCTTAACGATGTTATTTCTAACTTTTTTTGTGATTGTAGAGGTATAAAAGCGGAAATGGAAGCTAAAACCGGCAAATTAAGAAGGATAAGTCATTTAGGAAACTTTCCTATTTCAAATTGGAAAAGTTGCGTATTTCATTTTAAGAAACTTTCTTATTTTGATTTAGAAAACTTACTACTTGTGAAACTTTCACTATTCTGACTTTCCTAACTCATTTTGAGAAACATTCTATTCTTAAATTCAAGAAATTACCAAAGAATGAATGAGCATTAAATAGAGACGATGATGCACATATGGAAATCAGAAATTTTAAGGGATTTGGCCGAATTTAAATGGAGTTTAAGCAGTAAATTTCGATAGGAATCTTCCTCAAATAAAAGATAATGGCTGATTTGTAATCAAGAAAATTAAGAGAGATTCTTACCTTTTATTTCTCCATATCGATTCCTAATATTTCTAGAGATTAAATCTGATTTCTTTCTTCATTTTCAGGAACATTAATTGGAGCATATATATGGGAATTACCATCACCAAATCGGCAAGAAACAAGGAATGAATTATCATCATAAAATCGGCAACAATCAAGGAGATTCAACCGATTCCATATGAAGAACAAGCAATGTATCCGGTCACATTTCAAGTCAAATTTGAAGACTTAATGCACAAGACATATATGGAATATTATTTGATTAAATCGTGTTATTATTTGTGGTCATTGGATCAGATTTAAATCAATGGTGATGAGGGACTCATGGAGGTGACATGACCACTATATAAGGAGGCTCTCTACATCAGGAAAAAAAATCGTTCATTCACACAGAAACTTAGAGAAGTACCAAGCCTTTGTCGAGCAGGCTTCCTCTTTCCAAGCCGAAGTCTTTTCTCTCCTTCGTGAAGCCGTGAATGACTTCTCCATATCGGCAACAACTTTGGAGCATAGGAGCACCGATCTCCATCATCATCTCAAGCTTCCTTGAAGACGAAAAGGTGTGATCTTTGTCTCTTGTGTTAGTTTGTATACTCTTCAGTTATAAATTTCAGAATATGATTTTCGTTTATGAGATTAGATTTGGTTGTTCATTGTGATTGTTATGGTATTAGTAGATTCATAATTTTATTTAAGCATGTTATGGTTTTGTTTATGATATTTTAGAAATCTAATCTTGCCAATTCTTTGTGTTAGGAAGTCTGCGTTTTTGTTTAAACAAATTCGTTAAAGTGCACGTTAACGTTTGTCATGATTCGTGCTTATCTTCTTCAAGTGAGTATGATTCTTAAAGTGGTGGAAGCTATGAAAATAGTTGAGGACGTAGACTACATCAATTACATGTTACAACTTCTCAGATGTGTGTTGTTGTTTAATCTCAATTCTTTTACACTTAATTATTCATGTTTTGTGTGGAAGGGTACTTTGAGTCAACGCTGAGTATCGAGACTTCTCTGTGCCTATGAAATATCCTAGGTTCTAGACTTCTCTGTGCCTAGGTGATAAAGTAAGTAGAATTTAAGAGATGTATGACCTCTTTGGCTTGTGTTTCGAGATTATTTCTAGAGTTGGCATGATAATCAGATTGTTAAGATTGAAATGTAATCATAATGTGTGATTAGGATTTAAGTCTCTCTCTATGTGGAAGTATTGAATGAACCGATCGCTTGTACATATTAGTTAGCTTTTATTTTCTGTTTTTAGGATATTAGAAATCAAACCACCCCCTTATAACCTTGTACCATGTGTAAATTTGTAAATAAATGTCTGTAAATATTTGTATTTGTACTTTGTAAATAATTGTTTTGTAAATAATACTTGTACATACTTATTTTGTTATTTACTAACTTGTTTGACCATTGTGACAAGAGCACCCTTAGTCTCCGGATTGATTGAACCTTATTTTCCTTATACTATGATTGTTAAAAGGGTTCTTAAATCTTAACGCGTCCGGTAACGGACACGTCAACCTTGGGACATTTTAAGGAGCAGACATTGAAATTTGGGCTTGCGCATCAAGAGGTGATTGCGTTTCAGGGAGTTGCCGGTCTTGCGAGGTAGAACAATTCCTAGCCTAAATCGGCTAGGCTTCTTCACTCCCCCAGTGGCCGCAGTTGACTCGAGAGCCCTCCACAGATGAGAGTGAACCACCAAAGGTTTATCTGAACTGTTTCATGAAATTGGAAGTTGAATAGGGAGATTCGGTTTATGATGAGATGTGTAGAGAGACGTGATTGATGAAATTTAAGTAGTGATGAGTGGTTGTGGAGCAATAGAATGGGTAGCTTGCAAGTGTGGAGAAATGTTGTAACACCCCGTCCTGAAATTTACCTTTTTACCAAGATTAAACTGGTTACAAAGGGTTGTAACTGCGCGGGTGGAAAAATTCAGGTATCTTTAAAATAAAAATACTCATGGGTATTGAAATATCTATGTGGGTATGGGTTAATGGGTGTACCCATGTTACCCACACCCGACTTCTTAAGACTCACTCTTCGGTTCGGTTGAAAGAAAACCGAAACCTCAATCTAAATAACTCAACTCTCTCAAATTCTATCACTGGAGCCTCTCATCATCATAAGTGGCAGAATCAGAATTTAGATCATGAGAGGTCCACGTTTAAAATATAAAAAGTATATAGGATAATAATATTATATTTAACAAGTTTTACTCTCCTAGTTAAGTCTAAAAAATAAAGTAATTAAACAAATTAGGCATTAATGATAATTAACTATAAAATATTCTAATTATAAACAAAATTTATATATTTCTTTCTATAAATTATGTGTAAATTAATACATATTGAGTATTATTAGTCCTAAATTTTTCTCTTTAATTATTGTTACTTGTTTTAATCGTTGGTTAAAAAGGGTTGAGTGATAAAATTAAAACTAACTTTTGTTGTGTTTAGAAAGTTAAAAAAATGTTTGGAAGTGTCCGGACCCACTATTAAGTATCTTGCAAGCTCTCATCGATTCAATTTGGTAGAACTGGAATCTTGATTCATCTGTATCAGTATATATGAATCCCATCGATCCATAACGAATCTCTATTCTTTGAACCAGATCCTGAATCCTAATCATTCTTCATATTCAATAAAATTGAGAGGAATAGCTCTCAATTGGGACAACAATCATTGCTTGGTATCTGCTTCCATTCGTTGATCCATTTCGCATGGTTAAATAGAGACTAAGTTCATGGAAGAGGAGGGTCGTACACGTCTTTGATATTGTCGCGAGGGTATCGAGGATCTTGGAGGAGTGTTCTCTCTGTTACTGATGAAGATAGCTGGGTAGGGAAGAGAGAAAGTGGCTGGAGCTAAAGAGAAGAGAGATGGAAGATAAAGAGAAACTAAATTAAAATCGGGTAGATGGTCTCTCTAGTTCAAGATTTTTTCGTTACAATCTATTTTAGATCTTATATTTACTTCATCATTAGTCTGTAGATATATATAAGTAGATATATATATTTATAAATTTTTATATAAATTAAAAATGATTAAGACATTCATAAATATAATTTATTAATTATAAACTTAAACGTTTATGTTTGATATATTTAAATTATCTATTGATTTAATCTATTTTGATTTCTTAACGATCGTTAATTTGGTTAAAAATTGTAAAAGTGATATATTTATAAACCTATAAACTAAACGGTTGAATTAAAAAAAATATAATTAAAAATAAATGTAATAAACAATTAAGTAAAAAATTCTCCGGGTACCAATTACCCAAGTGTGTAGGCTGAAAATACTCATAAAAAATAATGATGGATATTACACATTTTATTTGTTGGGTGGGTTCGGCTCGAAAATACGTGTGCGACTGATGTAGAAAAGACATGTACTGAAAACACAAAGGGGCTCGGGCCGTAGACGGCACCTGAATCTTATTTTATGTTTGCCTATTTTGGTAGCAAGTCACCAAATCTTCAATAAGGACAAAAATGCCGGTTCAACAAGTCAACAACCTTCCGATCAAAGCACTGACCATCGGACGGCTCAAATCCACCTGTAGCCACACCCCGTTATTTTTAGCCACCGAGTATTCTAGTTTCCCATTCAACGATTTATCCAACCCAAAACAAACGCAGCATCGTCTATTCCTTCTCTCTCTCTCTCTCTCTCTGTCTGAGAAAATGGCGGTTTCCGTAACAGCATCGTCTATTCCTTCTTCTTCTTCTCTCTGCTCTGACCGCGCCTCTCGCTTGGCTGCGGCAGCTCCTTCCTCCTCTTCTTCTTCCTCGAATCTATCTTCCTCTTCATCTCTGCAATTCCCTGTACACCTCCGACGCCTTCGGATTGGCACCAACGGAGCCTCCGCTCCATCTCGGCATCGAATTCTTGCGCCGGTAACATTTTGGTTAATATTTTTTAATTTATTTTATAACTATTTTTTAGTCTCTTGTTTTGTTGTTCCTATAGATACTTGAGGTGTAAACCTGAAATTCCGATTTGTGTTTTCTTATTAAGAACACAGTTGATATATATTTTGTTTGTGTGTGTTTGATAATTAGGACTGGAGTTTCATTTTCTAATTGACTTGATGATAGGTTTTAATTTCTCAAAAACTTAAATGATGATAATTCTTAGCTAGATATTTTTTGTGTAGGAGGGATGTTTTGGTCTGAGGGTTATTACTGGTATAAATGCGTGAATCATTTGCGAAACTTAGTTTTGGTGCCCGTGGCTGCATTATGGCAATGCACATATAAAATCCTTCTTCTTTTTACTTTTGGCAAGAAGTTAATATTTATTGAAAAACCTGTGAATGTTGCCTTGTTATTCCTATGAACTGTTAAGTCTTAGTACAGTAGTCTCCGCACTCCAAAACCATTGGCATCAGTGGCGGAACCAGGAATCCTAAATAGGTAGGGCTGGTTTTTAAGAACACAAAAAATTTTGTTTGAGGTTTGTAACCCAGTCTTTAATATAATCATCCAAAACATACAACAGGGAGGACATAAAACCAAAACCTTGTAAAATAACATTGACAACAACAAAAACTAACTGAATTTTACCCTCCGAGGCCCTAACTTTTCAAACTCCTCAATTACGGAATCATTATATGAGTTCATGATCTCCATTTGAGGACAACACTGAAATATCACACTTCATAATTAATACTGAATTCAGACCACAACAGAAAAAGGAACAAAAAGCGCTAGCAGCAGATATGCTCTTACAAGCATAAGAGTAGACTGTAGTTTAAGAAACTTTAAACTGTCAGAATTCAATGCATATTGTTCAATTTTGCAATCTATAGATTTCTATAGCTCAACATTTGCACACTATCAAGACTTCATGTTAAAACTGAAAACTCTGTTCTATGACTTGTATAACTAATCACGATGCTGTAGACTTTAAATATGAACAGAAGGACAACACAATGGAGACTTAGAGCAATGGTTGTGGATTTACTTATAACAGGGAGATCCATCTCAAGCCCGACGAGCTCGAGCAACTTGAATCCATCCATGTCTGGCATTTGGACATCACTGATAACCAAGTCAAATTTGTTCTTGTTTTCTCTCAACAACTCCAATGCTGTAAATGCATGACTGGTAGCCGTAACTGCAAAAATCCAACACAAACAAAAATCAATCTTCTACAGTACTAAAACTAAAAGTGCAGATGGCGCAATCAACAAGTCATCCGATGAAGAGATCCACTGCTCTGATACCACCAAATATACAATCAAATACACGGCTGAATTTAAATATAGATATAGTCGAGACACTCGTTGATCTACTCAATCTAACTACGATATCTATGAGAAAATCGTATAACATGACTTCCCAAACTATTGATTTTGTCAAGAACAGATAGTTAAGAAGCAGATATCAACTTTGGACATTGGCAAACAAGAGGATCAAATCACAAATAGATTGTGTATGACAAATTAACAATACAAAAGGAACAAGAACACAATTTAGACACCAAACAAAAGCAAAGAGCTTGAAAACAAAATCCAAAGAGTGAGAACAGAAGCAACATAAACACACCATGATACTGGCACTTACGAAGCATAGTCCCCAAGACCCGCAGGCAAGTGACATCATCGTCGACGATGAGAACACGCATTCCAATAGGATTCGAAGTTTACCATTCGAAGTTGCTATCCGAACTTTACCAGTCGAAGTTGCTATCCGAAGTTGCTATCCGAAGGAGGACCCAAATAAGAGAAAGTGATAGAAACTAAGATTCGATCCGGCACCGCCGCGCTGCAACTTCTGCAAGGTTCGATCCGTTCGAAGCTTCCGAAGCAGTGGCGGAAGAAGGACGGTGAGGGTTTTGCCCTCAGATCGCCGGCAAGGTTCGAAGCTTCTCGCCGATCTCACTGCCGCTTCTTGTGCCTGTCGGTGAAGTCGTGAAGAATGAGGAATTGAGGAGTGAGGGAAGGGAGGAGTGCTGGCTGCTGGGAGAGATGACTCAGATGAGTCAGATCTGTTTTTTTATATGCTGGACGCTTGGTTAGTTGGGTATATATACCTACGGGTTTTTCGGACAAAATCTCGGTAGGGCTATAGCCCTACCAGCCCTCACCGTCCTTCCGCCACTGATTGGCATTGGCTATGTGCAGGGTAGCCTTAGGCTTAGTTTGGTACAGCTTCGCTTAAAAATCAGCTTTTATCTTAACTTTTAGAATTTACTGTGTTTGGTAAATTAAAGAAAAGCAGTTTTTTTTTGAAAATTTCAGGTCAGTGGAAGCAGATTTTAGAAGCACCCTTGAGGTTGCTTTTAGAAGCTGCTGTAGAAAAAACTGAGAAATAACATTTAATGTCTTGACGATAGTTTTAAAAGTAATAGTTACCAAACATAAAACTGTTTTAATTCACAGTGCAACAGAAGTAATTTTTTAAAAAAGTCACTGCAATACCAAACTAAGCCGTAATCCTTCGCCCTCCTTTCTTACTGGATATGCTGCTAGGCTACTCATAATTCAGATATAGAATGGTGCAAGAGGTCAAATGAGAACTCTTGTCAGAAATCCCCATATGTAATAATTGTGGTCTTTACAGTTACAAATTCTATCTCAACAAATCATAGCTACTCTTGCCTTGGCATGGTTTGCATTGTGGTGAGATGGGAAGGGCCAAGGGCATCCTCTGTGTTCTGGTGACTAAACGTTAAGAAAAACATCACCTTTCGCTGTCTTTATAACTCTCTTAGTTCTGTTGGATCCCTTTCAACTGTTAATGGGCTTAGCCTTTGACCGCTTAGTGAATTTTCTTATCAATGAACTATTTTGTTTGTAAAATGTCACCTTAATTGGGGGTTTTCATGCTGTTCATTGTCAGGTCAATGCAAATTAGAACATCACAATTCTATACACCTTTTTGGCTCCAAATTATACCTTTTCTGTCGATCATTAACAGGGAATGGAAGGTATATATATCTGAATTGTGGATATTGATTTTGAAGTAACTTTTCCAAATTTTCTGGTAGCTGATAGCGACGAAGGTTGCATGCTGAGACCTTAGGCATTGGGTCACATGTTTTTTCTACTCAGAATGGGTGGTGCTATACTGCTATTAATATAATGTGATATCTCATGTTATAAGAAGAATTCATTAGCCGTCTTGACCTTTAAGTCTTTAACATATGCTAAGATTCTGAAATTCGTACCTTTCTTTCAATCTGTCAATATATTCCTTGTAACCGCTTTGAGGTTGGTGGAATCAGCAGTTCCGTATAGACAGTTTTCTGAGTATTTAGAATGGCTCTTTTTAGTATTTTTTTTTCTTCTAAATATTTAATCTATGTGGTTGAAGTTTGAAGTACTTTGACTGCACTGGTAGTAAAGTAATTACATCTGTATTTACAATGTTAGTTTTTGTAGGTTGAAGCAAAGAAACAAACGTTTTCCAACTTTGATGAATTGCTGGCTAATTCTGATAGACCTGTCCTGGTTGACTTCTATGCAACTTGGTAAGCTCCTCTTTGTTATTCCATTTCCTTAGTATGGTTCATATAATGTTGTGAGCTTGTATAATCCCCTTAATTAATCAATAATGCAGAATCAGTTAGTTTCAACTGCGCTACCTCTTTGCAACTTTGTAACATTAGGACCTTTGTTAGTTGGTAGTAACACCTTTTACTTGAAAAACAAGATGGTATTCATTCACTAATAGTTCCTATTTCCCCCCACCGTTTATCTCCATCTGTAACTTATGTTGAAACCAATATTTCAAACCTAATGTGACTATTTAAGCAGCTGAATCTGTGCTTGACAGGTGCGGTCCTTGTCAATTCATGGCTCCTATCCTCAATGATGTCAGTATTACTCTGAATGACAAGATCCAGGTGGTGAAAATTGACACTGAGAAGTACCCAAGCATTGCTGACAAGTATGGAATACAGGCATTGCCTACTTTCATTATATTTAAGGACGGAGAACCATATGACCGCTTTGTAAGTGAAATTTGAGTTCTTTCCTGTCAAGTTCCATTTACTTTTCTAAATGATTTTTTGCACCCATAATTCTTGCACCCATTAAATCAAACGATGGATATAGTTATCAAATTTTGTTAGTTACACTGTTAGGGTTGCATAGTGATTTACTATGCACATGCACAAGGGTTCTTTGCCACTGTTAACTGCAACTTCTGCCTTTTGCTATAAGTATGAATTGCGAACTGAATATTGCTGCGCTGTTTTGGCCTTTTGGGGGTCAAAGCACTGGCAGTTAACCACAATGATACATGTAGACATACATTGGCTTATCCAATTTGTTCAGGGTCTGCTTTGCTTGGCTTTTTTGTCTGGGTGTGCTAATAATCTACAATCAATGTATGCCATATGCATTAAAAACCACTGCTAACTGCTGCTTGGTATAAGCTTATTAATGGCTTATTTATTTTGTTCAGGGTCTGCTTTGGTTGGAACTTTTTGTCTGGGTGTGCTAATGTATTATCAATGCATGCCATACACATTAAAAACCACTGCTAACTGCTGCTTGGTATAAGCAAGCTTAGTAATTGTTTTGTTCATCTTTGCACTATATAGGTTTCTTTCCCTTCTAATCTATAAGTTCAGGTAGCATTATTCTGTCGATTATAAAAATCAATTATGAGTTTTCTTTGTTAACTTGCAGGAGGGTGCTTTGAATGCTAATCAGCTTATTGAACGAATTGAAACGGCTTTGAAAGTGAAGCAATAAACCAGTGAGTTTTGTTTACCAATGAGTCTTAACTTATATGAACATTCTTTCACCGTTTACTTACCATTTTTTTCAATTCTTCTGTTATTGTGCAGCTTCTGAAGTTCACCCTGGGAGGAATTAAGAAAGTTCCGTGCAGTAATTGCATAAAAGGAGTAGAATACTGGTTGCACTATTCAGCCATGAAGGTAAGAAACAAAATTATGGATTTGATTAAGAATGCATGGGAGGATCCGTCATCATTGGATTTTCCCTTGCCTATTTTTTGTTTGTATCATGTTGTACCAAAAATATTATGATTTGTTCATTCCATTTCCGGATTGTGTCAATGAATCTAGAAAAGACAATTTTATGTCAACAAATTCTTGGATTACTGGCAATTTGCACCCATACAATTGCTTTGGATTCAAGCAAATCTGATCATTTTTTCAATCACATGTTCATCAAACCATTGCTGGTATTGTATATGAGAGACCATGGCTAGCCGGTTCATTCCCATTGGTCATGCTACTAAGTAAGCATTAGAGCCTAGCTTTGGATTTTTTTCATAACCAAGGATTAGAATGCCGACCTACACATAGCTATCGGTAATATCTGGGGTCTTTTGGAAGACAAATTTTAATTGAAAGATTTAGTTTATTGAATTCCTTTCTTTCTTGTTTTAATTTTTTTTATCAAAGTCAAAAAGACTGTAGTTGGTTGAAAAGACGCTTGTTGATCTACAAAAGAATAATAATCAAACAAATATATAGTAGGAATTGTAGTGATAAACATGATAAAGCTCTGCATGATTTTTGACGTGCCTACTGTTTCCCTTATGAGAAGAAATCAGAAGTTAGTGTTGATGAATCCCCAATGTGACTGAGTGTGTACTTTTTTATATCGACTATATCTATAAGCGTTATAGCCAATTGATTGCTAGTGCAATGAGATTTATTTGAAATCTCATTGCACTATGTGCCTAAATTGGGTTGTCACAGATCTTTTAACTGAAACGTCCATCAGGTCTTCTTTTCTTTCTGAAACCTTCATGTAATTGAGCTAGTCCATATACTTGAGCTAGTCCGGATTTGGCTTGTGGAGATTTCCCCTCACCAAGATTCCTATCGAGGGGTTACTCATCACCCAGTTTGTCTCGAGTGATTTTTTCTTCACCTAGATTCACCTTGAGGATCTATTAGGTCATTTCCCTTTCACTAGAAATCGTCTTGATTTTGTTCATCTTGTCAATATTGAAGAAATTCTGCTAATAAGGGGATATGAAATATTGATATACCGGCTTTAAATGCTAGTTGGGATTTGGGCACCTCCTTACAGAAAATATGGAGGCACTATGATATATGCTCTGCCTGATGATATGGAAACCTCTTTAGTAGAATATGGAGGCACACTATGATTATAGGCTCTGCCCTCGCCTTTTTTCTGGGTTTAAGTTTGCCAGGATTTCTGGATTGACTTGACCATCAACGAAACAAAAAGACAAGTTTTATTAGAATAAGCATTCATCTTCAAAAGGAATTCATTGGCAAAAATGGCATTCTTTGAGCCTCCCTAAACATTCAGGAGGTTTAGGATTTCATGCTCTTTTCACTTGTGATTGGGCTCAGAGAGCGTGGTTTGCCCATCCTTTTGGATATCATGTATCATCAGCGCAACTCACTTCAATTGATAGATGGATTTCTAACTTTATCAGCTCTCGACTATGCTCGACTGCTAACTTTGGGAAGATATCCACTCATATATCCTTTTTACTTTGGATCATTTGGAAGCAGCGTTGCTCGGTAGTGTTTTGTTAGGCATGCAACCTGCTTCTCAGTTACATGCTTCATCTCTTTCTATTGAAGCTGATTGTCTTCCTTTCTTATCAGCTTTGAATTCCCCTTCGAAGTTGGCTTCTTGGTCTACGGCTTCCTGGATTCGTCAGATCAAGTCCAAAGCAAATTCCTTTTCTTCTTATAACTGGTCTTGGATCAGTCGTGATGCTAATCAAGCAGCTGACCTTGTTGCTTGCTTAGTATCAAAATCGGAGTGCCCCCTGGACTGGATTCAAAATCCTCTGATTCTCTTCATATTTTATTATCTGATGCTGTTTGTGCTCCCCCATGAGGCTCTGTTCATGTGGTTTATAAAGTGTTTGTTTGCCAGAAAAAAAAATCTTCAAGAATCTCTAGCTGACATATACCATCTTCTAATTAAAATGATGTATATCAGATTGAATGAATATTCTACTTAAAACCAAAAATTCTAGAAGATATAAAGGGGGCATGGACCAAAGAGTTGGGAGACATGGGAGACTAATCTTTTGTCTGCTAAGCATGTGGGGGGAGGTAGAGAGGGAAGCATGCCCTGCTTCTGTCTCTGCATTATTTCTCTCTTTAAGTTCTAGCTTCCAAAACTTCAGATTTTGTTTGGCATTTTTGTCGAGGATAAGTGGATAACATAACAAGTTAAGAACATCCACACTCTATGGTATCGGTTCTATATAGACATGCATTGATGGTAGACGATAGAGCAATAATTACGAAAGTGATATATCAAAATTGGAAACAATAGATTGCCAAAGGGGCAATTCCAACATACTGATGTCTCAAAACTGTACAAGAAACCACTAGCCTTAGCATCCAGATGGTCGATTTTAACTACTCAAACCTTCTCTTATATTGGGATAGAAGAATCAATAGCTGATGTCCTTGCAACCAAAAGGAAAATCTAAGGATAACAGGTAGAAAAAAAACTAATTAACTTTGATTTGAAGACTGCTTTATTAGGGGTTCGGAAGTTTTTCCCCACTCTTCAGGTTGGCTCTTAACCTCCATTAGCAATGCCACCACTTCCTTCATGGTGGGTCGTTCTGCGGGCGAAGAGTTGACACAAAACATTGCTATTCCGAGTGTTTGCAGCATCTCTTGAACCATTTGATCTGGTAGGCCTTGGAGTTTTGTGTCAAGTATTGATAAAGCTGGTTCGAAACTTGCCATCTTCTTCTTCACCCATTCAACAATGTGTAGTCCATCACCAATGTGGGGTTGAACGGCATCACGTCCGCTTAGGATCTCAAGCAAAACCACACCATAGCTGTAGACATCGCTCTTCTCTGTTATGTTCATTGTGTATCCATACTCTGCAATTCATAATGGAACTATTTAAGCATATATACTGACTAGCAAGATATAAAATCACCAACAATTGCTAAAATGAAATAGCTGTACCTGGTGCAATGTAACCATAAGACCCAGCAACTCTGGACATAGCATGATGGTAAGTTGGGGAGTTCATCAATTTCGCAAGACCAAAATCTGCTAGATAAGCTTCACACTTAGAATCTAGTAATATGTTATTGCACTTCACATCCCTGTGAAGAATTGCTGGGACACAGTCATGATGAAGGTATGCCAAACCCTGAGCTGACCCAATAGCAATCTTGTACCTAGTTTCCCAGTCCAAGTTCCTATTTCCTTGCAGTAGTTGTTGTAGATTGCCATTGGGAATGAAGTTGTAAAGAAGTAGCTTGACACTTCTATTTGAACAGTACCCTAGGAGCTTCACAATGTTCCTATGGCGAATGTGTCCAAGAATTTGAATCTCTGCAGCGAAAGAGTCTATTGCTTCTTCCTCTCCCTTTGTTTTCCACAACTTCTTCACCGCAATTAGCTCCCCCGTTTGCATTTCTGCCTTGTAGACAACCCCAGAGCATCCTTTCCCAATCACATTTTCTTCCTTCAAACAATCTAAGATGTTATCAATGGTGAAATTGAACTTCTGGAATGGGATGAATGTCCATGGATAAGAGAAATCTTCTGCCCCGGATGACGATGCTAATGTTCTTGAAGATTTCTCTACCATATATCTATGATTTCGCATAACGAGAATCCATGAAGCAACAACTGCTATGGTCACTGAAGAGAGAATCACAGATATTAAAGCAATTGTTTTCGTAGATTTCAAACCATTTTTCCGCATTAGACTTGAAGAGCAAGTAGACCCATCACTAGACTCACAGAGATGTGGATTCTGAAGATAAGAATTTGAAGAAAGTGCTCTGAAGAATGGGGTTGTTATTGGGATAGCACCTGAGAAATTGTTGCAGGAGATATTAAGGGAAGCCAGACTAGTTAGAGAACCAAGAACCTTAATTTTCCCAAAGAGCATATTATGGGAAAGATCAAGACACTGTAACTGTGTCAAACCCACCATTGTCTCCGGAAGTTCTCCTGTAAAACTGTTGGCACTCAAGTCCAAACTGATTTGCAAGCTTGTCACATGACCAATTTCAGCTGGGATTGCACCAGAGAGGCTGTTGAAGCTCAAATCTAACAATGTGAGCTTCTGTAAATTCCGAAAGGACTTCGGAATTGAACCTGTTAGAAGATTGTTGTTGATGATGAGCTTGTTCAAGTAACTCAAGTTCCCAAAGCTCCATGGAATCTCACCCGTGAAGCTGTTTCGGCTTAGATCAAGCTGCTCCAAGTTAACAAGCTCCCCCAGCTGAGATGGGATTTCACCACCAATATAGTTATTGTGCACATCCAGTAGCTCTAGAACTGTGATGTTGGCAATCTCAATGGGAAGGCCTCCAGAGAAATGATTCATGTACAAGTCAAGGAACACAAGGTTTTGCAGTTGGCCTATCTCCTTCGGAATTTGACCTGAAAGCTGGTTCTCACCGAGTCGCAGTCGAACTAGTGACTGACATTTTGCTACACTAGGTGGCAGCCTGCCGGATAAAGAGTTTCCGAGAAGCAAAAGCTTACTCAGCTTCTTCAAACCGAAAATCTCTTCAGGGATTGACCCGGTGAGCTTGTTTCTCGAAAGATCAAGTGCATAGAGTTCAGTGCAGTTCCCAAACGAACTAGGAATAGTTCCAGACAATGAATTTCCCCACAAGAAGAAACTCTGCAAGTATTTCAAATTACCAACCTGCCACGGAATTGTCCCTGATAACTGATTCTTGTCAAGCTGAAGAGTTGTAAGGCTGCTACAGTTGCTGAGCTGCGATGGAATCGACCCTGTAAGCGAGTTATCTGATAGATGAAGCTGTTCAAGGACTACCAGCTTCCCCAAGTCTCTTGGAATCTCTCCAGAGAGATCATTTGCAGAAGCATCGAGTACAACAAGTGATGAACAATTGGAAATCTCATCAGGTATTGGTCCTGATAAGGCATTTCCCCAAACAAGTAGGCTGGTGAGCTTTTGCAGCTTACCTAACTGTGGAGGAATGGAGCCAGTGAGCTTGTTCATGTGCAGGTACAAGTTTCTAAGCTCAGAACAGAGGCCGATTTCGGGTGGTATTGAACCAACTATTTCTGTATCATAGAGTGCCAGTGTCTGTAGATTGATCAAGTTTCCAAATGTGGGTGGAATAGTCCCGGAGAGTCCAGTAGCCGCGGCTCCGAATGTGGTGAGATTGGCTAGTAGTCCTAACTGGGAAGGAATCTTTCCGGTTATGTATGGATTCCCACCAATACGAAACTGTTGGAGTGAAACCAATGAACCTAGTTGGGAGGGTATCGAACCGTTGATGAGATTGTCTTGGAGACAAAGGGCTTGAAGTGAAGTGAGGTTGGCAAGTTGTTGAGGGATTTTGTCTGACAATCTGTTCGAGTTCAAGAAGAGGAACTGGAGAGCAGAGAGAGCGCCTAGTTCTGGAGGAATGGGACCAAACAGAGAGTTGGAGGAGAGGTCGACGAGGCGAAGATTAGTGAGTTGTCCAAAGGAAGGTGGGATAGTGCCGGAAATGTTGGTGGAGGAGAGATTGAGAAGCTGGAGACATGAAAGAGAGGAGAGCTGTGAGGGTAAAGAGGAGAGGTTTAGGAAAATGTTGGGGAGAGAGAGGGAGATAACTCTGTTTTGTGGGGAGCATGTGATTCCTTGCCATGAACATGGTGTCTGGCTTGATGGGTTCCATGAGGAGAGTACAGAGGAAGATTGCTTTGCAGGAAGAAGGGAGAGAAGAGCTTGGCCATCAGGGGACAGTGAGGAGACCAACGTTAGTTCGATCATTGTAACGAAAATGATGAACAATGTGAAGGAAAAGAGAGAAGGAGAAGTAGTCCTGGTGAGTGTGTGGTTTTCCATTTGGGTAGTACCTAGCTGAGGAAAGGGGCTTTGGGTGGAAACGGTTAAGAAAATGGGTTATTGAGGAGAGGTTGGTGATTATGGTGGTGGTGACAGTGGTGGTGTTGAAAGTCTACTCTAGGCGACAACATGCATGTGTGGAAGGAGGTTTTCTGTGAGAGAATGCTTGAATTTCACAACAAGGTGTTGTTGTTTGTTCAAGACTTCAAGTTGAAACCCATGATGCATGTGAACAAACGAGCTTGCATCACACAGTGTGGAACTTCAACTGAACTAGTCAAAGCAACGGTGGAGTGTGATGAAAAGTTGAAAACCTTATCTTACTGGAAAATGCTCTCTTGTGTGAAACTTCTCTCTTCTTCAGAAAGCTCTTTTCCGGCGGCGATGAAGAAAATGATGATGATGAAGATGAGGTTAAACCTGAGCTACTGTGGTGTACACAGAAGCAGAACCCATGTGTTTGAATATGGCTTTCAAGATTTTCAAATAATGTGATGGTGGAGGCCGGTGGCGGTGGTTAGTATAAGCTTTGAGGTTTAAGGGAGCTAGAGCTCTTTTTCTCTTTGCTTGTGTTGTGTTTCCAAGACTTCGAAATCCACCATTTGAATTTAAAATTATCACTAATAATTTAAACACTCTACAGTAGGGTTGCTCTTCTCGCTTGTTTTTTGCATTCCAGACTAAACCTCCTTTAACGTTCCCTGTTGTCCATTTTCTTTCTCTCATAAATCTGATCTTCAGAATTTTCTCTTATTGATTTTTTTCGTCTCATAATTCACAATGGTGTTTAACAATAACATGTATTTCTTGCATTCTTATTCTAATAACGGGGAAGAAGTTAAGAAAAGTCATGATCCCTTACGTTAAATGTAAATAAGTTATGTTGCATACTTGACGTTTAACACTCCATTAAAAGGTATTTTAAGACTAATTTTCAAACGCTAATCATATAACCATCATATAAGATTTTGTAAACCATCAACATTTGATAGTCAACCTTCATTCTTAGTACGATTGTGCATCTAGTTTTGTGTTATTGTATTTTTTTAAGTTTGTGCATTTCGTTATGTTTTAATGTTTTGTACATCGTATTATTGATAACATTGTATGTATTACTATCCGGCTATCTACGTAGAAACTTAAACAAACAAATTCTAATAATTATTGTTGAAAATCATATAACATGAGGTGATCCAACGATCTAAACTAGATAACGTTTTACTAACATGGTAAAGCTAGCAAGTGACCAAACTCCCTAGCTAAACATAATTTTGGCTCGTCTCTACACAGCATCCAATCTTCATAAACAAATAATAATAAAATTGTAATTTTATAGTAATTACATTAAGATCGAGACAGAATCAAAAAATTCAGAGTCTAGGGTTGCACAGTGAGACTGCCCTGCTGCCTTGGGAAGAGAAAGACTGATGATAATATTTGGAGTTAGTCTGAGGCAGCATGCATGGAGCATTGTGAAAGGTAAAAAAAGGGTTTATAGTAAGCAAGCAAACCAATTTCGATGTCTTCTTTCTTGCATAAACTATGAGCCATCAAACGTGGTCTTGGTGTTATGTTAAGGATTAGGGTTTAAGCCTTAAGGGTTGCGTGGATATAGAGGACCTTTTTATTAGAGCATAATTTTTTACTGCTGCTTACTGTGGTAGGGTGATATTAAGAAGGTGTAGTGATTTGGTTACCCGAGATGGAAGTGGTGGGTGTGCTTTGGGAGTGGAGCAAAAGAAAATGTACATGATCACATGAATGAGAGTCGACTTGCGATATATTAGGGTTTTAGGGCACAATGAACGATTAGGGTTTTAGGTCTACATTTTTTTCTTACTGTTCGGCCGCACAAGATATCTTCAAAATCTGATCATACATTGCCCTAACTAGGGCTGTACATATGCATGTCTTCAATCTTTCTTCCCATCTCCATCTCGTTATTCTCGTATCCCAAGTCCTTCTATTTGCTACGTTTGTCTTCTGTCTCAATTCTTTAGTTAATTTGCACCAATGTAATTAGAATTAGAATTACTCTAGACTGTACATGATTTGTGGATGTTATATATTAAGAGAGAAAATGTCCCTTTAGTATTTGGACCCCTTTTAGCTAATTTAAATGATTCATAACAAAATGTGTTCATTTCAATATAAAGTGTCATTATTTCTGTCTAAATGAACAAATCTTTATTAAAACTATAAGAAAACTATATTATTTTAATATCATTTTACCTTCACCCATCAAACATGTTTAAAAAGAGAAAATAGAAGAGAGAACACTTAGCCAAAACCTCACCGACTCCTGTCACCAGACTCCGGTCTCTAGTCTCCAGTCACTGGAATCCAAAATATGGAAAATTACTATCCCCAATAATTTTCATATTTGGGTGTATGTAGAAAGGAAAAAACAACAAGTGTGAAAAATTACTACCCTTAATAACTTCCATACTTGGGTGCAGAAATGAAAAAAAATGTTCTAGAGAGAAAGTGAAAGAAAGTGGAAGAGAGAAAAGACTTGACCGAAACCTAATGGACTTCGGTCACCAGACTCGAATTAATGATTTGTTAGGATAATAAACTTCTACTAAGAGTTTTGGGGCAATAAATTTCTACTTAGATTTTACTAGATGTAATAAATTTATAAAATAATGGACAATAAAGATGAAATAGCACATAACATCCTTAAATTGACAGGACTCACCCCGGGTTAAACCCCTTTTACCCGAAGTAAATCCTGCGGGGACCACCTCAAGGGAACTTCTTACTGAAACCCCCTTGAAATGGCCAACCCTTCCTACCAAACTAACTAAACCGGGTTAGTCAGAGCAGTCTACCGAGATGATTACCCCAAAGAATTTCAAGCAGCAACAGAATGATCGACTATGCCTCGACTCTCGTACGCGCTCGACCTCCTCTCAAGAACCCTGCATCACTGGGCATTTAAAAACGAAAGGCCCAGGGGAGAAACATCGAAAAACTGTTAGAGTGAGTGGACGAAAATCAAATATAAAACTCTATTTCTTTTAATGCTCTCCCAAAATGTTTTGATTTAAACATCATTTATGCATGCCCACAAATACCAAATATTCCACAATTGCATGATAAGATAAACAAGTAAGAATTATGGGAAGAGAAATATTCACAAACACAATAAGTCTGGCCTCTCAGACTAGGGTCGGAGCTAAGAGCTCTGGTTGCGCCTTCACGCTATGCTAGCTATATAAAACGGTAATGGACAACCCTTAATATATCCACCTGACATCTCAGGCGTGTCTGTCCTCTCAGACCAGGGTCGGAGCTAAGAGCTCTAGGTAAATGGTGATGGACAACCCTTAGAATATCCACCTGACATCTCAGGCGTGTCTGTCCTCTCAGACCAGGGTCGGAGCTAAGAGCTCTAGGTAAATGGTGATGGACAACCCTTAGAATATCCACCTGACATCTCAGGCGTGTCTGTCCTCTCAGACCAGGGTCGGAGCTAAGAGCTCTAGGTAAATGGTGATGGACAACCCTTAGAATATCCACCTGACATCTCAGGCGTGTCTGTCCTCTCAGACCAGGGTCGGAGCTAAGAGCTCTAGGTAAGTGGTGATGGACAACCCTCATAGTGCACTACGTAATTTGCCTGACCTCTCAGGCTAGGGTCGGAGCTAAGAGCTCTAGTAGCGCCCTCACGCTACTCTAGCTAGCATAATCATTGGACAACCCATAAAGGAAATTCACAACAATACTTACTCAAATACTCTTCCCAAACAAATAAATAAATCTATTCCTCGACATATAAACATAAATCCAAATATAATTTTCGAGCACCCGAGGAACATATCATACCCGAACAATCATAAAAACCATGCAAATATATCAACAATTAGGGCATGCAATCATTTAAATAAAATAATCTGTCCACTCACAGTACTATTGCGACCTTCCCGCTCGGAAAGCTCCTCGAGCGAAACCCTCGACTACCGCGTAGTCGAGCCCGTTTCACGTCTGACCAGAGACTGTACAAATGAACCAATATATTAATCAAACCATCGTGGACTTGGTCTATTCCTAGTTTGACCAGGAACTCCTGTTTGACCACAAGTTGACCAAGTTCCTTTTTATGACACTTTAACCTTTTTAACTTTCTTTCCCGGTCATCGACTCTTACTCAATTTACCGAAAGTCCGACTCAGCTTCCGAACTTTCATTTATTACTTTAATATTAATTCGTTGAATTAATATGGACACCCAACGTGTCACATTACTCAGTACATTTAACCTTGAGTCGATTTACCGATTTGACCTTTCCTCATAAATTCCAGTTATCAATTTCCGATAACAATTTAACATTTACCAAATTAACCAACTAGTGTCCAACTTCATTGAACTTCAACCCTTTAACCATTTTTCTGAAAATGCAACTTCCCCAAAGTGAAAGCTTTCCTTTAATGGAAACTTTCCCAAAATGGAAAGTTTCCCAAATTAACAGGTTTCCAAACTTAGAAGGTTTCCCAAAATGGAAACTTCCTAATTACGTCCAATTAACCGTAATTAATCCAATTCTTTAATTTACGGAAACTTTACGACAATTAGGTTATTGAAAGAATCAACTCCTACCTCTTCGGCATTCAGCCGGTTTTACCGTATCACCGGAATCTTCGCCGGATTCCGGTAACTTGCCGGAATTTCGCCATAGTTTCCACGTTTCCTTCGTCACCAAGTTATCGACATGAAACAACGAAAACAACACCCAACAACATCAGCATCAATACCAGACCAACAAATCAAACAACACCAACACAGTGATCACAGAAGCAGAACACAGCAGCAATTACTCAAGAACACAGAAGATCTGTCTCTCACCTCCACACTGGCACCAGCAGCTTCCTCTGCTCTCCTGCTCCTACTGTACGCCATTACTGAACACGCTGCCCTGCTGCCTCGAGCCCAGGCACCCACTCCAGCCACCTCCATTCCTTCTCCATCATCTACAGAGCCTCAACAACACTCAGAGTCCTTCAAAAGACCGTCGCCGGAGCTGCTAGCCTCATCGAGAAACCCACTGTCTAAACCCAGAAAACAGTGAGTAACAGTGGAAGAGGAGTTCTCGAGCAAGGCTCACATCGAACGATCAGAAGCAAGGAAAAGGAAGAGGAGGAGGAGAGAAGAAGGAATGTACCACTCACGCGCCGAACCGCCGCCTGGATCGCCGGAAAACAGTCGTTGACCGCCGAGCCAGTAACTTCCGATCTCCTCGCACGGTCGCCGTCTCGGTGAGCTGAGGATATGGAGGAGTAGAGGAGGAAGAGGGGAGAAGAATGGAGGTGGTCCGCCGGCGTGTAGTGGCCGGAGTCGCCGGCGCCGGGCGAGCACAGTGGAGGAGGCGAGAGCTCGGGGAGAGCTCGGTTGACCGAGCCGAGACAGTTTTTGACCGAGTCAAAACTGTTCTCCTATTTATAGGAAAATCAACGGTTGAGATTCAATCTTGAAAGGATCCAACGGTTCAGATTGGAAGAAGGTAAAAAGTGAAAAGGTTAAATGGTAAAAACTGATTTACCGGATTATAATTAAAAGTTACCGGAAACTTCAAAAATCCGTAGAAAATAAACCGAAGCTCCGAAAAATATTCCGAAAATACCGGGAGACTCATGTTGACACGTACTACAACATCGAGTCATCAAATCAGGTATTTGGAGAACTTAGAAAAACTCGAAAATTAACTCGAGCGATAACTTATCAAATTACCGATCGCAATTAAAAACCCTCGGTAACTCGTGAATCTCTGTGAAAGGTAACTTTTATTAACTTCAAAAGATTCGGGGTGTGACAATTCTCCCCACCTTATAAAAATTTCGTCCTCGAAATTTCAATACTCAAAGTCCAATACAGTGGGGGATAGTACCACTTAAAATAATAATATTGCTCTCCAATATCACTTCTTTCTGAGAACTCATCCGAGACGCCTCACAAATAGCATTGTCAAAACTCTAAACACATGCCCTTTACGATTAACATAACAACTTCGACCAGTAACCAACCTCCTATCCCTCCTGGTTTAGCCAACTAAGCACAAACAACTGTCCTTACCAACCACAAGTGACGTCGTCACAATATTGCTAATACTCATTCTGATTCAACCAACCTCGCTTATCGCGAGTAAAATTCCTTCAAGGATACTCGTATTCTTTCTTTAAACTTTAGATATCATCTCAACACATTCCCTCTGCAGGAAATGACTACCACGCCCGAGGAGTAGGGTCCGATGTCATTAATGGATTTAAATCCTCCGATATCATTATACGACGTGGGGTCAACACCCATGACAACATGCCCACGAGGAAACTATGACGACTTGTGTCACACAAACTATCACCTCATTTAAACCAAGGCCCCCTGTTCTGGTTTACGCTTCCTAGAAACCATGCTGTCAAGTTGTCCTGTTGTAGAGTAATTGTCTTCCCTTACTCTATCATTCCTCAAACCACTTGCACACACAGGACATGAGTTGCCATGACTTTTAGCGTATTCCCAAAATCATAACCTTTACAGCAGGGAGGTCCAAAAGCTCCTGACATCGAGGTTCAACAATACTTACTCCTCGCATGAGGACAACTTGTCAAACTACGTACCACTCACGTAACTATTCTGACACACAAATCCTGACTTTTACTCACAATCCAAACATTAGAGTCACCAACTCAATTATCACTTGATGATGTCATAGCGTACTTTACAACTGGTAATACATACCCGTACTACTCTTAGGTGATGTGCCACTGACCTCCCTATCTCTTTCCTTAATTAGGAATGACGTATAGTGCAGAACTTGCACTTCAACCAACACTGTGCATCTATTAAACAATATCCGCGTCACAATCTGGGATTAACTTACCATTAAAAGGATTCCAGAGCCTTACCCGCTCAACAAGTATATTCCATTCCCAGATGCCTCCATTACCACATCGTCCGGTAATAACCAGCAACTTGGACATTTAACCAGATTAGACATCTACATGAAATTTAGTGCCACTGGTGCACGCCCAAAGGAACATCTAATCAAAGCATCGGGAATTACTTTCACCAGACACAACCATGTTGATCACCGAGCATCCAGTTAACGAGGCACAAGATAACAAATACCATTACCGCACTGGGCACGTATACATCACAGAGTCAACTCGTACAACTAGACAGTTTCAAACAAAACGGTCCCCCTTGCTCTGCCAGTCAAGCATCCATCGCATCATCTATTCGGTAAGATTCAAAATGAACGACTACTTACATACACAAGGAAAATTAAACTACCACTACAGATCCTAGATTAAAAGATCCACGATTACACGTCGACATCCCCTCAGATCTACCTTAATCTGAACGTGACTCAATCACTCCACGATTTCCAATGGAGTGTTGCTCAACTTAACGACATATCTTACCAATCTCAGTAACAATGACTACCAAACTTAGGCTCGTAACACTCTTTGAGTCATCAAGGGAAACTTTTTCCTTCAGTTCCACCGCATTCCACACTCGCCGAAATGTTGACAATTTCGCAAGTCACCTCCAATGATCTTTCTTGCTACCACTCTACACTCGTGGCGCCAAGAACTGTCGTTAGGTTAATAATTCCTAACAAGTAAGGTCACTACTCAAATGACCAATGACCATAGCAATGCCAACTATACTTTAATCCTCTTAGGATTTCCTTAAATTAACCTCAATAGTTGATCTCCCAGATCTTAATCCTTATTCCCCATATCAAGATTGAGGATATTTCCTGTCGCTGCAGTGAAGGTAGCTTATGAACCCTAAACACGACTAAGTACACTTTCGGTTACAATACTTGATTAGACCACAGCCAGTGGGTGCACAAATTCCCATGCCATCAAGCTTAGTTAATCACCCTCGAGGAACTAAGTGTCATAACGGACCACTTTGGTTGCAGGTCGAAGCTTGACCATCTACAACCATTCTCACTCAAATTCAAAGATTCAGTAGACCTTGCCCCACTGCTGTCACTTCACCTTTTCCGTGTCTTTAACTCCGCAGGCAATCAACCACTTACTGACAACATATAATAATCTCGCTAACCATCATAAGAGTCGGAGCGACTATCAATGACCCACTTCCGACCTGTACTTAAATGGTTAGGCCAGCTACTGGACGTTTTGCACCAAAACTATTGACAAACGTCCTTAACCTCTGTCTTCAAAATAAATGGAACTCTCAAGACAAATTCTTAAAAATGATGTCATCAGCAGCCTTAGTCACTTACCTGGTGTCATTTTGACCACACCCAGCTGCACACCTTAATTATGCCTTACCAGCATGTGCTACCCAGATTTCAGCTTACCACTTCCCAACAAAGGAGGGTACACGTGTTCCGGTGGGGTATACCCATGTACATCTTCAGCCGTCGAAACAGTGTCGTTCGCACAACGACCGGTTTCAACACTCCAATAATCCAAAGTCCATCAAGGCTCGTATCACTATCTCTGGTACCCCAAGCACCCTTGGTCCAAGACCCGGTGGCTTGTTGCCACTTCCAACATGTTCCTTTAAATTCCGAAGCCAATTACCTTTAATTACCACTAGTAACGCTTTCTCGATCCGAAAATCAATCTCTAATACAGCCAACCTGGAGACTCCTCCACAGGTATACCAATTAAAATACTTTGACCACAGGTGGATAACTCACCTTATGGTTGACATGAGCCCCAAGATCTAGCGACACGATTTAATTTCTACCTTCACGATAAATGGCCCAATGACCATTGTCACCAACAATTCAAATCACGATTGGACTCACTAACAAATCAAATCTTTCTAGTACCCCAATCATGGGTGGCTGGAACGAAGAGGATCTAGTCGTAACTGACGACAACAGTGTCAGCACTAAAGCTGACCCACGCCATTAGTTCTAGTGGCTGTCCCATAAAGCATCAAGTGACCAAAACAGCCTTTACTTCCTTAACATTCTTCAATAGTGTCACATCATAGACTCGTCACTAGAAAAAGTCCATTGATCACAAAATAACCCCACTCACTTTCCTTGAGTCATTCCACTTTCATATGTCCGTTGGTTTCTCCAAAACCACACTAATGACGAACCTCAACAAAAATCGTGGCAATCGTCAAATCTTATTATTCATCCTCTCAGAATAATCGCGCTAGGCGACTTCAGCTCCTTTTTCCATCACAGGATGCAACATCTTTCAGTAACTCGTACGACTCTTCACTGCTAAGAGCCTCATAACACGAACACCAAAGCCTTGTCTTAGGCTTCTACAGCATCCCTGTCAACAACCATGACAGCCTTCCAGGTGTGAATTACTGTTTCACCACCGAGTACTTACACATAATGCTCAAACGTTAAACGTGAGTTTCCAGCTCGATCCCCAACTCAAATCTCAATAAATCCTTGGGGAACTCATAAACATAAATACGTAACGAGCTTACCTTGTTCCTTACAAGAACTCTCTGTGAGGTCGCGCGTACGAAGGCATAGTCTTGAAGATTCGATCGTTTATAGGACCACTCGGTCCATATCTCAATTAGGAAGTACTAACTCATATCCTCAATAAACACTAAGCATCCAAAGCATAAAATGCCGATGGATCCGCCGCGGTCGGACCATCACTCTATAGACACTAAGTGATACTAAGTACATGAGGTAGTAACAGGAAACGATAACCTAATGCTCTGATACCATTGACAGGACCCACCCCGGGTTAAACCCCTTTTACCCGAAGTAAATCCTGCGGGGACCACCTCAAGGGAACTTCTTACTGAAACCCCCTTGAAATGGCCAACCCTTCCTACCAAACTAACTAAACCGGGTTAGTCAGAGCAGTCTACCGAGATGATTACCCCAAAGAATTTCAAGCAGCAACAGAATGATCGACTATGCCTCGACTCTCGTACGCGCTCGACCTCCTCTCAAGAACCCTGCATCACTGGGCATTTAAAAACGAAAGGCCCAGGGGAGAAACATCGAAAAACTGTTAGAGTGAGTGGACGAAAATCAAATATAAAACTCTATTTCTTTTAATGCTCTCCCAAAATGTTTTGATTTAAACATCATTTATGCATGCCCACAAATACCAAATATTCCACAATTGCATGATAAGATAAACAAGTAAGAATTATGGGAAGAGAAATATTCACAAACACAATAAGTCTGGCCTCTCAGACTAGGGTCGGAGCTAAGAGCTCTGGTTGCGCCTTCACGCTATGCTAGCTATATAAAACGGTAATGGACAACCCTTAATATATCCACCTGACATCTCAGGCGTGTCTGTCCTCTCAGACCAGGGTCGGAGCTAAGAGCTCTAGGTAAATGGTGATGGACAACCCTTAGAATATCCACCTGACATCTCAGGCGTGTCTGTCCTCTCAGACCAGGGTCGGAGCTAAGAGCTCTAGGTAAATGGTGATGGACAACCCTTAGAATATCCACCTGACATCTCAGGCGTGTCTGTCCTCTCAGACCAGGGTCGGAGCTAAGAGCTCTAGGTAAGTGGTGATGGACAACCCTCATAGTGCACTACGTAATTTGCCTGACCTCTCAGGCTAGGGTCGGAGCTAAGAGCTCTAGTAGCGCCCTCACGCTACTCTAGCTAGCATAATCATTGGACAACCCATAAAGGAAATTCACAACAATACTTACTCAAATACTCTTCCCAAACAAATAAATAAATCTATTCCTCGACATATAAACATAAATCCAAATATAATTTCCGAGCACCCGAGGAACATATCATACCCGAACAATCATAAAAACCATGCAAATATATCAACAATTAGGGCATGCAATCATTTAAATAAAATAATCTGTCCACTCACAGTACTATTGCGACCTTCCCGCTCGGAAAGCTCCTCGAGCGAAACCCTCGACTACCGCGTAGTCGAGCCCGTTTCACGTCCGACCAGAGACTGTACAAATGAACCAATATATTAATCAAACCATCGTGGACTTGGTCTATTCCTAGTTTGACCAGGAACTCCTGTTTGACCACAAGTTGACCAAGTTCCTTTTTATGACACTTTAACCTTTTTAACTTTCTTTCCCGGTCATCGACTCTTACTCAATTTACCGAAAGTCCGACTCAGCTTCCGAACTTTCATTTATTACTTTAATATTAATTCGTTGAATTACTATGGACACCCAACGTGTCACATTACTCAGTACATTTAACCTTGAGTCGATTTACCGATTTGACCTTTCCTCATAAATTCCAGTTATCAATTTCCGATAACAATTTAACATTTACCAAATTAACCAACTAGTGTCCAACTTCATTGAACTTCAACCCTTTAACCATTTTTCTGAAAATGCAACTTCCCCAAAGTGAAAGCTTTCCTTTAATGGAAACTTTCCCAAAATGGAAAGTTTCCCAAATTAACAGGTTTCCAAACTTAGAAGGTTTCCCAAAATGGAAACTTCCTAATTACGTCCAATTAACCGTAATTAATCCAATTCTTTAATTTACGGAAACTTTACGACAATTAGGTTATTGAAAGAATCAACTCCTACCTCTTCGGCATTCAGCCGGTTTTACCGTATCACCGGAATCTTCGCCGGATTCCGGTAACTTGCCGGAATTTCGCCATAGTTTCCACGTTTCCTTCGTCACCAAGTTATCGACATGAAACAACGAAAACAACACCCAACAACATCAGCATCAATACCAGACCAACAAATCAAACAACACCAACACAGTGATCACAGAAGCAGAACACAGCAGCAATTACTCAAGAACACAGAAGATCTGTCTCTCACCTCCACACTGGCACCAGCAGCTTCCTCTGCTCTCCTGCTCCTACTGTACGCCATTACTGAACACGCTGCCCTGCTGCCTCGAGCCCAGGCACCCACTCCAGCCACCTCCATTCCTTCTCCATCATCTACAGAGCCTCAACAACACTCAGAGTCCTTCAAAAGACCGTCGCCGGAGCTGCTAGCCTCATCGAGAAACCCACTGTCTAAACCCAGAAAACAGTGAGTAACAGTGGAAGAGGAGTTCTCGAGCAAGGCTCACATCGAACGATCAGAAGCAAGGAAAAGGAAGAGGAGGAGGAGAGAAGAAGGAATGTACCACTCACGCGCCGAACCGCCGCCTGGATCGCCGGAAAACAGTCGTTGACCGCCGAGCCAGTAACTTCCGATCTCCTCGCACGGTCGCCGTCTCGGTGAGCTGAGGATATGGAGGAGTAGAGGAGGAAGAGGGGAGAAGAATGGAGGTGGTCCGCCGGCGTGTAGTGGCCGGAGTCGCCGGCGCCGGGCGAGCACAGTGGAGGAGGCGAGAGCTCGGGGAGAGCTCGGTTGACCGAGCCGAGACAGTTTTTGACCGAGTCAAAACTGTTCTCCTATTTATAGGAAAATCAACGGTTGAGATTCAATCTTGAAAGGATCCAACGGTTCAGATTGGAAGAAGGTAAAAAGTGAAAAGGTTAAATGGTAAAAACTGATTTACCGGATTATAATTAAAAGTTACCGGAAACTTCAAAAATCCGTAGAAAATAAACCGAAGCTCCGAAAAATATTCCGAAAATACCGGGAGACTCGTGTTGACACGTACTACAACATCGAGTCATCAAATCAGGTATTTGGAGAACTTAGAAAAACTCGAAAATTAACTCGAGCGATAACTTATCAAATTACCGATCGCAATTAAAAACCCTCGGTAACTCGTGAATCTCTGTGAAAGGTAACTTTTATTAACTTCAAAAGATTCAGGGTGTGACATAAATAATGTATACAAAATAATAAAACAATTTAAATCTAGCCACCTCATTCCCAAAAATCTAGCCACCTCTTCAAAAAAAGTAACGTTTTAAATTTGGTTCATTAGTCGTAAAATCAAGAGAGATAGACATGGTTAAACAAATACTCTTATTTTATAACAAAGAATTAGACTATCTTTGTATCCGCTAAATCTACTTTTATATGGAACTAAATTTACTTGAAATCAAACTTTTCAAGAGACATATCATCTTTTTAAAACAAAATCATTTTATCGTTTATATATGTTCTTAAACTTGAGGGCGGAGATAACTTAATCGTGCATTCAAGTTAAATCTATGTTAATATCGTTCAAGGTTAAGAATCAATTAAGGATGAGCGCACTTACTACTCGTAGCTAGCCCAGCAAACTGGAAACAGACAAGAGGATGATTATATATGCCTGTAGAGATGACTTTATAAGTTACTGTTATATATAGTACCTCTTTCGTTGGCTTTGTATTGGTCTCAAAATTTATTCATGGAGCCCCAAACCCTATTTAGTTTAGTTAGGGCTGCCAACTTTGGCCTATTCAGATATTTTACAGAGTAAAGATTCTATTATGGGAAGAAGGATGCATGATAGTGACAAAAAAACATAAAGAAGACAAGCAGATCAGCGCCGAAATTATGAGGTGCAGAATAGCTAGCTATCATAATATATTATTTATAGCAAATATATTATTTATAGTCTGTGTGTATAAATTATATATACATTTGTGTATATTATTTATAGCAAATAAATAATTCTCTACAAGTTAGGGTTAGAAAATTTTAAGTACAATAATAATTAAGGTTATTAAACTTGTGAAACTAAATCATAAATATATGAACTTAAATTACAATTCTGATGAAATTCAGGCACATATCGTTATATCATTTGTGACAGACAATACTGTTACTAAATAAATAGAATGATAAAATTGTATTATCATTACTAACTCGTTTTGTTTCTTTACCTCTATCATTTCAAGTTTCTCTCTCCCAAACCCTCCTCCACACTCCACTGCCTCGAATGTTTCATTGTTTCGCATTCATAATTTCAGATATTTGGCCTAGCTAGCTAATCATCTCTTTTGCTGATGCGGTCAGTGGCGGATCTAGGATGAAAATGTCATTTGGGTTAAATATAAGCACACAAATTTTGCTTGATGGTGCGAAAAATGTTTCATTCATTGAAAAAAAAAAACATACATACATAGCGAGGATATAACAAGCCTTACACTTAAACGCATATGCATGGACATAAATTAAACACAATTTAATATTAGAAACATAAATTAAAACTAACTAAATTGTATCCTACGAGACACCAAAGCTTCAAAATCATTAATCACCGTCTCATTATTAATTGCTTCAGCAAACTCCTTTTCAATGTGAAGCATCATGCAATCATCAAGAAACTCATCCTCTATCTTATTTCTAAGTTTTTTTTTTATGATGTTCATAGAAGAAAAAACTCTCACAGTGGTTGCAGTAGAAATATGAAGAGTCAACACTAAACATATCAACTTATAGATCATAGGATAGAATTATGATTTTCTTCTTTGAACAAGCTGCCGACACAAATCAGACATAGAATCTAAGGTGTGGAATGCTACATCTTGAGTTATATCTTTCTTATAATATGCACACTCTAATTCCAAAGTAAGAAGTTCATCTCGCACAAAATCTTGAGGATAAAAGCTCTTAGCAAGAAGAATTACCTTTTGAGTATCAAACAGGCTAAACTTATCATTAACTCCAAAACAATAAGAGTGCTTACAGAAGCTTGGGAACTTGAACATGATGATGGTTGAACCTTACTAAACCATGAACTAATATATTTTGATCTAGGCCTTTTAACACGATTAATGTGTTCATCAGACATTATGAAATCAAAAACAGTAAAGCTGCATACAAATTACAAAGCATTCAATTACAAATTACCAACACCATCCATAGGGATTCAAAAAACTTTAAATAAAAAACAAATGGGAAATGAAATGAAAGGAAATAAACTAATAGCAGGAAGGGGAAGTACTTGATAAAATGATAATTGATACCTGTAACTTGTGCGGGTTGTTCAACTGTGAAGTCTGTGATGGGAGTGATCTAGTACTGGGAGTGGAGGATGGTAGATGGGCTTCGGGGTCCGGGGTCTGGCCTCCACTCCTCCAAAGAGCAGGACGACCAGGACATCGCGATGCAGGTGAGATGGGCTCCGGGATTGGGACACGACGCGATCAAGCGAACCGAGACTGGGAGTCTGGGAGATGGGCTCTGTGCTTCGGCCTCCACTCCCTCCAGAGAGGCACTGAGGCAGACGACCAGGGATCTGTGTAGGCAGTGTAGCTGTACTTCAGCCTCCAGATCGAGAGGCAAACGACTGCGAGATGAATGTTTTTTTATATATGTGATGTACTAATTTTTTTAGGCTTCAAATTTTGACTAAGGCTTTAGCCTAAGTAAGCCCATACACAGATCTGCCCCTGGATGCGGTGCGGTGTGATCCGAGAATATCCTTAACCTATCCATCTTCTTCAAGCTTGCCTAATACACCATAACTTCGCTGAAACGTAGTATCAACAACAACAAGAGGACCAACAAATTTGCAAATTGGTCGGTTGTGAAAATTCAAGGATTTAGCGATTTCGAGCTTCATAAGAAGATATAGGTTTGTAAAAGTGGATTTTGGGTTGATTGATTTTTTTTGTCCATTTAATAGTTTCAATGTTGAATATATGTTGGTTCAATTTGTGTGTATAAAAGGTAATGGGTTTTTGTTTCATTGGTTGGGATGTGGCTGATGTTTCATCAATTCTGACGATAGAGAAGAGGTTTTGTGTATAAGAACTTTTTTTAAGAAGAAGATGGGTCATATAAAAATTGAAGCTCAACAAAATCTTTAAAGTTCCATGTGTTCAAATTTGGCTGATTGATTTGTGATGTTGAGGTTAGTCCATATGTGGGTTAAATTCTTCAATTTCTTCCTTTGTGGTGTGGACGACACATCCTCCTTGAAATCCATATATGGGTAGAGTACCCAGTCGAGCAAGGATGTTGATGTTGAACTATTCTTTCCAGTGAGCGAATTTATGTGTGTGAATGTAGGGATGGCAATAAGGATGAGGAAAAGGGGTGGTGTCAACCGTCAAAGACTCCACTGGAGTGATTTTTTTTCCTACGTGTAGAGACATATTTGCCCTTAAATATATGACAAAATGCATACGAACTAACAGAGTAGTTGGTAGAATGTATTAAGTGAGATAGAGTTTAATAGTTTATATGCTTTTAGAAGTTACATAATCTTAATTATCAGTGTAGCATGTTTCGTCTACGGTTCTTAAAATTTTCTCTTACTCATGACAACTTTTTGTCACACTATGCCAATAACATCATTAGACGACACTTGTCAGAAGACATAAAAACAATATTTTAAAAGAGTGTCGTCTGTTATTTTTTGGGTCCTTTAGATGACATATTATCTATAAAGACATATTTGCCTACATGCTTATGGATGTTACTTCATTTTTTCTTCTAGATTTGAAGAATTCAGATGACATATAGATGCGGTGTGAATAAACTCATGAATAACTACTTTCAACTAAAACTTTACACGAATAAATATGTTGTATGTTGAAGAGTTGAAGACTATGTAAATTGCATTGTAATGCTCTTTTAATGTACTTTTTTAGATGACAAATTTATGCCATCTAGCGGAACTTTAAATTTCAATTTGGGTAGGGAATATACCCGTTTATCGTATTTATTTAGATAACCAATTTATCTCAAATGAATGAACCATAGATATTCAAAATTGACGTGGGAGTTTTCCCTCGCTGAGTGAATTAGGGTGCCATCGTCTGGAGTAGTAAATAATTAGTCAACAAACAATATGTCTATTATCCAAACGAAAACGTCATTATCTCCTTCGACTGAATTTATAATTTTGATCAGTCAATTCTTAAACTCTCATTGAGATTTGAGAGTAACAAAACGAATATATGTAAAAATTTGGACACTTATATCAATCGATTACATAGTTCTCCTCATGGAAGGCATAAAGAAGTTTAAGTGTCAATATAATTGACCCATGCGATCGAGACGCAAACATTATCGAAAATGGGTAAGTTTTCTACCATATATCCATATTTAACTACTATGATCACATCGTACGGTCAAATTTTACAAATTTTGTATCGTACATATAGTTAGTATATAAATATATATGTTTAAATATAACTTAGTAAACATGTTATAGCATATTAGTAGACATAAATTACAAAAATAAAAAAGTGAAAGTTTGAGTATTAGATCTTATCATGATAGTGAAACATGGGTATGGTACAAAATTCAACCATTTTCAAAAAAATTCGGTTCTTGGTCGATGCGGTCAACTTTAATCGATCATTCTTTTATAAATTCAGACTACATATATATGTTGTCTGATGAATCAACATATTTAATAAAATTGAAACGCTCATATCTACTCCGACCACGATTTATATTTTGGATTCATCAATACTAAAACTCTCATTTAGTATGTGCAAAACTAATCTATGTGAATTGCGTCATTAGTAACTTAGATAATTTAGTTCTATTTGTGATCATTATTCAATCTATGAATTTTTACAAGTTCATGAACAAATTGGTGTGGATATAATAACTTGATTTAATTATATGTAATTATGTCAAAATTGTGGTAAATTCATTGTCAATGTTGTAAATTTGGTAAAAATCAATTATAATTTTTGTCCATTAAGTTGTAAATGAGGATATGAGATAAATATAGGTACGAATACCAATTATACGATAGACAACCCCCATGCAATGATATACTATTTTTCTGCAATGAATATGAAAGAGGCGCAGTATGGTTTTTAGTAGATTACAACAGTAAAATCTTGATAAATTAATAATTTTGAAGAAATAATTTTTTTTTCAGTGGTAACAATATATATTGCTAGAAACCTTGTTATATGCATAAGATAATAATAATTATTTTAGACTCATTGTAAAAGCCCAATGAATATATAAAGTGAAGTCCCAATAATGAACTGAATATATAAAGTAATACTTGATTAAATAAATATTAAAAAAAAATAAAAAAATGTATTTTAATAATTGATAAAATGCATTAAAGAAAGAGTATGTTATAGGAGAAACAAACTCAGAGATAAAATATGGGTCGAATATCGTTGTATTTTATTTATATAATAAGCCTCTATATATAAAGGATACAATACATAAATATTAAAATATTTTATTATTTATTTATTTAACTTTAGCCGACTAATTTTATTAAAATTCGTCGGCTATAGTTATTTATTTTATTTTATTTTATTATTTATTTATTTAACTTTAGCCGACGAAATTTATTAAAATTCGTCGGCTATAGTTATTTATTTTATTTTATTATTTATTTATTTCACTTTAGCCGACAAATTTTATTAAAATTCGTTGGCTATAGTTATTTATTTTATTTTACTATTTATTTATTCAACTTTAGCCGACGAATTTTAATAAATTTCGTCGGCTAAAGTTATTTATTTTTATTTATTTTATTTTTTTATTTCTTTTATTTTTGATTAATTTTGTTCTTTTTCGTTTTTTCTGCCGTTGGTGGAAGAGGAGAAGGAGGAGAAGGTGGAGGCCGGCTAGACCGACCGAGACGGAGGAGATCTGTAGGAGGAGGCAGAGATGGAGTGGAGGAGGAGGAGAAGGCAAGGAGAAGGAGAGGAGGATGATGAGTTGTCGCCGGAGGAGGAAGGGAGATGAAAAGGAGGAGGAGGAGAATGAAAGATATAGAAATAAAAAAATTAAAATTTTGGGCGGGGATTTTGAAAATTTTGAACTGTAGCCGACCAAATATCCTAATTTCGTTAGGTAAAGCTCAAACTTTTAGTCTGAAATTTTGAAAATTTGAGGGTACTTTAGCCGACAAAATTAGGGTATTTTGTGAGCTAAAGTTTAAAATTTTGAAAATCCCAGCTGAAAATTTTGAATTTTAAATTAACTTTAGCCGACGAATTTTAATAAATTTTATTTATTTATTTAAATTTAGTCAACGAATTACCCTAATTTTGTCAGCTATATTTATTTTATTTATTTATTTAACTTTAGCTAAAGAATTACCATAATTTCGTCGACTAAAACCCTAAACCCTAAACTTTGTAGAAGCTTCAAACAAAAAAGTCGTTAAATAAGATATGACCGGAATTGTGAAATACGTCTACGGTTGAAAATAAACTAATTCCGGTAAAGTCTCGGTGCCGATAGTTGCGGTCAATCCAATTTTTCATTCTTTCTCCCTCGAGATAGCCCTATCTCCAGTGGTTATTTATCATAAAAATTTTATACCACTGGTTGCGTCTCATCAATTTGAAACTATTTTCAGTTGAAGGTCCGGGCAAAATACATAATTTAGACGGTCAAATGAGTGTTTTCGTGTATTAAGGGGTTTGACTTATGGGATTGACCGTAAGGATCGAGCCCTTAACGTTGTCGGATCAAGTTTAATTTTTTTCTATAGACATATTTCGACATAATAATCATATCAGACGGTCAGATTTTTGTTTCTCAAGTTTGATCATCAGAATCACAACATGCCTACTAATGTTGTATAACTTGTTTACAAAGTTTTAAGTAAATGTTCCGTTTCAAAAACAAACTCTACGTAGAAGCTTCAAACGCAAAAAAAAAGTCATGAAATAAGATATGACCGGAATGGTGAAATACGTCTAGGTTGAAAAATCACGTAATTCCGGTAAATTCTCAATGTCGATAGTTGCGGTCAATACAATTTAAGGGTTTGACTTATGGGATTGACCTTCCGGATGAAGCTTTTAAATTTATCAGATCAAGTTGATTTTTTACCATAGACATATTTTAATATATTGATGATATCTGACCGTCGTATTTTTGTTTGTGAATTTTGATAACCGAAATCACAATATGCCTACTATTTATCATTATTTATCCCTTTGGGGAGCCCTATCATCGAGGGGTAAATGTCTCAAAATTTTTTGATGGCCAGTTGCGTCTCATCATGGTGACAGTTTGTTGTGTTAAAGGTATAGATGCAGATATAGGCATTTTCATGTGTTAAGTGGTTAGAAAAATTGTATTTTGAAGTCTTAAACAAACTCGGATGACCAAAAAAAACTCATATATCATAACTTGAGTTTGACTCGTACGGTTGTTCTGCTTCCAGATTGGTATCACAATTGACACCGAAATATCCGTAGTGCAATTTTGTAAGTAAAAGATACTTAGCCGACGAAATACCCTAAATTCGTCGGCTAAACTTTTCAAATTTCGTCGGCTAAAGTTCACAGACTATAGTCGACAAAAAAATTAGTTTAGCCGACAAAAAAAAAAATCGTCGGCCTGTTTTTGGTAATTTCGTCGGCTAAAGTCTTTTTCTGATAGTGGTAGATGCAGGAAAGGTATAAAATAATAACATGGAATGCTGGAATAAAAAAGATAAACAAGTGCATGAACAATAATATAATACGGATCGCAGGAATGAAAGATAAAAAAAAGCGTAGGATCAATAATATAATATGGACTGCATGAATGAAAATAAGATAAACAAGTGCAGAAACAATAATATTAACTATAGGAATAAAAAATTAAACTAGCGCAGGAACAAAATACTATAGACTGCAAGAATAATAATAAACAAGAAAGAAGAACAAGTGCATGTTCAACAAATATACATCGCATGAATGAAAAGAAACAATAAGGATGAACAAGTACTAGAAACTAAAACGGCAAATAAACACAAGAGAGTGAGACTGAATTTGGTTGACTGTATTGAAAAGTTTGAGTGTATTGAAAACATTGAATTGTATAGAGCGTTTGGTCGAGGATCTTTAACAAATAATTCCTATGGTCCTTTTATACTAATACAAAATAAAGAAAACCTAACCTCCATCTTTAAACTAAAAGAATGGATTACGGTAATCACATCATGATTGTTATAATCATAAGTAAATATTGTTGTAATTGTAGCAAGAAATCTTCAATCAATCAACAACAAATGTGGTTTCTAATAATGATGTCTGCGTACAACCATATCTTTCATTATTTAGCTGCAGTAACTCAAAATTACCGCGGCCCAACTTTATTCATGATAGCAGACATCATATATGAATAACCATGCGGCCTAACTCTATCCATGGCCACAGACAGCTTATATGAATGACCGCGCGACCCAAAAGTCACTAACAAATACAGACAAATCATATGAATGACCGTGCGACTCAACTCTATCCATGCTTGCAGACAACTTATATGAATGATTATACGACCCAACTATATCTATGGTCGCGGGCAACTCATGAATGATCGTGGTCGAATAGGCGCAGTTTGAACCAGGATACTCGAGGTCATATGTTAATGGTCGTGGCCCAATAAAGCAAGTGCCTTACATTCCTTGGTCATAACACATGAATTACCACGACATAATTGAAAATCAACTGTCACGAATGTGCTTCAGTCACGGTCGTCAGTGGACCCACCCTCACGTGGCTTGTAACGTGGGTCTGCCAAATATGGGTTCAAACAGTGCTTCAATTCGTCCCTCAAATACCATATATTGGAAGAATAGTGATGTCGGCTCAAAATATAATGGCTGGATGTAACTTTAATATGCAATTCACATTTGCAAGTTGGGAAGATACTGCACATGATACAAGGATTGTCTTAAGCCATACGAAATCCAACGTGGAATTTTCCCCATCCTCCTAGTGCTAATATTGTTTTGTCAATACTTTTTTACTGTTTGTTCACATTTATGATTTTTCAATACGATATCCTACATATTCATTTTTTTATTTTACAGGAAAGTATTAGTTGGTTGATGCAGGATAACCATAAATGAAAAGGTATTTGGGAGATGAGACCATATAAGAATAACACATATCATCTTCTAGATTTTCGTAGGTGTGGTGGTCTAACAAGTCATAGAGATGTATTTAACTATGTGCACTCATCTCTCAGAAGCGTCATTGAACATACTTTTGGAACTTGGAAAAAAGTGGAAGATTTTAAGAGATATACCTAATTTTCTATTTGACAAGTAAAGATAGTAATTGCAACTATAACACTTCATAACTACGTACAGAGGTATGCTGAAAGTGATAAACATTTTAATAAGTATGAGAATGAGAATAACACTGTAACTGCAGAGACCATCGATATAGAAAGTATGCACAAGGGGATCGTTATGGTTGTTATGATGTTGGTGCACAAGAAATTGAAGTTGTAAGAGATTCTATTGCAACAAGTCTAATGAATGCAATGTAGACATAGGACTTTAGCTGTTCGATTTTTGTTTTGTTCTTATATTTTTGATAGATATAGTGATCTTCGAATATTTTGGTTTAATTTTCAAAATAAAAATTTTAAATTTATTTATTTGTCAACGAGTACAAATTTATTAATATCATGTCATTTTCAGTCAATAAACATCTCTACCTCACTTTTATTTAGTTTTTACCAAATAGTTTATAGCTTAACAACATTTTAAAAGTAATATTTACCAAAAACAAAACTTTTTATGTCCGCAGCTAATTATTTTAAGCAGTTTTTTTTCTTCGAAAAGTCGCAACAATACCAAACTAAGCATATGCCGTAGTCAACTCCCTAATAGTCCTTCGTTTTGTACCATTAGTGAATGTTTGTTCGATGAGACTAACTAGGATTGTTCTAAATAAGGAGTTTAGTTTGGTTAATACTATGTTTGGTGTTACTGAGTACTAAAATAAATGAGCTTACGTAACACCTTGTTTTCAATTTGACCTTCTTAGATGATGTTATTATGGGTACCTAAATTTTTCATTCTTAGTTAACACCTTCATTCTAAACCACAAACTAGAGAAAACTACTCTAATACCATGCAACACCAAACATAGGTTAAATTAGAATAATTTAAGATCACCCACATGAGTTCAAGGTGTAAAGTAGAACTGGATATCAAACATGCACTTATAGTCCCGAAAGTCAGAAAATTAGTTAATAGCAATGAAAAGTTCTAAAAAAATCAAACATCAATGGAAATCACCAAAAAAAATTAAGAAGAAAGTTCTAGGGTTCTAGGGGTTTCACCAAAACGTAAATGTTTTGGGCCGAAAGTTAGTAAAGCAAACTGGGCTTCCGGTGAAAATAAAGAAAGCTGAGGCCCAGTAACGAAGCCTAACACAGAGCTGCTTGCGATTCAGATGAACTAACAATGCTGCAAGACTTCTTGCAAGCTAACAACATCATGGTTGTGTCCGATTATTGCCTTGAAGCAGTTCCAGATGTTGCAGGTATACACGCAGCTAGCAGAAACTGGAATGAATGATGACATCGGGGAACTTCGGTTCTTTGCAGAATATAAGAATCAAGCACGCCTCTCCATCTTAGTGGCTCATCGCGTAGCTAGTATAGCTTGTGAGGATAATTAATCATGCTGCCTTGTGGCATGACCAAGCTCCTGAGATCATTTCAGACGTCCTCAACTTGGACTAAAAACAACCTTGAGGTTTCCTCATTATCAATACAACTTTTCCAAGCATAGAGAAACAAAATAATTAGTAGAAATCATAAAATATGGTATGCTCATTGTAACAAAATTACAATAAATGGAATGCTTATGAGTACAGGTTAAGTAGAGAATAGGGCTTACAGGGCGCGATGGAGTTGCAGCACAAAGCAACCACCAATGTCTATCCAAGAAGGTTGCTCAAATTTTCTGAACAGGTGACTCTGGAATTTGAGAGAGAATGGGGCATGGCTAAAATTGAAAGTGATGACATGAAGAGTGAGAACATCCAAGAATGCAAAGCACACTGTTTCACCTCCGAGATGGACACAGTTCTATGAAGTTGGTTCAATGCCACTAACAGGCAGATCTACCATATCTAGTGATTCAATAGAATCATCAATCATGTACCTCTTCATCGGACAGCTCGATTCTGGAGATTACCAACCTCGTTTAGCTTGTTGTCGGGATTACTAGGCTCTTCCTCTTCGAAACCTTGCAAATCAGAGTCGGATGGTGTGGACACGCTAACCAGCAGACTTGCACACAGTTGTACACAAATTTATAAGCTCTCACCTAAACTTTTTGCCAACGAGGTTTGGCTCAGTTGACAAGGGCGGATTTGTGGTGGAGACCCCATCCGAGTTCGATCTCCGCTACCAACAGGCCTCGTTGGTTCGCGATCTATAAATTATCCTGTGGAAATCCATACCTGGAGGCTAGTGTGACAGGTAAATGTCCACTGTAAGTCCTTCAGGGTTAAGGTTGCAGGTTTGCCCTGACGATGGTGATGTAGCGTAACCAAGCTCTCACCTAAACTTTTGCAAAACGAAAAAAAAATTATAGAGGTTTTAGTGTACACAATTTTTATTAAATACTGTACATAACAAAATAATATTTTTCAGTCACTTTTATCATTGTCCCTTATACACACTTAGAGAGAGAAAATGGAAAAGAGTGAGGACTTTGCCGGAGTCTCGCCGCACTCCAATCACGGATCGTGGAACTCCGATTGCCTAACTCTCATCGCTGATTTTCTCCGGTCACCGTCGCCGAACATTCTCTGATCACTGTTGCGGATTTCTGCTCCATAATAATTAGGTTACTGACCCCCAGTAATTACCTTATTAAGTTACTGACCCTCAATAATCGTGTTACTAACCCCAATAATCAATTACGAACCATTGATAATGATTACTAGCCTCCAATAATCGGGTTATTGACCTCAATAATCAGTTATTGACCCCCAACAAGCAATTATTGACATCATTAGATAAATTATCGATCCCTAATAGTCATATTACTAAATGAAAATAATCAATCAAAATATAGAAAAACAAAGATAATTGATTTTTAAGAAAACAAAATATAAAAAGTGTTATGACAACTGGTAATAAAATTATTACCCCCAGTAATACATTTCTTACTTTAATAATATTTTTTTCACCCCTAGTAAAATTATATTAACCTAGTGAAACTTTATTATCCCGTCAACAAGCTGGAGCAAACGCTTTGTGATTTTGTGAACAAACTCGAGCAGGCGACATCTGAATCCGAAGGCGGAGGCGGCCGTGGTGTGTGGTAGAGTTCAGAGATCGGAGCTCGACTCGCATCGCCAACGTCTCTGATTTTGAAGATCAGAAATCAAAGATAACCTACTTGGACTCGACCCCTGCTGATTTTCTCGTATGCGAAGAACTGATAGTCTCTGATGAAGCTAGCAATCTCAGCTACTCCAGTCCCTAGTTATCGATCAGTCCTTTCCTAGTGACTTGACGACGTGGTCGGGGATGGCGTCGCGAATCTCGGCCGGCGTGGCTACGTGGTGGATTAGCGAATAAGTTGTTATGGAGGAGTTCGCCGTCAGGAACAGAGATCGAGATTCCATTGAGGCAAAGCCAGAACGGTGGAACGAAGCTGGACGGAGCTTCGCTACATCCTCACCATGGACGCGTCGGCCGAGTTGCAACCGTGACGTTGCCCTCGATGATGATCGTCGACCAAACGCTTTTTGATGATCTAACATGAAGGGATGAGAGCGAAAGGGTGATTGATATAAAACAGATGGAGTTTGAGATTGAAGAACAACTTGATCGTGGCAAGTCAAACTCAAAACCCGGTTTGCTGCAGATTTGGCGTTCGGTGTCTGATTGACAATTATTATACTTGTTTGAAAGCGGAACGACCCAACAAATCAAACATGTCGTTTCACCACGATATATGGGTTTTTTTCGGTCATCTGAGTCTGTTTAGGTCTTCAAAATATTGTTTTATTATTTCAAAATTTATAAATTTTCTAGTTTGATTTGGATTTTGTCTTTATTCAATCCCGTGGGCTTTAGGCTTTGTTGTTAGTCGCCATACGGTTTCATACTCCTATATAAAGAGCTTTAGTTGATGTATTTCAATAACTTATCTTTTATTAAAAAAAACTTGAGAACTTTCTCAAACCTCGTGGATTCGAGACCCAAAACCGATTGGTGGTTCCAATCACCGATCACTTATATTCCACTGCATCAATTAGTATTCAGAAGCCTTTGATGGATTTATGATGAGCGTTTATCAATTTGATTCAAAAAATGAGATTCGAACAGAATTCATGGAAGGACCTGTTACTCAAGCAGAATTTTAGGCTCTTCAGACTCAGATTGAAGATATTCGACAATTGTTGCTCAACAAGAACAATGGTGGTCATCAGAATAGGGCTAATTAGGGGAGGCATCAAAACCTAATCGGCATTGCACTGTGGAGGAGTCGCAGTCTGGATCCGACTCTGAGGGTGATCTGTCGGTAGCAGAGAGTGTAGAAATCGGTCAAACTAATTACAGGATGAAGTCAGAGATTCCAACTATTCAGAACATCTGAAAATTGAGGAATTCCTATACTGGCTGGTTGAGGTGGACTGATTCTTTGACATGATGGATATACTTGAGACAAAAAGAGTGAAGTTGGTTGCTTTTAAGCTGAAGAGTAGTGCCACAGTATGGTGGGATCAACTACAGCAGTCCCGTATGAGGCAAGGAAAGAAGCCAATTAAGTCATGACAAATGCAGCAAGAGTTGAGGTAAAAATTTCTTCTAGCATATTATGAGCAAATACTCTATCGCTTGTACATAGCTTGTGTGCAAGGCAACAGAACGGTTGATGAGTATACTGATGAGTTTATGAGGTTGGCAGAACGCAACCAGATGGAAGAAACAGAGACATAGAGGGTGGCAAGGTACCTGAATGGAATGAATGAAGCCTTCGATTTAAGACAACATTGGACAACAAACTATGTTGACGATTGCTGAAGTGCAAAATTGGGCCTTGAAAGTGGAGATGTTGGAGAAAACAAAGAAGGCTTATTCCTATACTGAAAGAAGACAATATCTTGTATCTGACATGGCTATGGTCTCATCTATGGGAGGAGAAAGCAGTAGCAGTAACAACGTTCGGTCGACAGAGAAGGACAGACCTCAGCAAAACCTACACCAAACCCTAATCCCTATGCAAAACCTTCTGGTGACATATGTTACCGCTGCCACAAAACAAGACATCGATCCAACACTTGTCCAACTAGGAAGGCTCAAGAGGATCCGAAGAAAGTGAATTTGGTGGAGACTCAGGAAGGGTGGAACAGAGATAGGGAAGAAGAGGCTAGGGAGGAGAATTACTATGAAGGGGCTGAGTTCGCTATTGAAGAAGGAATGGATCGGCTGACACTAGTGTTGCAACGCGTCTTTCTGGCCCCAAAGGTGGAGGGACAACGACACAACATATTTCGTTCTTCATGTTTTGTGAATAACAAAGTATGCCAAGTGATTGTGGATAATGGAAGCTGTGAGAACTTGGTGTCGTAGAATCTGGTGGATGTCTTGAAGATGAGCACAAAATTACACCCTAGACCGTATAAGCTGGGGTGAGTGAAGAAGGGACCCCAAGCAAAAGTCACAACAACATGCAGAGTTCCACTTTCTACTGGGAGACACTACCTTGAAGAGGTGAGTTGTGATGTCATTGATATGGACGCATGCCATGTATTGTTGGGTAGGCCGTGGTAGTATGATCAGGATGTTAAGGGCAGAGATAATGTGATATTGTTTACTTGGAATGGACATAAGATTGCAATGGCTCCCCTGAGTGGTTGTGACGAATCCAATAAAGAAAGTTTCAGCTTTCTCACCATCAGCAACAACGAGTATGAGTTAAATGAGGCCATAAAAGAATCCAAAATTGCCTTTCCTATTATGGTTAAGGGCTTAATGAAGGTAGATAAACAAGAGAAGGAGATACCGCAGGAGGCGTGGGAATTGCTTAATGGTTATGCAGAATTAATTTCCGATGAAGGTCCTAAAGAGGTGTCGCCTATAAGGGACGTTCAACACCAGATCGATTTTATCCCAAGAGCTAGCCTACCTAATCTGCCATACTACATGAGGAGCCCTAAGGAGTGTGACATTTTAAGGAAGATTATCAAAGATTTACTAAAGAAAGGGTTTATTAGAGAAAGTATGAGCTCATGTGCAGTTCCTGTTTTGTTAGTGTCAAAAAAGGGAGGAATGTGGAGGATGTGTGTGGACAGTAGGGCCAACAACAAGATAACTAACAAATATTGTTTTCCCATTCCACGTCTTGAAGACATGTTGGATGAGTTGAGTGGTTCCAAATGGTTTATAAAGATTGACTTGAGAAGCGGGTATCATCAGATTCGAATCCGGCCTAAAGATGAGTGGAAGACGGCCTTCAAGACCAAAGATGGGTTGTATGAGTGGATGGTGATGTCTTTCGGCCAAGCTAAGGCTCCCAACACTTTTATGAGGAATATGAATCAGGTTCTTCGTCCCTTCATTGGTGTATGTGTCGTTGTTTATTTCGACGACATTCTTATCTATAGTAAGCAGAAAGACGAACACCTAGAACATCTGAGACAAGTTCTTGATGTGCTACAGAGTAATAAGTTATACATTAACTTGAAGAAATGCACCTTTTGTACCCATAAGCTTCTGTTTTTGGGATTTGTGGTTGGAGAAAATGGTATACAGGTGGATGACGAAAAGGTGCGTGCAATTAAATAATGGCCATCTCCTAAAACAGTTTCTGAAGTAAGAAGTTTCCATAGCTTAGCTACCTTTTACATGCGTTTTGTGAGAGATTTCAGCACCATCACTACACCTATAACCTAATGTTTAAAGAAGGGCAAGTTTCAATGGGTGAGGAGCAAGAGCAGAGTTTTGAACTTATCAATTTTTTTTGTTCTGCACCAGTTTTAGCCCTTCCAGATTTTGATAATGTGTTTGAGGTTGAATGTGATACTATTGGTGTTGGCGTTAGGGCTGTTTTATGTCAGGGCTATTTTATGCTAAGAAAGAAGAGCCGTGGCTTTCTTTAGTGAGAAGCTGAATGAAGCACGTCAAAAGTGAAGTACCTATGATCAAGAGTTCTATACAGTAGTGAGGGCTGTAAGACAATGGGACCACTACTTGATTCAGAGGGAGTTTATTTTATATATCATCAAGCATTGAAGTTTTTGAGCAGTTAAAAGCATGTGAACAAGATGCACATTAGGTGGGTAACGTTCTTGCAAAAATTTACTGTAATGATCAAGCATAAATCTAGGGCTCTCAACAAGGTAGCCGATAAGTTGAGCAGACGAGCTAGTTTACTGGTTACGTTATCTCAGGATGTGACTGTTTGGAGGTTTTGAAATATTTGTATAAGGATGATGAAGATTTCAAACAGATTTGGGAGTAGTGTATTGTGAAGAAGAAACCGGTGGCTGGTTTTCTTATCAGTGAGGGTTTCTTGTTCTGAGGTAATCTGTCCCAAAGACCTCGCTGAGAGAGAAACTGATTCGTGACTTACATGGTGGGGGACTAGGTTGACATTTCGGCAAGGATAAGAGAACTGCTTGTTTGGAAGAACGATATTAGGCCACAGTTGAAATGGGATGTCAACAACATTGTCAGGAAGTATTTTGTTTGTCAGGTCTCTAAGGGTCAGCCAAAATATTGGTTTTTATATGCCTTTACCTGTTGCTGACAATATTTAGCAGGACGTTTTCATGGATTTTGTGTTGGGACTACCTCGAACCAATTCCATTGTAGTTGGTGAACCAACTCGAGAGAATAACTTTGTGTTCGAGTGCTTAAAGAAAAAAGTCAAAAGTGTGAGGTTACAAAAGAATAAGTGTTCGGTGATCATTTTTTAGGTATACACAATTTCAATTATAGTTTTATAATACCAAACTAACTTGTACGAATCAGGTACGATAATGAACCATGATTTCGAACATTGTCAAGTTTTTTATTCCAACGGTAGTTCGCGAAAATCCACAACTATACCTCCGTCATTCAGCAGAGGACTGCCAAATCAGACTTTCAAATTTCCTAACTTGACAATATACAACAAAAAATGTCGTCTATCGACCATCCCGAATCTAAATATGTCTTCGATGATTCAACCTATCAAATCATTTATGTTTTTGCTTCACTAATATACACAATCGGCGGATTGGGTGTTAATCCAAAATCTATATATATCAAGCTTCTTCAATAGACCTCTTTATTGTTCATGGTTGTAGGAGTCACTGAAGTCATCCACCTTCAAATCATGTATTGATGCACATATATTTAGGAGAGGAGAATCTTTGGATCCTTAGTGGACAATTATATTGGACGGATAATTTGAGAGGAAGAGAGAGAGGGAGAGAACAAAAGCTTTAAGTGGTTCGTCTCCTTAGAGCGAGAGGCTACGTCCACTGGAGAAGTCACTCATGTATCTTTTTGTTCCGAATGAGGACAGGAGATGACCCATATTTATAGAAGTGGGGTGGCTATTGGTTACCTCTTTCCACATACAAGTATCATGTGGCATGGCAAGTGCAAGTGGGGGGAATCCTCTAAAAGGTTTGAAGCCCTATGACAAGGAAGTAATAACAAGTACATATAATGAATGTCTTCAGCATGCTGAGTCGGAGTCTGGTGATCGATGATCCCGTAAAGTCTTATCTCTTTATTTAGAGACAAGAGTAAAAATGTCTTGAAAATTATTATTTTAATACGATTTTAATAAAAATTTGTGTGTTTGGACACAAATAAGTGTACATTTCTCTAAGTAGGTTTTAAAGTCTTATTTTTATTGGAATGATATTTAATTTTTATATTTTTTATAAATAGGCAGTAGTCCAAAAAAATAAGGACAACTTTAACATTTCAGTCTAATAAATTTTTTAAGAAAAAAAGGGAGAACCGACTCAACAGGACCCGATCTTCATTTCAGTGTTGTCTCGATCTGAGGATCACAGAAACCACCACGAAAATGGTGTTCATCACATCCCCCAACCACAAAACCCTAAACCTGAATCTCAACCCTCAAACCACCTCCCTCCAAACCCTAAAGCTCCAAATCGAACAAACCTCCCACATCCCCATCTCCCAGCAGCGCCTCTTCATCTCCCAAAGCCTCCAAATCCTCACCCAATCCGACTCCACCCTCCTCTCCGACCTCAACATCTCCCACCTCTCAACCCTAACCCTCCACATCCCCCTCTTCGGCGGCACCCAACCCCCCGCCGTCCCCAAACCCCGCCTCGATTTCCTCAACTCCAAACCCCCCACCAACTATGTCGCTGGTCTTGGCCGTGGCGCCACCGGCTTCACCACCCGATCCGACATCGGACCCGCCCGCGCCGCTCCCGACTTGCCCGATCGGTCCGCCACGGCCATCGGCGGCGCCCCCGGGGCTGCTCCGGCTGGGGCGGGGGGCGGCCGCGGAAAGCCGGAGGAGGAGGAGGAAGACGACGACGGCGAGGAGAAGGGCTACGATGAGAATCAGAAGTTTGATGAGTTTGAAGGAAACGACGTCGGTTTGTTCGCGTCGGCTGAGTACGACGACGAGGACAAGGAGGCTGATGCGGTGTGGGAAGCGATTGAGCAGAGGATGGACTCGAGGAGGAAGGACAGGAGGGAGGCGAGGCTGAAGCAGGAGATTGAGAAGTACAGAGCTTCGAATCCAAAAATTACTGAGCAGTTTGCGAATTTGAAGAGGCAGCTGTATACTGTTTCGGCCGAGGAATGGGATAGGATACCTGACATTGGGGATTACTCTGCCAGGAATAAGAAGAGGAAGTTTGAGAGCTTTGTGCCAGTGCCGGATACGCTTTTCGAGAAGGCTAGGCAGGAACAGGAGCATGTTACTGCATTGGACCCCAAGAGTAGGGCGGCAACCGGTACAGAGACGCCTTGGTCGCAGACTCCGGTTACGGATTTGACTGCAGTTGGTGATGGGAGGAGTACTGTGTTGTCTTTGAAGTTAGATAGGCTTTCGGATTCTGTTTCGGGGTTGACAGTTGTGGACCCTAAGGGGTATCTTACTGATCTTAAGAGTATGAAGATTACAAGTGATGCGGAGATTTCGGATATAAAGAAGGCTAGGTTGTTGCTTAAGAGTGTGACACAGACTAATCCGAAGCATCCGCCTGGTTGGATTGCGGCTGCAAGGTTGGAGGAAGTGGCGGGGAAGATACAGGCAGCAAGGCAATTGATCCAGAAAGGCTGTGAGGAATGTCCCAAGAGTGAGGATGTGTGGTTGGAGGCATGTAGGCTTGCTAGTCCTGACGGAGCCAAGGCTGTGATTGCTACTGGAGTCAAGTCGATACCCAATTCTGTCAAGCTGTGGATGCAGGCGGCAAAGTTGGAGTATGATGACTCGAATAAGAGTAGGGTGCTGAGGAAAGGGTTGGAACACATTCCTGATTCTGTTAGGCTGTGGAAGGCAGTGGTGGAGCTCGCAAATGAGGAGGATGCCAGACTTTTGCTTCAGAGGGCTGTGGAGTGTTGTCCCTTGCACAGAGTTGTGGCTGGCTCTAGCAAGATTGGAGACTTATGACAATGCCAAGAAGGTCCTTAACAAGGCCCGGGAGAAGCTTTCAAAGGAGCCTGCCATTTGGATTACTGCGGCAAAGTTGGAAGAAGCTAATGGGAATACATCAGTTGGGAAGATTATTGAAAGGGGTATAAGGGCTCTGCAAAGAGAGGGATTGGTGATTGATAGAGAAGCATGGATGAAGGAGGCTGAAGCTGCCGAGCGTGCAGGGTCTGTAGCAACTTGCCAAGCCATTATTCAGAACACAATTGGGATTAGCGTGGAGGAAGAAGATAGGAAGAGGACATGGGTTGCTGATGCAGAGGAGTGCAAGAAACGTGGTTCCATTGAAACAGCCAGAGCTATCTATGCTCATGCACTTACTGTCTTCTTAAGTAAGAAGAGCATATGGCTTAAAGCAGCACAGCTCGAAAAGAGTCATGGGACAAGGGAATCTCTTGATGCCCTGCTTCGTAAAGCAGTTACCTACCGACCACAGGCGGAAGTCTTATGGCTTATGGGTGCAAAGGAGAAGTGGCTTGCTGGTGACGTACCTAATGCCCGTAAAATCCTCGAAGAAGCTTATGCTGCCATTCCGAATTCTGAAGAAATTTGGCTTGCTGCATTTAAGCTTGAATTTGAGAATCATGAACCTGAGAGAGCTAGGTTGCTTCTTGCTAAAGCCCGAGAAAAGGGAGGAACTGAGAGAGTATGGATGAAATCAGCAATCGTCGAAAGAGAATTAGGGAACCTTGATGAGGAGAGGAAGTTGCTTGCTGAAGGATTGAAGCGCTTCCCTTCATTCTTTAAATTGTGGTTGATGCTTGGACTGCTTGAGGAACGGCTTAACCATTTGGACAAAGCCAAGGAGGCTTATGACTGGGGTCTTAAGCACTGCTCCAATTCTATACCACTCTGGCTTTCTCTTGCAAATCTTGAAGAGAAGATGAATGGGCTGAGTAAAGCTCGTGCGGTTCTTACAATGGCCAGGAAGAAGAATCCTCAGAACCCTGAACTGTGGCTTGCTGCTGTTCGAGCTGAATTGAGGCATGGTAATAAGAAGGAAGCTGATATTTTGATGGCAAAGGCCTTGCAGGAGTGTCCCAATAGTGGTATCTTGTGGGCTGCTTCTATTGAGATGGTACCACGTCCCCAAAGGAAGACCAAAAGTATGGATGCCCTCAAGAAATGTGATCACGATCCCCATGTCATTGCTGCTGTGGCCAAGTTATTCTGGCTCGACAGGAAGGTTGACAAAGCTAGGACTTGGCTCAACAGGGCAGTGACACTTGCCCCAGATATTGGAGATTTCTGGGGTTTATACTACAAATTTGAACTTCAGAATGGGACTGAGGAGAACCAGAAGGATATACTAAAACGATGCATTGCTGCAGAACCAAAGCATGGTGAAAAATGGCAACCTATTTCAAAGGCAGTGGAGAACTCTCACCAACCAACAGAAGCTATCTTGAAGAAGGCAGTTGTTGCCCTTGGCAAGGAAGAGAGTGCAGCTGAAAATAATAGACGGTAGATCTGGCAGTCTGGCTTGTCAATTCCAGGTTAGGTTTTAGTTCTTTAATGAGTTTTACAAATGATAAGTTGACGTGGAGTTTTACATCATATCCTGTGAGAAATGTTACTCTACTATTACTCATTTTCTCTGTATTACTCATTTTCTCTTTACTTCTTTGTATGAAATTTGATGCACTTGTGCTTGTTCTCTTTGTATCTGCATATGACCTTTTGGATTCTTTTGAGTTCGATGGTCAAGTTCAAATGTATAACTGCTCAAGTTCAAATGCGATAGGCTTTGCATGCAGTTTCTAATAATTGTTACTTGATAGTTGATAGATGACTTCTTATAGTTCAAATGGAATAGGGGGGTTTTCTGTAGTTGTTATCATCATTATTAATTCTTTTTATTGTTGCAACTTCTCTACTGTAATCTCATTATATACATTATATTATTCAAGATTTATTGATTGTAGTTTGAGTTTATAGAAATGATTCCCTTTGGTGGTTAATAGAGAAAGAGCAATACTGGAAGGGGAAACTGGTGCATTCAGTTCTGTATTACTGGATCTTTTGTTCTAGGATTCCAATTTATTAAATTGACTAGAAAAAATTGGTACACTTGCTGTTTAAGAATTTCAAGGTATACTGGAGGAAACCTAGTATGTTTTTTTCCCTAAAATTTCTGAAATTGATTTGTACATCACAAGTCCCTTGGTGTATAATTTGGTGGCTTTTGGAGTTGAGAGATGGTTGTTGCATATAATATTAGGGATCTGAGATAATAATTGTAATCCCATATACCTAGTTACGATGTCAGCTGGAGTTGGGATTTCTCAGGTGCCAGTTTCTGCTTATTAGGTGTAGTCTTCTGAAGTCCCTCGTATCCATCCCCAAGCCATATATAGTTTGCTTGTTTGTCTTAACTTGATCAATCAAAGAGGTTGGTTAATAAAAAACTCGGTAGTCTACTCCTATGCTGCATGGAATCGGAAGCGTTTGAAGTGGGGAAAATTTGTTAGAAGTGAAACGTTTTGGAACGTTTTAATAAATTAATATATATATATATATATATATATATATATATATATATATTTCTGTGCATATTATATAAGACTATATTATAATGGTCATTTACTAAAAATATCATTTTCCCTAGCTACTAGAGAAATACCAATAGCCAATAGAATTGCAGTATTGGTTCCCTTAATCTTTCCGATTCATTGTTTTTGTTAATTATAAATGGGGTTTATCTAGTTAATATTGATACTTTGATAATTGATTGTTACCAACACAAATTACCTAGCTTATGATAGTTTATTCCCCAACACAAGCCCACAACGGCACAACCTTATCTTATTAGCAACCATATATCATGATTATCATCAGAGCATATCTGATAATCTCCACCTTGGTCTTGTTTATAATTCCTTTCTCTCGATCTTCGACAAAATACCAGTGTTTCAATAACGAAGCAGCTCACTGACTAAACGGTGGTACCAACATAGTTGGGTAAGAGCCTGAAATTGATTAGGATTGCAGGATAACCTGGATATGGAACTATACTAGAAGAATCAGGTGACTTAGATTTGACTGCGTGATGACTGACTTTTGGCTCAGATGAGCTTTGATGTTGCTTTGTCGTTCTGCATGTTGGGGAATGTGGTGGGAACCCTAGAGAAATTCACGGGTTAGATATTTTGGTATATGATTGTCACTGTCTTTAATGAATGCAATTTCAAAATCAAAAATACTTAATATAGCTTGCCAACGAGCAAAAATTTGTTTACTGGTCATATTTTGAACATCTTTTTTCTAAAATATGTTTAGCACTTTTGCAATCAACACGAACTATAATTTTTTGATTTAATAAATCATCTTGAAATTTACTTATACATAAAACAAGAGATAAAATTTCTTTTTAATAGTACTATAATTGCGTTGTGATTGTGACTAAGTTCCTGAATGGAATTAGACAATTTGATCTGGATGGCTGGGAGAAATTTGTTGCTTAAGTAAGCCTCCATAGCCAATGTCAGAGGCACCAGTTTCAACAATTTAAAATGAATTAGCTAGGGGGATTTCTAAACATGGAAGAGTTTTGACATGACTCGTAATTTCTTGGACAATAGCGGTATGAGTTGGTGTCCAAGGAGGAAGATTTTTTTGTAATCTATTAAATAATGGTTTGCATTTCTGTCTTAAATTTTGATAGAAATCCGCTACATAATTTAATGATTATAAAAATCGTTGGAGTTGATTTTTTTTCAAGATAATATCTGAAAATCTATCAGCAAACTGGATGACTCTATTAATTGAGGTTATTTGGAGTTGATGAATATTGGATCCTAAGAATCGAATATTCGTTTGAAAGGGTTTGATCTTAGAGGCTGAAACCACCAGACCATTAGATTTAATTATATGAAAGAATTGATTTAAGTGTTTCCAATGTTGATCAATTGATTGTGAGAAGATGAGGACATCATCAATGTAAACAATGGTTAAGTGACTATAGGGATTGAAAATGTTATTCATAATGTTCTGGAATTCACTGGGGGTATTTTAAACCCAAAGGCCATTACGTTCCATTCATAGTGGCCAAAAGGGGTGACAAACGCTGTTTTGTATCCGTCTTTTTCATGAATTTGTATTTGCCAAAATCCAGATTTTAGATCAAATTTAGAAAAGATGACAGAATTATTTAGTCGGTTAATAAGATCTCTTTTATTAGGTATTGGGTACCTAATCCATTGCAAAACTGAATTAAGGGGTTTATAATTAATAACTAACCGAGGTGTGCCTCTTTCTAGTTCAGCGTTCTTTTGAACATAGAAAGCAGGACAAGACCAAGGGGATTTACTTGTCGAATTATTTCTTTTGTCAAGTAACTCTTGGATTTCTGTCTTACAGAATTCCATAATGTCATGACTCATTTGTATCAGACGTGCTTTTATAGGAATATTTTTCTCATTAAATTCTTTAATATAGGGGAGAGTGACTATATGTTTTTTCCTATGCTAAAAGACAGTTGGAATATCTGAGCATAATTCTTTCATAATTTTCTCTTCAAAGTTTTCAATCTTTTGTTGAAGTTAAGAATTTTGGATTTGTTCATCTATGCGTTTAAAGTTGATTTATTCTTTGAGAAAATTAATTTGTTTTCGTTTGGATTGAATTAAGTTGAATGATTTTGATATTAAATTTTCTTGAAATGCTTTTAAAGTGTGAATTTCAGGATTTGAAAGAAAGGTAAATTTAACTGGTTCATCAAAATGATAAGTAAGAATGCCATCGTATTCTGTGATAAAGGGATAGAGAAGAGTTATGAAAGGGAGACCCAAAATTATTTTATCAGTTAAATTTTTTACTAAAACAAATGAAGTTTTAAAATAGACATTATTTTGGCATATATGTGCTTTGAGAATTTCATATTTAATATCCATTTTAGTGCCATTAGCAGATCTAAGTGATTCTTTTGTTTTTTTTTAAAATATTTAGAAGGAATCAATCCTTCTTGGATGCAATTTAGATCTGCACCTGAATCAATGAGTGCAGTGATGACTAGTTGAAAATCTTCAATTCACAGTTGGATTGTAACATATCATTTCTTAAGGTTAATTTGTTTAATAGTACTGATGGTAGTGTGTTCTGAATTGCCTTCATCATGAGGGGTGTGTAATTCAAGAGGAGTAAAATTATTAGGGATTTGGTGTAATTTAAGAAATTGTGTATCAATTTTTAATATATTTACATCATTTTTGATATCATTATTATCATTACTAAGTTCTTTCTGTTGTTGTTGTAATGTATGTATTTGTGTTTTTATGGACTTAATTTCTTGTTGTAAATCCTAAATGGTGACTTCTTTGTTTTTATGTTTAAATCGATCAAAAGTTGTTGTAAGAAATATTTGTGGTTGAGGAGTTTTAATGACATGTTCATTAGTGATTAATTTTTTTAGTTTCTTAAGATATTCTGCTTTAAGGTCTGGATTATAATTTTTCTAATTAAATGTATTAATAATTCTTCTTGTTCTTCTTGTTTAGAAAGTACATTAATTGATTTGCAACAGGTATCTTTACAACCAAATGAAACATCGGGCAACGAAGAATCATCTGATTTAGAAGAGGAAGAACTGGTTGGGATAAAATGATCTTGATCGGATTCACTTTCGGAGTCTGTGTTTCTGATTCTAAAAGTTGGATAAGTTTGTCTTGTTCATCTTGACTGATTTTTAATTGTTTGATAGTATTTTTAATTGGACAGTTATTGACAAAATGACCGGGTTTGTTACATTTATAACATTTTGATTTATTTTTATCGTGAAATTTTTTCTTTTGTGATGAATGTTTTGGACGGGATTGTTGAAACTTGCTTTTAGAATAAAATTTATTAGGCTCAAAATTAGTTTTATTTTTAGAGTAGAATTTATTACGAGTGAAGTTTTTTGTAGGATAATGACTCTTTTTCCTTCTGGAAGGGAGAAGTGAAGGTAAACCATATTGTTCATAAAAATTACCTAATTCGTATTTAGCTGTTTTCTTATCAGTTTTGATTTGAGCATTTAATTTCATGTCTATGCACATTTTTAATCATTCTTTTTGAATGACTGTGATTATGTTTCCGTATGTGAGTGAATTGTAATTAATATGTCTTGATTCGTTACTGAGAACTTGTCTTATTTTATGAGCAAATAATTTGGTTGCTATCATCTTTGAGCATTACTCTAGAAATAAAGACATTTTTGTACCATTTGAAATCAATTAATGTTGGACATCTGAGGTTACTTAATTGATCATGAATTCGTGAAGTAATATGACTAGGTATACCAATAAAATGTTGGATAATAGTATATAATAAAGTGTTTATTGCATCAGAAACACTCATTTCAATGCTTTCATCAAAGATGGGGTTGCCATCTTCATCATGTTTGACTGCATGTTTAATAGCTGATCGTGATTCTTTAGTTAAATGTTTTTCCCATCAAGAATGAAGCATTCCTGTGAAGTTGGCTGAAATTATGATTTGTGACATAACTAATGGCGGTCAAGGACATGTGATGTAATTTGTTTAAAATTTCCTGTTTTGATAAATTATCTATATTTCATTTATATGTTTTATCAGAGGAGACTGAGAATTAGTTACTCGTGATATTAGTGGGCTGAATATCTAAGGGTAAAAGACGTTCAGTTCATTGTTTAAATGATTTTTTTGTTGGATATTTAATTCTGAATAATTGAAGGTTTTGAAACGTTTGATTTATTTTAGAGATTGTACTAGAATCACTATTAGAAGAATTTGATATTTTATCATTAGTGTGGATGACTGAAATATTGTTACTGGGTTCAGGCTTTAATTCTTTTAACATTTGTTCAATTCTTTGTGTGGTGGAGATAGGTTTAATTGTGAGTTTATTAAGGTTACTAAACTGAACTAAAGGAGGTTCAGATTGTTGTTGAGGAAGTATGCTTACTTTTGAACATATTGTATCGATTTTAGTTTCTATTTTATTAAGTTGGTGGCCAATTGTGATTAAACTTTGATTAAAATAATTATTTTGTTAAATAATTTTTTATGATCTGGATCATATTTTTCATCAGGAATTTTAAATGGTGAAGCCATGACATATGTATGGAGGTGATCAATAGCTATAGTTTCAACTGGTGGATGAGTGGATGTGATTATTGAATTGGTGTTTTTCCATTTAGATTTAGTTAATGTTTGTACTTTTTTGTTTAATAAGTCGATATAATCTAGAAAGAATATTTCAGTTTGATTTTGAAGCATATAGTGTTTTCAATTTTAAAATAATTGTTTTTTGTGTTCAACTAAAGGATACTGTTGTCGAGAAAGATTACGACTGGGAATGTTTTTGTCGGATTCTAAATCTTTGGCTAATCTGGTGTAATTAATTTGAAACTGGCGATTAAGTGTATTAATTTGAAGGTTAATTGGGGGAATAACCTTAAAATCTCTGGCTGTAGGGGTAGGAGAAGTGTCTCTTTCCTCAGTTGGATTTGAGATGTCAGTTCCTATATAATGAGGATAGCTGACTTGGGAAGAAGTGTTAATATTTTTAATTTTTAATTTTTGTATTTCTTCTTCTAATTCCTTGATTCGTAAGTTTTTAATTTCTCTATCGAGTTCGTTATCTCGTCTAGAGATTGATGAATCAGCTGATGTAGAGCCAGCGAAAGAATGTCTGACTGAGACGAAAGAATTATAAGATGACTGACCTAATTGTCTTGAAGATTGTCCCAACTCTTGAATTCTGGGATGTTGAGTGTGACTGGAATTAAGGAAGTGTATTTTTACTGTAGGATCGTTGGATTGTTGAATGAAATTTAAATCAAATATATTATGTTGAATGTTGATAGGATGATTTTCACAAGTAAGAGACCATTGTGAAGGGAGTTGAATTTCTTACCATTTGATTGTTTGTGGAACTCTAATATTGGCGTTGTCGTGGCTACTTTGAATTAATAGGGTTTGATTTTTTTTGACTTTTACTTATAGCTTGAAAATTCATGTTTGTTCCAGTGATTTTGTAATGAATTTCACAAAATACCATGGGCAATGGCTCTAAGGCAGCTCCTCAGGTATGCTCTATTTGTTCTTATTCTGACCATACTACTGATAGATGTTCTATGTCTTCTTTGTCTGAGGAGCAGATGCATTATATGGGGCAATAAAGGCCTCAATATGATCCATACGCGAACATGTACAATCCTGGATTAAGAGATCACCCAAACTTTCGTTGGAGTAACAATGACAACGCGCTTCGACCTCCTCAAGGCGCATACAATGGACCACCTGGCTTCCAACAAAGAGTAGGACAACAAACTTCACCTCAACAATCTTCAAGTAAATCTTTGTAGGAAATAGTCAAGGAGATGGCCATCAACACCACGACATTCCAAAATTTCACCACGGCATTTCAAAATTTCACCACAACATTTCAAAATGACACCAAGGCTTTCATGCAAAGATCAGAGACTCAATCCCAGCAACATGAACAAGCTATCAAGAACTTGGAGAGACAAGTTGGGCAACTTGCAACAGTGTTACAAACAAGACCTCAAGGTGTTCTCCCTAGCACAAATGTTCAAAATCCTAGGGATGGGAGCATTGCTAAACTTAAAGAAGTCACTTTGAGAAGTGTCAAACAGTTAGAGGAGCCTATTAGACCCCAAAAGATGCCCATGAAGGGTCAAGATGCAAAGGAAGAGCTGAAAGATACAAAGCAGGATGGAAAGAGCGAACCTGAGCATACTTCAAAAATTTCAGATTCTTCCCCTTCAAAGGTTAGTGTTCCTATCCCTTCCAAGTTGGTTACTTCATGCATTCATTTTCCTCGCAGGTTTATGAGTTCTAAGAAAGAACAAGAAGAGAAGGACATTTTGGACACTCTCCGGAAAAGTCTAAGTTAACATTCCTCTTTTGGATGTGATAAAGCAAGTACCTAGATATGCCAAATTTCTCAAGGAGCTCTGCAAAAAGAAGAATAAGTTTAAGAAAAATGAAATTGTGGCCCTTAGTGATGAGGTATCCTGGACGTTTTACTATCTCATGCACCATTGGTGCGAACAGGTTTGATCATGCTTTACTTGATTTAGGTGCTTCGATAAATTTAATGCCGTATTCTGTTTTTGTGGCTCTTAAATTAGGTAAGCTAAAGGAGACTTCAGTGATTTTAGAACTTGCGAATCGCTCATTAGTTCATCCAAAAGGTGTCATTGAAGATGTTTTAGTACAAGTTAATGGATTAATTTTACAAGCCGATTTCCTCGTTCTTGAGACAGAGGAGGCTTCGATACCCACATCCTTGCCATTGATCTTGGGACGCCTATTCTTGGCCACAACTCACACTAATATCGATGTGTTCAATGGTACCTTTAGCATGGAGGTTTTCGAGGAAACAGTAACATTTAGGGTTTTTGAGCCATTGAAATCTTCGTCTGACGAGCAAGTACAATTTTGTGATAATGTGGTGAAGGAAGTTTGATTTCTGAGAACTTGGGCAGACCCTAAAGTGAAGGCAAGAGATCCAGAAGATTCAACATGGATTCCAATGACAAGCAATAACAATTATCTATCAATCAAAGAGAAAATGGAGGTTAAATGCATGAATCAAGACTTGAATGATACCATGATTGCTCAACAAGAATTTTCATGTCATGAAGGTAAGTCTAGTCGTTGTGATGTTCACATACCTTTATCTGATTTAGCTCTTACTCATGACAGGTTTCCCCAAGGGTATTCTAAACCGAGCAAGGGATTTCTTCCGACTAAATCACCATCTCCATGTGGTTTCACTGAGTTTCCAATGAAGAGAACTTGTAGCGGTGATCCACCATACCCACCTGATCCAAGCAAGAAGTCATTCATGAAGAAAATAACAAAAATTTCTTGCCAAGTCTTCGAAAGGAGGCTTCTTCACCTTTGCTTAGTAATTCTCCCAATCGTCAGGCTGAGGACGTTAAACCAAGCGCTGCTTAGGAGATAACCCAATAATGGAGGATTGGAAGTGTCATCGGCGGTCTTCAAATCAGATTTGCTTTCTTTAACTCTTCTTCTTTGGTTCATTGTATTATTTTGTTTTGTGTTTGTGTTCTTGTGAATGTTTTCTTATTTCCATACTTTATTCTCTTCATTGTGTGAGTATAATTTGTTTAACATTGAGTGCAATGTTAGAAATACGTGTGGGGGAAGGAAAACATTATTTTTTTTTTGTATTTTTGTTTAACATTGAGTTATTCTAGAGTCGTTGGGTATACAAAGAAAAAAAAATTAAAAAAAATAAGAAAATTAAAACAAAAGGGTCTAGTTTTAGGATTTATTTTTCGTTGAGTCTTTAGGTGTCTTCTAACTCTATGATGAGCATAAAATTTTCACGAATTAATATTATGGTCATAAAAGGATTGCAAGCATGTGTTAGATTCTTGATTTCAAATAATTGTTAATAGATTTTAACGACTATTTTTCTTTAGTTATATGTATTGATGGTTAAACTTATGTGATGATTGAGGATTGATTCATGCTAAGACGAGTTCAACTTGATTTATATGATCCTTATAAGAGGTTTTTAAGCCTTTACATGTGCTTTCTTTTTGAGTGGTTGTTAAAAATATTCCAATTCGTTTTCTTGGCTATAACTTTTCACAAACCTCATTCTTTCATCTTGTTGATTGCTCACCATTGTTTTTAATGAACTCTAGATGACCAGAACTCACTCTTGTGTATTTTTGAAACTTTTTATCATAAAACGTTCTGATTTTGTAATTGATAAATAAAACTTTTTAGGATGAATATCATTGCCAAATATGTCTGTGTCCATACTTGTGTGCGCAACACACTTCTTAGTTAAACCCTTTTGAGCCTACGTTAAGTCTTTTCTTTCTTCACCCATGAAATACATACCTTGAGCTTAGGGGGGTGTATTCAAAGTAGGATTTTAATGGATTGTTTTGTATTTCGAGAATCCATTGAAATCCGGTGGTATTCAATTAAGATTTTAAAAAGTCCTTTAAAATCTTGAGGTATTCAATACAGATTTTAAAAACTCCTTTTAAATCTGGTGGTATTCAAAATTCCACGGATTTTGAATGATTTGAGTAAGTGAGGGATTTTGTAGGATTCTAGGGTGCTTGGTATAAATACCAAACCACCCCAGAAACCAGGCCTCCACCCCTGAGAATTTGACGTATTTCATTTTCTCTTCTCTCTCTCTCTCTCTCTCTCTCTCTCTCAAGAAGACGTCAAAAGAGAGAAGATGAACTAATCGATCTGAGAAGACGAAATTGGACATCGAGCTAACCAAGCTGCGAATCTTGGGTGGAGTTTTTCACTTGTCAAAAAGGTAAAATCGGCATCTTGATATTGGTCTGTGTAGTGGTGTTTGTATTGGTGTTTGTAGTGATCTGTCAAAAAGGTAAAATCGGCATCTTGATTGTATGTTTGTGTTGTGTGTATTTTGTATATTTCTTGTTTTGGATTCTCCAGATCTGATGGAATGGGTTAAAGATGATCATTGTTAAAGAAGCATTAAAACCCAACTGAAAGAATTTGGCTTTCACAAAACGTAAGACCCATAACTACAATGGGGTTTTCAGATTACACAAACTGATCAAATTATGCTTCTAGAGAATGCTTCCCAGTGGCATTAAGTTGGTGACGGTATGGATTCATTGGATTGTAGCTGGTTTAATCAAACATGACAAGATTAATCTTGTATTAATTAAAACTTTTCTTCAAATTTCACATTTCACTTCATAAATTAGTCTGTCACAAAAATAAAATATGTAGGAATGGCCATTGAGGAGTGAAGTAGTTCTTACCTCACTGATACAGAACAAGACGGGAAAAGTGAATTAATTTGCCAGATTACAAAGGCTAGTGTACAAATAAGTTACAGACAAAAAATGATTTTTTTTGTCATTCCCTTTGCATTCTCCAAATCTGTTGTAATAGATATATTTGGTATAGTTATTTGAATCCTTCAAAGTATATCTGGGGATAACATACTCGTGTGTTGGAGTATGGTAGTTTCAGTACTACTCTAACAAATGTATGTTTATGTATGGGTGCAGGTTCCTGGGTTGGTTCTTTACAGTGTGTCAAACTTTGATTGTAAAGAAATTTGAAGTACCGAGGTAATAAGATAACTATCCATGTTCCTATTTTGTTTCACTGGTTATGATTTTGCTGATTTGGTATGATTTTGCTACATAAGTTATGTGTTTTTTAGTTTCTTACTTGATAAATGATTTTTCTCTTACCATTGCTGTTCGTTTTGTATCGGTTCCAAAATGTTCAATGTAGGGGATATATATATGCCGATGCATTTGCATTCTACTATATATGTATGTATGTTTGTGTGTGTGAACTGTATGGTACCTTTAGTATATGCTTGTTTCGACTTGTTTGCATTTGTGGTATTTTTGACGTGCAAAACAAAGATTATGTGGAAGAAAGAATACTTCATGTTCTTAATGAAAAACTTGGGTGTAACAAGACATTCAAAAACTACCAAAGCAGGCTAAGATGGTTTAAAGGTCGGTTGATTTCTTACTCCACTCTTATGCGTTTTAGCTCCGGTTTTGGATATGATCCCAGTACAAAGAGGTTCACTGCAAATAATGAAGTATGGGATGAATACCTTAAGGTGAGCTCCCTAAGTCTACTAGTTTATTCTTACATGCACACAAACCTAGCTATATAAATTACAATAATAATCTATACATATATATTTATTTCTTTATTTATTTATTTTTTTTGTTGTTTTAGGCTCACCCAAATGACACCGACCTACGCTATGGGACGTATGAAGATTATGAGAACTTAGAAATTGCTATTGGGAATGGTGTAGCGGTAGGGAAAAACTCGATTGGGTTGGGTAGTGACGTCACTGATGCAAGAACATTCGTTGTTGGAGAGGGTAGAGAGGTATGCATAGAAGACTTTGATTATGATGTAGAAAATGAAGCATTTGTTGGACCAATGGAAGATACTCCATCAGCTCATCCGATAACTCCTGTTCAATCCCCTGAAAATTTAGAGATTCCAAGGCAAGGAACTACCCAAAGAAAAAGAAGTAGAGCTGAGTATGAAGGGGAAAATGCTAACTCAACTAGAGGCACCCCTCAAAGTGGTGTTATGGAGAAGCTTGACAAACTTTCTTCTGGTTTTGATACTATGATTGCCTTACTAGAGAAAAGAGACCGACAAAGTAAAATTTGCGATGCTATCAAGGAGATCCCAAACTTGGATAATGCTACTTGTTACACTGCTCTTGAGTTGCTTGATACCAAAACAAAAAAGATGCATTTTTCAATATGACTCCTCAAGAGCGGTCGGATTGGATATTCTACAAGATGGGAAGAATCTAGATTGTGACTTACTATGTTATGATGTCTTATGTGATTGTATTATGAATTAAATTACATTTGGTCTTTTGTGTTCTTTTGGATATTTTGTTTTGGATATTATCGGATGACTTTTTGCTTATTTTGTTAGCATGATGAATTTTGTAATGAAGGATGCTTTATTCTGTTAAAGATGTTTTTTTTAGTTTTTTTATGTTCAAATAGTTTTACTCATATGACAAGTGCTGTTTGACACTTCTATAACTTATTACTTTATGAATGTGCAACAAAAAAAATTGGAGTATAATTTTTATATATGATATGTGCATAAATATTGCAGCAAGTTGTATCCTTGTGCAAAATGGACGGGGACGAAGTTAATGGACAAGAGATAGGGGGAGAAGAAATAGATGAAGAAGAAATTGAAGAAATAGATGAAGAAGAAAGTGAAGAGGAATTCTATGAAACACTCAAGTCTTTATTGATGGCATTGCAGGCAGTAATCATTGTGTTAAAAGAAAATATGAGTATCATACATCAACGTATACATCCTCGGCTCAAACGACGACCTATCACTAGGAAAGGGTATCACTATGTGCATCGTTTGTTGAAAGAAGATCCTCAAACCTTTCGAGAGTTGCACAGAATGTATCCAGATGTGTTTCTAAAGTTGTGTGCGATTATAAGAGAAAGTACGCTATTAAAAGATACAAGGTATGTATGTGTTGAAGAGATGGTAGCAACATTCTTAATTGTTGTGGGCCACAATGATCGGTATTGTAATGTTCGGTCAAGGTTTGGTCGCTCACATTTTGCTACTAGTCAAAATTTCAACAAAACTTTGAAGGCCTTGAACACTATAGCCCCAAACATGATGGTTAAACCCAGATCAGCTGTGCCTTCAAAAATAAGGCGGAACACAAGGTTTTACTCATTTTTTAAGGTACCTTCTCTCTTTGAAGTTACTATAAAGCATGCTTATCTAAATAGTTTTATTTTTGCTTAAAGTTGTCATTTGTATTTCCAATAGAAGATGTGCTAAGCCCCTTGTTCTTGATTTCTTTTATCAAAGGATTGTATCGGTGCAATTGATGGCACCCATATTCCAGCAATGGTAAAAGGGCGTGAAGTAAGTAGCTATCGTAATCGTCATGGAATTCAATCTCAAAATGTCTTAGCAGCATGCAACTTTGATTTACAATTCATATATGTGCTAAGCGGATGGGAAGGTTCAGCACATGATTCAAAATTGTTAAATGATGCCTTATCAAGAAGGAATGGACTTGAAGTTCCTCAAGGTAATTTTTCATATAAGATATTATGTCGGTTAGGATTTGACATGATAGTGATGATACCATGTTACAAATACTATTTGTGTGTGCCCCAGATATTTGCTAGAAATCTGTTGACTTAACTTATGTTGTTCTTGTTCTGATATAGTAAAAGCCAATAGTTTCCCAATTATTAGTTTGTTGGTTGTTTCACAGTTTGGCATGCTAATTATTAAATTTTATATTGTCAGGCAAATATTTTCTTGTGGATTGTGGATTTGCTAATCGACGTCAATTCTTAGCTCCATTACGAGGTGTTCGATATCATCTTAAGGATTTTGGTGGTCAAGGTCGCCATCCCCGAAATGCAAGTGAGTTGTTCAATCTTCGCCACACATCATTAAGGAATGTGATTGAGAGGATATTTGGTGTCTTTAAATCACGGTTCACAATTTTCAAAACCGCACCTCCATTTCCATTTAAAACACAAGCAGAGTTGGTGTTAGCTTGTGCTGGACTACACAACTTTCTTCGTAAAGAATGTCGTTCCGATGAATTCCCTGTTGAACTAGAAAATGATTCTTCACCTTCATCCTCTCTAGATATGGAAGATGAGAATCTTGAACTTCTTTCTCAAAGTCAACTACAACAAAGAGCAGAGGCTAATGCTTGGAGGCTTTCTATTGCTGAAGCTATGTGGCGAGAAAGACCACGAAATGGTGATAATGGAAGTCAAGAGGACACCAATGAGAATGAAAATATGGATGATGTGGATGAAGATGAAGAAGATGTGGATGAAGATGAAGATTATGACGATAATGAGGTTGGAATGGATGAATATGCAGCTTTTTAATTTTTTTGTTTCTTAAGAATGTAATGTACTTTGTTTCTCATACTTTGTTATTCATGCTTTTTAAGAATGTAATTTTGATTATGAAATGAGAGGAAGTAGAGATCAGTTGTTCTCATTTTTCTAGAATCCTAGTTTAGCATTAATTGAGTTTCCAATGTGTGAGCTGATATGATCAACTAGGAATGTACATGTTTGTATTCCAGGAGCAAACAAAGAATTTGCGTTTGCAAGGTTTTTGGTTTATAAACTGTCAATGAGATGGTGGTGTGATAGTTTTCAAGGGTTCATGGTTTTATGAAATCCAAACAAATCCAAACAAATCTTGTTAAAACAATACATCAAAATCTGTTTAAATCCATGACAATCTGTGGATTCTAATAAATCCATCAGAATCAATTAAAATCCATGGATTATAGTAAATCCATCAGAATCAATTAAAATCCTAATTGAATACACCCCCCTTAGTGTAGTGATATCTCTACCTTTGTCCTTTGGGCCTAGTAGAGCATGATGTTGTGAAACAAGGTAGTGTGGGGGAATGTGACTTGTCCAAAAGAAAAAAATGTCATGAAAATAAAATCAAAAATTTGGATTAAGTCCCTTGTTTGTGAAATTAGAATTTTGTATATGTTTGAAGACCCGAAATTTGAATATATGGTCTTTGTTTTTTTCACAATTTTGTAAGGATATTGGAATGACGATGGGTCAAACGCGATGATATCTGACCTTGCTTTGGTGATATAAAGAGTGTTTGGATATGCTCTGCTATGTCCTTAGGAAATACTAAATACTACACTTCCATACTGATAAATTCATACCCCTAGCCTAGCCCTAATATTACTTTGTAAAAGTTCATTTTGATCTGGAAGATGAGTAAAACTTGATATGTAGAGTTTGTTCTAAGAGTTGAGTCTATGGTATGGTTCATTGGTGTGAGTAATTGATTCTTTCATGAGGTTTATTTATGTTGTTTTGTACTTTGTGTTCATATAAATATGTAAGATACTTTCTCTTGCATATACTTGAGAGATTTAACCAGAAAATCATGAGTGAAAAGAAATTGAGTGCATCTTTGTGAGGAATTGAGTTGGCACTTGTTAACCGATGAATAAGTTGGTTCTCACTTGTTGCAAGTTGTTGCATTGATTTGATCATCTTTGCATAATGATTTGAGCATCATGGTCGTTAAAATAAATTAACTCTTAAATGAAATTGGGCTTTTTCATACATGATGGCTTGAATTGTTGTTGACCATTGTGGGCATTATAAGTTCTCTGAGATGTTTGGAAAACAATAGGTTTGTGTCAATTGTTTAGTTAGTCTTTGTGTTTGCTAGGGACTAGCAAAGCTTAAGTGTGTGGGTATTTGATAGGAGAATAAATATGCGATGTTATAATGGTTATTATCCTCTTTACTTTGTTAGTTTATTGTGTTTTTCCTTTGATTTAGTTATTTATATGTTTTTAGTGTTCCGGAGCAAAGAAGGGAATTATGAAGCAACATAGGAGAAATCTAGAAGGAAAAAGATTGCATGTCTTGCAAGGAAAAGATTATGAAGAGCTGTTAGAAATTATTATATTACTTCGACAGAAGATTGTGATCAGCTCACAATGATCCAGGAGATGAATTTTATATCAACGGAAAGCTTGAAGAGTATATTTTCCAAAACGTTTTACATATCATCAATACCTATTTCCTAGACGAAGTTATGATCATTTGAGTCCTCGAAGGTCAAGTCTGCCGAAAATCTGTTAGTGGACCGAAACTATCTTGGCAAGCCCATGGACAAAAATTGACGATTCTCTAACCCTAATATCATCTGATACGCATAGGAGAGGGCAACATAACAGTTTGGAGGAGAAAACAAAGAACAAGAGAACGCAGACGACAAGGAGATCAATATCTTCTCAAGATTCTTCCAATTTCGGTTTTATTGTCTTCTTCTTCCATGAACTCCTTTGTATTTTCAGTAGTCATTATGTGTAGCTAAACTCACAGTAGCTAGGGGCTGTTGAAGCCCCTAGACATGATTCATAACATGCTTTGATTTTCAATTTGTTTTCCAATTAAGAACATTGAAGTTTTGTTTACCGATTGTTCATCAATAAATTCTTTGTGTGTGTGCTTTGGAGGCCCACTTAGTATGCATGCTAGGGTTCTAATACTTTGATGATTTGATGTCTAGGTCAATATCAGATCTGTCAAGTTGTCTAGAGAAGTAATTGGTAGTTTTCACTAGCGAGTAGACAAAACCCTAGGTTTAGCAAGACGCTAAGTTTATTGCAATGCCTAGTGATTACTCAAACTCTTTTCATGCTCATTGATCTCTGCTTGTTTTACCTAATAAACGTACCATTAGGTTGCATTATTGAGAATAGTTTAGGTGTAGACCACTTCCTACCTAACGTGCAAAATAAGAAAGAGTAATAGATTGTGTTCAAGCGTACCGAGCCAATTTGAGCATCTTCAATTAAGTTATTTGGTTGAAAATTGGACAAAGTGTGTTGTATAAGATTGTCAGGGGAGGATACATCTTCCCTAACTAGTTTCATCATCTTGATTCTCAACCAATTTAAAACAAGTTTTCAGTTTTCTCATCTTCTGTTCATCATCTTACCATATTTTATTTCCTTACCAAATCAACTCCAAATTATCTCAAATTTTGTGTGCTAGACTCTCTGTTTGTCTAGTATATATCTGTAAATTTTTGTATTTTTCTAAGCAATATAGGTTAGGTTTTTATTTTATTTTTTGACTGTTGTTCGGTAGGAGCTGTAGTCAACTTTTGTGACATTTGTTGAAATTTTTAGTTTAATTTAATCCTCTGCGGGAGACCCTTATTTCTCTATATTAAAATCGACATATTTGTTGGAGACTAAGGAAAATAAATAGCTTTTAATTTAGCTATCAATATACCAGATTTTTTAACCCGTGAATTTCCCTAGGGTTCCCACCACATTCCCCAACATGCAGCACAGAACGACAAAGCAACATCAAAGCTCATCTGAGTCAAAAGTCAGTCATCAAGCAGTCAAATCTAAGTCACGTGATTCTTCTAGTATAGTTCCATATCCAGTTTATCCTGCAATCCTAGTCAATTCCAGGCCCTTACCCAACTATGTCGGTACCACCATTAGCCCAAATAAACTCAATTACCAGTCCGCCTTAGTTAATCCACATGATCCTTTCAAAGTCAATACCCTCAATTCTTCCAGACCCAATTTTCGTAAATCATCACCTTATGTTTTACGAATTAGTCAAGACATGTTTTGTGTTGAGCCACACATGAGTCACCTAAAGAATTCAATCTCTCTAGTCAAATATTACTGCCCACCAGGGTACTTCTTTGTTCCACATCACCCCAATCATTCTCTCAAATTTTTCAGAGATATTCTTTTTACAACGGGTTCAATCACAATCAAAGGGATTTTCGATCCCAAAGATTCATCTAAGTTACTTTACCATTCCTTGTACATAGTAAAAATTATTCATTTATCTGAATGGAAATCCCCCATACACTTTTCATAAAGAAGGCGAGTTAACTTTTAATTATTATGATTATGAAGATACATAGTTCAAAATTTTCATGCATCCAAATGATGATTTCAGTCACTCTTGGTTCCTCAATTTTGACCACAAATTCAATGGCAAGTTCCCAATGTTGTTTGAAAATTGGTGGAGCACCCTTGGGTGCTCGAACGGCATTCTTTCCGAAGCTCTTCAAGATTTAGTCACCTGTTTTTCTACAACACGAGAATTCTCCGACTATGAGAAATGTTTTCCAATCACTACATTTCATTGCCAAATACAAAGTTTCTTGGATTTTCAAATGACATTTTGAATTGCAGGACTACATAGTCAGCCGGAAGTATCTCGTCAAGTAGTGGGATAAATTCAGATCTGATGGCATCATTGATGCCTTTAATTCTGAATTTCTGATCCAAGCCGCATCAGTCATTCCTCCAATTACTTCAGTTCCGCCTCCGGCCTTTACTCCTACAACACAGATTTCACCTCCCCAGTCATCAAAATCAAGAGGGAAAACAGTTGCAGAATCATCCAAGTCAAGGCCCAACTCATCATCGTCAAAATCCAAACCATTAACATCAACAGAAATTAGACAATTGACAAATCAGTTATTGGCCCAAGCAGTTGACCTCTCAGACGAAGGAGGTTCATCTCATGAAAAAGATTCTGAAGACTCCCAGGACTATTATGAGAGTTCAAAGAATCCAGTCAATTCTCTACAAAGCCCAGTCCATTATTACCAAGACAGTCAAGATCCCTATGGACTGTAAATCCAGTTATCATGAATAGTAAAATCACTTTTTACTGTTCATCCACATGGCAAACCACAGCTAATCGTGTTGCTTCCTATTGCTTCCCATTTTGTCCATTTGCTAAACAGTAAAAGATTTTATGACAATCAATAAAGCAATAGTCCAACAATCAGCGCAATCCACGGAATCACTAGTCCAGCAGTCTATATAAGAAACATTCCTCCTTTATTTCATGCAGACTTCTTTTCCAGACTTCATTTTTCATTCAGCTAAACACCCAGAAACTCTGACTTAGTTAATAGTTCTCATTTCCCCCCTTCTGTAACCAATATCAAAACCTTCATGCATATATATATATATAAGTTTTTTTGGCTAACGACTTCCTTATTTATTCTTACGCTACATATTTTCACTTTAGACTCGCTTTTCATTCGAATTTTCACATCTCCACCATCTAGTCTTTAGCTACTAACGTATAGATCATCTCTACAAAATTTCAGGCTATTTGATAATCATTAAGCCACTCAAAACGGTGTTTTTCCTGTTATAAACACGAACGGTTCAGGTTTAACAGAATTCAGTTCGTCCATAGTTTTAATCAAATTTGAGTGCCTTAATGACAACTAAATTAGTTGAAATTTTGTAGTGATGATATATAGGTTAGTACCTAAATATTAGGCGGTGGAAATGTAAAAATTCATTGAAGAAGTAAGTCAAAAGTAAAAGTATATACCGTAAGAATAAATAAGAACCTCTTTAATCAAAAAACATATATATATATATATATATATATATATATATATATATGATATGAACAGTTTTATTAGGCCGAGGTTTCATCTGGAGGAATGACCATCTAGGGATGAATATACTGTCGCCGAGATCGACACCTCCCCAAAACTCCAACTGCCCTGAATTATTCCATTGACTCTCACCACAGTCCATAATAATTTAAAGAGAAATGATCGAGGGGAGAGATTTTATATTTGGTCCTCGTTCAACCTCATCCCTACAATTAATAGACCTTTCTTACCATATAAGGATGAAAGTAATACCTTATTTTTTCCTACGGGGGAATTTGTAGGTGTGTATTTTTTTAAAGAATTAAAACATGCCCTAAAGAAGGGTTACAAGTTAAAACAAATAGTATTTCTATTTTTCGGGAAAGAAAAAAATTTCGTTTTTGAGTTGAAGGTGATCGATCAAGTCATGTAATTAATTAAGGAAATTTACATATAATGACATGACTCATGTCATTGTATCGTCTTTGACACTGCTAGCTAGTGTAAGAAATATGTCGTCACGACGTGTAAATACACGGTGTAATTTTAATCATTCATAACAGTTTATATGTTTGACCACTCAAGTATCAATATCATATTCTCTAATCTCATATGTTCATAAGTGACGTGTACATATATGACCGTGTATTGAAGATACTCCTGAAAATAACACATAAATTGGGAAAGCCCTCCATCTAGGTATTTTCGTCGAAAATAAGTCATTGGTAACTTGTCAGGAATAATTGTAGTTTCAACTGGTCAGTTTCAACCATACATTTGTCAAAATATAAACCTCCGACGACCTAGTTTCGTCTAATCTCCTTGTCAAAAAATCTTTTTCTGACCAACAATAATATGTAAGGGAATGACCCAATCTATGTTAAGTGAAACTCTATAAATAGAGTTCTTCTATCACATCAACAACAATAATAAGCACGATTACATTCTCTTATAATACGTTATCAAGCACGAGCTCTAACCGCTAGAGTTCGGACACTTAAAAAAAGCCCTAAACCAGCCGCCACGCACTGTTGTGCACCCTTGTGCACATCCCCTTGCACCACTAAAGTGCACCCCTATGCATTACAGCCTGCACCCTTGTGCACCCCTATGCACACTGCCCGCACCTCTGCACACACCCATGTGCACCTCTACGCACCTTACGCACCCTGTGCACGCTACCATGGCTGCTACTAGGTTTTGGGTTTTGTGTCGCGATCGAGTTCTCCAACTAGGTTGTGAAGGTTAATTCGACATGTATGTTTTCTTGAAATCCTAAAACTTATCAAGTTCAAATAACCTCAAGGAGGATAAAATCGGTTCCTCCATTTTCTCATCCCCATTCTATGTTTGGGGCTTTTGATTTTGTAGGTTATTTTGAAAACCCTAAAACATGTGTGGCTAACGAGCGCCGTGCACCAATATGTTTTTAGGTCCGCGTTGTTTGGTATCCAAAGCCGGGTTTATTTTATGCTATTAATGGATTGCTTGTGTCAATCCGCGTTGTGTTTAATCAACGTTAACCCAAAGACAAACCAATAAAGCATGGTTTTGTGACCTCAATCGAATCTCATAACAGCTTAGTTTTGTATGCATGAAAAGGTAACATTCTGCTCATATTCAAGTTTTGACATACTCGATGCGCTTTCTAATTGTGGTTGAGGTGCAATTGAGATATGCCTGGTATTTGGCTGCTACGTGCACGTAGGTGCACGCTGCATGTGCTAGGTGCTGCGTTGTTGTGTGTTTGCTGTCGATAGATGTCTGGTGCTGCCAAGTGTAGCTACTGAGTGCTGTCGAGCACTAACTACCGAGGGCTAGCATGGCTAGCTGACGCACTGTTGTGCGCTAATTGCCGACAGCTGTCGTGCGCAGCTTGTGCACGTTGTCTCAAAATGTTGCATGTGCTCTGCCTATGCCCATTGCACTTGCACTACGAGAGGCCACACCAATGTCTAGAAAATAAGGGGAGGCATAGTCAGCCTTAGTGGCATTGCTCCTGACCTAAATCCTAGACAAAAACTTGGCAAAACAATTCATGCTAGCTCGAGACAAATACAATTGTTGTGGAACTCTAGATCACCGATTTGAAGAATTTTCAAGCTCATCATTAAGCTTGAATGCTTACAAACACTTCGCAAGCTATGTGTGATGCTCAAAGAAATCGTTGGCACAATGTCAAAGAATATCTCCTATACGGATTATTAGTATTCTTCCATTGGGAGTTATGGTTCAATAAGTATGATGTTGACACTACCTTAGTCCATCATGACTTAATAATGCCGCTCTAAGTCTCTCTTAACAGAGATTAGACATCTCGCATTGCATTGTTTTAGCCTAAGTGCATCATGCACATTTGATGTGCACTGGCTACCGAGGTCTACCAAGCGTTATTGAGCGCCATGCACAGCACTGTGCATTGGCTGCCGAGCGCTGCAAGCACTGGCTACCGAGCGCCAAGCACGTCTGATGTTCACTGGCTGCCGAGGACCACCAAGCGTTGTGCATGCCTGTGTGCCTAAGTGCCTACAATGCATTTTGCTGAAACATAGTAAATCTGTCCCTTTTGGGCAGTAACTTTGTCTGAGCTTTATGTCAGCTCCAGAAGAACTAGAAAGCAAAATTTATATCATTGGAAATCTAGTTGAGTCTAGTTTCCAATGGTTTTCGCGGTTATGACTTATTTGTTGAGGATGTTTATAACTTATTTGTTATATCATTGCGAATGTTTATAAATTATTTGTTTTCACCACACTCGACTATGTAAAGACTTGAGGATGATTGATGAGCACCAATAATTTCAATAAGGTTATACCGCATGTAGCAAAACTAATTCGTCCATGACTTATCATCATTAAATTATTGCGTGATAGCTTGTAAGTGTGTGCAAGTATTGACATGGACTCGGCATGATTGAAACAGATCTTCAATCCTTCAACTCCATAATGTGCCAAATTACTTTGCCACAGTGATGAGTTGTGTGGGATGAATAACTGTGCATCTGTTAAGCGTCGTGCACCACCATGAACATGGCTGCTGTCAACAGGCGTGTGCATCTGTCGAGCGTCATGCACTGAGCTTCCTAGCAACGTGCACGCAACTGCTAGCACCATGCACTACCAATGACACAAATGAACATATAGTCCGCTTATATGTTTTTACTCCTTGACAGACGATCTCCTTTACCGTTATGTTGTGAATTATCACTTTGAGACTATATTCCCGTCGTTAGGAGGGGATACGAACACCAGTATTTAAGTGGAACGATGTGAATTGTCGTTGTTTGTCACCATTAAGTCTCAACTTGATCTCAAATGTACTAAAGTTACGAGATCAATGTTGCATCTGTCTGTAAGGAATGATGTCTTATCAAAAGGACATGACACGACTATATTAATTAAGATGGTCTTGACGCCATCACCATGCTAAGTGCTGAGGCTGATTCTGAGTATTGTGAACGCTGCCGAGTTTCAGCTTGCGAGTGTTGGGGTGGTGATATAGTGACGCCATAGTGTGGCAATATGGTGTCACAGGCCTTGTGGCTCCTAAAAGATTAGGGTGAGTCCCTTAAGTTTGATACTTACTCTCACTAGAGAGAATGCGAGTTTGGCACAATCTGATCATTGATCAGTGATACTCAAATCCGTCTCATTAAATCTGAATTGTGATTATCGTTGGGGATGCCTCAATGTCAAATCTAATCCATATAGAGATCTCTACAAGTACTACACTAATGTATATGGGGACGTTAGATAATGAGTCTATCGAACAACACTTTGTTGATGAGCATAGTGATTGGCCATGGGAAGATGCGACCCAGAACAAAGAGATAGGTCCTTGGGCAAGTGATGCTGACACTGCAAGTGTAAACCATATCAAATATGTCTTTGTTAGATAGCGTAGTGAGAACAAGAGTTTAGACTCCCTTGTGGCGTAATGTTTCTCATTAACACGCATTGGGATCGACTACGATGAGAAATGCTCTCGTAACATATGTCATTGCACTCCACTACTTTGTCAGTTTAATAGTTTCCTAAAAACTAGACATGCAGACTATGAATGTGGTCATAGTAACATTTCTATGGGATCATAAATATGCCCAAATCGAGTGGAGCATGTATTTGCACAAGATGTTTGAATGCATACAAGTAACTCTTTGATTTTGAAAGGGATATGATGAATAATGTCATTACGTGTTGATTCTGGATATATATATATATATATATATATATATATATATATATGGACTCATGATAAAGAGGTGCCTACATCCAATGTTAGAATGAAAATATCTTGGGAAAGACACAATCTTCTAATGAGTCGATGATTGTGTATTGATGATGTTTTTCCATCAAATGGCTTTGGCGCACTAATGAGAGTGAAGTCTGCATATATTCCCATGATTAGTTAAAGTCTTTACTCTATGAGTGGGTGATCTGTTTCCTCTAGAGAGATGATACAGAAAGACTTGACCTATCATTCGTTGAAAAGCTAAGTGTAGCTTTGCGTCCACACAATACCGATAGAACGACATAAGAACATCCCTTGAATACATATGTATTTGGGCTTATTCAATCCTTCAGCAGAATCTGCCTAGTTTCCTGGGTCAATTTTATCGATACCTACAGGACGGCTCACTCCCTGGAAAATAGTGAAATTTGTACCGTTGAAAAGGTCTATATGTCTACTTTCCAGGGACACCAACCATATGATCACAGGTATCATATTGAGTGATTTATGACAATTCTCGTGAAGTAAGACAGATCTGTCCGAGAATCTGTTTTGCAAAACTGTTAACTAACTTCGATAGAGCTTTCTGGATATCTCCGGTCAAACCAAAGGATGTGTGACATATGGTTGGAAAGGTATGGATGTCTATTTTCCAGAACCGTTTAAGTTTGTCCATATATGTTTCCTATAGGACGTTAAAGCTGATTGAGTACTCAAAGGTCATGCTGCGTGAGAATCTAAATCTCTGCGTGAACTTGTGTTTTGAGTTTTCAAGCGACCTTTTTCTCTCGATCAATGTGTGAAAGATCTAGATTGAGAATAATGTGACATGGTTTAGTTAATCATTGTCCAATGCCACATTTAAAGACATGTTGAAAAGCATTGATATGCCAAGTTATTGATACTTCCATGATTACTAAGAATCATGAAGCTCCCTATGATTGATGTTAAAGTCAAAGAGAGATGTAGATTTGAAAGAAGATCTAGCCTAAACATGTCATCATCAAATATAAAGGGTGAGACTGTTTGTGTCAACCATGATGAACTTTTTTTCCCTTAGTCTAAACTTTTTGTCCCACTAGGTTTTTGCTTGGCAAGGTTTTTAACGAGATAACATTGAATGCACCGCTTTGAGCACTTCCGACCGCAGTTGCCAAGTGTCAAATGCTACTGCTGAAGTGCCATGCATATGTGCACCTAGATGCCGCCGCCATAGCCAAGGAGCATGACTTCCCTTTTGCTCATAGAATCGTCGTGACATCCAATGCTGCAACTTCAAGACGTTCTCAAGAAGCATGATGCGTTGCACTATTTTATCAGGGGGAGCTTCATATGGCGAACTCTCGGTCAAGTAGCATGGTGCGTTGTACACTTTTGTCTTTCGACCAAAGCTTAGTTTTTCTCACAGGGTTTTTGTTACTTAGCAATATTTTGATGAGACAACACCATAGGCACCATTCGACATGACGAAACGCGACACAAGGGGGAGTGTTATAGGATATATGATCTATATGTGTGTCTTGGTCTATGTCAAGCCTATGGGCTTTATGTTACCTCTTTGTAATAGGGAAACTATATGGGTTTATCTCAATATGTACGAAAATAACCAATGTATGTTAAGTGAGACTCTATAAATAGAGTCTCTTCTATCACATCAACAACAATAATAAGCACGATTACATTCTCTCACAATAGTTAGAACTTTCATTGTTTTTTCTTTTTTTTTCCTCCAAATGAAGTCTCCTCGGTCCTCATATAGCTAGATGCTCGTTTTTTTCGTTATGTCAAAAGAAATAATCTTTACAGATAGGAGCTCAGTTTCCCCAAGGAACGATTGAACTAATAAACCTGTTGATATATATATATATATACACGTTTTTTTTCGTTATGTCAAAAGAAATAATCTTTACAGATAGGAGCTCTGTTTCCCCAAGGAACGATTGAACTAATAAACCTGTTGATATATATATATATATATATATATATATATATATATATATATATATATATACACACACACACACACACACATCAGCCCTCTTCACATGAGGGATCCTTTTTCTTGATATATATATAAAGGATTAAGAATTACGCCAATGTTTTAATCACCAAACCACATCTCCACCGTCTAATATATAAATTTATATATGTAGATCATCTCTGCAAAATTTCATCCAATTTGGTGATCGATAAGGTGCTTAAAACTGTGAACTAAAATTATAATCACTAACGGTTCATGTTTGACAGATTTGATGTGTCAATTGATTTCAGTTAGTTCAAAGCTTTAACGATAACTAAATTGGATAAAATTTTACAGAAATGATCTATATATATGAATTTAAGTATTAAACGGTGAACATGTTAACATGTGATCAAAAAAATCTGTTAATGAAAGATCTCATATATATATATATATATATATAAATGATATGAACAGGTTTATTAGGCCGAGGTTTCAACTGGAGGAATGACCATCTGGGGATCAATATACTCGCCGATATCGACACCTCCCCAACTCCAACTGCCCTTAATTATTCCATTGACTCTCACCACAGTCCATAATAATTTAAAGAGAAATGATCGACGGGAGAGAGATTTTATATTTGGTCCTCGTTCAACCTCATCCCTAATTCCCTATATCAACTTTACACGTACGATAATTTCTCCCTTTCCCTGGAAGGTGGTCTGTATTAGTGCTTATCATGTGCATCCACAAGGGTCATAAACTCAGCAAAACGGCAAAAAACAAATAGTATTTCTATTTTTCTGGAAAGAAAAAAATTTCTGTGTTTTTGAGTTGAAGGTGATCGATCAAGTCATATTTCTTACACAAGGTGCATAGTCTAAGAAATATGCCGATATTAACACAGGAATTGGGAAAGCCCTCCATTTGCCCTGCGAGAAGAGATATCCCTGCAGAGACCCATTGGAAGAGATCCCACCCTCCCCTGAAGAGACCCATTGGAAGAGATCCCATCATCATCAGCATCAGGAATATACCGTCAAAATACATAATTTATTTGTCAAACTATAAAAATTAGGTTTTTCTCGATCCAGAAAGTCATGATGAATACATAATTTAAAATTCTGAATATTTAGGGTACTTTTAGTGACATACTCATTTTTAAGTTTACCCAAACTAAAGTTTGCTTAGTTATCAAGAAACATGTACGTGTAGGGTGATCGATCTAGTTTGTTTTAGTGCGTAACATATATCTCTGAGAGTCTGAGACAGAAAACGCTGACCGGGGTAGAATTTTTCCGAGGAAGAGTCTATACTGAGCAACACATAAATACCCACCACCACCATCACCAAGCACTCCAAGTCTCCCACATCAAATAGCGTACGTAGAACGTTTCCTCATAATCTTAGCCACATTCTTAATTTGCACCATGTCTGACGAGAAGCACCACCACGACCTCGGCCACGGCCTCTTCCACCACCACAAGGACAAGGACAACAAGGATCACAGACCGGAAGTAGAAACCGACGACTACGAATCTAAGACCAATTATGAAGGCGGCTACAGCGAAACCAAAGGTTACACGGCGGAGGGAGAGGGTGGCAGGTACACGAGTGAGACCACCGAAGCTCATGGCTCAGCTGCTCCCGGCGGTGGCCAATACACCGGCGAGACCACTGGTTACGTCAAGGAGGGACACGGTGGCAAGTATAGCGAGACCAAAACTGAAGCTTATGGCACCACTGAGTCTGGAATCGATTACAAGGAGGAGGTGAAGCACCACAAGCATCTCGAAGAACTCGGCGGGATCGGTGTTGCTGCTGCTGGAGCCTATGCTTTGGTACAAGTGCAAATTGAACTAACCCTACATATTTCAAAATTCTGAAACACTAGTACTTGATCTGTTTTTCTTTATAATTACTGGAACTATATATTATATGGACGCATGCATCATGTAGGTTTGTATTTCTGATCTCAACATACTAATGTCTTTTAATTTGCAGCATGAGAAGCATAAGGCAAAGAAAGATCCAGAGCATGCACACAGACACAAGATAGAAGAGGAGATCGCTGCAGTTTCTGCAGTTGGAGCTGGTGGCTACGCCTTCCACGAGCACCATGAGAAGAAAGAGGCCAGGGAAGAAGAAAGCGACGATCATGGAAAGAATTCGAAGCACCATCATCGCTCCTAAATATATGAGCATCTGATGATTGAATTTCCTCAATAATTAACTATATATATATATATATATATATATATATATATATATATATATATATATATATGCATTGCGTTGTTATGTACATGTTTTAGTTTGTTTTCAACACTATCTCATTGTTACTTATTTCGATCTGATGTTTTAAGTTAATTATGTGAGCAACAATATTTGTACACTATCTAGCTCAGAGTGTAATTGATGCATATTTGAACTACTTTCTGTATTGTCAATTGTTTTGGAGTTAAACCATAAACCACTTTATATATATAGACTCTTTTATTGAGGGATCTCTATTTTTGGTTTTTTATAAGGATATGCATTCGACAAACTTTTCGATCACATAACAATATCTCCACCGTTCAATATGTAGATGCGCGTACATATATAGATCATTTCTACAAAATTTCATCAAATTTAGTGATCGTTAAGGCTTTAAAATAACATAAATCATTTAACGGATCAAATCTGCCAAACTTGAACCGTTAATGCATATAATTTTAATTCACAGTTTTGAACATCTTAACGATCACCGATTTGGATGAAATTTTGCAGAGGTGATCTATATATTAAGACCTAAGAATTGAACGGTTAAGATTGAAAAATATGATCAAAAAATTTGTCAAATGTCTATCCCTATAAATAAAATAAAAATAGAGATCTCTTAGTGGGAGTGCCTTATATATATAGAGATTCTCAGCTAAGGACGTTCTTAACTAATCTTTGGTAACGATTTCTTGAATTGGCCAATCTTTAAATTATATTTTATCATCTTAACTATTCGTTTCTAGATATATATATATATATATATATATATAAGTAGATAATCTCTGCAAAATTTCAGCTAATTTGGTTATTGTTCACTAGTAGCGAAAAATTCGTCGTATAAGATTCGACGCATTATTTTCATCGTATTAGATTTATACGATGAAAATTTAAGCGACAAAAATGAAGTCGTCACTTAAACTTTGTGCGACGAAAAATATTTCGTATCTTCAGAGTTTTCAATAAATAAAAAAATAATTAATTTAATTTTCATTTTTGTTATAATTTAAATTAAAAAAAATAGGTTTTTTTGTTTTTCCAGATCGAGGGGGAAGTCGTGGCTGAGGAGGTAGTGGTACGATGGTGGTGACAGAGGAGGTGGTTGTGGTGGAAGAAGAAGAAGAAGAAGAAGAAGAAGAAGAAGAGGGGTGGTGGTGAATAAGTAGAAGGAAGAAGAAGAAAAGAGAGGAAGAGGAAGAAGAAAAAGAAAGGGGGTGGAGGGAAATTTTAGAAGGATTCAAAATTTTTTGTCAGAAATGATGCGACGAAATAAACAAATTTCGTCGCATGAGTGTGAACTAATGCTGCAAAATTTTGAATATTTCGTCACATGAAACAGCACTAGGGGAAAATTTTGGCAGAAAATCCAAAACTGATATGACAAAATTTAAAATATTTCATCGCATGAGTCAGCACTATGCGACAAAATGTGTTTCGTCGCATCAGTTCAAACTCATGCTACCGAATTTGTTTTCGTTGCATTAGTGTGAACTCATGCTATGAAAAAAAATCGTCGCATGAGCCTTTTATTCTACTAGTGGTTCAAGGCATTCAAAGCTGTGATTTACAGAGAAGAACACGAACGGTTTATGTTGAACAAATTCAGTTCGTTCATTGTATTTATACGTTTTCGAGACCTTAACGATTACCAAATCAGCTGAAATTTTGTAGAGATGATCTATATATATATATATATATATATATATATATATTCTGATTGTTACGATAAGAAAATTTGATCAAAAAGTAGGTCAAATTAAGAAAATCAGTACCAAACTCTTATTAAGGACGTCCTTAGCCAAAAATGTATATATAGGTAGGATCTAAAGATGACTTCTTTACTTTAAAAAATTGATGCTTTCTACTATTTCACACTAATAGTTGACTTAATGTTACGATCTCAACTTTTGATCCTCTGCATTCATATGCAAGAAATATGTTTATAAATTTCAACTAATTTCATAATCATTTGGTCATTGAAATTGACGTAAACAATCGTACACCATTAGATAAAATTAAAACGAATATTGTTCTAATCGAATGGTTAAACACTTAAACTTTTTCCATTTTGGCTATTTTTTGTAGGATTTATATGTGGATAGGTAGCTAGAGAATTGGTGGCTTTGATTGTCAAAATACAAGTTAGAACTAAAATCATCCTTACTTTAAGAGTTTAAGGAGGTGCTATATATATAGCCCTTCCACTAAGGGATCCATTTTTTGACATATATATATGAGGGATCATACATTAGACCAACTTTTCGATCACATATCAACATCTCCACCAGTCAATACTTAGATTCATATATGTTGATCATTTCTACAAATTTTCATCTAATTTGGTGATCGTTAAGGCTTTGAACTAACTGAAATCAATTGACGTATTAAATCTGCCAAACATGAACCGTTCATGCTTATAATTTGAATTCGCAGTTTTGAGCACCTTATCGATCACCAAATTGGATGAAATTTGGCAGAGATGATCAACATATATAAATCTATATATTGGACGATAGAGATGTGATTTGGTGATCAAAAAGTTGGTGTAATCTTTAATCCCTCATATATGTCAAGAAAATGGATGCCTTATTAGAAGAGGTTGTGTGTGTGTGTATAGCTTTTCTAGGGTAAGGACATCCACACCAAACCCTTTGGTGCGGATGTGTGATTTTGCCCCACTTTTTTTTATCTTAGTTTCAGATCTTAACCGTTCAATATCTAGATATATATGTATAGATCATCTCTGTAAAATTCATCTTATTTGGTGATCGTTAAGACATTCAAATCTATGATTTACCATGAAGAAAACAGACTGTTCCTATATATATATATATATATATATATATATATATATATATATGCACGACGGCGTTACAAAGCGGACGTCCATAACTTTGTTAAAGTGCAGACGTCCCTGCATTTGTCACAATCAAGCTCCGACGACGGCGCTCCTCATGCTGGGACTATATATATATATATATATATCCAAAGCAGACGTCTGTACTTTGTTAAAGTGTGGACGTCCCTACGTTTGTCATGATCAAGCTCCGATGACAACGCTCCTCATGCTGGGACGATACCATACCTCGATCGCTTGCTTCCTCTTGTCAGTGCGGCTTTCCTCTCACCGCTTGATACCAGTTTGCAGCCGTGATTTGTAGTTTAGTTGAGGTTGCTGCTCAGACCTTCAAACCAGCCCTCTAAGGCCTTTATCTTGCTAGAAAAGTGGAAGGGGGAGCCTCTGTTATCCGTCTGGCAAGAAAATGGATGTCGTCGGCGGTTGTTGACTGAGAAAGGAGAGACGTCCACACTTTAACAAAGTTATGGATGTCCTCCGCTGATCCCGACTATATATATATATATATATATGCTTTCTTGGTCAAGGATGTCATTATTTATTCTTATGCTACACATTTTCAATTTTGACTCACTTCTCCAACAAATTTTCACATCTCCACCCTCTATTCTTTAGATACTAACGTATAGATCACCACTACAAAATTTCAGCCAATTTGGTTGTCGTTAAGGCACTCAAATTTGATTAAACTATGGACGTATTGAATTGTGTTAAACTTGAACTGTTCATGTTTATAACAGAAAAACAATGTTTTAAGTGGCTTAATAATTATCAAATTGGCTGAAATTTTGTAAAGATAATCTATATGTTAGCACCTAATGACTTGACGGTGAGGATATGAAAATTTGAATGAAAAGTAAGCCTAAAGTGGAAATGTGTAGCGTAAAAATAAATAAGGATGTCCTTAGCCAAAAAAACTTGTATATATATAGGTGAGATCTGAAGCGGACGTCTGCGAAATATGAAAAGTGCGAACGAGTTGACGACAGCCGTTGATCTCATTTAATGAAAATCAAAGGCCAAAATTAAAAGTTGGCTGGGCGGGTCAAAAGGAACGAATGAAGCCGAGAACTATTCAGTGTTGTTCCATTCTCTCTCTCTCTATCGTGCTCTCTCTCTCTTGCCCCTCTCTCTCACTTCTCCACCACAAATTGATCTCCGCCAAATCATTTCTCGCTCGATCTCGCACAGGATCCACGATTCTACCCAAGCCCAGCTTTCTCCTCTTCCTTTCTCAACCCAATATTATGTTGCACCTTCTCCACCCCAAATCAATCTCGTCGAAATCATTGATGCTTGATCTTTTCCAGATTGCCTGATTAGTGAGAAACCCAGCTTTCTTTTAAAGATGTTATTTTTGATATGCTTGATCAGATATATATTTGATTTTGATATGCTTGATCGTGTTTGTTTTCTTACTTTCAACTTCGTCTTATCTCTGTTCTTGTATTGTTTAGAGCCTTTTCTTCACCAACGTAGAAATTCACTTTAATTTATTCATTCCTCTTTTAAGGTAATTGATTTCTACACTAGGATTAGCTTTAGGAGCTCTCAAAAATCAATGTTAAATCCTTTAAGAATGGCTTAACTTTGTGTTTTGTCTACAATGTAGGATTAGCTTTAGGAGCTCTAAAAATTCTGTGTCATTTTCTTTACAAATTGCTTACAATTAGACACACCATGGTTTTAAGAGTTTTTGTTTATGTTTCTTTTGGTAGGATTGGTCTTCTCTCTATTGAAAATGTTCTGCATTACTTCTTTAGAATAAGAATAATGAGCTCTACTTTCTTTCCCTGTAGATATTTAACAAAGACATAGATTGGTAGATTTGGGGTTCTAAGATGACATAAGAGAAGTTTTCGACCATTTCAAGGCTCAACGACAGACACTCTTATTTTCAGCAACTATGCCTGCAAAAATTCAGAACTTCACTGTCACTGTCAACGTTGGACGAGCTGGTGCAGCAAATTTTGATGTTATTCAAGAGGTTGAGTATGTGAAACAAGAAGCCAAAATAGTGTACCTTCTTGAATGTCTGCAAAAGACCTCACCTCCTGTTCTAATTTTCTGTAAAAACAAAGTCGATGTCAATGATATTCATGAATATCTTCTGTTAAAAGGAGTGGAAGCAGTGGCCATTCATGGAAGGAAGGATCAGGAAGAGAGAGAGTATGCCATTTCTTCCTTCCTTCAAGGCAAGGAAGAAAGATGTCTTAGTGGCAACTGATGTTGCTTCAAAAGGTTTTACAAAAAAAATTTGTAAGGCATACTTGGTTGTATTTGACTTTCACAGGCTCCCTCAGAAGCAGAGGCACAATGTGCCGTGTTCTTTGCAAGGCAGGAAAGACAAGTATTTCTGAGCCTATCTTTCTTAGGAACCTTGTAAGAGTACATTTAATTGATGTCCTCCGGAATCCCTTACACCATCATTAGGGCTGGCTCGTTACAAAATACTCCAGGTGGAACTCAGGGCTTTAGCTTTGGAAAGGTTAGTTGATGTCAACACTTTCCCCTTCTTTTCATGGAGCCATTATGGAACTAACCAACCATATTTGAGTCAGATGCATAAATTTTCATGTCCTTTTGATAAATTTACATGAGGCTGGTCACTGTTGTTATTCCTTTATATTTCTATATATAGTCTGATACACAGTGGAAAACATGTGTAGTATTCACAATATGTAAAGGAGGCCTAGATTTTTGATCAATTCTAAGCAATCTAAGACAATCTCTAAATAGATAGATATGTAAAGCTCAAGCTTATGATACAAAAGTAAATTGGTCATAGGAGACTCGAGGTGTATCAGAATGGCACTTTTTCAGATGAAAGAGAAACAGTCCCCATAGAAATCAAAGGAACAAAGTGGGATACTGGTTTCTCTATTTTGAAGAAATTCAAGATGAAGTAACCATATCTGTTAATTTTCAGCTGTCATAATTAGGATGTTGGAGTTATGGAAACATGTTACCAACAGGAGTAACAGCAAGTTGATAGTTCAAAACTAGTAATTGAAGGAAAAATATAGATAGGAACGATATTAAGTGAAAGGTGATATAAGAAATTAGGATGATATCTTGATATAATTTATCTTATCTCAGTCCTCTCTCCATTCTCCCTTGTTACGATTTTCTTGATAAGAGGGTAACACAATTGAACACAGTTTACTGCTTTGTGTGATATTATATAGGTGGTGGTGAATGGAGATGACAAGGATTCATAAGTAATTATGTTTTAATACATTACTAAATAAATAAAGCAAAAATATATTATAAGACTAAACTGGTAATTTACAAACTTAAAGCACTTTTAAAAAGCTAGTTTACCAAACAGTTTACCTCTGCTTCTACTATTCACAGCACTTATAAAAAGCCAGTTTACCAAACACTCAGCAGCTTTGCTTGTCAACTGCTTATTCTCAGAATAAGCCACAGCCAGCTTATTTTTGAAGCCACAGCTGTACCAAACAGGCCCATTGACCGCCCCCTAATTATAAACTCCTGCTCCTTCACCGCTTGCTCTTTGGTTTTTTTGAGTTGGAGGAACATAGATGAAGACCGTAGTCGTCATGTTAACTACCAGCTTCAATTAGAAGTTCCATCTTCTCTTCATTTTGGTCATTGGAGGCTAGCTAGCTTGAGGCTTCATCGTCACTAACGTCAGGCAAGGGTTAGCTGCGAAGTTTCGATCGGCTTCTCTTCCTTGCAATTTGCTCAAACATATGCAAACTAATACTAGTAAATTTGGTATCACTACAAGTAATATAGTGTTTATCAATACACATAATATTCTAATACTCGGTAGTCGGCGTCCTCCGAGACGATTTTAGGAAAATCAGAGTACAAAGTCGGTCGGGAGATAATCGGCCGAGTAGTCGGCACAACTCGAAAAAAATCGGCCTAACTCAGCAAAAAATTGGCTCAACTCGGAAAAAATCAACATTTTATTGACTATTTTTATTATTTTGGACATTTCATTACCTTTTTAAAAATATATATTTAATTATATGTTTTAAAAATATAAAAAAGTCTGAAAATTAAAAACCGAGTACTCCCTCGACTACTACTCTACTCGTTAGTCTGCGGTCGGCCGACCGAGTAGCGACTTTAGAACCTTGAATACACACGGGTCGGGCCGATCTCAAATTTTTCAAGGACCGAGCCCAAACCCGAACTAATCGGGCCGGTCCGGGCTCGGACTTTATGAAATCCAAACCTGAGCAAAACACAACTCAGGCCGAGCCGGGCTTCGGGCTTTTTGAGCCCAAATATATAGTTTTACATATCCATCTATTCTCCTAAATTTCATCATATTCAACATGTACAAGTTCTAAAATAATTAAATGAAGATTAAAACTTCACAAGTTTGATACAAACAAAGCCCGAACCCGAACCGGTTTTTTAGAGAATGGTAACTAAAATGGTTTTTTAATTAAATTTATAACAGGTCGGGCCATGCTTTCGGTCCCTTTAAATTTCAAGCCTGAACCTGCACTGGTTTTTTAGAGAATGGGTAGGGTTTCAGACCGAACTGAGTTTAGGGCTTTGGGTTTTGGCCCAAATCTGGTTTTTCAGGCCGGCTTTTTGGGTTCCGGCGCCTATCCCTACAGTGTCGACTCCGAACGTTAGGACGTAGTGACGTACTAGAGTACCTCATATCGGTCATTATCCCTCTTCCATCGAAAATGAAGAGAAGAGAATGGGGATTAAAATCGGGTTTTTCGGGCTGGGTTTTCGGGTTCCGACGCCCACCCCTACAGTGTCGACTCCGAACTTTAGGACGTAGTGACGTACTAGAGTACCTCATATCAGTCATTATCCCTCTTCCATCGAAAATGAAGAGAAGAGAATAGGGATTAATATTGAGTTTTGATCGGTTAGCTAGTCAGGAGAAGTGTGAGATGTTATAAACGAGATAAGCTTGGAGAAAGAATACTACATAGAAGCACATCTATGACATTTGAAAAACGCCATGGAATGTCTTCCAAGGCATTTTTCGGCGGCGTCCCTTAACGTCGTCTATACTGGCGCCGTTCTTTTGTGTTGAATTTTATGGCGTTTTTCAAACGTCATTAAAAGGTATTCTATGGAGTTTACAAAACGTTGTAAACGTCATAAAACAAACTTTTAACGACATTTCTGAAACGCCAGTGAAACACGGCGTTTGAAAAACGCCTATAGAAGTAGCATTCCATGACGTTTGAAAATGCCATAGAAGTATAATTTCATGATGTTTGAAAAACGCCATAGAATTATTTTCACTTTTTTAAAAAAATATATTGATTTTCTGTAATTAATCAGAAAATCAATTTTCATATTAGACATAATTGAATTATTACACACCACAATAAATTCATAAAAGAGATAGATCTGCAAAAACTTCTATCAATTTAATATGTCAATGCCTTGATACATTTAGAAGTGCTCACATGGAGCACTGATGCATTGAAGCTATGTAAACTTGCATATCCCATCAAAGAAATGTTCTGCACTGATGTGATTGCTCTTCATCTAAAGAACCTTGATCACTATGCTCATGAGATATGAGCAATGGATCTCCATCTGGTCCAGCAATATCATTGAACAAAACATCTAGAACGATATGAGTTCCAATATAGTACCAGAATTGAATTCAAATCGTAAGCCTACCAGTTGAATATAACCCCAGAGCATTTTCTTAAGCAAATACTTAAATGTCATATTGGTGGACTAAGAGTTACTAAATCTGACAGGCAATTGCATATGATATAAAAAAGAGAATACTTGTATATCTGTGTGTCTTAGTGTGTATTTAGTGTTATTGCAAACCCATAGACAATGAGAAAGTAACCTCAAAATACATACATCTCAGCACTCTAAAATAAGGTATTTAACTAAGTAAACACCTTGACAAACATGAGAAGTGAGTTGCTTCTCAATATACATTTACTGCACACAAATAAACACAGCATTTTTCTGACACAGTCACTTTCACAGTAAAAACTTTACAAATATGTAAGGAATTTGATTTAATGGTCTTCGACAGAAATAAACTAGACCTACCAAAGAAACTCTGAGAGTTGGAATCACTCAAAAACGATGTTTCCTGAAATAGTTATGAATTTTCAAAGTTCAGCTACAATTGCAGCTTTTTCTGAAATTTTTTTGGCAAATGCCTAAACTTGTTTTTAAAGACAAAACAGAAATTCTACAAGGTACAAAGCTTCCACAACTGAACATAAGCACTTTAATGTCCAGAACAAAGAAAATACATAAAAATTGTATTCAAAAAGCCTAAGATTACCACAAATATAGCTAACAGAATAATAATATCCAATAGTCTAATTTCACAATATTACAGCAACTTCAAGCAATGAAATCCTTGATTTCTACCTTCAACTTTAGGAACTAAAAACAAGTATAGAAACCTTATGATCTAACCTTAATAACTATATAACATCATACCAAAACAAGCAAGAACCAAAAGAAAACACTAAGACTAAACATAGAGGAACAAAACCAGAAAATTGACTTGTTGAGTTCTGACCAGCAGACCTCTTTGGCCAAAAACAGTAGGTCTCGGCTAACAATTTCATGTTGGTCTCTTCATGAAATCTGTAAAAGACAACCTAAAGAGCATTTGAGAAGTAGAATCATAGAAAAGGAATTTTCTACAAATACTTATGATTTTTGGAGTTGAAATCCTGCATCAGCAAAATTACTGGTTTTTGACTCAAATCAGGTTTTCTTTTGCAAAGAGATATCCAAAACCTTGCAGTAATAAAAAAACAGCTGATCCTAATGTTCTATATTATAATAAGATCATTCTTCATAAGATCTCCTACCAATTAATGAGACACTTGAATGTGATGTAAATCAATTTCGTACATAAACATATTGCACACTGACAAATAATAAGCACATCTAGACACTTGCCAAACAATTTGCTCAAAAGAAGCTGTAAATCACTAGTTGACGCACATATCCAAATCAATACAACGTACCAAAAAACAAATGTTGTAGCTAAGAGAGTCATTATAGTATATACAAAAGGTCCGGCTATTGAATCAACAAGCCTTTGTATTGGTGCATGTCCTTAAGCATCCTCAACCTAATAAATATGAAATGGATCCACTGCCTAAACAAAAGTTAGAGAATTGCCCTTTGCACAGATAAAGAAATATTCTTAACTAAATAGTATTTCTGCACAAATGTAAGGTTGCTCAAAAGAATTATCTGTGTCATGAATGAAAGTAGTCACTAACCATGCGAACAATATTGGAAATCATTGAATTGGAGCCGGTTGAAGTTGCTCAATCCTCAGAGGACCATCCTGAAATATATAAACAATTACTTTCTGTTCTTTTGAGGACATATATATTCCACAAGAAAATTCTCAAACTTAAGAAAGAACCAAGAATAAGAGTTATATGCCTATATGCTACAACATATCACCCTCCCCAATATAACAGTCATCTACCCACTAAAGAAATGTGATTTAGATTCTGATTCTATAACCAATTTTATGAAGTCCACATGTACTCAGAATCCAAAATTGACACCACTAAGATCGGAAGAGGACATTGGAAGCATAATGTATTGAGCGTATCCTTGTATAATACACATGAACACAAAAACAATATCATGTACCTGCTTTTCTCTTAGCAAGAGCAGCAGCTGCACTGGCATTGGAGACAACTTCTCTAAATACAAATGCAAATGCAAATGCAGCACCTGTTGATAACAACTCAAAATGTAGCTAGAGCAAACTGTAAACTCGTAGATTGAGACTAACACTACTAGAATAAACATTATAGCCGACGAAAGTTGTTTTCGTCGGCTAAAGTGGGAAATTTAGCCGACGAAATTTATTTTCATCAGCTAAAATAATTTTTTCGTCGACTATAGTCTGTAAACTATAGCCGACGAAATTTTAAAAGTTTAGCGGACGAAATATGTAATGTCGTCGGCTAAAAGTCCTTATATTTCCAAATCTAGACAACAACTCATTTGAAAAAAAACGGAAAAAAAAGTTTGGGTATTGTCGAAATTGTTAGGTGTCGTCGAAATCTATCCAACATTAGTTTGTGGAGCTATATATAGGTACGTATATATGTATATATCTTAATTTTGAGTTGATTTAAGAGTTTTATTTGAGTTATATATATTGATTTTTAGTTTTAATTTGAGTTGAACTATTGGATTTAGAGTGTGATTGAATTGATCGATTTTGATTTGATAATATATATGAAGTTGTTATTATTAATAAGTAGTAGTAGCTAGATATATATATATATATATATATATATATTAATTTAATTATAATATTGTGTTGATTATAATTGATGTTAATTGATATATATAATATTGTTATATAATTAGTAATTAGTATATATATGCATCTATATATATATGTGTTAATTATTTTTTTTATTAATTAATTATACGTTAACTGTAGATAGAATACTAAATGATTTGAAAATTTAATTAATTAGAGTTTATACATATATATTATGTTATCTTTTAAGAATATGAATAAGAGTTGGATTTCGCTTCCAAAATGGGACAAAAGATATGGTAAACGAGTTATTAGTTTTATTGAATATGTGATGGATAATGCTAAAGGAAATACAATTTTCTATTGCCCGTGCACTAAATGTCAGTGTCGCAGCGATATGCGTCGATTTGCAATTGACAAGGTTTGGGAGCACCTTAAAAGTAATGGGTTTTGGGAGAAGCACACATGTTGGATATATCACGGTGAAACATCATCAGGGGGTCCGCATGATCATGGGCAATTTTTTGAGACGGGCAGTACATCCAACGATCCAACAACGGTCTTCATCAACGATATGTTTTCTTATGAGAGCGGTGTATGCTCTGAATGACCGTATATGCCTAAGCCGGTGCAGCCCTTCCCTAGAGTTGTCAACATTGCTGGTATTGACATGTACAACAAACTACTTGCTTTCCAACAGACCCCTGTGTACCCCGGTTGTCAGAAGACGGTTCTTGAAAGTGTGATGGACGTTATGAAGATTAAAGTTGAGACAAAATCGACTGTGAAGGCTGTTGATGACTACCTACAGTACACTGCTTCGATGCTGCCCCACGGTCATCGTCTTCCTACCACTCATCATAAGGTCCGATGTATCCTGAAAGATCTTGGGCTTTCCTACATCAAGATTCATGTATGCAGATATGATTGTGTTCTCTTCTGGGGTAAAGATCCAGAATGGAATGACCTTGGTGACCTTGACACATGTCCAATATGTCAGAGTGACAGGTATAAGCTGACTCCTGCAGGCAATAGGAAACCTGTGAAGGTACTTCGGTATTTCCCGTTGAGGGATAGACTGGAATGGTTGTACATGTCATCACACACGGCCAAAGCTATGAGATGGCACGCTGATAGGGAATTGCATGGCGAAGATACCCTTATACACCCTGCTGACGGGGAGGCTTGGAAGCATATAGACCATGAGTTTCCTCATTTTGCGTCAGTGGTCCGAAATGTGAGTCTCGGGCTCTCATCCAACGGGTTCAATCCTTTTGGTAACATGAGTCTTCAATACAGTGTATGGCAGGTGATTTTGGTACCATACAACCTTCCTCCATGGATGTGCATGAAGAAGGAATACAATAAGTTGAGTTTGTTATTCCGTGACCCGGTTATCCAAGGAAGTGTCTCGATGTGTATTTGAGACCCTTGATTGAAGAGCTTCAGTTTTTTTTGAGACGTTGGTCATCCCACTTATGATAAGTTCATGCACGAGATGTTCCAGATGCATGTCATGGTTGTTGGTACCATTAGTGATTTTCCTGCCCATGGGATGTTGTCGGGCAAAATTGTTAGGGGATACAAGGTTTGTCCAGAGTGCCTTAGCGATGAGGGGAGCAGTAGTCATTGCAACAAGATATGCAGATTGGGTCACTGTACTCTCCTTCCAGATGATCACGAATGGCGGTTCGATGACAAGACATTTGATGGAACTGTAGAAAACGGTGTGCCTCCTAGAAGATGGACGGGGAAAGAAATTTTAGCAGTGCTTAATGAGTATGATTTTGGACAGCTCAGCAATCATCCCAATATTGTGGCGGCAATACCTGACAGACCCGACAGGTATAAATTTTGGACACATAAGAGCATATTCTGGGAACTCCCATACTGGAGTAAGTTGTTGATCTGGCACTACCTAGATGTGATGCACATAGAAAAGAATGTGTGTGACAGTGTGGTGGGAATAGTGCTGAACTTAGAGAGAAAGACGAAAGACGGTCCGAATGCACGCATTGATCTTAAAAAATGTAGATACGAAGACATTTGTGGTTGAAAGAAAGTGAGAAAAAAATGCCTCAAGCTCCTTTCACCGTAAAGCCTGACCAGAAGAACGTAATTTTCAGGTGGATGAGTTCTGTAAAGTATCCTTCAGGCTACGCATGAAATATAGCCCGATGTGTAAACATCTGGGACAATAAAATGTACGGGTTAAAGAGTCATGACTGTCATATTCTGCTACAATGTTGTTTATATGTGCAACCTAATATTTCTCCTTTACCGGGTTACAATTCAAGAAATAACACCAAGTGTGGTCAATTATTAAATATGCATCGTTTATTATGCTTGAACTACTGTTTACAGGGCCAAAGGCCAGTCAGACTTGAGAAGCCACTCTGGGTCCTTTGTCAGGGCCCAGTTCATTGTAAGTTTGAGGCAAAGCAAGGGAGTTCATTCCCACATTGGAAAAAGACAAAGTGCAGCCTTTAATGCTACTATAAATACCGGTGAGGACCTCCCGGTAAGGGGACGGACAATTCCTTAACTACTCTTGAGTTTTCTGCTTATCTGACAGTGTCTGACTTAAGCATCGGAGTGGCTTCCCTCGGTAAACCCGGGGACGCCCTTTGACGTGTTTGTTCTTTACACAGGAAAACTCGGGAGTACAAGGAAGTTCGCTATTTCTGGAACCGTGCAACCCGTTAAAGGGGCCACGAGCATCCCCGGAAACAATTGGTGCTCTCGTTGAGAGTCGAACTCAAGACCTCCCAAACACGTATTTCGAAGAACGATGGAAATGGCAGGAGAACAAGATCCAACTGGAAGGCTTAATTTCTCAGGGGATGATAACCCAGGGACCTCCGGGACCCAGTTTGGCCAAACAGATTTAGCAGCAGCGTTCGAGCTCTTGAAAAAGGACTTTCTCGCTCAAAAGGAGCAATCTACTCGAGAACATGCCGAGTTGATAACGGTAAGGGAGCAGTTAGCGACTATCCAGGCCGAGCATGGGCTTCTTCAAGCAACCTTAACTCAAAGAGCGAATGCCATGGGGGCGTCAGCCAGACTTGCTGATATCATCACCCCAGAAGGGAATCCTCCGGGTTGTGGAAACCCGCGAACTTTTGACGGTGCATACATACCACCCGCTATTCTCCCAACCACTGCCCACCCTAACCCAAATCCACATATGATCCATCTCTCCAATCCTTTGTTTAATCACAATCTTACAGGACCTCCTCCACCCCCAGAGCCGTTGTTAAATCAACCACTTCCCCCAGCAGATGCCCAGACCCAGCTGCTGTTACAGTTGACACAAACTGTGACCCAACTTGAGCAGCGGCTAAACTCGGGAACGGGACCACAACAATATCAACCCTTTATTACCCGTGCAAGCCCATTCTCCGCACGGGTTCAAGCAGACAAAAAGCCACCAGAAGCAAAGCCATTTAAGATTAAGAGATATGCCGGAATGGGGTGCCCGTATGCACACCTTGAGTTGTTCCAGTCTCAGTTGGATTCAACCCGGTTCACAGACGCCCAAGCATGCCATGCTTTCCAGGAAACACTCAGTGAGGAGGCGTTGAGTTGGTTCCTCAAGTTACCGGCTTTGTCAATAGAGACCTATGGTCAGTTGACACAGAGGTTCCTATCCCGGTTTATCCTACTGTCAAGTGTCAACCGAAGCACCACTTCGTTATTCAAAGTCCAGCAAAGGGATGATGAAAGCTTGAAAATTTTTGTAACCCGTTGGCTGTCCACGACTTCCAAGTGTGGGCACTTGGACGAGTCAGTAGCATCAGAGGCGTTCTTACAGGCGCTCAAACCAACCCGCTTTGTGGTGGAGCTCAGGAAGCAGCGGTTCAGGTGCTACGACGATCTAATTAATGAAGTAACTCGGCAAGCTCAAGCCGAGTACGACACCTTCGGGGAACGCCGGACGAACACCGGGTTCACAAGCCAGCGAGCTGATGGATGGAAAAAGGAAGGGCAGCATAAGAGTGGCCAGGGATACTACGGCAAAAGTTCAAACAGACCAAGGGAGAAACCAAGAGAGGCTCCATACCTTCGTCATCCAACCCGGGAGGAAAAGAACACTTACATCCCTCGATATGAAGTGTTAACCAACTTGACTGCCTCCTATGAAGAAATTTGGAACCGCCATAGGAATGAAGTTCCCCCGGCTCCAAAAAGAAAGTTTCCCAAAAGGACAGGGCCGGACAACGGGCAACATTGTGCCTATCACAACGAGTCTGGCCACACAACCGACCGGTGCTTTTCTCTTCGGAACGCAATTGAGTACATGATCCAGAACGGCAAGCTACAGCAGTATAAGTCACCCGCCACAGGTGTCAACCTCATTGAAGTGTATGGGGAGATAATGACGATTCACGGGGGTGGCACCCAAGGGGTGTCCGGTCACCGGGCCAAAAGACTCTGCCCAAGAGGCCCGGAGTTTGAGATAATGCAGCTTCGTCAGGAATGCCGCAAGGAGCTGGTTCCTTGGGATACCGTGTCATTTTCTCAGTCTGAAGACACGCTGAAAGTGCATCACAATGATCCTTTCATTATCACTCTTCAGATTGACCACTGGAGAACTCGGAGGGTTCTAATAGACACGGGAGCCGCTGTCAGCGTCATGTTCAGCAGTTGCTATAAGGGGTTTAAACGAGGACGAGATAAGCTCTATAGGAACCACGAGCCATTGATCAGTTTTTCAGGAGAGACGACTCAACCGTTGGGGTCTGATCAACTAACGGTTACAGTTGGAACCGGCCACCAGTCCACAAGAATTGTAGTTCCCTTCATAATTGTGGACTGCCCATCCTCCTACAATGCCATACTCGGGAGAGATGCACTCTGGGGCCTACAAAGTTTTATAGCGGGTCACATGCTGCTTATGAAGGTGCCTACACCCGGGGGTTGGGTTACAATTCGCGGAGACCAAGAAGCCGCTGTCAGATGCAACGCGATAGCAACTCAGTCCCAGCACGAGATGTTTTCGGCCGGTTTTTCCTTGTCTCCATTTGACAAACCCGATGACCCCAGGGATGACCCGGATTCTTTGCCCATCAGCAAGACGGCACAAAAGAAGAGCCAGAAGTATCCTGCCAAGTTCCCCCGGCCAGCCCCAATTGAAGCAACAGAATGGATTCATATTTCAGAAGAATACCCGGAGAGGAAGATTTGCATTGGCACAGGCCTTGACCCCGAGGTCAGAAACCGAATGGTTGAGCTGCTAACCCGGAAACAGAAGGTGTTCGCATGGTCATATGCAGACATGCCCGGGATTTCTCCAGACGTTATGACACATTCCCTCAATATTATCCCGGGTGTTAAACCGGTAAGACAGAAGCATCGTGCATTTTGCGCAGAGAAGTACAAGGCCATTCAAGCAGAAGTTAAACGTCTTAAAGACATCGGGTTCATTGGAGATGCAACATACCCGGATTGGTTGGCCAATGTGGTGATGGTCAAGAAGGCAAACGGAAAGTGGAGGATGTGCGTCGACTACACAGATCTGAATAAGGCTTGCCCGAAGGATAGTTTTCCCCTTCCAAAGATTGATCAACTGGTGGATTCAACCGCGGGCCACCCCCAGTTGAGCTTTATAGATGCATACTCGGGATTTAACCAAGTTCCGATGAATCCCGCGGATCAACAGCACACATCTTTTACAACAGACAAGGGGATGTATTATTACAGAGTGATGCCTTTTGGACTCCGGAATGCAGGAGCCACGTTCCAGCGCCTCGTAGTGGGCATGTTTGCAAACCAACTCGGGGATACTATGGAGGTTTATATAGACGATATGCTGGTCAAAAGCCGGGAAACAAGCAAACACCCGGATGACTTGGAGACCGTCATCGACATTGCCTTGAGCAAGGGGATGAGGTTAAACCCGGAGAAGTGTGTGTTCGGTGTTTCAGGAGGAAAGTTTCTCGGGTTCATGGTCAGCGCTCGGGGAATTGAGGCAAACCCCGACAAAATTCAAGCCGTCTTGGCCATGCAACCGCCGAAAACCAGGAATGAAGTTCAGCAACTTACTGGCAGGCTGGTAGCCTTATCCCGATTTATATCCAGGTTAACAGATAAATGTGCCCCCTTCTTCAAAATTCTCAAGAGTCAACACCGCGAACGGATTACATGGCAGGAAGAGCACAATCAAGCTTTTGAAAAATTGAAGGAATACTTGGCGTCAGTCCCTTCTTTATCCAGACCAAACCCTGGGGAAATACTCTATCTGTACCTGGCGGTGTCTCAAACAGCTATCAGTTGTGCCTTGATAAGAAAGCCAGACTCTGAAGAACTGCCGGTCTACTATACTGGGAAATGATTCAATGATCCTGAAACTCGTTATCCAGATATTGAAAAACTGGCCCTGGCCTTGGTTGTAGCAGCAAGGAAGTTAAGACCCTATTTTCAAGCACATTCCATCCATGTACTCACCAACCAACCGCTACGGCAGGTTCTGCAAAACCCGGCGACTTCGGGCAGACTGGTCAAATGGGCAATTGAGTTGGGGGAGCATGATTTGCACTTTAAACCGCGAACGGCAATCAAAGGGCAAGCAGCAGCAGACTTCATTACCGAGTTAATCCCAGCAGATTCAACAGTTGCTGAAACTCTTCCTACACAAGCTGAACCGGAGAGTTGGCAAATATTTGTAGATGGATCAGTCAATCAGAGGCAATGTGGAGCAGGCATTACGTTGGTAGACCCGGAGGGTAATATGTTTGACTATGCCTTACGCTTTAACTTCAAAGCATCAAACAACACGGCTGAGTACGAAGCCCTAATCAAAGGGCTCCAACTCGCTAAAGATATGGGCGCCCGGCATCTCCGCATACTAAGTGATTCACAGCTGGTTGTGCAGCAGGTTAACGGCGGATTTCAGGCAAAGGAAGCACACCTTTCGTCCTATCAAAAGTTAGCGGCTTTCTTGCTGGAGAAATTTGATAGCTTTGAGGTTACTCAGATACCGAGGCAGCAGAATGTGAGAGCAGATACCCTGGCTAGGATTGCAACAGGGGACGATTCCAATACCGAGTTTAAAAGCTTACTGGTCGAGACATTGGAGAAACCAAGCATCTCACTCTCCTTTTCTGAGATTTTCGCGGTAGAGGCAAACCCGCCACCCTCTTGGATGGATGAGTTCATCAACTTCATCCAACATGGAACCCTACCTGAGGACCCGGTAGCGGCCAAACGACTACGGGTTCGAGCGGCTCGGTATAGTATCCGTGATGGGAAACTGTACAGACGAGGACAAACTTTTCCTGATTTGAAGTGTATTACACCCGAGGAAGGAGACCGAGTTTTGCAGTCGCTTCATAGCGGGGTATGTGGAAATCACTTTGGAGCCCGTAACCTGGCTTTCAAAACCCTGAGAATGGGATATTACTGGCCCTCTTTGGAACACGATGCCAGAATTGTCGTAAATTCCTGCCTTCAATGTCACCGATTTGCAAGCTTTCCACGTGCACCATCAGTCCCACTATCAGTAATAATTTCTCCGTATCCATTTTGCATGTGGGGGATTGATTTCATCGGGCCTCTACCCACAGCTCCGGGACAGCTCAAACATGTCATTGTCTCAGTGGACTATAATTCCAAGTGGATAGAAGCTCAACCCCTGGCACGGATCACGACCGCAAATGTTAAGAAATTCCTTTGGAACAATGTCTTTTGCCGGTTTGGAATCCCGGAGACGTTTATCACAGATAATGGGACGCAGTTTGACAACGATGAGTTCCGGGAATTCTTACACTCTAATGGGACAAAGGTCCTATATGCCTCCCCTGCACACCCGCAGACTAATGGACAAACTGAAGCCGTTAACAAGCTCATCAAGCAAGTTCTGAAGAAGAAGCTGGAGGACGCAAAGGGTTTATGGGCTGAGAAACTTCCAGAGGTTTTGTGGGCACTAAGGACAACTCCAACAGAAGCCAATGGGGAGAGCCCATTTCTTATGACTTTTGGATCTGAAGCAGTGATCCCGGTAGAGATGGAAGTCCCGAGTGACCGGGTACAACTGTTTGACAGGGAAACCAACGATGAAGGCATCCGCCTTAACATGGACCTTCTGGAGGAACGCCGGGAGCGTGCATATCTCCGAAATATCAACAAGAAACAAAAGGTGGCTAAACACTACAATTCCCGGGTTATCAACCGCCCACTCAAACTCGGGGATTGGGTAATGAAGGAAGTTATCCCTAAGCCAACGGGGTTTAAAGCTCCATGGGAGGGTCCATATGAAATCGTTGAAGTCGTGGGCCCGGCAACGTTTTACATCCGGGGTACAGATGGAGTTACGCTTCCACGACCATGGAACGACCAACATCTGCATCTCTTCCCCAAATAGGTACCGAGTTATCTATGAATGTCCAATTTTATTGTTTATGATGTTGTATATAAAGCCTTTCAGGCCCACAATGCATGAATTCCCCTACCGGGTTATATTTTATTAAAGAGTTTGTTGAAGTGAATGCAGCCTTTAGCGGCCCTACTTATATGCCTTAATCGCCAAGCTCCGATAATCTCCGATAATCTCCATGACATGAAATATTGCAAGCCTTTCACGGCCTTATTTCATGGTCAAAACTCGGCAAGCTCCGATAATCTCCGATAATCTCCATGACATGAAATATTGCAAGCCTTTCACGGCCTTATTTCATGGTCAAAACTCGGCAAGCTCCGATAATCTCCGATAATCTCCATGACATGAAATATTGCAAGCCTTTCACGGCCTTATTTCATGGTCAAAACTCGCCAAGCTCCGATAATCTCCGATAATCTCCATGACATGAAATATTGCAAGCCTTTCACGGCCTTATTTCATGGTCAAAACTCGCCAAGCTCCGATAATCTCCGATAATCTCCATGACGTGAAATATTGCAAGCCTTTCACGGCCTTATTTCATGGTCAAAACTCGCCAAGCTCCGATAATCTCCGATAATCTCCATGACATGAAATATTGCAAGCCTTTCACGGCCTTATTTCATGATCAAAACTCGCCAAGCTCCAATAATCTCTGGTAATCTCCATAACTTGAAATATTGCAAGCCTATCACGGCCTTCTTTCAGTCTTTGAAAGTCTTAACGGACCCATACAGCCCTAGCGGCATTATTTTTACTTACATGCTAAACGGGCATTATATGTGTAAATTATCACACTTGCATATTTTGCATCATATTACCGTGTTGTTTGGCAAAGACGCCCTTTGGAAGTCCTAACGGACCCGTAAAGCCTTACTGGCACTATTTTCACTTTATAATGTTAACATGCCAACCCGGCACTATGTATGAATTGTCAACACTTGCAGGTTCTGCATCGGGTTGAAAGTCCTTATGAACCCATAAAGCCCTGGCGGGACTATTTTTATGTCCCATAAACCGGCATTATATGTGTGAATTTTCTCAACACTTGCAGGTTATGCAACGGGTTGGAATTCCTAACGGATCCATAAAGCCCTAGCGACCTTTAAAGCCTTAGCGACACTATCTTTATTCACATAGAAAACCGGCGTTATATGTACATTTTTGTACTTATCAGGTTACCGTGTTTTGGCACAGGAAGGATTGCGAGAAGGAAAAATTTTATTACTTCAAAAATATCGATTACAAAAAAGTAGCAAACCGCTACAGGTAGACTAATCTTACAGAAATGAAAAACATCCTAAGGCTCCGTTGACGACCCCCTACCCCGGCCAGTGCTAGAACCGCCACGACCTCCCCGGGGCTGTATGATGAACTGACCCCTACGCAGAGGTGGCCGGTTCCTAGGACCACCCACAATCCCACCACGGGAAGCACCTCTCCCGGCTGCTGAAGAACGAACTGGGGGACTCCGAGCCGGGTTCGCAGGAGCCCTAGGGTTCGCAGCCACGGCAGGAGTCGACCGGGAGGTGCCTGCAGCCTCGTCGGGTCTAACATGACCTTGATGACCGTCATAACCCGCCTTGTCTAGCCAGCCTTGGCGAATACCAGCGCTCACTATTTCGGCACGAGCCTCGGCCCTGGCCGACCGCAGCTTCAGGTCAAACTCTGCGCTCGCCAGAAACTCGGAGATCGCTAAGTCCTTGGCCCGGGAAACTGCCTGGAGCAAGTCTCCTTTTTGTTGCTCCAGGGAGGTGACCTGTTGCTGCAGCCCCTGGTTTTGCTCGGTCAGCTGGGCTATCGCGGCGTCTTGAGCACACCGGTCCTCCCGGTGACCTTCGATAACATTCTCCAGTTCAGAGTTCTTGGCCACCAGGTCTGCTATGTGTTCTTCCGCCTCGGCCAACTTCGCACTCGACGCGATCGCTGATGCGCTTGCGAATTCCCGGACCCGAGCCAGGTTTTCTTCGCTTGCCGTCACCTGGTCCCGGGCGGCCCGGAGATCATCCCTGAGGACTCTCTCTCGCTCGGGGATGCCTTCGGTTATGAGCCGGTCAGTCGCCAAGTACGACAACCTGACAGCCTACACAAATAAAACAACGGGTTAGTACGAGGAACCAAAAACAAAAAGATAACGAGTTACAGCAGAAGACTAACTTACCCGCATCAGCTTCTCCTGCGCCCTCCGGGCTACAGTCAACGGGTCCTCGTGCTCCAGGACATAGGAGTCAGCGGCGCAATTCTTCAAATCCGCTACCATCCTTTGGATGGCCGCGTCCGCCATTCCTGCACTCGCCAACTCCTCCATTATTTCAGTAGTGTCCCGCTGCTGCTTTCTCTCCCTCCTCTCTTTCCTCTCCTTCCTTCTCTTCCTCCTCTCGGACCTCCCCGAGCTGGATGCCTCCCGGGTACGCTTGCGAGAAGGCACGGGCTCCACTTCAAGAACCTCGTCACTCCCCTCACTCCCCTCCGGGTTCTCACTACCTATTTCCCTTTCCAACCCTCCAACCTCTTCACCCCCTTCGTCATCCTCCTCGGTAAATTCCTCCTCGCCCGGGAACACAGACGAGGGAACCGCGCTCATCACCGGTTCTTCAGTCTCATCGGCAAACGGTTCTGCAAATACCGGGTTGTCGTCCGCCTCCGAGGGATTCCCTTCAACCTCCTCTCCTTCTGGGTAGACTTCCGGCCCGAGAATCTCAGCCAAGTACGCGGGAACCTCGTTGTAGTAAGAGACGTCAACGTGGAACTGCCGAGTTTCCCCTTGCTCGGCGTCTGGGCGCAGAAAAGCCGCCTTCGATGTCAGGTCGATATCGTACGCCAGCCCCTCCGTGCCTTGCGCCCGGATCCCGGCCCATACAGCCTTGTCCTCGAACCCGTCGTATATTCCCGGGTTCTTTCGCTTCGTGAACTCCATCGGGAGAAGAGCTGCAACAAAAGATATAACCTGTTAGACCGGAGCGTGTAAACAAAACTTGTAAAGGAAACGAGACAAACCTGGAAGCTCCATCAATCGGCAACGGCTGTACACATACAGCCTGCAAAGCCGGTACGAGCTCCGGTCATCTTGACCTCTGAAGGCCCATAGCATCCTCCGGATCCTCTTCTCCATCACCGGCTCCAGAGGAATGTCGGGAACATCTGCAAAACAAACAATATAATTATAACCCGGGAAAGATAAAAGAAAGAAAAATCCGGAGAGAAAGGACTTACTCATCAGTGGCTGGAAGTCACCCGGTACTTGAAACGCGTGTCCCGGGTCTTGAAAGTTTCTTATCAAGAAACTTTTTTCCCTCCAGGTCCGGCTCACGGAGGTAGGCAGGTCCTCCACGATCTTCTTGAAGACCCCTTTGGACTTCAGTTGGATGGTCCCACTGAAACCCGCCTTCCGGGAGTACTCGGCCCGGTACATGGCGTGTAACTCGTGGTAACTCGGCATCTTCTGCTTCAACACCTTGTACATCACGCACAATCCTAGCAGCTGCCTCCACATATTCGGGCCAACTTGCCCGATAGCGAAGTTGCTCGCAGCCAGGAGATAATGCACCTCCACCTTTAGCGGGAGTGACAGACCGCAACGTAGCTGGTACTCGTGGCATAGCGTCCACCCATCCCCGGGAGCGAAGAACTGATCCTCGGGTTCTAAAGTCCGAATTTCAACAGACTCGGGAATCTTCCAATTGCTCCTTAGCTCCACAATCTCCTCCGCGGTCAGCGAGTACCCGGGAGGGTCAAGAGCGGTACCATCAGTGAAGGTAACTGAGGCAAACTCGGGGACGTGAGCATCCATTGCGGGGTTTGTCATCTGCAAAACAAGAAACACGGGGACATCGTCAAAAACCCAGATAACCCCGGCGACCACAACGATAAACGCAACACTAACGCAGCAACCCAGTTTGGATCCCAGAAAACAGTACACAATATCGACCCAAAACATTCAAAAACATCGGAACAGAGAACAGTACCTTACTTGTAAGGGTTTCAAAGGGTTTGGATGTCGATTTACGTTTGGAAATCCAACAAGCACAGCGACTACAGAGGACGAGAGCAAAAGCACGAAAAAGTTTTCAATTTCGAAGGTACGACAAAACTGTCACCCTCAACCCCTATTTATACAGTTAAGAGACGTACACTGAAGGGACGTTTGAGAGACGTACACTGAAAGGACGTTTCGGTTTTTCGAGAAAATCGACACGTGTCGCGCATGCCGCGTCCCAAAACCGAAAAACTTTTCTGTTTCCCCCACTTTAAAACTGAAAACTTTTCGTTTTCCCCCACTTCAAACCGAAAACTTTTCATATTCCCCCACTACAATACGGAGATGTCATTTTCAGTTCCCATAGTCAACGTGTCTGCGGGGCACCCTTGCGTACGGACTTGGGGGACTGGGTACACCGGGTCTGGATGATACCCTTGTAACCCGGTAAAGAAATGGTTTCAAGTCCCCACCCAAGCGTACCCCTTGACTGAGGACTTGGGGGACTTGTTTATATGTGGAACCTAATATTTCTCCTTTACCGGGTTACAATTCAAGAAATAACACCAAGTGTGGTCAATTATTAAATATGCATCGTTTATTATGCTTGAACTACTGTTTACAGGGCCAAAGGCCAGTCAGACTTGAGAAGCCACTCTGGGTCCTTTGTCAGGGCCCAGTTCATTGTAAGTTTGAGGCAAAGCAAGGGAGTTCATTCCCACATTGGAAAAAGACAAAGTGCAGCCTTTAATGCTACTATAAATACCGGTGAGGACCTCCCGGTAAGGGGACGGACAATTCCTTAACTACTCTTGAGTTTTCTGCTTATCTGACAGTGTCTGACTTAAGCATCGGAGTGGCTTCCCTCGGTAAACCCGGGGACGCCCTTTGACGTGTTTGTTCTTTACACAGGAAAACTCGGGAGTACAAGGAAGTTCGCTATTTCTGGAACCGTGCAACCCGTTAAAGGGGCCACGAGCATCCCCGGAAACAAATGTCTCTTTCCTATTTTCATTCGACCGTTCCTTCCCCGTCAGGTGGTGGAGCCGTTAGTAGCGTTATCAAGATTCTTCCAAAAGTTATGCACAAGGAAAGTGACAAAATCTGACCTCCGTTAAATGCAACAGGACATTATTTATATCATGTGTAAATTTGAGAGGATATTTCCTCTAAATTTTTTTGACATCATGCCGCACCTGATGATCCATCTTCCCGAGCAATTGTTGCTTACCGGTACAGTACACTATACTTGGATGTATCCTATAGAAATGTATGTTTTTTACACTTCATTGTTTTATTCTACATGTTCAATATATAATCGTAACATATTAGGCGAGGGTACCCTCTGGACTACGTATGGGAACGAACGTTCTAGTACCCCCTTGAGTTACAGTTCAGGGAATACGAGTGGTGTTGGCTTCTGATATCCGAATTCAACAACCCACATAAACGGGTAATTAAAAATAATAATTTATTATATTGTTATTAATTAGTACGTTTTAAAATATTTTACTAATTTTTTTTTGTATGCTGTTTTTCGGGCGAACGTTCAGAACCGGCAACTCAACACAAGGAATCATCATGCCGGTTCTAGACCGTTCGCATCGTTGATGGATGAGGCGGCCAGGGAACATCCAGAAGTCAACCGGTACGTCTATACGTACGAGAAGGCATATCCTGACGCCCAAGAGGATATTGTAAGTCGTTTTACGTTTTAAAATTTTGTAAATTATATATATATATATATATATATATATATATATTTCAAAATGTTAATTAATTATTTTTTCCTATCCAATTAGGCGAGGGTGAGACAGGCTAGTGACGATGTGATGACTGCTATAGTGAGGGAGACATGGCCAGACACACAAGAGGAAGACATGTCCGAAGCCATGTCTCGGATCGACACTTCGGATCTCAGAGGTGGGGCGAGGATCATGGGCACAACATTCCCACCACGAGGAAATAACTTCTACTGCCGGGGTCTAGGAAAGAAGAGAGAAGAGGTACTGAAGACCACTCCAGGATTTCAAAAAAAAACAGTCTCGACCAGCAGCAGAACGACTCAGCTAGAGGCGGAAGTTTAGATGTTACGGGCACAGCAAGCCGTCCAGACAGCATATACTATCGCTTTACAGGTGTATAATGCGGCAGTATATGCCACCAACCAGGCACATCAGCAATAGATGTTCCAGTACTTGCAAGATTTTTTAGCTGCTCAGCTTCAGGGACTTCCGCCTCCGCTCATGCCTACGCCTATTCCCTTACCTCAATCGTCGCAACCTCCTCAACATCAACCTCCTCCTGGCGCGGATATAGATTTAGATGATATAGATTTTATTTAGTTTTATAGGTTTATGAACAATTTATAAATTAATAATTTAATGCAAAATGTTTAGACTACTTTTGATGGTGTATGTTGTTGGTTATATCAAATTGTTTGTGTAATTTGCAGCTTGCTTGGATGATAATTTAGAAATTTTTGTAGTTTTATTTAGTATAAAAAGTACTATAGCGGACGAAATTTACCATATTCCGTCGGCTATATTATTTTAAGTTTTAATTTTTAAAATATTTAGCTGATGATTTATACTACATTTCGTCGGCTAAAGTTTTTTAAGTTAGCCGACGAAATATTTATATTTCGTCGGCCAAAGTCTTAGGTTTAGACCGACGACAATGTATTTCGTCAGCCAAAGTCTTACTTTAGCCGACGAATAATTGGAAAATATGTCGTCGGCTAAGTGTGACACTATAGCCGACGACGGCTTTTATTTCGTTGGCTAAAGTCATAGCCGACGAGTCTTTACCGACGACTTCTTAGCCAACAACAACTCGTCGGCTAAGATCTTAGCCGACGAATTTGGCTAACAGGCCGACGAAAATTTTTCGTCGACCAAACTACTGATCCCGGTAGTGTTTGCTCACACTAGGCGAGGTGGGCCCGCCATTGGAAGCGGTCGAAGTTGGAGGGGCGAGGGCTTGAGGACGAGGTCCTCTAGCTTCTTGGAGAGAGAGGACTCGATTGAGGATGGAGCGGGTCTAGGAGACGTCAGAGACGGCGCGTGTCATGGGGTCGAACAAGTGAGGCATCTAGTGGAGGAGGCCTAAGGAGGGGTTTTGTCGTTGAGGTCGGACCAGTTGGGGCTGGGCATCGTCGATCCAGATCTGGAGGGAGATCTGAAGAAAGGGGGACAGAGGAGGGAGAAGAAAACAGAAGAGTGAAAAACAGAAGCTGATGTGCAAACGAAAAAAAAAGTTTAAGCGGTAGGTATACAAATTTGTACGAGTCTATATGACGTTGTGCGAAGGCCATGGATCATGTATAAAACCATGGCGTTGAAGAAACGTCGTCTTTGTTTCATTTATGGCGTTTAGGAAACGGCATTAAATTAATGACGTTTTAAAAAATGCCATAAAGTATTTTCTTAGAGATTATTTATGACGTTTTCATATCCAAACGTCATGAAATTAGCTTTTTATGACATTTTTTACAAAAACACCATAAACAAACTGTCATTAATGACCAAGTTTGTAGTACTGAATTATGTAACTCTCTTTCGTGATTTGAAGTATTCAAAGGCATACGATCTAGATCATCAACCACCATAAATCATATGGGTATGCACTACATTAAGGCATAAATTTGTATATGACTACTCATGAATGCCATAGAAAATTAGAATGGCAGGTTATGGAGAATGGTAGGTTATGGTTTATGTAATTACCAAAAGACAAAATGAAGCACTTCCTTAGCTGAGAGCAAAAGAAAACCTTACCAAGTCTGAGCCAAACATGCCCTCTTGTCCTTAGTTCGCTCTCGAGACAACTACACACATTAACACATATCTACGAGCTTACCAGGGAATACCAGCTTTTATTAATTTGAAATGAGAGCTTCATTAGTTGGGATGGAAAATGGATTCATAAGCGTATTATACTCTGTAGAAGAAGCTACTATACCTCTCTCGATAGACGAAAGGATCGCATCCATGCCATCTCGTATGATTTTAATTTGCTGCTTATAGAAAGCCATGATCTGAATCTGCCCTCCTACATATATTAGAGTACAGGGTTTTATACATTCTGATGAACTGGATATGATTAATTAATTATTATTGGGATAAAGCAATTGGATTTCGACAAATAATTCAGCCTAACAAATTAAGCCTTAAAAATTATTAATGGAGAAAAGTGAATTATTCCAAGAAGCTCTGATGTTTGTTAGTTAGTATGAGTATTGAATTATTTAGCTGTTTAATCAAAACGAAAATTAATAGTCATTTTGGCTTTTTGGCTATTGATAATAATAGTAATCAACTTCTATTTCAAAAAAAATGAAAATTAAATTAATTAATGTGTTTTTCGACAAGATAAATTAATGTGTTGCTACGGAAAGAGTGATCCGATTGTTATTTTCATTTATTTTATAGTACTCTTCATTGGGTATACACCTCATAAGCAGTCAAACAAACCCTAGAAAATAAGGATTCCAAATATTCAAGGAGCGGCCATCTCAGCCTGATAAGGAACACGAACAACTCGATTAGGATGAAAAACGGACGGCGGTGATGGTACGGAATGAGGAGAATGATGAGTTTGCTCAGCCTCGTCGCAATAACCTTTGAGAATATCAGTCTCTTGGGTGGTAAACCCAAGCGAGCCGAGCAAGGCAGGCCAACACTGGTGCTCGATAACCCGAATAGCTTCGCAACATCCATCACTCAAAGTAGTCTCGCCATTCAAGAACATTATAGCCTCACCGCTACATGACTGGAGCTGGAGCAAAGAATCCCAGCAGTTGGAGGACGAATCTGCATCCAAATTCAACCTAGCTGCCAGGCTCGGATTCAACCCGGTTGAGTTGTTCGTCATCAAGTGTCGATAAGCAGAAGCCAGGAACGTCATATTGGTCAGGGCAAAGAGGACACTGAGAGTCAGGAAGAGGTTCAAAGTGTTAAGGGCCATTTATGATTCTGTGATATGTAGGCTAGGTGATGATTGTTGTGTGAAGGGACAGAGGAGAAGCGAGGGATTAAGTAGTGATGAGGATGCAAAAGCGTTACGTACATAATTAGTAATGAAGAGGCTCACCATTAGATATGATCAGTAGTGGATCTTAATCAAGAATTGAAGTAACTGATGATATATCACTTGTACACAATAATAAGTTCGGATAATTAGTGATGGTTTTGTGATGTTTGGTTTGCCGTGGTTGAGACTAACGTACGTACTTGTATAATTCTTCTATCATCATGTACATCTTCCTCCACATTGAACCATAATTAAATTTGACCATCATACATGAATTTCCGACCATTCTCACAATTTGTTTTTTTAGAAGACACAGTTTGGTTTCAATCATATCTATTATTTTCAGTAGTGTGTCTTCGAATAATTTCAATTTTGCAAATGCAGATATGTACATTTTCTTTGAAACCCCACCTAATTTCGGCAAGACCCAGTAGCGAAATTCTCATATTTTTTGGCCTCCAACTGAATTTGCCTGGTGTAGCTCAGCGACTATAGATATATTAAAAATATGTAGTCCATCTGAATATCGACCGTGGCTGTAGTTTAGTGGTGAGAATTCCACGTTGTGGCCGTGGAGACCTGGGCTCGAATCCCAGCAGCCACATCATATTTTTTTTCGGAGGCCTTGGAAAATTCAAATTTCCCAAAACCACACTTTCTGAAACGAGCTTGCGTCTGGTTTCTTTTTTCTTAAACAGAGATGGTGGCATCACTGGCATGGTGCTTGTATATAAGAAATAGGTTGACAACGTGGATCAGGAATGGCATGGGGGTTCTAAGATCTTTATTCATGTTGTGCTAGCTATACATACAGCAAAGGCGATGGCATGCATCTTGCAAGTGACTATAATCGACCAGTCAAACAGTGACAAGCATGACCTGTGGATCATCTGTGTACCAATATTGTTCTAACTTAACCAACTTTAAGGTGTTGGGTGATACACTCCCAAACCGGAACACGACAACTAAACCATCTTTTGACGTTTATAGTATAACAGTAAGTAGGGGTCAATACGACCGGGGACTTAAGAGGGGCTCCTGCATTCAAAGTCATGATAAAATTAGTGTAAAACAAAGATTATTTATATATTTACAAGGATTAAACTAGTGGTTTTGATTTGGGTTTCTATCATTCCTACTAAAATAAAACAAACTATAAATATATATAATTGATCAATTCATTCAACACATCAACAAAGAGAGAAAAACTCAAATTATGATCAAAAATTATGTTTTAAGCTTAACAATCTGAAACTTGTCAACTTCACACCCTAGAAACAATCTCAAGACACAAGCCTACGAGGTCATTGCATCTTATAGTTTTACTTTTATACTTAGCACAGAACGTCTAGAACTAAGAATTTCATGAGAACGTCTACATGAATCATTAAGATCTATAGAACGAGATTGAATAAAACCATGTTATGAACGTCACAACATTAAATTAAATAGTATGCGTTTCCGGCCACTATGACATAGCTTCTATCACTTGCGATTCAACTTACCTAAGCGGCTTAGCATGAAATCTAACGATAGTTAGAATGCATTCCAACTTTATAGCTACTAAAACAAAAACACATTCTTTCTAACTTACGCATTTGACAAGAACAGATTTATTAAAGCGTCATAAACATAACTTCAACATGCTTTACAAAGATAAGAAATTTACTAATAACAAAACAATCGTAACAAACATCCAATTTCCATAATAAAAACTGAATCTATGTTCTTAAAATTATAAAGAAAAATAAACAAAAATAGAGGCATAATTTACACTTTGAAGATCTTCAAGAAGCTTGATGATGAAGAAAATGTGCTATGGCTTCAAGGCTCCGACTCTCCAAGGCTGCCACGCTTGAGAAACGTTCGTCAAGGCTTCGTAAAGGAAGGAAAGAGGTTGGCACAGCTGCTATGCTATTTTTCTAAGGTTTTGTGTGAATGAATGATGGAGAATTATGAAGCCAATGAGCCTTTATATAGTGCTGATGAATTGCTCTTAGCCCTTGATTCAATTTTGATCCAATGGTCCAGATTTTTGTTCATCTTGGACTTTGCTTGTGACTCATCACTCATCTTTGACTTTGCTTGCGACTCATAGCTCATCTTGGACTTTGCTTATGACTCATAGCTCATCTTAGACTTTGCTTGTGACTCATAGCTCATCTTAGACTTTGCTTGTGACTCATCAGATGTGACACCTTGCTCCATTGATTCCTAATTGAATTAGGATTCCTAGTTGAGTTAGGTTTCCCCAAACAATTAGGATTCCTCTTATTTTTCCGTTTTAGCATTCTTTTCTCCTTTTGCACCCATTTATGCCTCTACAATAAAAACATATCAGAAATGATGTTACTAAGGAAATAACTTAACTAAATAGGGTAGGAAAACATATTAAAAACATGGCATATTATGCTTCTATCATTGGGTTTTAATCACAAAAGGCCTCGGTACAATTAAGAATGATGCACTCACATATAAGTTATATTTTATTTATACTGTTTCTGATGTGGAATCTCTCATCTCTAACACGCCCCCTCACGTGCAACCTGACAAGGTCTGCACATGAATCTATGTCAGTCTCTCCACCCAAACATCAACCCTCACATGCAACCAGACTCAAGTGTTTAGCACGTGTACAAATGTCTAAACCAATCCGACCACTAACCCGGCTCATCTGGCATTTGGTGACAATCCACACAAACACTAACCCTCACGTGCAACCAGACTCAAGAGTTTAACACATGTACATATGTCACACCAATCGAACCCACCAACTAATGAGACGCAATTAGAGAGGGACCCGCTCTTATACCAAGTTAAACAGCGACAAGCGTGGCTCGTGGATCATCTTTGTACCGATACTGTCCTAACTTAACCACCATTAAGGTGTTGGGTTTTAATCACAAAAGGCCTCGGTACAATTAGGAATGATCCACCCACATATAAATTATATTTTATTTATCATGTTTCTGATATGGGATCTCTCTTCTCCAATACGACCTCTCTATGAAAGAGAGGGCAGACAACTCTTGTGAGAAAATATATGCATATATCGGCATGTGGACCTTTGGCATAATCAATGGAAATTACAATTTGATTTTGCTCAAGATAAATGATTATGATTTAAGGAATATGTTGAAAATTTGAAATACTTGTATAAAAAATGTAATGATCAAGTATAAACCTGTGATTGACAAAATTGACTTTTAATTCAAAAAAGTATTTACCTGTGATTGCAATTTTTTATATATATTTTATCGCTACCAAAGAGAAAACAGATTCTTAAAAATCAATAAAGCACCAATTAACAACTAATAAGCAACAGAACAAATATTCACTGCCATTTGCAGAGTTGCAGATAAGATATATTTCCTCCTAAATAAAACAAAAACCAAAAACCGTAAACAAAACCCAAAAGAAAAACAAAATTTATAATAAATATATAAATTGCAAAATGACTTGGTTGAGAAATAAAAAAGATGAATATTTAAAGTACCCGCTCTCCAATTTCGTAGTGTCCTACAATAAACGTGTTTTCTCCTTTGTAGTGAGAGAAACTCTCCATTCTCCTAACAGTTTTCTCAAATCTAATATGCTCCTCCTCCCCCTCTCTCTATTCAGATCTTAATCAATTCTTGATCTAGATTTTGGCAGATGAGGAGGATTAATATGTTGACAGAGGAGCTACAACAAGGGTAGAGGAGGATTTTTAGCCTTCCCACATCCTCAGTCACAGCGGAGGCGCCGGATCCGAAGCTCTGCCGAGGAGGAGCAATGCGTTGGAGGACTGCTCAGACGAGAGGGAGGTCAAGCTGGATTGGAGGAGCATATGGGAGGTTCCTGGTGACTGCAAGAATAGCTCAGTGGCTTGAAGGAGGAGGAGGAGGAAAACACCTGGGAGCTCCATCAGAAAGGATCCGTCGAGGGAAAACCCCTGCAAATCCTTAGAGGTATGAAAACCTCTACTGCTCTCTCTATTTCTAGCTTGGTTGGGTTGTTTAGATGTTGTGGAAGAGGGATTTGCAGGTTGAGGAGCTTGGTTGGCCAGGAAAACCAGGATTTTCGGCCAAACCAGCTGACGTGGAAACTCAAGGATAAAAATCTTGGTTTTTACCGCGGTAGAATTACCTTTTATTGTTTTATCGTGGTGTGAAATGTTAGAACTGCCCCTGGTAGTTTGGGGTAATTACAGGGGTCCCACTAGGGCTGAAATCCTAGAAATACCCCTGGTAGTTTTATATATTTACAAGACTGCCACTGAGATTAAAAAACGATACTGGCCTCGATAGTTTTTTATAATTACAAGACTGCCCTTGAGGGTGTAATTTCAGGAATACCCCTGACAGCTTAGCATATTCACCAAGCTGTCATTGAGGCTGAATGTATAATATTGTCCCTGGTAGTTATAGGTATTTACAAGAGTGTCATTGAGGATAAATTGACTATTATATCCGTGGCGGATTTGTATAATTATGTGGTTGCCTTTATATTTTGTATGTTTATGTATGATTGTGTTATAGATAAGTATGGTTGAATGTTTGGGATAATCCTGATAGATAGATGGTTAGTGGATACCTCAGCGGAGATGTTAAACCCCGGATTACGATAGGCGTAAGCTATCCGTAATATTAGATCGACCGATTTATAGTAAAGTGGGTTTCCTCGGTTAGGGCGTTAATTAAAAATAAGAGCTACGTGTGGCTTGATCCTTGCGTACGTAGGCAGCCTGACCGGGATTTGGGTGCAGTCACAAATAATATTTGAAACCTAGGTCCTCTAAGGTATTAGGTTTTAGATCAAAATACGGAAAACGGGATAACCTCCGGTTGTGAGGTCTATTCTGGTATCGTTTGGATTGTTGCAAATGGTTTGGAAAAAAGGGTTATCCATTCTCAATGGGGATTAAGAGTAAATCTCTCTTGGGATGGGCCCCGCACGTCCTAACCCAGGTTTAGAAAGGTAAACTCGGGCCGGGGCGTGACAAATGGTATCAGAGCCTAGGTTCAAATCTCGTACCAAAGGTTTGGGTAATTAAAATCTTTAGAAATGTTTAAATGTGTTATTAACTTTCCAAGTAGAACAAGTAGTTATTCTTGTTAGTATGTGCGGTGGCAAGGATTGCCACCTTGGGTTGAAATTAGTAAAGTTAAAGGTAACGATAAAGTTTGCGACATCAATTGCAGTTAGATGTCGATATAGACTTTTCATTGGATCGAAAAGTTGAGAGGTTCGTAAGTTTAGTAACGAGCCAGATTTTGAAAAGTAAATTCGAATTTCAGTATTTGGCGCAAATAGGCTTAAAAGTACGCATAATATTATTCGAATTTATAAATTGACAATTTTCGAGCTTTTTAGGGTTTGATCCTTGTCGATTAGTTAGGAAGTTTTGGTTAATTTCCTGGTCAACCCAGGAAATACTTAGTTAACCCTAAAGTCAATCATTGACTTTTCCTGGTCAAACTAGGAAAAGTTGGGTTGTTAGACTATTCGATAGTTATTTCGCGTCTTACATTTGATTGATGGGTTAAAAAGGTATGTATGGCCACTTTGTCAACACATTAATGTTGCGTAATTATATTCGAGGAGGATCAAGGATTATCAGTGATTGAGATGCTGGATGAGGTCAAGAGAAACAGATTATGTAAAGTATCATAGTGGCGCAGCGGACGCGTGGTGGGTGCATAAAGCTCGAGAAGGAATATTTTAAGACGATCAGAGAACCGTTTACGGGCATAAGAAACGTCACTGAATATGAGATAATTAATTGAGGACGGATAGAGTACCGTACCTGGAGCAGGAGATGCGTGGCCAGTACGGTGAGTGGACCATTGATTTTTTTTATAGAAATACATGCCATAGTTTATTAATTAAATGGTTTTAAAATGTTCCCAAAACGAATGATTTTTCGGGTTTCTGTACATTTTCGATTCTTTTGGTTTTGCGAGCACCTCAGTGGAGGGATTTTATTTGTTTATTTCCATTTGATTTATGGATTTCAGCTCATTTATTTTCACTTGGGTTTGAATGGTTTTTGACGGGAGAGTCCCGTCGTACAGATGGGAATCGGACCCGATGTTTTACTGGGATTTCTATGTTTGGCATTTGCCGGGATTTGAAGTATTTTTGGGCATTTGCCTGGATTTTATAAATAGGCTTCGAGCCTGGATTTATATATAATCGGGGATGATTATAGCTAGCGGGCGGCGCTCCTCGTTCGACAGAGTGGAAGCGTGGGACATGTGTTCTTACGGAGAGTAGATGATATGCGAGATTTGCGTTCTCACTAGACAGTGGATGAGACGCCAAAGCTCTTAGCTACAACTCTAGCTTGTGAGACTCACTGTCATGAAGGGTCGTCCTATGTATTGTTTGTTATTAGCTAGTTAGCGGCGCTCCTCGTTCGGCAGAGTGGAAGTGCGCCACTCGTTGCGCTCCTCTTCCATTGGGTCTAGTAGTGTTAGCGCGGGATTGCGTCTAGAGCTTTTAGCTCCGTTCCTGATTTATGTGATCGATCATTTGTGAAATGTTTTTCCCGATGTGATTTTATACGTCTGCAGGCTAAGATTTGATTTTATACGGCTGCATACCATGATTTGATACTTATACGTCTGCAGGCCAAGATTTGATTTTACACGGCTGCAGGCCATGACTTGATATTTATACGGCTACAGGTCAAAATTTGATTTTATACGGTTGTGGTCCATGATTTTATATTTATACGACTACAAGCCAAGATTTGATTTTATATGGTTGCAGGTCACGACTTGATATTTATACGGCTGCAGGCTAAGATTTGATTTTATACGGCTTCAGGCCATGACTTGATATTTATACGGTTGTAGGTCATGATTTGATTTTATACGGCTGCAGGCCATGCTTTGATATTTATACGGCTGCAGGCCACGATTTGTTTTATATTGGCTGCATGTCGGGATTGGATTTATATTTTGCCATGGGCCGGGAATTTATTTATTTTTGGTGTAAGGCCTGGATTGTTTTCAGGAGAAAATGAAATTTAAAATTTATGGTTTTGAACCATTACTTTTTGGATTGATTTATGGTCCACACACTCTAAAGCTTTCCACGTCTGAGAAGTTCCAGCCCTAACCTGGGAAGCTGACATGTCCAAACTAGTTATGAATAGTATATAGAATTTAAGAGTGAGGTATTCTAGATTTCTACGGGTATATTTGGAGACGGTTCGGTTTGCTCGTGATTGTTTGCGTGAGTGGTGGTTGAATTTTGGTAAAAGAGATCGGGGAATCTCTTAGAGGGAAAGCCACTCATGAGGAAGGAGATTTTTAGTTGAACGTTTGTCCTTTAGGCAGGACTTGAGCACACATGAGTTAGTGTGTGGGCTTGTTAGCTTATATCGTTGTGAAATAGGATGAGGAAATTCAATTATGATTGAGTATGTGAAGATGACATCCATGTTGGTGTGAAGTCGCTTAGTGGATTCATAAGCTCGAGTGAGCAGTTTTGAGATCGCATTGTGGTATTTGAGTTCTTTCGAGCCCATGATCGAAAGTTAGGGTACCAAGAACATGAAATGAGAATCTTTGATTGAAGGACGCATGAGATAATACATCCATAGTCTCAAAGCCAAGTGAAGAAAGTGCACGTTCCTTTTGTCTCAAAATGTGCGAGAGACATATGAGTTTCCCTTACGATGATGGGTTGTAGCATTTTCGTCCTCCACGAGGAAGATGTTGGCGTCAAGTGTCAAGTGTAACAGTTGTAAAAGTAGAGCATACGTGTCGACTACGAGTTAGTTTACGTTTGTGTCTCGGAAAGCTATCAGATTGTCTTAATTGCCATTTTAGGAATTAACTCGAGAAGAGCTAAGAGGCAAGCTTTGTGGAGTCGATTTACGATGAAATACATGAGACGAGGGTATCGTGCTCGAAAAGGTGTTCCAAAGCGAGCGTAATTATGTATCCCGTATTGCAACTACGAGAAGACTTCGGTTTCTAAAGGAATTGGTACTTAGAGCTTGTGAATCTTGTTTGTTTGAAGTTCTGTCCAGTGGAACTTGACGACATTCCTTGACGGCTGGACAAATAAAATCTTGGAATGTGGATCATCTTTAATTATATGGTGTCATTGGGAATGACGATTAGTTTTATGTCCCGTAGTAGAAATTTTGAGCACAAAATGTTTGTAAGGGGGGTAGTTTGTAAGACTCCGTCCCAAAATTTACCTTTTTACCATGATAAGGCAAATTACAGAGGGTTGTAACCGCGCAATTAGTTTTCCCCAAATTAATATCCGAGTTTAATATCGAGATATTCTAATTTTAGGAGAAAATAGAATAATTATCCCAAGGGTGTAGAATATATTATTACGAGTCCACCGGTATGACCGGAATATTTTCCGGAGCTACAGGCTAATTAACATGGATTTATTTAGTTTATAGAAGTAATAAAAGTTATTTACTTTACCGTAAAAAAAAGATGACTTTGTGATAAGTCAAGAATTTAAGGAAACTTCCTTCGGGAAAGTTTTAGAGGACGTTATTACGAACTCGTGGGTATGTCCTATGAATTAATCGGAGCTCGAATGCGAAAGTTATTCGAGATAATGTGTTGTTAATGTGTGGTAAATAGTAAATAGTAAAATATATATTTACTGTTCATGGTAACTTTTTATAATTCAATTTGGGCCGTTATATCAATCAAAGATTTGATCTGGGCCATTGGATTTTTGTATATATATGGAGGGGGTTGACCGGGGAGACTCTCTCTCTCTCTTCTCTGATCTCACACTCTCTCCCCCGATTGAATGTGAGTCCCGCCCTTCGAGACAATCGCCGCGCGTCGCACCTCACGGCCAACACTAGCCGCCTCACCTTTGTCAGCCTTCCCAGATCCTCAGTCACGGCGGAGGCGCCTGATTCGAAGCTCTGCCGAGGAGGAGCAGTGTGTCGGAGGACTGCTCAGACGAGGGGGAGGTCAAGCTGGATTGGAGGAGCGCAGGGGAGTTCCTGGTGGCTGCAGGAGTAGCTCAGTGTCTTGAAGGAGGAGGAGAACGCCTGGGAGCTCCGTCGGAGAGGATCCGTCGAGGGAACACCCCTGCAAATCCCTTGAGATATGAAAACCTTCACTGCTCTCTCTATTTCTAGCATGGTTGGGTTGTTTAGATGTTGTGGAAGAGGGATTTGCAGGTTGAGGAGCTTGGTTGGCCAGGAAAACTAGGATTTCCGGCCAAACCAGCTGACGTGGAAACTCAAGGGTAAAAACCCTGGTTTTTACCACGGTGTGAAATGTCAGAACTGCCCTTGGTAGTTTAGGGTAATTACAGGGGTACCACTAGGGCTGAAATCCTAGAAATACCCCTGGTAGTTTTGTACATTTACAAGACTGTCACTGATGTTAAAAGACAATACTGCTCTCGGTAGTTTTTGATAATTACAGGATAGCCCTTTAGGGTGTAATTCCAGGAATACCCCTGGCAGCTTTGCACATTTACCAACCTGTCAGTGAGGTTGAATTTACAATATTATCCCTGGCAGTTGTAGGTATTTACAAGAGTGTCATTGAGTATAAATTGACTATTATATCCTTGGTGGATTTGTATAATTATGTGTTTGCCTTTATATTATATTTGTTTGTGTTGATTGTGTTATAGATAAGTATGGTTGAATGTTTAGGATAATCCCGTTAGTTAAATGGTTAGTGGATACCTCAGCGGAGACGTTAAACTCCAGATTGTGATAGACGTAAGCTATCCGTAATATTAGATCGACCGATTTATAGTAAAACAGGTTTGCCCGGTTAGGGCGTTAATTAAAAATAAGAGCTACGTGTGGCTTGATCCCTAAGTACAGGGTACGTAGGCAGTCTAACCGGGATTCGGGTGCAGTCACAAATAATATTAGAAACCTAGGTCCTCTAAGGTATTTGGTTTGAGATCCAAATACGAAAAGCAGGATAACCTCCGGTTGTGAGGTCTATTCCGGTATCGTTTGGATTGTTGCAAATGGTTTGAGAAAAAGGGTTATCCCTTCTCAAGGGGGATTACGAATAAATCTCTCTTGAGATGGGTTCCGCACGTCCTAATCCGGGTTAAGGAAGGTAAACTCGGGCCGAGGCGTGACAATTACCTTAATTTCGTTGGCTATAGTTATTTATTTTATTTATTTAACTTTAGCCGACGAATTACCATAATTTCGTCGGCTTAAACCCTAAACACTATACATAGAAGCTTCAAACAAAAAAAGTTGTGAAGTAAGATATGACCAAAATGGTTAAATACATCTATGGTTGAAAAATCATGTAATTCCGATAAAGTCTCGGTGTCAATAGTTGCGGTCAATGTAATTTTTCATTCTTTCTCTCTAGAGGTATCCCTATCTCCGGTGGTTATTTTTCATAAAAAATTTATATCAATGGTTACGTCTCATCGATTTGAAACTATTTTCAGTTGAAGGCCCGGGCAAAATACGTAATTTAGACAGTCAAATGACCGTTTCTGTGCGTGAAGGGGTTTGACTTATGGGATTGACCGTAAGGATCGAGCCCTTAACATTGTCGGATCAAGTTGAATTTTATCCTATAGACATATTTCAACATAATGATCATATCGGACGGTCAGATTTTTGTTTGTCAACTTTGATCATCAGAATCACAACATGCCTACTAATGTTTTATAACTTGTTTACTAAGTTTTAAGTAAATATTCCGTTTCAAAAACAAACTCTACGTAGAAACTTCAAACACAAAAAAAATCCTGAAATAAGATATGACGGGAATGGTGAAATACATCTACAGTTTAAAAATCAAGTAATTCTGGTAAAGTCTCGGTGCCGATAGTTGCGGTCAATACAATTTAGGGGTTTGACTTACGGAATTGATCGTCCGGATAAAACCCTTAAATTTATCGGATCAAGTTGAATTTGTTTTCATAAACATATTTCAACATATTATTGATATCTGATGGTTGTATTTTTTTGTGAATTTTGATGACCGAAATCACAATATACTTACTATTTACCGTTATTTATGTTTATGGAAAGTCTTATCATAAAGAGATAAATGTCTTAAAATATTTAAATAAGGAGTTACCAATTTGTTCTACCATCAAAAAAAGTACCCGCCCTCCTATTTTCCCACGAAAATCTCGCGCGCTTTCCCACCGACAGAACAGCACTTCACCAGAGAAAATTAACATTTTATTACCGTGTTCTATTTGCATCTATTTGTAATTAAAAACGATTAATAATAATAATACTACTTATCGGTGTAATTAAAAAAATAAAGCTATTCATTGGTCCACTCTGACAGCTACTGAAAGAAACAGACACAAAATCAATTTCAACAGTCGTACACGTGCTACTTGCTACCCCCAGCCCGTGCAAATATGTAAACAAATATTATATAAAGTCTCAAAATTCCAAGTTTTTAACTTTTCATTTTTTGGGGGAAACAATCAACAACACCTGTGGTAAATATAAATTTGTAATACAAGTTATAAATTTGTATTTTTTTTCTCTTCTTTCTACCAAGTACACCAAAATCTGGAGGAACACCTGCGGGCCCCACCTTGTAGGTCCCACTAGATACGTATGCGTGTAGCGTCATAACAACCTTTTGATTGTGCGTCCTTACCTCGTGATCAATCATCAAAACCCATCATAGGGTTTACGTACAGTCGAACCACGTGGAGGCCTTTTATCTGTGAACAAAAGTTACTGAGCTGGGACACGTGACTTGAGCCTATGTGTTTCATCGCTAACCGTTCTTTGATCAACTTACCAATTAATTAGCTAATGAGTCCCACCGACAAAAGTCGGAGAAAATGTTTATTTTCTATAAAATTTGACACTTCGTTTCATATTTTATTTTATTTTTTTAAAATATTAACTATTTAAATTTTTTAAAAAAAATTTGTGTCTATTAAGTCTAAACTCTTAAGACACTCTTAAGAACCTATATTATTTTTGTACCAATATTATACCCCTCACTCTTAATTTAAATATGCTTAGAGGGAAAAAATGTAAAAGAGAACGGTTGACCGGAACCTCATCTGACTCTTGTCACCTATCGTTAAACTGCGGTCACCGGAATCTGATTGTCGGCTACCAGACTCCGGTGACTGGAATCTTGTGACCAGAATTACTGAACCTAGTAAAAATTCAATTTCAAGTTTACTACCCCTTGTAAACTTACTTCTGTTCCCAAAAAATCATACTCAAAACACCAAAACCAAGTTTGCTACTCCTAGTAAGCTTACTTCTGTTTCTAAAAACCAAACTCAAAACATCAAAATCAAGTTAACTATGAGCAATAAACTTACTTTTGTTCTTAAAAACCAGACTCAAAATATCAAAACCAAGTTTACTAGGAGTAGTAAACTTACTTCTGGGGTTAGTAAACATCAATACACATCATAAACAACAACATTCATATCTAGTAATTAAGTAAGTCAATACACATCATAAACAACAACATTCATATAACTATACAATACCTCTATTTTTATTTTCAGAGAAGTTGATGTCGGCGTTGGATGCTCATTGGAGTTACCGATCGAGGATCGAGGACGACAATGTCGAGGTGGGAGGCCTTGCCTGGTTTGGTGGAGGCAGTCGATGACGGCCTTGCATACTCTGGTGAAGGAGATCAGTGGCAGACGTCAGGACTCGACGGATCTGAAGGTGAAGGTGGAAATCGGAGGCGGTTGTGGTGTGTGGCAGAGATCTGCGTGCTCGGCTCACATCTCATCGAGGCTGCTTGGAGATCAAGCAGAGCGATGAGAAAGGAGGAAGGCAGTGCTAGGTTCTAGTTACCGGAGATGGTGGTGGCGAGGGTGACGTTGTCGGCGATGATCTTAGAGAGAGAGAAAGATCAAGATCGGAGAGAGGGAGAGAAAACGAGAGGACAAGAGTGATAAGAGGAGAGGGGAGGTATTCGACAATTATTTCTATTTATTATAGAGCGTATAATTGTCTTTTTCATAGCAATTGTTAGAATGGTCACTGCAAAAGTTTTTTAGATCTAATGTGTATTTTTTCCTGCTTTTGTAGTGAATGGTCATTAGCCCAAAAAAATTATGACTAATTATATGTTCTATAATGCAGTTACAATTTGTTGTTAAAATAAGGCATTAGAGGTCATTAGGCATTAGAGGTAAAAAATTAGGCACTAATTTAAAAAATACTACACAAAGTTGCTCCAGCTTATCTATTTACCTAGCAAGGGGGTTAGTGGAATGGATAAGAATCCTCTCCTTTGGCTGGTAGATGTCAACAAAACTAGGGTTAGTAGAATGGCAAAATCTGCACTGCACTTGTTGTACGGTATTCAACAGGAGGATAGTTAAATAATTTTTGTTTGCTACGGTAATTGCCTGATATTACTGTTGTACTGAAGGATATAACAAAGAATTCGACAGAAATCGATCTATACGTCTCATTCATTATGGGTTTTGCACATTTTCAGCTTTAATACTGTGTTTCAATCTCTAATCGATCGAATATCTTCAAAGCTCTGATCTTTTTAGTTCATTGTTCATGCATTTCAAGCTTTCACCACTACAAACCTCATGTGGGGTACCTCTAATCTCATCTTGGTTATGCTTCTTTTCACCACTGCAAGCCTGCCGGTAACACCAACGTGGCCTCCTCCCCTACCCACGACGTGACATGTCCACATCGACTGCATCTCCCTCTTCGGCGCATGTAAGGTGTAGATAGACCATTGCTCTCATTGACGTTATGAGAGCACCTGCACCGGTTAAGAGGAGACTGCTCGTGCTACTCGGCTCGATCTCTAGCTCGTGCTTCAGTCAACGTGCGGTCGCCGCAGGAGGAGGCCGCCAGTGCTCTTGTTAGGAAGGGCTGCTCGTGCTATTCGAATGGGACCCATAGCTTCACCCGAGGAGGCGTGCTCCAACTCGTGCTATCGGAGCTCGACCTCGAGGACGAGCAACAGGTCAAGGAGCGGTCAAGACAGCTTGTGATGCTGGGGGAGGGACCGGTACATGCTGTTTCGGGGGCTGAAGTGCTTCCTCGCACTATTTGATCTGGGGAACTGGAGAGCTCGTGCCGGAATTCTTAACTGGTGCAGGTGCTCTGATAGGATCCTCTGGTAACACGATTTCTAACTACTTTGCTCACCACGACGAGGTGATGCTACTGGGTTATGACTCATAATCATAAGTACTTTTCGGAATTAGAGATGCAGGTGACGATTGCGTCGGTGACGAAGGACATGGCTGATCTCATGCATGGGGTTGGTTATAATGTATGACTTGAATGTTTCAACATTTTACCTTGATATATATAATCAACAATCTCAGTTTACTGTGTGTTTTGTATTACGTTATTTTCTCATAAACAACCATTATCGTGACATTGCTTAACAACAATAACGAAATTAAGCAGCATTAGCTAAAACAGAAGACTTGAAAACAAAGCATGGTACAATGGCATTTGCACTAGTTGTGAAGGTAAGAAAGAGGGGTTAGGGATCATTTGGCCATAGAAAATGTGTGTAAGAAGGTGACTTTGTCCATGCTCCAATAGGGCTGTTTCCCTTGAAGTGGAAATTATCTTGCACTAGACTGGAATGGTGTTTGTGAAATACATACTCATGAGTCGTGGCTTTCTGAACTAGTGAGTATGGGACAGGTAACAATTATTTGGTTTGATTGGTTCACTACTACTGTTGCTTGCGATTCAAATTATTTGCACATGAAAAGGGATAGCAGATTTCATGACGTGTACGTCCTTGGCTTCCAAATTGGTCTGCATCAAAATAAATTGATTGAGATACTATGCAAGAGGCCGGTAAGCGAAAGAACAGAGACCGATTTGCCATAGCAAATCACACGAGAGATTCGAGTTCATCTGTACATCATTGGACAACTCGAGATCGGAGTCACATAATCCAAGAAAATATTTTTTAGTTTGTTTTATTAAATTTACAATATTGTGAGACAATATTTCTCAGTTCGTCAATTATTGACTAAAAATGCAGTATCGACAGGATAAAAGAAAAGAAAAGAAAATAAAAACTCTTTTAGATTTTATCTATAAGTAGAAATTTGTTGAATTTTTTTTTGAACTACATTTGATGAATAATATAAGAAGCCAACGTACAAGTAAAGAAAATCCGAAAGTGCATCTCAAACTTCAAAGGGTACAGTCTTATTCTCTACGGGTAGAAAAAACAGAGGGCACTCGAGTACATAGAAAATTACAAAGAATACCAAAGTGACAACGTCAAATTTTATTAGCTGGTGGTTGTGCTTTACACATAAAACATGTCAACTGACGAATATGTAAGGTGAGTGCGGTTCAGTTTTAATTTTTTTATAATATTTCAAACCCTAATTAAGCCGTTTTTTTTAGTTTTTGAATAATTTGGTTACATAATTTTTTGGTGCGGGGCGGGTTGTTTTTCAGTGTGAACCGATTTATTTATTTCAATAAACATGGGATGTCCAAATTTTTTTCCAAGCAATTTCTATAAGGTATGAACAAATTTTGAATGCATTTAGAGTCTATAAAAATATACAAATGTCATCAGAATATCATTTAACTAACAAAAACATCATATCTGATAACTTAATAAATCAACATATATCAACTATCATGCAAACACAACAACTTGCAAACTACAAACTTGAAGATAAATAATTTTTTATATATTACAAATCAAATTCAATCAATGAAAAATATAAAAAAAATAATTCGGTGGGTTCGGTGTAAATCAGTTGAATTATAACCCAAAACCGCAACCGAACTGTGTGGTTACCGAATTGTGTTTTTCGGTGTGGTTCGAGTCGGTAACCGCATTTTTGATGCAAAACGCCCATCCCTATGAATATGTGTATATTCTTTTTTCTTTGAAAAAAAACTATATATATATTCAAATAAATTTATATTTTTGAACAAGTATAATTTGAAATATATATATATATCTCGTATTATATATTTAGTGTTTTAATTTAAGCATGAATGAAAGAAAATGGCTTCGAAAAAAAAATTTAATATAGAATAAAGATAAAAATAATCTATAATATTAAACTTACGAAGGATGATATTGTATTTTTATTTAAAATTAAAGTGACATGTTTTTATTAATTGATAATTTGTTTTATATGATATATCATGTCCCCTATAAATGTTTCCTATAAATGTTTGACCAAGTGAGCTAGAATAGACTTAATAGCATGTTGTATATCCGTCGGCTAGCTAGATCGATCAATAATTGAGGGAGGGCCGGCCATGCATGCAGGGAGTTCATCAACGTTTCACTTCCAGGATGTTAATTAAGTTCAGATATAAAATTAAAATGTGCAAATCTGTTATAGAATTGTTCATCATCATCATCAGATCTCCATGATCTCTCTTTTTTATTTCTCTGATGGCTGATTTGCAGAAGCAACCAAAATCACCCCAATGAACTTCAATTTGGCCAAATTGTTTTAATGTTTATGGTGGAGGGGGCATAATATGCAACCAAACCAATTAAGAATGCAATTATATGATTCTAGGCCTTAACCAGTTAAATAAAATGATTCTAGACCTTAATAAGACCTAATATTTGTGAGTCATAATTTTATGTGGCATTACATGTTAAATAGACTTATCATCAATTTAAAAAATTTATATAAATAATTCAGATGATTCTATATATATATATATATGTTCCGTATAGGTTTTTTTATTTTATATTAAAATTTGATAAAGAATATATATATATATTGTACTTCAAATTGTAAAAAAGAATGACGAGTTAAACCATTTCAAAAAAATGTCGAAATTAAATTTTAAAATTGAATTTGGATTCACAAAAATAAAAAAATATTAATATCATAATATTAATGTGATTTATTAATATAAATAGATAGATAAATACGATTTATTATCGATTCACCCTCAGCTGGTCTCATATATGAACTAGCAGTACTGATCCATCTGTTGAAGAAAAACTATTACGCATGTGACACATATTCATTCATGCCTACTCTCTCTCTCAATATATGCAATTATTGTAAAGGAAAATGATATTTGACCCAAGGTTCATGATTTCAAAGGATATATTATAGCATGTTACAGAGAGTTCGAGAGACGGTGAGAATATATAATATTTTTAGTAAACTACAGTATCATCAAAATTTTAGTTTATAAATATATTATTTAGATAATATCTTACACTTTTAAAGTTACAAATTAACAAATTAAGACAAATTGATGTGCACATGTCATATGTCACTAAATATTTTACCAAAATATCCTCATTACAATTCACTTCTACTTCTAACTTAGATAGTCATCGTTGCTATTGACTTAGGTGGTCATCGCTGACACTGACTTAGATGCAGTAGCAGCTCTAAGCACGACCGCACAGTAGCGGCCTGCAACCCTAATTACGACTGCACAGTAGCAGCACGTAACCCCACCACTCAATAACAGCACCACCCAGTAGCCGAACAACGCAGTACGACACAGTAGCAGCCCTAAGCACAATCGCACAGTAGCAGTCCCACCGCGCAGTAGCACACCTCCCTCACCGTTGAGTCCACCCAAAGAATTAAGAATAAATTATTTTAAATTTCAAATCAGAAATACAAAGAAAGCAGTAGCATCATGCCTTGATCGAATCTATGAGCAATTCAAATGACGAGCCCGATTCCTCTTCACCTTCGACCCGTCAAGGCCTTCGACCCTGCCTCATCGCTAACTTTGACTACCTCAGATGCGTCGTTGAATACCTCACCTCTCTAACCGTAGACCTCTAAATCCTTCATCCCCGACGCCATCGAGGCAGTAGCAGCGTCGTTATAAGACAGTAGCAGCGTCATCGTCCAAGCAGTAGTAACGTTGTCGAGGCATCGAAGCGACGACCACCTCGACGAGGCAGTAGCAACGCCTTTGATGGAAGCGACGACCTCGTCGAGGTGGTAACAACGTCATCACATAGATCTGTGAAGAGAGAGAGAAGAAGAAGAAGAAGAAGAAGAAGAAGAAGAAGAAGAAGAAGAAGAGACGACCTCGTTGAGGTGTTAGTAACCTCATCACGTAGATCGGTGAAGAGAGAGAAATAAGATATGGGCATTATAGTAATTAAATAGGTAAAATTTGAATCGGGTCTGATGTAATTAGTTTTAGATTTAGGCTGATATAGTAATTTGTATAACAAATTATAGAAATAGTTTTTTATGTTTTTAAATTTGATTGGTTTCTTATATGTGATTCTGCATAATATTTTTCTTATTTTTGTCAACAAAATTGATTAATTAATATAATTTTGCCAAAACAATAGTTGATTAATTAATATAATTTTGCCAAAACAATAGTTCTTCAATCTTTTTCTCATTCCAAAGTACAAGAAATCATGCATGATTAAATATTAAAGCTTCAAGTTCGTTAGAACATCATTCATAATTTCATATGATGACTAGACATGCTTAACAAATCTTGTGAATGAATTATAGTGATATTTTAATTTGAACTTTTTTTAATCAGAACTTGTGTGCAAAGGATACCAAAATATAATCAACAATAATGTCCCAACAATTTTGCGAGAAGCGTCTTCGTCCATAGATGGCTGCAAATCATGTTTCGTAGGTGGCGATAATAATATAACGTGGTTGAGGTTGATAAGGGACTGTTATTTGGCACGGAGTAATCTAATTATAAGTTGATAACATAATATCAAGATAAATTTCATTGCCTTCAAAAAAAGCTAATAACTTAATGGATGCGGAGATGAGCCTATTCATTAAGCTGTTTTCCTAATACCCCGATTAAAAAAAAGTTCATTTACTACAAATTTTTAAACCTTATTTTTCATTTTAATAGTTTTTTAAAAACATTGATCAATTCAATTTTTTTAATTTGTGTTCATTCCAACAAAACTCATAACAACTCTAAACAACTTATAATATTTCAATACTCATTCTACCCTCACCTATTAAAACATACTTAGAGAAAGAAAATTAAAGAGAGAGGAGACATGACCGACACCTCACCGACTCCGGTCAATGATCTCGTCAGAATCTGGATTCAAGTTTACTATCCTTTAATAAACTCCCACTGAACCTCTAAACTGCATTTCTATTGTCATAATCAACTTTACTATCACCTAATAAACTCTCTCTGAACCCTTAAACCGCATTCATATTATCACAACCAACTTTACTACCCTAATAAACTTTCACTGAACCCCTAAACCGCATTCTTATTGCACAACGAACTTTACTATCCTCTAATAAATTCTCACTGAACCCCTAAACTGTATTCTTATTGCACAACCAACTTTACTATCCCCTAATAAACTCACACTGAACCCCTAGACTACATCATTATCGTCACATCTAACTTTACTACCCTATAATAAACTCCCACTGAAAGAGAAATAGAGAGACAAAGAGGCGGTTGTTGATGGTGACGAAATCTTCCCGGTTATAACAACCAAAAACGAAAGAATCACAGCAGCCACAACAGTGCACACCAACTGTCCCCAAAATCCTAAACTACCCAACCTCTTGAAATTCCTTGCTGTGCTCTCCAACCTTTTAGATATCTACAAATCACAATATCAAAAAATCAACAACTTGTCCATTCAATCAATCAAAAACTACACAATTTATTCCTACTAACTATGAACATTTTTATGCTCCTTCAATTTTGCTACATTTTTTCTCTGAACAAAAAAAAATTGCGGAGTAACCTGGAGGAGCTGAGCCTTTTCGGCTTCGCTTCTAGGGGGAGGGGACTGAGAATCTGGAGATGAAGTTGCTCTTACAGCAATGGCCAAGGAGATCTTTGATCCTCTGTGATTTAGAGGTGAAGAATGAGACAGAGGGAGGTTGGGGACTTGGCAAGCGGGGATTGATCGTAATGGGAGGTGGTATGCGGAGGGACGAGTCGGGGTGGTCCGCGGTGGCGCTGTCGGGAAGAGTCCGGAGCGAGCTGCAGGCGAGAGTAGTATTTGCATAGTTAGTTACTCTGGTTGTTGTAGACAAGATAAAGAGAGTGAAAAGTAAGATGATGCAGATAGATAAAGAGAGAATGAGAGGTGAGGGAGAGAGTTATACATAGATAAATGGTGAAATTGTAATTTCATTGATAAAAGTTGGAATGGTCACAACAAAATTTTTTTAGACTTAGTGGACATATTTTTTTTCTTTTTATTTTTGTAATAAATAGTCAATACCCAAAAAAGCTAGTAACTTTGTAGTGTATGAAGACTTGTTTAGGCGTGGGTTTAACACACATGATCACAATTTTGTAACATGCCTTCCGATCAAACGATCGACGCCTTCTTTGCTTTGGCCGGGATTTCAAACGGACTTAACAAAGGTGAAATTTCTTTTAATTTACCACAACACTCCAAATTGGAAAGGAAAGTAAACTGTGTTTCTTCTTTCTTGGTACCCAAAATTAATATTTTGATTTCGGAGGAATGTATGATAGCATGACACAGTTGGTTGAGTAAAGAAAGGAATAAAAGAGAAAAACGGAGAGAGCAACACATGGGAGGCGGAACCTCCTCACTTGCTCGGTTGGTCTTAAATATTTAAAATATATTTAATATATTTTTGAAATTTTTATTTTTTACAGTAATTGGTATTAATTTTTATATTTTTCAGATATTTTATATTTAATTTTATATTTTTCAGATATTTTATATTTAATATATTTTTAGTTAAATATATAATTTTTAAAAAAAATTATAAATATTAAATAATTTTTTAATATATCTATTAAAATTTCTATTTTTTTAAACCACCCAATTTAGTATGATTGTCGGTTTAACAGGATTTAACATTGTTTCAGACAAACAAACAAAAACAAACCACATTCATTGTCTCGCGAGATTTTGCTTCCACACTCCACTGTACTTGGTCTCTCTTAGTCGTTGAAAAGAACCTCACTCTCACACTAGTCACTCTTCTTCTTCTTTGTTGACTTTGTTCTCTCTCCCCTTTGACGCAAACACACCGAAACCGTGACAAAAAGACAGAGACGGAACCACACCAAATCCATCAACACCCACCACCGACACTTGCACGCCCACCACAACAAATAAAATAAAAGGTAAAACCCTTCATTCTCTCATTTTTTCTCTGTTTTCAATTTTACCAAAACACCCCTCCTCCGCCACCGACTCCCCTCTCCGGTGGGACAACCACCTCAGTCCCACCACCACCGTTGGCTTCCATCATCTAAAGCTCTGGGTCCCACCCTAAACCCCCCATCATTCGTTTCTTCTCTTCTTTCAGATGATTAAAAGTTCCAGTTCTTGATCATCAAATTTACATCCTTTATTTTTCTAGCATCTGATCTCTCTCTATTCTTCTTGTCTGTGTCTCTATCTCGTCCTGTTGGGTGTGAATTTTCAACTCCTTCATCAGAAGAGCATTAGATTCTTTTGTTACCTTTAAAAAGCTGTATTCTAGTGTCACAGACTCAAACTCTCTTCCCCAGTCTCTTCCCAAGTACAACAACACTTACAGGGTGCTCTCTCTCAAGAAAAGAATCGTTTGGTCACAAACTAAATTTTACTTTCCTTATTTTATTTTCACCACCTTTTCTTTCCTATTTTTTTTCTTCTACCCATTTCTTTATTTCCCTTTGCTCTCTGTAAAGCTCTGTTTTTTATTCATTGTGTGATGTGGGGTTGGTGTTCCTTGTATTGGGTGCCTGCTTAGCCTCTGAACTAAACCTGCAAACTTACACCAGAGCTACAGCAAGAAGAAGAGTATAGGTTGGGTTGTGATGAGCAACAGACACTTATTGAGGAAGTGGTGAAGTCTTCTTTGTTCTGTGTTTGTGTGAATAAGTCATGGACACCAAAGGAAGACTGGTTGCTGGTTCTCATAACAGGAATGAGTTTGTTCTCATCAATGCTGATGAAGTTTCTAGAGTAAGTCCTATTTTTAGTAATCTGCAAATCTTCATACCTTTCAAAATCTGCTACTTTAGTCTTTGTTTTTCCCCCAAGAGTCATTTTCTGGAACACATTTCTGCATTTTGAGGAGTACCCAGTTGCTCATATTGACTTATTCTTACACTTGTTAAAACCTGAAATGAATTCTTCAAGATTCTTCATTCTATTTCTGAAAATATCTCTATCTTGAAGCAAATATCCTCTTTTTATATATATTTACCTTTTAACCTCTGCCTGATTTTACTTGAGATATTCAAGTTGCAACTACGTATTTTGTTGGAAGGTTTTTTTGATTGTACGTATGAATTGTCTTTCAAGCCTCACATTCATGGTTTAGCTCTGGTTTCTACTGGAAACGTTATCCATAGTTTGGCCCCTCTTTTTGTTGGTCCTTGGTCAATGAAAGTTGTTGCAGAAAGTCTGCAGCTTTATTTCTGAAACCGCGTTATCAGTTTCCATTGATTTTGTTATTTAATTATCACTTGGGTAATTTGTGATTTTTTTATTTACTGATTTATCTGAAATGTTGGTTCTTGAGCTGATGGAGATTGATATTGCAGGTAACATCTGTTAAAGAATTAAGTGGACAGATTTGCCAGATCTGCGGTGATGAAATAGAAATTACTGTGGATGGGGAGCCTTTTATTGCTTGCAATGAATGTGCCTTCCCTGTTTGCAGATCTTGCTATGAGTATGAAAGAAGAGAAGGCAATCAATCATGCCCACAATGTAAAACCAGATACAAGAGAGTTAAAGGTGATTCTTTTATCTCTATTCCATATTAGTGTTGATTTTGGTTCTCTGTTCTTTTTAGTTGAAGAAAAGTCTAAAAAGAATTTGCATAATAATTTTTCAGGGAGTCCAAGAGTTGAAGGAGATGAAGAAGAGGAAGATATTGATGATTTGGAGAATGAGTTTGACATTGCAAGCAATGACAGGAGAGACCCTCACCAAATTGCTGCAGCAGTGCTGGCTGCTCGCCTTAATATTGGCCGGGGTTCCCAAGTCCACAGTTCCGGGATTAGTACACCGGCTGAGTTTGATACTGCATCCATGGCTTCAGAGATCCCTCTCCTGACCTATTATGGGCAAGAGGTGAGAATTTATTTTATCTGATTATTGTTTTTCTTTTTGATGGTTGTTATTGTTGTTGTGTGTTGATTATTGTGTTCTCTTCTGGTATAGGATGTTGGGATTGCATCTGATAAACATGCTCTAATTATTCCCCCATTTATGAGTCATGGAAAACGTGGTCATCCAATTCCATCTTCTGATGCCTCCATGTCATGTAAGTCCATTAAATTTGTCACAGTACTTGTAGCAGTTCATTCTCCATCTCACTTATGATTGTGATTGTTGGTCGTCATGATTCATGCAGTTCCTCCCAGGCCAATGGATCCTAAGAAGGACATAGGTTTATATGGGTATGGAACTGTTGCATGGAAGGAACGGATGGAGGAATGGAAGAAGAAACAAAATGAAAAGCTTCAGCTGGTGAAGCATGGAGGACATGATGGTGGGAATAATGAGCCAGATGATTCTGATTTGCCCAAGTAGGTTGCTTTGTCAATTTCAGAATATGTCACAGTCATAAGTCTGTCATGATTTGTTATTAATGACCATTACAATCACATTACGTCCAGGATGGATGAAGGCAGACAGCCACTGTCGAGGAAGTTGCCTATTCCTTCTAGCAAGATTAATCCATATAGAATGATCATCCTCCTCCGTCTGGCTGTTCTTGGCCTGTTTTTTCACTATAGAATTCGTCATCCAGTCAACGATGCATATGGATTGTGGCTAACATCTGTAATATGTGAGATTTGGTTTGCCATGTCATGGATATTGGATCAGTTTCCCAAATGGCATCCGATTGAGAGAGAAACATACCTTGATCGATTATCACTGAGGTAACCACACCTTCTCTTTCTCTTTGGGTAGTCACCATTTAAAATGTCTGTTCTAAGTTATTGTACCAATTTGTTTGTTTAAGGTATGAGAAGGAAGGGAAGCCATCTGGATTAGCCAACCTAGACATCTTTGTTAGTACGGTTGATCCTATGATAGAGCCTCCACTTATCACTGCAAACACGGTCTTGTCCATTCTTGCTGTAGATTATCCAGTGGACAAAGTTTCATGCTACGTCTCAGATGATGGTGCTGCCATGCTCACTTTTGAAGCTCTTTCAGAAACATCTGAGTTTGCAAGAAAGTGGGTCCCTTTCTGCAAGAAGTTCAACATTGAACCTCGGGCCCCAGAGTGGTACTTTGCTCTGAAAGTTGACTATTTGAGAGATAAAGTTGATCCAACATTTGTTAGGGAACGTCGAGCCATGAAGGTTTGCACATTCTTTCAAATTTGTTTGAATGATCACATTAACAAGCTAATCTCAGTGCAAAAAGAGGATTTCTGTTGAGCCATGAAGTCTTTGGTTTGGTATGCATGATGACGTTACTGAACTGCTGTTGTCGTTTTGTTTGTGTAGAGGGATTATGAAGAGTTCAAAGTTCGGATAAATTCCCTGGTTGCCACTGCACAGAAGGTTCCCGAGGAGGGTTGGACAATGCAGGACGGGTCTCCATGGCCTGGGAACAACGTACGAGATCATCCTGGAATGATTCAGGTGAGATGTCTACATTTAATGCATATCACATATTTAGAGCCAATGTCATAGTTTCAAGCTATACACCCTATCGAGAATCTTTAAGAATACCTTCTTTCACAGGTTTTCCTTGGGGAAAACGGTTTTCGTGATGTTGAAGACAATGAGTTACCGCGTTTGGTTTACGTGTCTCGTGAGAAGAGACCAGGTTTCGATCATCACAAAAAGGCTGGCGCTATGAATGCTCTGGTAAAGTTCTCCTGTCTGTGTGCACTTTGAACTTGAGTTTCATCCTTGTTTTCATTTAACTAATGGTTGTGTTCATAAAATCAGGTACGAGTGTCAGCAATAGTCTCAAATGCTCCTTACATACTCAATGTTGACTGTGATCACTATATAAACAACAGCAAAGCACTTCGAGAGGCAATGTGCTTCATGATGGACCCCACTTCAGGAAAGAAGATCTGTTACGTACAGTTTCCTCAAAGATTTGATGGGATTGATCTTCATGATAGATACTCAAATCGCAATGTTGTTTTCTTTGATGTAAGTACTTTATCTCTGTCTGTTATTTTTTATTTTTTGGGATAAATATATATATATATATATATATATATATATATATATATATATATCTAGTGATAGAAATTTCAATGAAGTTGCAAAAACAATAAAAATGAAAGGTTTATAAGTTGTTTTCCCTACAATCTGAGTGCAGATCAATATGAAAGGTTTGGATGGAATCCAAGGGCCCATTTATGTTGGAACTGGGTGTGTCTTCCGAAGGCAGGCTCTTTATGGATATGATGCTCCTGTCAAGAAGAAAGCCCCAGGGAAGACTTGTAATTGTTGGCCAAAATGGTGCTGCATGTGTTGTGGATCCCGAAAGACTAACAAAAAAGCAAAATCAAGTGATAAAAAGAAAAAGAACAGGGAGGCTTCAAAGCAGATACATGCACTAGAGAATATTCAGGAGGGTGTTGAAGGTAAGAAAGTGATCTCTAAAGGCCCACCTTAGATTTCTTTCATGGAAGCAGACTTGAATTTCCTTGGCTAAGATGGTACTTGGTCCCAAGCTTCAATTTTTAGAATCAATTGGATCATTGATGCAATGGATGTGTTAAAGGTAGATACTTATGGTGCTATCAAAACTTTGTTGCAGGAATAGATAATGAGAAATCATCTCTGATGCCCCAAATAAAATTTGAGAAAACGTTTGGACAGTCACCTGTTTTCATAGCTTCTTCACTTATGGAAGATGGTGGAGTTCCCAAGGGAACAAGTTCTGCATCACTCTTAAAAGAAGCCATACATGTCATTAGTTGTGGCTATGAAGATAAAACGGAATGGGGAAAGGAGGTATGCTGCACCATTTTATGGACTTCGACTGAGCAATGGATATCAAGCTCTTTGTTATGCAAATCATGCCATTTTCAGATTTTCCTATTTTCTAAGTCTTTATTATGTTTCAGGTTGGGTGGATTTACGGATCTGTTACAGAAGATATCCTAACAGGTTTCAAAATGCATTGCCATGGCTGGAGGTCAGTGTATTGCATGCCCAAAAGGCCTGCATTTAAGGGTTCAGCTCCTATAAATTTGTCTGATCGGCTACACCAGGTGCTTCGATGGGCCTTGGGATCTGTTGAGATTTTATTGAGCAGGCACTGTCCCATATGGTATGGATATGGGTGTGGTTTGAAATCGTTGGAGCGCTTTTCGTATATCAACTCGGTTGTATATCCTTTGACATCCATACCCTTGATTGCGTACTGTTCCTTGCCAGCTGTCTGTCTCCTTACTGGGAAGTTTATTGTCCCCGAGGTTAGTTCTCTCTTTGCATTAATTCCTTGATTCCATAATGACATAGAAACTCGAGTTAAGAATGCCATGCTTGCTGAATTTGATTCCTTCAGCTAACATCTTCTCTGGATTACAGATTAGCAACTATGCAAGCATTATTTTCATGGCCCTCTTTCTATCCATTGCGGCAACTAGTGTACTCGAGATGCAGTGGGGGCATGTCGGCATTCATGACTGGTGGAGAAATGAACAGTTCTGGGTGATTGGTGGTGCATCATCGCACCTGTTTGCGCTAGTCCAGGGTCTGCTCAAGGTCTTGGGTGGAGTCAGCACAAACTTCACAGTCACATCCAAAGCAGCAGATGATGGAGAGTTTTCGGAGCTATATCTATTCAAGTGGACTGCGCTATTAATCCCTCCGATGACCTTATTGATCATAAACATAATCGGAGTTGTAGTTGGAGTTTCTGATGCCATTAACAATGGTTACGAAACATGGGGTCCTCTATTTGGTAAGTTATTCTTCGCCATTTGGGTCATCGTCCATCTTTACCCATTCCTAAAAGGTATGGTGGGAAGAAATGACAGGCTTCCCACAATCATTATCGTGTGGTCAATTCTTCTGGCATCCATATTCTCACTATTATGGGTCAGAATAAACCCATTTGCTTCCAGAGGTGGTATTGTCTTGGAAGTTTGTGGGTTGGATTGTGACTAAGATACCCTGCACAAATAGGTTTAGGATGGTTTTAGTTATATATAGAAAGCTGTTTGGGCAGAGGTGTCTTTCAATTAAGAGCAAGGCATCCCCTGGAATGAGAAGTTTCATAAGGATGAATCGTCTTGAGGCGAAACAGAACTGAAGGGCATCCTGGAAGATTGTTTGCATGTAGATACAAAGGGATTTGAGGTCTGACACATTAATTGTTTTGCAAAATGTTCATTCATTTTAAATACAGGATTTTGTGGGTTGGAAGGGGGATTGTTTTGTATCAAGGTCTGTCAGTAAACCCAAGAAAACATAATGAGGTTAGTTTGATTCATGAGTCATCTTCCCTAGTCAATAAGTGGGTTGAGTTTGGTTCATATGGTGTCTTCGTGTCTTGCATTAAGAAAGTAGCTAAAATGTACGTCAAGTAATTCTGTAATGTCCGAGTGTTTATCAAACAAGGCAAATCTTCTTGTATGTGTTGTTTATTTAGAGTAGGGCTGCATTCGGATCGGATCCTATTTTTAAAAAAAAAAGGATCCGTGATCCGATTCGTTTAATTATTTCGGATCGGATTTGTATTTTCAAATGCGTGATCCAAACGGATTCTGATCCAAAAAAATCGGATCAGATCTCGGATTTTTGATTCGATCCGTAAAGCTGGGAACTTGGAATGAGACATTTTTACATGAAAAACAATGTCATGTTTCCAAGTTTTTAACTTTTCAAAGCAACATATGGGAATGTTTAAGCGTCGAGGAATAAATGGAGTTCTGATGCGAATCAAAACATTCACTACAAGTCTACAATAATAAATTCAAGTCTAAACTTAACTAGCAAGAAAATCAAAAATAGCAAAATCTTAAAATAAGTTTCATGATTTTTCAGTACTCATTCCTCATCTTGTGAGGCGGCCACCTCAACGATAAGGATGAAATGTTAAGAACCTACCTCTTGTAAAATGATAAAGTCTATGTGTTTAGTTGAAAGTGAATGATGAAGATGATCATAATCCAAACAAAGTCTCACAAATGATTAAGCATATCACTAACCAGTATATTATAAAATCAAGTATTGATACATATAAATCACATATCAAGAAGACAAGAACTAGACCATCACTAATTCAAACATGATTCTAAAATCTACAAAAGTGTCTCTGACTATCAGCTTCTCCCAACACATATATACATAAAACATAGAGACTACTTCTATAATTACATGGATAGATGTGTGGGAGCCAGATTTCACAAAATGGATGCACAAACTATAAAAGTTAAAAACAAAATTCACTAAAAATGTAAAACAAATAACAAGACTCTCTGACTAGCAAGTTAATCAAGAACCACCTAGAATACGAATTAAACTTGAATACATGAAGATCCACTGAACATAAATCCATAGCATACGAATAAACTAAATCCATAGCATACAAATTAAACCAGGGCCAAAGTCTTGCTAAGCTTACCTCTTGGAGATTGGAGATGGGAGAAGAACGAATCTGACGAGGGTTGTGCGACTTGGCGACGAGTATCTGATTGATTTGTGGGATTAATGATTTCGATTGATTTGTGGGCGGAGGAGGACTGGAGGATAGTCGAGAGAAAGAGAGGTGAGAGTCTGTTTAAGACTTTAGGGTTGCAGTCTCTAAGTGTTGTCTTTTATACCTTTCCTTAAACTAAGAATCCAACGGTCTAAAATAGATGTGGTTTAATCCTACGATTATTTGGATTTTTACATTATTTTTTAGGATCCGATCCGTTACTTTGTTAAACGGATCAGATCCATCTAAAGCTGTTTTTTTCATAATCAGGATCCGATCTGATCCGTCTTATTTGGATCGGATTGGATCGACTTGAATCATAACCAAATATGTAGCCCTAATTTAGAGCAACTGAATTTTAAAGAGAAATTTTGATAAATGACCATCATTTGGTCATCAAGTTGATTTATAACCATGTTTTCAGATTTAGTTGAAAAATAACCTTTTAACATGATAAAAAGTCGTTTAAATTCTTACAAAACTCTCACATTATTTACCTTTTAAAAAAAATTTAAAAGCATGTTGTCAAACATAAGAATCAATGTTCATGAACAAACCCCGAACTTCGTTTTTGATGGCGCTGAATAATTAGTCATTCCATCTTAAATATTTTTCTACATTATTAGAGAGGATATAAAAACTCATCTTTTAGTATTGAGTGAAAATTGATACACATCAAACTAATGCCCACATATAAGATTATAATATTCTGTTTGTATAACCTGTTGCTGAATTATGACCTTGTGTTCAATCCTTAACAAACCTTTTCATTTAATATTTACATAATGAAGACACATGTATATGGAGTTCACCCCTCAATTGGCTTTAACAAATTAAAATGAAAGAAACAACCAATCATACTTGCACTACTGCGATCATAGTTGCAAATAACCTGAACTTGTAACATTCAATTTCAATCTTGACGAACCCTAAATTCAATCCTAAATCTTCAGAAAAAAAAATTCAAAATCTTGTGATGATTATACTTTTATTCAATTAGTAAATTATAATTCGTTTTAGAAAAGAAAATCAAAAAGATAACGATATACTTACTTTAAACAAGAAGGTTTTCAATAATGTTCCAAATCAATAACAGCTAAGTTTTGAATCATAAAATAAGTTTTAATAAGAGAGCTTAAGTTTTGAATCATAAAACAAGTTGGGTTGTCCTTTGTAGAAAAAATAAAGAACAAAAGGAATCACAAGAGGTTAATAATTTAGTAAGGATCTTTATGACTTTTTATCTTATTAAAATGTTATTTTCAACTAAATCAACTAACGTGGTTATAAATCAACTTCAAGACCAAAACATGATCATTTATCAAAATTTCTCAACTTTAAATATACATGAGTTAGTGACTCAAAACAGATGGACTAAAATCTGTCGTATCTCAAAGGAGGCTGAGGTGCGTATGTTTGAGTTAACTCGACCAGAAACCAAGTGCTATTTGGTATGTAATTGACTGAACTGTCACTTGAACGTTCATAAAGGCTTGGCTAAAGGAGTATTCTGTTTGTTTAATACCCAATTTCGTTTCGAGGAAAATAATGTCGGCATTTAGAATGGCATCACAGCAGAAATGATATCCACATGTAGAATGGCATCACAGCAGAAATATGAATATCAATACTAACATTAGCTGATCAGAGAAACATTATATCAGAGTCAAGGGTATTGAACATTAAAACAGATCGTGTTCTATCAAGGTTAAAGTTTTGCATCCGAAATCCACTATGAAATACTAGCATATTGCATTGCATGTTCATACATTTCTACACCATAGGTAGATTGAACTGTGTTCAATAAGTTGTACCATCAACATATTCATCTACATCTGACTAGTAAGCAGGAAAAGACTTCCATAAACATCTGCATGAGATAAGCTTCTGATTCAAAGATAAGGTTGCACAGCCAATAGGAGCAATGACTAGCAGTAAATTACTTGTTTTGAAGATCCTTCAATGCTTGCCTGTTATGCAGAGGTTTCCCTGAAATGATTTTTATTACTTGCTCACTCTCTCTGGCATTGAAATTTTCCTTCATATCAGACATATCAATATGATTCTTTAGAGTTTTAGGGACAAAAGTATCTCTCTGCTTCTTTCGGATAGGTGAAGTAGAAACACCAATACTTTTCTTCAAATCTGCCTCTAGAGCTCTTTCCTCAATTGAATCCAGTTCTACTGGAAATGAGCAACAAGGACACATAATTATCCCACATCATCACACTTATTAAAGATCAATTTATAAAGGAGCGTTCAAATGATGTCCAGCATTTAATAGCTTAGACTTACCCAAATCCTGAGTATACTTCAGCTCCACAACTTCTATTGCTTGATGATTATGCTCACTGAATTCCCCTGCACCAACTTGTGGGCTAGCTACACCTCCATTCCCTTTCTTAACATCTTCACTACTTGAAGTGGCATTTGACATCTCTGGATCCGAATTGTGAACTTCATCTCCAAAAAGCCAATTCATCCCAAGACGGTTGACTAAAGGCAAGGCTATATTCTCCAAGGCATTAGTTTCTGTTTGATCTAAAACGTACAAGAATAAATTCTTTTAAAAAAAGTTGAGCGGGATATTAATTTCGAAGGAGTTAAACAAAACGACTAGTTAAACACTGCTTATAGTCAACCTAGGTAGTATTGCCAGTATCCATCACTGCATTGTCAAGGAGGCTTCATGAAATGGAGACTTAAGCAATTGGAGCAATTAACTTGATAAGGATTTGAGTTGCATTTAGCACTTACCATGCCTTAAACCAGAAGCTGTGGTATCAGTAATACCATCTTTGCCTGCAGCTTCGAACTTCAAGTTTGAGACTCTTCCTGGCTTCAAGCCTATAGAGTCATAACCTTCTTGCACAGACAGATGCCTCTTTTCAAAAACACCACCTATATGAACAAGAAAATACATGTACCTTTTTCAATAATTATCAGAGTTATAATGTTGTGTGAAGATGAAAAACGTTATATAAACATTGTTTTCTAGGAATTTAGTATTTTCACACTGGAAGAAAAGTTTCTTCAGATTATTCATTGGTAGATAAAGTGCACTTGAAAATGCAAAAACACAGAGCTAAGGTACTCACAAGAAAGTGAAACATTTTGTAATGATGGAGAACTGCTTTTTGTCCTGCTACGAGAAATATCAGAAAATGATTTGACATATGCAGAGTTTCCTTCACCTGACAGGCTGTCACCATCCAATCTTTGTGTGCTTTTTTCAACAGACTTAACCCCATCACTGACATTCTTGATACTAGTTATGGCTTCAATACTTCCAGAATTTACTTTCTCTGCTACAACATTGTTGTCTTTATTGCCATAAACCAGAACATCATTACCAAGATTGCATTTACTCTGGTCATCTAAAGTAGAACCTTTGGAGCTTGATGCTTCATTTGATCTCAGATTTGTAACCTCAAAATCAGTAAATTGAGCAGCCATATTGTTTTTCAAAGACTCAAACACTTCTGGAGACACTGTAATGGGACCTACATAACCAAATGATAACAGAGAATTTGCATCTGCTTCCTGATTTTTCAACATTACATTACCAATCGTTGTATGAACTTCTGAAACTCTCAAATTTTCTGTTGGTTGACCTACTAAACAAGCATTAGTCGACACCTTTTCTTTAACATTTTCACTGCCAGCCTTACTAAACGCTTTTAATCCACATAGATCTCCTGCAGTTGGGACAATATAGTTACTAAAATCCATCTATATCTAGAAATTACAGTAGTTAAAGATGGTCACTAGAATGGAATATTCAAAATACTCACCAAGAGAAGGAAAAACATTAAATACTGAGGCAATGGCACCACCTGAACACTTATGAGGTTTGGCACAAGTGTTATCAGTGCATGATTTGACTTCTGAGTCATCCCAAATACATGGAATACAAACATTAGTGTCCATTAGAGCAGAAGCAATGTGACATTGATTACTCATTTCCTGAGTAGATTTCGGCTCCACAACTTGCCCCATCACTTTATGCTCCTGATGTGAATTATCAATGCGTTCTTTTGCATTCTTCATATCCTCAATATATTCACTCTTTGAATTGATTTTGGATGTCTCCAGGCCAGATTTCTCGAAGCCAGTAGTTTGGTCATCTCTGAGAAGTCCTTTCATCCCAAAACTATTCGATATGAGTGAGACAGCCTCAAATTCCAAGGCTTCATCCAAGGAGCATTTACCATGATTAGAAGCAGTAACTGGAGAGTCACTAGGACAATCATCACCCACTTCTGGTTTTAGCATAGAGGATTTGGCGGAATCAGCAGAACAGGTGACCAATCTACCAATATTATGGAGATCAGGTATTTCCTCAGTCTGTTCGGAATCTAGTATGTGGTTTTCTTCCTCACACCCACAAATTCCAGTATCGACACTTTCATCAACCTTCTCACCTGAAAGACCTTCTAGTATTCCTGGAAAGAACAATGCGAAATATTTTTCAGTGATGACCTCATAACTTTTTGTATTCAAGGTGACGTGTACTTGTGTGCATGTGAATATATTCTGCATATTTCAATAATAAGTACACTTCAAAAAGGTTATGCTTAAGTCATTACCAAAAACATCTGTTCTAGCATTGTCACCAACTGGCATATGCAGATTCCACCATTCAGGATCCTTGCCTATGACCAGGAACACAATTTTCATCAATAAGAGCCATGAAGTCATTGTGCATTACCAGTATGGAAAATAATATAGAAGACAACATAAAAACTATGATGCATGGATATGTCAAATTTTTGAATGTTGTATCGTACCTGTATCCAATACGGGTACACACAAGATACACCTCAAATACGTACCCAGAGATGTCAAACGTATGGTAGACCATTTAGGGGGTTTTGACCAAATTGATATGTTGACTGTTGACTTTTTGTACTCATATCTTATCTAATTTGTTGAAATCACTAATGTTTGAACTCTTCCACTATTATAATTGAATATTCTGTTTTTTTCCTTAATTAGATTTATTTAGAATTTATTTATTATTGTAATTTTTGTGTGGGATAGATCTATTAAAATTAGGGCACTTTAGTGTTATTTACTTTTAAAATTATCTATATGTTTTCAAATTATATTAAATATATATATAATATCAAAACATACCCGTATCCTATTTTGTGAGAAAAAACGTATCCGTGTATGTTTGAGTACTCGTACATGTGTCCCATATCCGTACTAGTGCATCATAGCATAAAAATAGCTAAAAAGAAATCATATAAGTGAGGATGGGAAAACTACAATAGCTATTTACCTTGACAACACAAAAACTTTGCCCCCCCCTTATACAATAATATATGAAAGTTTTATTAGATAACATTTTTAGTAAGTTAAGGTTAAATGGAAAACACAGCACACAATGTGCAGAATTAGTATACTTCTATTGTGAGAAACCGGCTATTATCAGTTTATCAACACACAACTACTTTTTCTTTAGAAAGTTTTCTCCTTAAACCTGTTTTGTCATGGACGCAGTCTTAGTTGTACTTTTTCATGTTTAAGTTTGGAACTTAATATATGTGTAGCACTACGTTCATAAGCGCTCTTGGTGTTCATGAGATATTGGCCCATATCAGAAATAAAAAGTTAAAAATCAGAAATAAAAATTCTAATTCTTATAGGCACAGATTGTTTTATAGAGTCAGCAAGCCTGAGCGCACCTTTCTGGATATCAAGTAGCTCTTCACTATGTTCTTTGGAAGTTGCATTTTTATCCACACTCAAATCATGCACAGGATCCTTTAATTTATCAATTTTACAGGCACCTTTATTTTCCTCATCTTCTTGAAAAGTTCCATTCACATCAACACACTCGATGCCTATTAAAATGATAAGAGCAATTTACAACAGAGACTACAGTTATTAGAGCATACAGTATAAAAATGAAAACCAAGAGGGCTTATGAACATAGTGCTACACATGTATTTAAGTTCCAAACTTAAACATGAAAAAGTACCTAGATCCTCAGCAACAATCTCCATTTCTTTCAGATTGTTTTTGTCACCCTCGCTGCAATTTAGATCTCCTGCATTTGAGACAATATGCTTACTGAGCGTATGAAGCTAATTAAATCAGCATCTAAGTAATAACTATATGAAGCCTTCTTATACAAGTCAGGATCACCAGAGTTAAGGTAAGATGTTTTCACTCCACCTTCACTCTCTACAGACTCCAATCTTTTCAGACCTTTCAAAGAAATTCTCATTTTCAACCTTCATAGCATAGCATCCATGAAAATTCAAGATTGAATTCATGGGTGCCACTATCTGATCATTCACAACTATTTTCCCATCAAAAGATACATTCTGGTATTTGCTTCCACTCAACTTCTTCACAGAGATGTATTAGTTGAACTTTAAGTTTGTTCACTTCAGCAGATTAAACAATCACAATATTTGCTAAGAGAATGCAATCAATGTTTTTTTTCTTGAATATCCCCAAAGTATCAGTAGTTATGTACACCTACTATCTAAATCTATTAACCATTTGGATTATACTTGTTTGACACTGTCACTACTCACTAGGAATTAAAAAGAATATACATCTCTTTCCAACTTACTTATTCAGATTATTCTAAGGCCCAAAAGAAAAAGGTTAGCAGTCAGTGTTGGTAATCAAGAGTATAACATACATAGATAACTAATTGTCAAATAGAGATCAGGAATAACTTTCATATAATACAGTATCTTTGTCAGGAGTTCATGGAACTGACCTTGTTCATCATCACTATAAGAGATCCCACAGGAAGATGAGTGTCGGGCATCACCATTAGCTGGAACAAAGAGAACATATAAATGATATTAAACAGAAATAGTAGACACAACAACAGTTTGATACTCCAGAAAGATAGCAAGAAAACAAAAATGATTTCTGTAAGCCTCACATTTTAATACTACAGGCATTGTGCCACACTCAAGTTCATCCATTATCCTTTTGGCTATGGTGATTGGACTTCTATCACTATTTGGGGATTTAGGCTCATATTTCTCTTCAATTTCTTCAGGGGCATTAACAATAATTTCATTCAAGAATTTATCCTCAGCAACCTGGTCATCTGTGTTCAGTAAATCAGGAAGGACACTGTCACCCGTGTTTGAGCCTTTTTCAATACACTCGTGAACCTCAACAGCAGTTGGTAATATTTGAACAATAGCAAGTGCCTCACTCTTCTCTTCACTTTTTTTGTTGGCATTGCCAAAGCCTTCATTCAAGAATTCGTCCGCAGCAACCTGACCATCTGTGTTTTGTAAATCAGGAGAGACGCTCTTGTCCAATTTTGAGCTTTTTTCAATACCCTCAATTACCTCTTCCATAACAGTTGGTAAATTTTGAGCAATATCTAATTCCTCAAAAGGTTCATTATCTGCTGACAACACTTCTTTTGTCGTCCCACCATAAGCGTATTCATTGGCATACTTCTCTTCACTTTCTTCAATAACAACTTTAGCAACCTCACGATCTATATTATGTGAATCCAGAATGACATTATCATCAAACTTTGAGTTTCTTTCAGTACCCTGAAAAACAACCTCTTGAGAAACAATAGCTATCATTTGGGCACTATCTAATGCCTTGACGGATTCATAAACTGCTGGCGTAACTTCTTTTGTACTATCACGATTACACAGTGTCTCTTTGTTCCAGGAAAATGTTGTTTCATCAGGGACTTCAGACACACATATAGGAGAGAATTTTGTTCCAATATTCATATTCATTCTTCCAGCAAAAGCACAATCAGCTTGAAACTCATTCCCAACTGCATACCAAGTTGAAAAAGGAATAGAGATGATAAAGGTTCAAGAAGTGCTCTAGGTTAATATGATCATTTAAACATAGACCAAAGAACTTCCTTAATAACCACAAGTCTCACATACCTTGGTCAACCGGTGAAGAATCTAATGGAATTGGAGTAGTATCACCTGGAACAGTTCTACCCAGATGAATTTCTCTGACTGCTTCAGCAGCAGCTTCAGAAGGTTTTTCAGAATCCATATCAACTTGGACCGTTACTATTTGGTCAATTAATTTCTGATCCTCAGAAACACCAGCTATGATGCCGCTTGCCAATTGATCATCCAGCACAGCACCTCTTTGACTTATGGATTTAACAATCACTGAATCTTCTGTTTTTGATACTTCTTTCCAGATCACTAAGTTGGAAGTTTGACCTACATAGTATAAGAACATATTAAGCATCAAATAATGATTAGTACGTCAATTTGACACCGAACTGAATAGCTCATTTACCTTCACATTCTGGTTGATAGGTGAATGGCCGAACATCGTGTACACAGGAAATATTAGAAGAAACCATCATACTGCTGAGCTTACATGGAGATGCTATAGGGTTTTCTTCAAATGTGTCATCACATTCTTTCACATTCTTCACATCCTCAATATATTCACTCTTTGAATTTCCTTTTGACATCTCAGGGCCTGATATCTTAAGTCCAAAAGTTTGGTCATCTCTGAAAACTCCATCCGTCTCAGAATTATTCAATATGGGTGAGGCAGCCTCTAATTCCAAGGCTTTGTTTTCTGTTTTTCAAATAAGCAAGAATCATAAATAAAGGAAAGCTGAGCTCTATATACAATTCAACATTATTGTTATGATAAAAAAATGACTGATTTGTCTTCATGCAAGGAGCATTTACCAAGATCAGAAGCAGTAAAATCAACACCCATTTCAGGTTTTAGCATAGAAAATTCGGTGAAATCAGCAGAACAGGTTGCCAAAGTACCAATATTATGGAGATCATGTACTTCAACAGCCTCTTTGGAACGTAGTGTGTGGGTTTCTCCTTCAGATCCATATATGCCAGTATCTTGACCTTCGTCAACTTTCTCACATGAGACTTCTTCCAGCATTCCTGCAAAGTACAACCAAAAAATATATTTCAATAATGACCTTAAGTTTTTGGATTCAATGTGTTGTGTACTTCCGTGCTGTAGTCTAGGATCTTGTTCCCATAAAATGCACTCTTGAATGTGTTTACTCTGACACTCATCAACTCTTTTGTGTGCAAATGAAAGGAAACAGTTATCCACAAGTCATTACCAAAACTATCCGTGCTATCATTGTCAACAACTAGCATATGCATATTCTTCCTTTCTGGATCTGTCCAACCATCTGAATTGCTCCTAATCAGTTTTTTCTCAACCATTTTACCATCCACAGTATTATTCTCCTTACTAACGTCCATGCCTCCAGGACCAGTTATGTCTGCTGCATCATTCTTGTGTGTATGGCCATCATAGCAGATGGGAAAGGAAAGGCTTTCTCCTGCTCGGATATCCTTAGAACTGGAATCTTCACCCATCTTCCATGCATAAGCTGTCCGTTCTGCAGTTTCGTCATCCCTAGATATCGAGTTACTCAAAGCCGTAGATGCACATTTTTCCAGCTCAGAGGATGTTTGTCCACAGTAAATTTCATCATCTGATCTGAATTCTGTAACTTCATTTGCTCTCTGGTTTTTAGCAGTCCCAGAAAACCTCTCTTTAAGGATGGATATATTAGAATTCTTGACCTCTAAATGTTCATTCCTATCTTTCTCACTATCTACATACTCTTGTATCATAGTAGACACGATGATTTGTTCTTTTAATCTTTCATTACCTTCCAAAATAGACCGGTTGGCATGTTGATAACATTTTTCAACTATTTCTTTGCCATCCATTGCATTCTCACTGTGCATAATCTCCAGATGCCCATCAGAATTTCCATCTACATCTTGTTCGGCAACCCCTAGAAGTATTCCATCTAGTCAGTGAAAATTTCAGAGACAACAGAAATTATGAAGCCTATTATATGCAATTTCAAGACGTACATCACCATTAATTACAGATATCCTATAAATTTGTTATATATCATTGCAGGAATCGCAAAAGTATTCCATCTGATCAGTGAAAATTTCAGGGACAACAGAAATTATGAAGCCTATTGTATGCAATTCAAGATGTACATCACCTACCATTAATTACAGATATCCTAAAAATTTGTTATATCATCGCAAGGACTTGCAAAGTTAATTACTACCAGACATTTTGTACAAGTACTCATTAACATCTATTAACCACTTAGATTATTACTTCTTTGATACAGTTACTAGGAATTGAAAAGAATATACATCTTTTACCAACTTACTTATCAAGATTATTATATAGGCCCAAAAGAAAAGTAAGAAAAAAGTTAGCAGTCAAAAGCAGACATGTAATACAGTATCTTTATGAGGAGAGTTCAAGGAACTGACCTTGTTCATGTTCAACATTTGTACAAGAGACCCCACAAGTAGAAGAATTTTGGCCATCACCATCAACTGGAACAAAGTGAAGATACAAATGTTGTTAAATAGACACAGTAGAGGCAAAGAAGTTTTGATACTCCAAACAGATACCAAAAAGAAAATATTTTTCATATACCATCCTTTACCACTGAAGAATCTAACGGAGATAGAGTAGTATCACTGGGAACTGTTCCATCCAGATGCATTTCTCCAATTGTCCCTGCAGCAAGTTCAGCAGTTTTTCTAGAATCCATATCTTGAACCATTACTAATGTGGCAATTGATCTCTGATACTCGTAAACACTACCTACAACACCATTTGTCAATTGATCATCCAGCACACCACCTCTTCGACTTATGAATTTAACAATGGACTCTTCAGTTTCAGGTACTCCATTCAAGTCCAATAAGTTGGAAGTTTGACCTACAAAGTATGAGAACATATTAAGCACCAAAACTCCATAAGTGATTAGTAAATCCATCACACCGAACTCTATGAATAGCTCATTTACCTTCACATTCTGGTCCATAGGTGACTGATATAACATCACGTACACATGCAAAATTAGAAGGAACCACCACATTAATGAGCTTATCCAGAGATGGTAGTGGGTTTTGTTCAACTGCTTGATCAGTATCCTCCATAACACCCACAGTAGAGTCACTGTACATTGAGGACTTACTGAAGAAGGCATCTTCTACAGAAACATTTTCATTATGGTTAATGACTGGTTGTACAGCATTCTGTTCCTTATGAAACATAGCAGCCGCTTGAAAGCTCACAGATTCCACAAGCTGATTTTCATTCAGATGAGCTGAAATATCCGTGCTTTTCTCAAAGTCTGAATGTGCAGTAGATACTGCAAGACTAACCGGCTGATCCATTGTGGCAAATTCTCTCTTCTTGTATGATCCCTTCCTCTTCTTTCTTGACTTTCCTAGAGCTTCTTTGTTGAAACAAGAATCAGTTTCATTTCCATTTCCTGCAGGTTCCTGTACTTCCAATCCAGCTTCTATCCTTGGTTCTTCAGTCAGTGAATTGATCACAGCAGGCAAACTTAATTCTGTTAATAATGCAGTCTTTCTATTAGATCTCCTTGAAAGACCCTTGGGTGGAAGTACTTCATTTTCAAACCTTGGCTCAACTTTGGTATTCACTATTAAATCTCTACTCCTCGGTCGTTTTTTAGTAACATCTCTTTCCAGTTCCTTGCCCATCTGCAGCACAGTAGATCTATCTAATGACTCGTACACAACTAATGAACTCTCCTCTAAGAGTGAAGGGTCTTGATTTTCCTTCATAACCCCATCCATTTCCACAGCAGTTGCAGTCATGTCATCACTTGTTTCTGCTGATACCTTTTTACAAGCATTCCTATTAGACCTCCTTCCAGGTTTAGCAGCATCATGTCTAGTAACCGGCTCTCTTCCTAGTTTCACGGTTTCAACAGCTCCACAAATTCCCAACACCTTCTCAGCACCAGCCACAGAAGAAAACAATGCAGTTTTTTGTTTGGGCCTCCTTAAAAGAGGAGGTTTAGGTATGATAACTTCAACCATTTCCACAGCAGTTGCAGTCATGTCATCACTGGTTTCTGCTGATACCTTTTTACAAGCATTCCTATTAGCCCTCCTTCCAGGTTTAGCAGCATCCTTTCTAGTAACCGGCTCTCTTCCTTGTTTTACTGTTTCAACAGCTTCAGAAATTCCCAACTCCTCAGCAGCAGCCACTGAAGGAAACAATGTGGTTTTTTGTTTGGACCTCCTTAAAAGAGGTTTAGGTAACAGACCTTCATTTTCTACCGCTGCTTCTAGTACCACTTGGGAAGCTCCTTCTGAATTCTCGTAATTCCTTGTTCTCTTTCTCACATCATCTCTTGCAATCACCTTCCCCTTACGGAGCACAATTTCATTACTAATTTTATTCTGAACTTCAACAGGTTTGATACCTTTCCCATCAACATTTTCAACACCACTCATCACTTGACCAGGCGAAACAATTGACTCCACAGCTCCTGTAACCACCTTTTGCTTTTGAGATCTCATAACACGAACGGATGTGTCCTTAATCTCCACTACCTCAACTTCTCTTGCACTTTCACCCGGGACTTCCTTCTTTCCAAAAGCCTTCTTCCCCACAGACTTCCTCCTTCCACCGCGCTTCTTCTTCGGACTGTAATCACAATCGGAGTCCGAGTCTTTATCAGTAGCCACAAAGTAAAAGGTCTCATTGTTAGGACTGAACTTCACTTTTTTAACTTTCGGACTTTGGATAAAATCAGTCACCATCTCAGTTGCTTCCAACTCTTTCTCCACCAGTTCAACATCAGTCATCGATTTCTCATCTTCCTGTTTTATTACCAAAAAAACAAAATCCTAAATAAAAATAAAAACAAACATCCCCAAATCAAACAGAAATACCTGCAACTAAAATCACTCGATTTTCCAAACCCAATAACCAAACCTGTTCTGATTGGCCTTAATCACCCCAAAGATCTGAAATTTCGAACCCAAAATATAACACCAAGAAAGTAAAAAGAAACAAGAAAGAGACGAAGAACAGAACCTTGAAAAGCAAGGTAAGCCTTTCGGCCATTTCGGTGTTCTTCAAATTGGCACGAATCCCATGCTTCTTGCAGAGCGCTTGAAGATCCTTCCTCTTCATCGCGAAGAAATCCATTTCTGTAAAATCAATTTTAACGATCCAGATTAGATTTCGCAACGAAAATTAGGGAATATATTCAGGCTTCGTTACCTACGCATGTGCCCAGATGGGGCGACTCTTCTTCTTCTTCTTCTTCTTCTTCTTCTTCTCTGGGTTGTGGAAATCAATTTGCGAAATTTCGATTTGAGTTTAAATTTCAAACTGAACGGGCGCCAGTACCAATAAGGGAAAAGGGTGGTAGAATAGTAATTTTGATGATGAGAGAGAGAGAGCGAGTGTGGATTACGCAACTAGGATCGAGGCCCAAGTCTCGATTGAGTCGATTCTCAGAGACTTTTTATTTATTTTTAATCAATTGAACCGGACTGGTATGGTTAGAGCATATGCAACCGTTTTTTGGCTTGTTTCTCCTCAAAATAGGAGAAGTAAGTACTATTTGAGCACCTCCTATTACTATTTGAGTAATAGGAGGTGTAGTGTAGTGTTTTCGTGCAGCGGTAGGAAAAAATAGCACCTCTTATTACTATTCATTAAATTTTTTTTTTAAATTCATGACTCGAAAAGAAGGTGTGATTTTATTACTTGAAAATGTAATGTACATAATGAAAATACATAATTTAAAGTACATGATTAGAAATGAAATTACATAATGGAAATACATAATTTAAAGTACATAACTAGAAATGAAAGTACATAATAGAAATACATAACTATGGAAAAAGTGGGCGATAGCAATTTGAAAAATTTTCCTCGCTAGCATCTCCTTCATCGACATCAAGTTGCTTAAGAATTGCCGCTTTCCTCTTTGAAAAATACCTCTTTGATTTTGGGGTCATAACCTCCGTATCCATTACCATAATCCTTGATTCTTCCGCTAAGGCCCTCAATTTGAAGTCTTTCTCTTTAAGGCTAAGTTGTTTTTCGTATAAAGCAAGCTCCATAGCATCACTTGTTTGTTGCGCGGCTAGCCAAGATTTTTGATTTTCCACAATGTTTTTCAAAGCCTCATCCCTTATCTCATTTGAAGAAGTCGAGCCGATCTTTTTTCCCTTTCTTTTAGCTTCTTTGGCCGCCTTCACTCCCATTGGTCTAACCGGACTTGAGGAAGCTTCAAGGTTGCTTTGTGGTGTTGCAATGACTTCATCCTCAGCCACATCGATTGTGGGAGGCATTGAGCTAACGAGCGGAGTAGAGGCGGCGGAGTTGGCATATGAAGAAGGTGGAGTACTAGTTTGGACTTCTCTAAAATAAGGATGGTTCTTCACCACTTCCCAACAATCAAACCGCGTAAACTCTTTCTTCTTTTGTGCCACATAACATGATTGAGCTTTTCTTATCTAATAACAATAACAAATTTATATGTCACAATAATATCTAATAAATAGAGATGACAACATTTATTTAAATTAACATACATAAATTTAGGGAAATGATAACATTATAAACTCTTACCTCATCTTGCAAATTTGAGCCGGATTGTGAATTTCTTCGTGCATAAGCAAGAGCGGCACCCCAAGCTTTCAAAGTCGGCTTCAACTTAGTAAAACGAGAAGAAACCGTGGTTTGGCTCCTATGCTCCGGCCTTGACTCATGAGGCGCAATCTCCCAATTTTCATGAAAATCGGTATGTATTTTTTCCCATAATTTATCGGACTTTTGTATGTTGCCGGTGATAGGACAAACGCTAATACGACAATAAGAAATGCACAATTGCAAATCTTCGGAAGCAAGTCAATTGAACATTTTTCTAGCAAAAAATAGAAAGGAATGAGAGAGGAGTGGATAAATTTGTTGTGCACAAATTGGTGTGAGATGTGAATGAAGTTGATGTAGTATTTATAAAAAATTGTAGAGTGTTATTTGCAATTTTGGGGAATTTTTTAATAATTTTTTCGGATTTTTTTGCAACATTTTTCCCTAAAAATTCGAAGGCCGTTGCCTTCAAATCTGGGTCGTTGGATCTAAAATCAAATCGAATCAAACGGCCCAGATCAATTTGCCCGTTGAATCCGATTTGTTGTGTCGATTAGGACACGTGTCGCGCGTTGATTGGCTGAGCCAGATCTGCAGCTCGAGCAAGAACTGCTCGTGCTCGCGCTCGACCTCCCCGTCAACGAGCGGTCGCCGGCCTCCACCTCCTCCGCTGCACGCTCGATTCTCCCTTGCTCCTGCTATTTTTCGGCTGGCCCACCCTCCGCCTCGTCTGCTCGTGCTCAAATCCGCCTCCGCTGCAGATGCTCTTACAGTTCTTTGGCTCGTCATCTCTAGTAGGTGTTTAATGATAACAGTGACAATGGTACATACTTGTAACAACTCTAATTAGTAGATAACGATTTTTTTTGTTAAAATTAGAATATATATATATATATATATATATATATATATATAAGGATGTGAAGCGGACGTCCGCACTCTAGCTAAAGTGCGGACGTTTATGGTTTTACGGCTATTTAACCTAGACCGGATTAAATATATGTGCTTATGTAAGATTAAACCTATAAATGGACTGGATCTTGACCGGATTAACCTAGATCCAGATCCGTAATAGAAATTTTAGATTCAGAGTAAGATGGTACTGACCAGTTTACAATGGAAACTTGACTTACGATTTAACAGAGGTAGATGTAAACGGATTTTGGTAACTGAACAGAATGGAGACCACAAGAGCTGAATATGAGGATGAGGAAGCATAGGAAATAATGGATAAGTCCAAGAGAACGTAATTATACCAATTACTATTTGTAAGGAGAAAGTAATACTTGAACTAAATATAGATGCTCAGAATTTTAATAAGGTATTGGTTAAGAATTAATAACAGCATTGTACCTTAGAACTCTTTGGTCATGAGTAGAAGTTGGAACATAGTATGTAAATATCAAGAAATAGAATAGTCTCCAGAAATCAAAATTGGAGATGAGATTTTACTGAAATCACAGGGCTTAATTGTTCTGATCGAATTCTTTACTGTGAGAGGAAGATAACAAAAATGAACATGGCTGTCTTTAAATGATTGAAAACTAATTGGTACAAGCTGGTATGTCAAGGAAACTTTACTTTAAAACTGAGTAAAGATGTACAGAATTTCAATAAGGTCTTGGAAATGACACAAATAGCAGCAAGCTGTACAAATATATACATATGCTCAAGGATTCTTTGTAGGGAGTACATCTTAGTACGTAGGAAGTTGATAAGAAAAGGTTATCAAGGCATCTAGACTTTGAGAAGTATTAAGACAACAAGTATAAGGTAGTAAACCACCAGGAGCCCTTAACAATTTTACTCCAATTAAAACTCAAAGTTGGCTCAATGAAACTAATTGAATTATTTAAGGACAAGAGGGAAATAAAAGAGAGGATGCAAAGTCTGTAAGACAGGTTTATCCGCAATACCCAAAGGGGATCATATTTACCAATAAGGATTCTGATCAGAGGTCAAATCTGACATAACAATATCACAGCAGATCAACATGGTTCATATACAAAACCAAGCAATCACACTCAAACATAGACAACGGGAAAGAATCAAGGCGATAAAGAAAGTTATAGCCTTTGTCTAGATGAAGGAATTCTAAATGGTACACGCACAGTGGTTGTGATTGACAATTGTGAAGGAGAGCGGCTGAGTTGAAGAATTAAGGGAGGAGCGATTGATATTGCAGAATATCATGTCGCTTTTATATCGATTTGACATGTAATTATGCATACTGTGTGGCGTGTGAGGGTTAATCTAATATGCCAAGTGAACAGGATGAATGCTGGTTCCAGGCGAGGTACTCGAGACCAAGGCAAACAACTGCGACACTTAAGAGGCGCTATTGAAATCTTCTTCAACTCATTTTAACAACTTGTAGTTACACTACTCCACAGTTTCTCATTAATCTTATCTACATTCAAGGTAACATCTAACCTCAGGTAGTCAGAAAGAGTAATCAACATACCTTCACGGCTGTTCTTCTTCTTTGCTTTTGTTACACATACTGTATATATAGATAGCCTTTCCTTTCAAAATGCATTTTGGCGCCTTAGAATATAGTGCAACTCTTTCAGGGATTTGGGAAGAAGGGTAGTTTAGTGTTATCAGTTTAGCAGTGTCCTGATAATTTTTTTGTAAATGTTTTTTAACCAATTTGCTACCCGAACTTTTATTATAATGTCAATTTGCTACCCCAGTTTTTTCTGTCATTTTGCTACCCTAGCTTTTACAAATAGGTCCAATTGCTACCCAACCGTCAAATAAATCAATTTCTATTATCTTTTCCGTTCAGAGCTAACCACATGCTATGCACGTGAGGCTATTTTGGTCTTTGACTCAATTTTTAGATCGGGAAAAGGAGAGTAGTGGATAGACCTGTAAATAGACCGGATCTTATCCGGACCCGTTTCGGATCCGTGGTTTTTAAAACGGGTTTGGATCGAAAATTTGATTCGTTGATCTGCTAAGGACCTGGATCCGTTTAAAAATAATTAAATAACATTTTTTATAAATATAATATTATTAATCAATATTAAATAATATGATAATTATCTAGATAATTTAAACATTCATATCTAAATTACTTCAAAAGTATATGATTTGATGAAATTGAAGGTTGTTAATGCCTATGTTATTTATGCTAAAAACATTAGAGGTCAAATATTTTAATTATATTAGTTTACCGTTACAAAGTATTTTAGACATGTAATTCAACTTTTGATGTAAACCTTTATTTTCTTATAAAATATCATTAATGTTTTATGATAAAACTATGAAATTATAATTAAAATTTTAAATATTTATTATTATAAACGGATCGGATTAACGGGTCAGGTATCCGTTAACCCGTCAGATCCGAATTTGGATCGAGCTATTAAAGATCCGGTGGGTAACGGGTCGGATCATGATCTAAAGTTTGTATTACGAATCTGGATCCGGATCTAGGTCGATCCGGTCCAGATCCGATCTATTTACAAGTTTAGCAGTGGACACTAGTGGATTATCACTCTTAGCCAGCAAAATCGAAATTGTTCCATCGGCTATGATTTTCTTAGCCGACGGAAATAGGTCCGTCGGTAAGGTAAAATAGTTTGCCGCCTAAGCACTTCTTAGCCGACGAAATAAGGTCGTTAGGAATTTCCGTCAACTAAGCCCTTCTTAGCTGATGGATCTATGTTCCTGACAGTTTTCGTCAGCTAAGAAAATTTTTAACCGATAGAACAGTTTATATTCCGTCTGCTAATAAAGTTCTTAGCCGAAGGAAAAGTTTATATTATGTCGGCTAAGAAGGGGTTAGTCGACGAAAAAGTTTATATTCCGTCGGCTAAGATCAAAAATATAGTAGCAAGTCAGCCATAAGTTTTTTTCTTTGGAACTGTACATAGGAAGCAAAATTTTCAAAAACGTTGTGCAATAAGATATGACCGTAATGGTGAAATATGTCTACAGATGAAAAATCATGTAATTCGGATAAAGTCTCGGTGCCGATAGTTGTGATCAAAACAATTTACCATTCTTTCTTCTTATGGGTAACCCTATCATAAAGGGTTATTTTTTAGTAAATTTTTATACCACTGGTTGAGTCTCATCGATTTGAAACTATTTTCAGTTGAAGGTCCGGACAAAATACGTAATTTAGACGGTCAAATAACCGTTTTCGTGCTTTTAGGGGTTTGACTTACAAGATTAACTGTTCGGATCGAACCCTGAACATTATCGGATCAAGTTGAATTTTTACCATAGCCAAGTTTTACTATAATGATCATATTTGACGGTCGGATTTTTGTTTTTCAAGTTTGATTATTAGAATCACAACATGCGTACTAATGTTATATAACTTGTTTACTATGTTTTAAGTAAATGTTATGTTTCAAAAACAAACTCTACGTAGAACATTCAAACTCAAAAAAGTCGTGAAATAAGATATGACCGGAATAATGAAATATGTCTACATTTGAAAAATCACGTAATTCCGGTAAAGTCTCGGTACTGATAGTTGCGGTCAACACAATTTACCATTATTTCTCCCTATAGATAGCCCTATCTTCGGGGGTTATTTTTAGTAAATTTTTATAACACTGGTTGCGTCTCATCGATTTGAAACTATTTTCAGTTGAAGGTCCAGCAAAAATACTTAATTTAGACAGTCAAATTGCCGTTTTTGTGTGTTTAAGGGTTTGACTTACGAGATTGACCGTCCGGATCGAGCCCTTAACGTTGTCAGAACAAGTTGAATTTTTTCCCATACTTGTATTTTATTATGATGGTTATATCAGACGGTCAGATTTCCAAAAAATTATTTATCACTTAGCCAACATAATTATTGAATTCCGTTTCTTATGGGATCACTTAGCCGACAGAACTATTGAATTCCGTCGGCTAAGGTCTAACAATTTCAGAACAATATTCCCATGCAAAATTTTAGAAAAAGTTTTTATCTCTTAGCCGATGAAATGATTGAATTCCGTCGGCTAAAGGCTAAAAATTTCAGAATACATTTCCCCACGTAAAATTTTAGAATTTTTTTCAAAAATCTAAAAATTATTCTTTAAATCTTCCTTTTTCTCTCTCCCTCTCCTCTCTTCTCTTTTCCAAATCGTAGTGGTGGTCATGTGTGGTGTGTTGTGTGTGGTGGTGTGTAGTGATGTTGTGTGGTGGTGGTGGTGGAGGTGGTTTTTGGTGATGGTGTGTGGTGGTGACGGTGACGGTGTGTGGAGGTGTGTGGTGGTTGTGGTGTGGTGTGTGGTGGTGATGGTGTATGGTGGTGGTGGTGATGTTGTGTGATGGTGGTGATGGTGTGTGGTGGTGGTGGTGACAGTGTGTGGTGGTGGATTCAAAATGGTCGACGGTAGATTGTGGGAGATCCCAACCTACAAACTAGTAATTCCTCTCTTTCTTCATCACATCTCTCATTTGAACCAAACATAAATATCCAAAAAAACCAAAATCAAAGAAACCCTATAGATTGGGATTGGAGATTGAACATTGAAGATGAGGTGCTTTTTGATGCGGCTGGCGCGATGAATTGCAGACGCACTGCTCCTTGGTGAGGTTTCGGGCTTGGGGCACCCATGAAGGCGATGGCGACTGTGTCGTTGAAGAAAATTTGGTGGAGAGGGAAGAGCTCTCGCTCTGGAGACAAATTACATTCATATCGCGGAGGGAGGTGAGGGTGAGGGTAGCAAAAACGGTTGTAGCCTAGAAATCCATGTAGCAGCCAGATCTCACTCCGCCCTGAAATCGATGTTGTCTTTGGATTTGGATTTTTCTCAACACGGTGACAACATAAAATATTCTCCCCTGTAAATCACAACTCAACAGCTCTTCAAATCCAACAATGGCCTCCATGGCCAGTGAGAAGCCCTAGGAGCTCGACATGGATGACGATTTCGTGACGGTTTCACCGAACAAGTACGATCAAGCTGATTTTCTCGGAATCTCCACATCTAATCCGCTGAATAGGGATAGTGAATTAGCAATGTTGGGTTTTGTGTTTGATTTCAATAAGTTTATTGATAAGGGAGTGCGTGGATTGATTTGTGGCGAGGTCCAGATGGATCTGAAACATGGGGTTCGTGTTAAGGTTCGATAATGAGGAGAATAAAATATTTTTCACACAAATCTAAGAGTATCGATGGTGAAGAAGACGGAAAGCCATCACAACCTGGGGTTAATGAAGATGACAACAAAAAGTACAAAATTACCCCCACGCTATGGGCACATGTTGGCCTCCAGATGGAAAAATTAACAGAAGTAGTCTTATCTGACGGTTGGGTTGCAATTTGGCTTATTTGTAAAAGCTAGGGTAGCAGCAAATTGACATTACAGTGAAAGTTAGGGTAGCAAATTGGCTAAAAAGCCTATTGTAAATGTCATACTTAATACACATGATCTGTAAAAAGCTTTATTGGTTTGAAGATTTATCTATCCCAATTCAATGACAATTCTTATAAAAGGCCTTTCATTTGATTCGCTTTGGAAGAAGTACTTATGTATTCTTTTGTAGAATGAATTCTAAATAGAGGAATGCTAGCCTCACACTCATCATAAGTGTGGATGAGCCACACTCACCCTTAAAACCACAAAAAATCATTTTTGAATTCTCCCACTATAAATTATATTTTTTGTGTTTTTTGCAGTTTGAAGGTGAGCGTGGCTCATCCGCACTCATAATGAGTGTGAGACTAGCACTCCTAAATATAAGCCCAACTCTTGGTGATAAATTGTTGAACTTTAAATGTAATGTAAGAGGTTTATATGATGAAAGTATTTATTAACAATCAAATTCCAATAATTCACTGATCAAGGAAGATGTACATTACATAAGCATCTACCATCTTATTTTTACAAAAGCTGAGATATGTGTTGTATATCATTAATATGTGTGGCCATCGTGAATCGTGATACATATTTTAGCATGTTCTTAATTGTTGTTGTCATACCAGAACTGGTTCTAGAGAAACTGAACGACATTGTTGTCAACTTGGAAGGCCTTGGTGAGAACATCAAGCTTGATCGGAGGCTTTGAGCCGAAAACTGCATTGGCTATGGTGATGACACCTGGGTTCTGGCTGCTAAGACCGGCAATGGCGACGGCTTTGACCTTTCCGATGTTTAGCTGGAAGTGAATAAGACCAACCGGAAAGACAAACACATCTCCAGGGTACAACACTTCAGTGAAGAGCTTGTTGTCAGGGTTGGATGTGACGAAGCCAACGTAGAGAGTGCCTTCCATGACCATAAGGAATTCCTAGGGCCGAGGGTGGGTGTGAGGAGGGTTTAGTCCGCCATTTGGTGCATAGTCTATGCGAGCTAGGGATATCCCAAGAGTGTTCAGGCCTGCTATTTGCTCCACATTCGCCGGGGTGACGGTGGAACCAACCGCATTTGATGTGTTTTGGGGAATCTGGAGCCCCGAAAAGAAAAAATCGCCTGCTGTTACAAGCTTTGGGTCCTTGCAGAATTTCCCATTCACAAACACTGCAATATACATGGAACGTACGTACATTCATTCATGCAAATACAAAACTTAATCCTATATAAAACATATATTGGAAGCAATATATAGATATACGAGTGACTATAGAATATACCAGCAGAATCAGTTTGGCTGCTCTTAAGCGCTACACAGAAATCTTGGAGAGAACTAGGATCGGAGGCACAGACAAGGTGGAAGGTTGCCAATGACAGTAGGGCAAAAGCAGCAGCTGCAGCACCTTTCATCATCGTGATCGCAATACTCGTATATGTTTAGTGTCTTGTATAAGAGAGAATTGGAGGTGGATGAAAATCTTGTATGGGAAGAATGCCTATTTATAGATGGAAGAGATGCAGAGAAATTCATCTGAACTGGTCATGGATTGGCCTTGTCTATGGAAGCAGCTAGTAACTTAGAATAAATAACTCCTTAATTAGGGTTGGTATTCAGAAGCAGGCCGGTAAAGACTTGGATATTCCGTACCAATTCTTGAGAACCAAGCTAATATATACATTGACCCTCCTAGATCTGCCTTATATGTCTTAAGATATACATAAGAGTTTAAAGTTTATACCTTAAGGTGCTTTCTAAGGTTCCACATTCCAACGATATGTATGAACTTAGATCAGTGACATAAAAATTCTGTTAGTTTATTCGAGGAAGATGAGAGCTAGGTGGAAACAAAAAGAAGAGTTGGTTTTATCAGGTTGCAGTTAACCAAGTATTACGACTCATTCCAATATATACACCAAACATAACAAAAACATATCAACTAAATAACATCATTCTGGATATGTTGAATGTAGCTACCCAGAATTCATAAGTCCTACAAACAGAGAGGATGCAAGACGTTTACGGTGCATGTGAACTTGTGGAAATGCATTCTGTGAAAGGTGAGAACACGAGATCAACTGCAACCCATTCTGCAAAGTGGGTCTCGACTCTTGAATATGTGACAAGTTTGGTTGTCATTGGTAGGAGTGGAACGAGCGAACGAACAAACGACATAACATGATTTTGTTTAGGGCTATGTTTTGTTCTCTTTTTGTATCCTCTATTCAATTAAGGGTAACAACAACATTTTATACTATCATACGGTTATTTTTCAACTTAATAAAAAAAGGTTAAAAATCATCTTTGTGACCAAAACTTGATCATTTTTCAAAATTTCTCATATTTTTGTTAGGTACTCTATCTTCTTATGGTGTGTCTGTCTTATGGTCTCTAGATTAGATGGAAGTTTCTATTAGAGTAAAAGCACCACATTCGTTTCATCTATTGATTGGCTCTGTTCCATACAAAAGAAAAATGTCTTTCTTTTCATAATCAGATGAACACAGAAGAATAGCATTCAAGTCAAAAGGGATTGGTCTTTAAACATGTTTCACTAAGAGTAATGATGTACAAAACATGCATTTTCACTAACAGTAAACACAGACTCCCTATAAATTCATTCCTTCTCTCCCCCGAAGGAATAAAAATAGGAGTCATTTCTTATTTTGTTGTGGGCTCACATGTTTTTGATTTTTCCCGTGGGTGTGTTTACTGGTGTTAGTAAACGCACCCTTCATTACTCACCTTCCAGGCAGTGAGCAATTTGGCCAAAGCCGCAGTATTGGAAGCAGGCGGATAGCTACACCGGTACACCCAAATCCCATTATGTTCTAAGAACAAGAAACAGCTGCGATTTCAGAAACATGTCCATACTTAAAAGTTTCCTGGCCTTCCTAGAGCCAGAAAGAGTTCTGGTTCAGTTTTAGACTGTCATATTGGTAGAGGTTTTATCTTTATCTTTGCCCATAAGTAGTAGTTGGACTTATGAGAAGCACAGATCTTGGTTGAAACAAAAACAAGGACAATAGCACTCCAATTTTTCATATGGGGATTGGGTTTAAACAGGTATAAATAACAAGGAAGTGAAATGCAATTTGTAAAGCAATGAATGAACAAGAAAGACATCAAAAACAGAGTGTAAAACATGAAGAAAAAAAAGGGAAGAGAGAGAGAGAGTCAGAAATCTCGTGTGGAAATGCCGCTCATAGAAACCAAGATGATTCATGGTACTGCGTTTGCACATCGGTTATCATCATCCTCTCTCTATAATCTACATATAACGCATCAACAAAAACCAAACAGACAAACAAACAAAGAAGATGAAAGATGGAAGAGGAGGCGGAGCTAGATAGCTGCTCAGCTTATGGCGTCGCCCCCTCGTTTATATAGGACTAGGGCTCAAGAGAGTTCGACCCGAGATGGCCCTCTGCCCAAATTAGGCCCAGATCAGAATACAAAACTAGTTATTCGACACTTTTCCGAATGATCCCACATCAGACAATGGTGCTACCTCAGCACTACTGCAGACAGTCACAAACTGTTACATAGACAAAGCTGGGATGCGCCCTCACCCGCAATCCCAATGTCGCTTTTAGATTCATCACTGCAGCGGTCAGAACCATATTAGTCCCACATTGAGATGCAAAAGGAAGCATTCCCACCAACAGCCTATAAATGATAACAATCTCTCACCTCATTACCTACGCATTCAATACCCTCCATCCGCTACTATGTCAACACCAATACTGACTTACTCATCGGAGAGTCAAAGACTGTCATTCTGTGATCTTTGATCTGTAAGTGACGTCTTGTATTCTTATTAACGACGTGACAGGACCATAAGGATCCCGCTACCTTAGACACCCTGCATACACTTATCCTAACATCTCTCTTCTCTCTTTTTCCGGCGACAGCGTTTCTTCCTTCTCTTTTTCTCTGATGGAGACAAAGATGACAATTTTTTTTCTTTTCAATTTATTAAGTTATATTCACTCTTACATAAAATTTTAATTAATTATTATTTTTAATTTTAAAGACACAATTTTAGAGATGAAAAAAGAATAAAAAATATTTTTTAACGGAACTAACGGTTCCAAATACCTTTCTTCAGTCGGAGTAAGAATGTGAGATACCGTTTTGAAGTTTTTGAAACGTGAGACACTAAAACTTTGCTTCTCTAAAAGGTCAGACATTGTTAACAAAGGGTAAATTAGTCTTTTCATGTCAACAAATGTCTGATGTTAGTTTCTTAAACAGAACTAATGGTTCCAGATACTTTTCTTCAGTCAGGGTAAGAATTTGGGATACTGTTTTAAAGTTTTTAAAACATGAGATACGAAAGTTTTGCTTCTCTAAAAGGTCATTAATTGTTTAGACTATTTTTTTCATTTAGGAATGACAAGGACACATTATATGGTGTGTTTTTGCGATTAAGAAAGTTGTTTTTTATGGTTCTTTATTCAAGGTAAGTTGCTTATATTATAATTAAGCTGAGATTCAGAAATCCTCTTACAACTAATCTGTGTAAGTTGGAAAATCTTTTTACCTTCCTACCAATCAATGGCGAATCTCTTTGGAAACCCGAAGGGGCTGCGGCCTCCACAACATTTGTGTTTTTTTAGGAAATTGCTGAAATTTTTTATTGGTAATTAGATATTTAGACTAAAAGATATCATTATTGCCCCTCCAAATTAAAATCTTATCTTAATTACTTTCTTGAAAACGAAGTATTATAATAACTATATTGGTTAATTGCCTTAATATACGTAAAGAAGCATTTAGGGAGAATTATTAATTTCGAAAATGAAAAAATATAATTTAGTTTTCCTTTGTAAAACATCTTCAATAGTTGTGGTTTATTTATTTTTATTATAAAATAAATAAAATTTACATTTATTTTTGACCCCTCAATAATAAGCTTCTAGCTTCGCCACTGCTACCAATATCTTTGATATTCGAAGAACAAAGGTCTTTTATGAGAAGCTTAAGCTGGAATAGCTCCTGCATCTTGTAGCTTATGCTGGTGGTTTTTCTTCATCAAAGAGCCTTCATTAAAGCTCCACACGAGTTGCCATATTGTCATTGTGGACGGTTTCGGATCCAATAGTTGAAGATAACCCTTTTCCTGATATCGTCAACTTTTAGTTCAAATACTTTCCCGAACTGGATTAATGGTCTAACGGCCGGGGCTGGTGAGGTTTATGATGACCTTGGGTTGGTTTACATCTCAGCTGCAACTCCTGTAACATGGCAGGAATTGCAAACAGGCACATTCAAAAGGGGAACCCTGCATATTTGATATAATATCATTGATAGGTATCAGAACATTATTTTTAGGAGCTACTTCAGCTCTTGCTCAAAAAAGATTTTAAGTCGTCAGCTTTAGGCAGATTTTACAAAAAAGGCTTCGTGAAACCGTTTTTTTTTCAAAACCCCTAGTTAATAACCCCTACTAATTACTCTTTCAACATTCAGATGTAACAGGGTGGCTGAATTACCTGCAGACATTGTAACAGTCAAAGGGATTTGCACTATGATTCCAAACAGAATCTCACCTAAACATAAGCATTTTTCGTTGCGCAGACTGAAAAATAAGAGCTATAGAGCACAAAAATAAATAACAAAAACATCAATGTTGATAGAAATAATAACGTCAATCAATTAAAATAACCAATTTATAAACTTAATGTTGAAGGAATGAAATTTTCAATTCACACTATTTACACATCCTGTCTTCATAAGTCATCTCCATGGAAAGAATGATTCTTCTTCATAAGGTGTCTCTCAACCAAAAGTATGAGGTGGACTAATCATTGGAAACAGAGAATTATCACCATTCAAAGGTTTGGAGATCAAATAGCTCTAGATATGGCTCGTTCTCACTTGGAGCTCCAGAAATACCTCCATTGGGGAAATTATATCCATCTTTGCTCAATCCTCCCAGATCTTTATTAGTATCTTCACGTCTTCCAACATCAGCTGTAGGATTAGCATCTCCAGAATAAATGAGATTATCCAGCTCCTGTAAACCCATGAAAAAAGTCAGGCACTGCATGCATAAAACTTGCAGTTTAGGACACACTACTAATCAAATGTCTATTAACAGATGATCAACTTAAAATTATATTTGGAGATTCCAAGCTGGTATATAACGAGATCACTATAAATTGATATCTAATCCAAACAGAACCTATCTCAATTGGGTAGGTGTGACGATGATAATTTAATAGGAAACAAAAGACCAAATATGTCTCACCATTCTTCATTTCAGCATCATATCAATTCATATTATCACAGTTCCAAGTAACCGACTTCACATGATTAACCAAAAGAATCTGAATACTTTTCACTTGAAAGTAAGAATAGAGCAAGTTACAAACCTCATTTTTGTCAATGTGATCCATGGAGGAAGTTCCGTCTTCTGTAAAGAAATTAAGCATCGACAAGATATCATCATCAGGTGAAACATGATCAGTTGTTTCATAATTACTGCACACAGACTGGAGGACATTGCTAGATGGTGGCAAGATATCAGAAACACTTGACTCATGGGAAATGGTGCGAGTAATAGAACTATTCTGGTTGCTGGGCAGGGCAAAATATGGCTCAGAGATGCTTGCATACGAGAAGTCTGACTGAGGCATATTTGGATAAACAAGGTATGGGTCGGGCATGTTTCCATAAACAAGATGGGGCTCAGCGATGTTTGTATTAACAAGCTCAGCGATGTTTGTATTAACAAGTACTTGATCATGCATGTTTGCCTGAACAATGTCTGGCTCAGGGGTATATGAATGAGTAAGATTTGGCTCTGGCTCAAGCATGTTTGTAAGAACAAGGTTTGTCTCAGACATGTTTACAAGTGAAACGTCATTTTCAATCTCATCATCAGTCCAGTCTTCTTCTTTAAAAGGTGCACCATATTGTTTAGTACTTTTTGGTCCTATCCCATCCTTTTGGAAAATTAAACAGAGCACATAAGAATCCTGTAACAAGAAAAAGGCAAAGGTAACCAATCTAATTACAGTGACCACTGAGAGAAAAAAATAACATAACATAAACACAACATAATGCAAACAAATAGTATCATTACCTGAGCCACACCCTTATCAGCCAGGTTCTTATCTTCGAGCCTATACTCGTGTAAAACCCAGTTTGTGCGCTCTCCTCGTGGAGCTCGACCACTGTGAAAAATTAATGTTTTTATCCTCCCAACAACTTCACTATTGTAAAGAACAGATCTATCCTTCCCCGTGGTCTTCCAGTAACCACAGTCAGTTGCACGATTCACCCTACCTCCACTTGCATATTTCTTCTCTCTAGGACAAAAGAAGTACCATTTCAAATCTCCACTTTGCCAACAAGATTTGTCTGAAAATGTAAGCATGGCACAGTAAGAGACTATACATATTACAAAGAATAGAATAGAAGGCAATGTCAATAATCTGAAGCAAATATAGCAGCAAATGTCTTCAACAACAAGTCAGATGAAATATCAGGAAAACCACCTAAGAATGAGTTACATAAGATTTACCTGGAAGATCCCAAGGAGCCCATTTGTATATGTCCACCTCAGCAACAACCTTAAAATGGAGTTTTTTTCCCATAATCTTCCTCTTCAAATGGTATTGTACCAACTCAACATCAGTAGGATTAAACCGAAACCCAGGAGGCAAAAATGATTTCCCCATCACAGAATCCAGATGAAAAGTCCCCAATATATAAGAATGACCCTCCCCAATGTCCAAATTCCTAACAAGACGTGAGGCAACTAAAAGAAATTCAACCTTCTCCCAATGAATACTACTTTCACACAAGAAAAATTATCTGAAGTTCGGAGTACAAAAAAAGAGACGAAAACGAGTTTATAATCAACAACCCTAGAGAAAATAGAGACAACGTGTCAAGTCCAGTGCCGGAAAAACACTCTCCACGAGCACCAAAGCCTCCCTCTGTTCATGAAAGGGAACCCCCTAATAACTGATGAATGTTCCTCGTTCAGATCAGAAGACATCGGGTGCGCAATATATTTCCTGTTTCAAATATCCAACCAACCAGCACTACAAAAACACACACATCAGATATATAACCAATCAAACAGTACCGCAAATCCATCGAAAACAAAATCAAACCACGCATATAACTGATATATAAAATCTCGAAAACATAGTAAGCAAGAACTCCACAATTCCGACAGGATTTCAGATATCAACAAATCTAATAAACCCAGTCAGAGTCATCTAAAAACCCCTAATTTACGATATTAATTAACGTACTTTATCTCCTAAATCAAATTCAATGATCAAAAAAATAAAAATTAGACTGATGAGTTCGGTCACTGAATCTTAATTATAGGTTTTTCAGGTTTCTTACCCTAAATTGCAGAAAGTAAAACGGGAAACAAATCGTTTAGCGAGAAATCGAAGAAGAAGAGAGAGAGATAAAACCTGAAGAGGGGTGGAAGTCGAGAGAGGCGAGGACGAGCAGAGTCAATGAAGCAGTTGGTGCGCAAAGACGAAGAAGAAGAGGAAGAGCATCTTTAGCTTAGGCTGACCTCTCTTTCTGCCCACCTACTAGGGTATTTAACACGCTTCCAGCTCTTATCTTGGGCCGGGTTAATATTCGGGTTTTGTACCCACATATCGGCCCAACAAATTGTTAGCGTGTCCAACACTTCAAAAAAAAGACGCGAGTTATATGTAAGCAGAACAACAGTAGGCTTTCTTCTCGTCTTGCTTTGTGCTTACCATTTTCCTCTTAAATTTTGGGTTTCGCTGTGTTTATGGTTCTGATATTTCAAATTTATATTTTGTGCTTGTAAATGTAATGTGTGGGATGATGTTAGGTTGTTGATTGCACACCCCCCATGACTTGATCTCAACAAGAAGCACTCATCAAAAATTATTCGAGGATTTTGTTTTATGAGTAGACTTCATTTTACCTTCTCCTATTTGTTTTCTGATTAAGTGGTTTTCTTGAAAATGTAGCGGATTACTAACCGTGCTGCAATGTGTTGTTTCTCACTCTAGTGTTTTTGTTTTCTCCAGACAAATCTAGTTGGCAATATGGAGATCTGAAATGGTACTTGTTTTGTCCTAGAGAAATGAAATATGCAACTGGGGCTAGAGTCAACTGGGCCAAAACTTTGTGCACAATATGGCGCACCCTTTAAAGAGGAAGACTGGACTGATGATGGGGTTGAAACCTGTCTGGACACAGTCCCGCATGCAAATCGGCCTGAGCTAGACCATGTTCTGCCTAGCAGCAGATATATTAGTTCCGTTCCTACTAGCACAGATTCCCCTGAGGGTATGTGCACAGGCCCTTCCTCAGAATCCTGCGTATCAGATGTTGTACCACATTCTTGCAATGTTTTCCACTCAGATTCTAGTACTTCTGTTACAACAGAGAAGCACTGTGTTTCAGCCAATATGTTAGGTTGCTTCGCAGAAGAAAGAACTTTCCCTATCAATGGCAATGACAAAAATAAGGCGTGTCATGTGCTCTTCCCTTCTGGTTAAATGTTGTATAGTAATATAAATTTCCCTGAATTAATGAAAAATAAGATGCAAATTATAACAAACGCTGAGCCAAGAGTACACTGGGTACAATGATAAATTATCACATGAAACTTCAATTTTTCCTTTGTCAGTTTCCTTTAAGTGCGTATGTTGCTTGTTTTCTTCGTTGTGCAGTAAGTAATTATCCTGTTATGTTAGCTAATGGATATTCGGTACCACCTGGAAGCTAAAAATGTTATTCTTTGACGCAAAGAATTCCAAACTAGATCATATGACCTATAATTGAAATCTGCATCCTTTTAACATAATTTCCATATTAAACATCTTTTTTGTTTGAAGTTTCCTCAACCTCAACTCCTCAAGTACCATGATATATATATATATATATATATATATATATATATATATATATATATATATATAACATGGTATATGCAAGATTTTTTAAAAGTTCCAACTTATGCTAATGTGACTACTTGATTGTTTGCAGGAGCTTGATAACCCAATTGATTCTGGAAATACAAGTACCACACAAAAGCTTGATATTCTGAATTCTAGAAATGCTGAAGAACTTAATATATTACTTCATTCGGGAAATGCGAATGCTACACCTGATTTTCATGCAAGTGATATCTACAGAGATTTAGCAGACTTGGGGAACTTGGGTATAGTTGAAGATGGATTTAAATTATCCAATGGGCATGGTTCTCTGTATACCATGGATGAGATTTTTGAGCTAGTGATCTTGACAGACCATTGAACTGCGGTACTTCCATGTATAATCTACCGTACCTTCACACAGAGCTGGAAGAGACTCCACTTGAAGGCCCGAACCTGAGACAATGCTGACAGTAGTTGTTTCTTAATCAATATCACTATTTCCGGGATTGCTTGATTGGGGAGTTCGGGATATCAGTTTTTCTTGTTTTTATTGGATGCTATTTTAATCCGAGTCTTTAATACATAGTGTCTGAACTCCAGAAGGACTGTCAATATAGTATATGAACTTTTAAAGTGATCAATGTAGTACCAGACTCTTCTTTTAGTATCAATGACATACATGTTAAGGGTAAAAATATAAATTTGTTCTAGAAGAAACTCTATAATGATTAGGAATAGAGAATCAGATCCTTGTTGTTATTCATTCATATGATAGGGACTTTACATAGTCATACTAGGAAACTAGTACATGGATCATATCTCTACTAGGGCCCATAAAGCCCACATACATAGCATGGACCAAGGCACACATACATGTCCAATTATCCTTGAACACTCCCCCTTGTGCCGCGCGTCTTCATGCTAAATGGTGCATCCGGTGTTGCCTCATCAAAACCTTGCCAAGTAACAAAAACCCTGTGGGAAAAACTAAACCTTGGTCGAAGGACAAAAGAGTACAACACACCAACTGCTTCTTTGAGAATTCCACCATGTGAGACTCCCCCTGACGAATGACTTAGTCGGTGAGACTTGACAATTTCCGCATTCCAATTCTCTTCACATGCTTCTTGAGAACGTCTTGGAGTTTCAGCATAGGAGATAGCGGTGGTGCCGTGAGCAGAGATGAAGATCGTGCTCAGATGCGGTGTCGATGATGGTGGTGATAGAAGCCTGGTCCCGTGACCATCTAGTGCCGAGATCCTCAGGGACATCGCACTCATTTGCGGCCCTTCTTGAACCTCAAGCAGTGTATGCAATGTTGCCTCGTTAAAAACCTTGCCAAGCAAAAACCCAGTGGGACAAAAAAAACTTTGACTAAGGGAAAAAGAGTGCAACATGGTTGACACAAACAACCACACCCTTCACATTTGATCATGACATGTATATGTTAGACTCTCTCTCAAGTCTGCATCTCCCCCTGATTCTAACACCAATCATAGGGAGCTTCCTCATTCTTAGTAACCACGGAAGTATCGATAACTTGACATATCAATGCTCTTTAACATGTCTCCAAATGTGGCATTAGGCAATGACTATATCATGCCGTATTGTCCTCAACATGATCTCTCACTTAGACCTGGAGGAGAAGGATGCTCAAGAACTTCAAACACAAGTTCACGCAGAGATTCAGATTCTCACGCAACATGACCTTTGAGTACAAAATCAGCTCTAACTTCATGTAGAAAATAGATACGGACAATCCGCAAACGGCTCTGGAAAGTAGACAATCATAGCTTTCCAAGTTTGGGTCACTCACCCTCTGGTTCGTCAGGAGCTATCTAGAAAGGTCTATCGAAGTTAGTTGACTGTTTGACAAAAATCAGATTCTCGGACAGATCCGTCATTCTTCACGAGAATGGCCATAACTCACTCAATATGATAGATATGATCACATGGTTGGTGTCTCTGGAAGCTAGACACATAGACCTTTCCAATAGTACCAATTTCACCATTTTACAGGGAGTGAGCATTCATGTAGGTCCTGTCGAAGTCGACCTAAGAAACTTGGCAGATTCTGATTTCGCTCTCAATGCATCTTTTACTCATGCATGACAAGCAAACGCATCGATAGAATCATTCTATCATGCCATATGCTACTCAGGGACTGAATAAGCCAAATACATTTAAGTATTCAAAGGATGTCCTTAAGCCATTCCATTGGCACTGTGTGGGCGCAAAGTGACACTTAGCTTTTCAATGAATGAGAGGTCAAGTCTTTCTTTATCATCTATCTTTAGACGACACGGATCACTCTCTCTTTAGAGTAAAGATCTTGACTAATCATGGGAGTATATGTAGGCCTCATAGAGCACCTATGCCGATTGATGGAAAAACATCATCAATACACAATCATCGACTCATTACGATATTGTGTCTTTCCCAAAATAATTTTCATTCTAACATCGGATGTTCAATACATGTCGGCATCTCATTTGCATCAAGACCATGTAAATCCGGAGTCACACGCAAGGGCATTATTCATCATATCCCTTCCAAATCAAGGAGTTATATAGTAAGCGTCTCAATCTCTTACAAACGCATGCTCCACTTGATTTGGGTGAATGAAGTCTCTTCAAGACCTTCATACATATCTCTAATCCCATAGAGATGTTACTATGACCACATTCATAGGCTGCATGCTCAGATTTTCAGAAACTACTAAACTGACAAAGTAATGGTGTGCAATGACATCCATTACGAGAGCGTATCTCATCGTAGTCGATCTCAGTGCGTGACAGGGTTTACACTTGTGGTGTCGGCATCACCTGCCCAAGGACCTATCTCATTGTTCTGGATTGAATCTTTCCATTAGGCCAATCAACTATGTTCATCAACAAAGTGCGGTTCGATAGACTCATCATTCCACGTCTTCATGTACACTATGTACACTAGTGTAATACTTTGTAGAGTTCAGACTCCATGAGACGGATTTGAGTATCATTGATCAATGGATCAAGTCGTGCCAATCTCGCTTTCTCTCTAGTGCGAGTAGTTATCGAACCTAAGGGCCTCACCCTAACCACTGGGGAGCCACAATGCCTGTGACACCATGTTTCCATATTATGGCGTCACATCAACCCACCACAGTGCTCGAAAAACTGATACTCGGCAGCCGAAGCAGTACTCGGAATCAGTCCCAACACTTGGCATGGTGATGGCGTCAAGACCACCTCATTTGGTTGCGCCATGTCCTCTTGATAGGACATCATTCCTTACAGACATATATGCAGCATTGATCTCGTCACTTTCCTCTAAGCAATCAAGATGAGACTTAGTGGTGACAAACCACGACAATTCACGTCATTCCACTTGAACACTGGTGTTCATATCTCCCCCTAAAGGCGGGAAGACAGTCTCAAAGTGAAAAGAGATCGTATGTCAAGGAGTAAACATAACCAAACTTTAGGTGGAGACACATATCCAACCTAAGAATTTATTCATCCCACACAACTCATCATTAGGCACTATGGCGGTGCAATTTGACACATTGTGGAGCTCAAGGCTTGGAGATCCGTTTCAATCCTTTCGAGCTCAAGGATTACAACTCCATGTCAATCCTTGCACACACTTACAAGTTGTCGTGCAATAACTCAATGATGATAAGTCGTGGACTAATGAGTAATGCTGCATACGGTATAACCTTTATGAATGTATTGGTTCACATCTACCGACCTCAAAACTATTACCGTAGTCGAGTTCCGTTGGACCAAATAGGTTATAAAACTTCTCAATGGGTAGTGAGCCCAGAAAAGTATAAGCAGCATTTAGTAGACGACGGTGTAACACGTGACCTTTGTGTTAACACTTCAACCAACACCATAAAAGCATAAGCGGTGTCCGTACGTTGGTTGTGTCTGTCTACACAATCCCTCTTTGGATTGGTTGTAAGGATGAAATGTCATCTTTTGTGTCATAGCCTAGCTTGTTTGAGTCAATGTTCCAAAATCCATCATAGGATTCGATCATTAAATCATAGTGACATATAGTCCACTAGATTGACTCATGCTTCTCTTCATGATGCCCTCTCATTAGCACTCATGAGAAGTATACACAAAAGTTCACACCATTCTTACCACGTTGGCGTGTATGTTCTTAAACATATCAAGGTTCGTTTGCCTCTCAACACATGGAGGGCATATGTGACTTGGATCATGGTGCCATAAGGCATCAACAATTAAGTTCACCCATGTCACCGGTGATGATCCAATCATCTTATTCACAAGAGATCCCAAGACACAAAATTCGAATTAGGGCCGGCCGAATAAGGTGTTGGTTCCTAATCTCATGAATAAGTCCACTATCTGTGTTGCACTCAGTGTCTCTATGAGATGTATCCACCTTAACAAAGTAGATACACAATCAAAGAGTCACCAATAATCTATTTGGGAAGATGCAAAACTAGATGCAATCCCGAGTGCAATTCAATTTCCGTGCAGCATGACCTTTGCGCACTGGAACAGCCATAACTCTCACGTCAGGATGGATATGAACGAACCGCGAAAACTGTTGGAAACTAGACTTAGAGAGCTTTCCAGTGATATACGGTTTGCGTTCTAGTTCATCCAGATCTGTGCACAATTCTCAGACAAAGTTACTGCCCAGAAAGGGACAGATTTGCTGTGTTTGCAGATTTTGACATGACGAAGCTTCAAACTTCAATATGACACTGTAGTACTACTCTCAGGCCAAAGGCAACATATGGAGGCAGCAGTGAGAGGGCATCATAAGTCTAAACGTCCATGGGAAGACGACATAGGGGGGGAATATGAGCCACAAACACGCGCACTCCTACGTGAGGATGCCATGCCGACGTCTCATGTCTTTGTGAAAGACATAGAGCGGCGTAGTCATGTCAAGCTTTTAAGCGTGGTGTCGAACCATAGTAGACAATGGAAGAATACTTTCAATCCAACATGAAAAATTCTTCGACATTGTGCCAACGATTTCATCGATGTCTCAAATTACATATTGCTTGGAAAGAAGATCAAAAGTAGTTCCTCAATGACGTCAATGTCAGAGGCTTCCAGAGTTAGATCCAAAAACGGTGAAGTTCACGATCATTAGGATGACATTCATGTTTGATTTCCCGTACACTCTTTGTACATTCTTTGTATGCATTCACGACTTACGAATTAGCTCGACAATCCTTGAAACCGGTGATCTTGAGATCCACAACCGTTTTATTGTTCTAAGCTGGCGTGATTTGTTTTGACAAGTTTGGTGTCTAGGGTTCTAGGCCGGGAACACCACCACTATGGTTGGCTGTGCCTCCCCCTCTCTTCTAGACAATGACACAAAGTGTATCATTGACAACGTAGTCAAACCAGTGGTAATCAAGTCACGAGACTAATTGCACAACAGGACTTTATACCCGTTGGCACATGTCAATGGCGTCTCAAACCTTAAATGAGAGCGCGTGAGATGTGAAATCTCGGCATTAAGTATGTCAAAACTCAAATGAGCAGAATGTTACCTTGCTCTTGCATACAAAACCAAGCTGTGATGAGACTCGATAGAGGTCACAAAACAATGCTTTATTGGTTTGTCCTTCGGATTGATACTAACAACCCGTTTGAACGTTGTCCAACAACGCGGGTGCTAACAAGTGACCATTTTAATCAAAATAAACCCGGCGTTGGATACCAGACAACGCGGACCCAGGAACACTCTTAGTTCCGGGATTTTCAAAACCTGCACTCACCAAAACCAAACATAGAAGGAGATGAGAGAAAGGGAGGAACCGATTTTATCCTCTCCGAGGTTATTGAACTTGAAATTACAGAAAACATAAAGCTTACTTGCTAGTCTGTCAAATAGACTGCATTTATATAAGCTGCTCCAAGCTTCCATGCTCAAGTCCATACGCGTTCGGCGATCGTTCGTGCAATTCCATCATGAATTGTCGCAGGTGAAGGCCATGAAACACATGAAAATCATATGGTTAGTTAATCTTGCCATAAAACAGTAGCAAATCATTGAAAAACATCAACCATATGAAGGATTCAAAGAGAATTTAGGAATACAACCCGTTTTCCTCAAGGAAAAGTGATTCCTATACGCGTTGAAGCCATTGCGAGGACCGGTTTACCCACTTTTACTCCGGTTCTGGGGATTTCCTTTTGTCTGAAGGATCCTGACATCCTTCTGCATAACCTCTCCTAATTCGCTGAAATCGGAGTTCCGAAAGTTCCCGAACCGGTTGCTTGAATATTTTGGCCGGTCTGTGGATTCCGGCGGCCGGTTCGGTTCCTTTCTGGCCGGTTCTTGAGGTGAGACCGGCGGCGTTGGAAGCATATGATCAATATCTTCAACTTCTCTGTTGGTGACGAAAGCCAATTCGGAAAATTTTCTGTCGATATTGGCGTTTGAAACCTGAGGCAGATTTTAGGGTTTATTGGTGCGCATGTGCACATGGGGTGCACAGGGGGGTGCGGGCGGTGCCCAGGGGGGTGCGCAGCGGTGCCTAGAAGGTGCCCAGGTGGTACACGGTGGTGTGCGCAGCAGTGCACAGGAGGTGCGCAGTGGTGGTGCACGGCAGTGCACGCGCAGTGCACAGGCGGGCGCACGACAAAAATTTTTCGGTAGCCTACTTGCTCTTTTTGGGGTTTAGAGCTACGTGCATGATAACGTGTTCTAGGAGAAACTCTATAATGATTAGGAATAGAGAATCAGCTTCTTGTTGTTATTCATTCATATGATAGGAGCCCTTTATATAGGGACTTTACATAGTCATACTAGGAAACTAGTACATGGATCATATCTCTACTAGGGTCCATAAAGCCCACATACATAGCATGGACCAAGGCACACATACATGTCCAATTATCCTTGAACAAAATTCATTTTTTTAATATATAAGGTGTTGTATTTAGGATACTCTGCAAACTAAAATATATTCATCTATCAACTTAAGAACTAGTATTCAACATGTCAAAACTTCACCTAACAACTTGCTGTCTAAATGGTTACTATACTGGCGGAATCACTGCTGATTTAAGATGGAAGATTCATTGATTTTAGTATGCAAAAATATCTCAAATACAAAATTCAAACTTAGCAACACAGTAAAATAATTCTAAAACAAAAAATATTTTTGTGACGGAATTAAGGGCACAAGATAAAATTTATTTAACAAAACATAACTAACAAATATAGAACTCAGAGCCTCGCTCTTGGGTAAACAACTATAAGTTGTTTAGCTACTCATGATTATACTTACAAGTACAAATACTTACTTGTAATAAAAACACATCACACTGAATGATTACAGACTGAAATCTTCACACGTTACTCACACTTACACTCTTATTTCACACTATACTAGAGACACTGTTTGCACACACACACACACACACACACTATTTTTCTAGCTTTCTAATTTTGAGATGAAGGTTGAGAGTATTTCCAACTTCTATTCTAAGTTTTTAAATCTTTTCTCTCGGAAGTTTGAGGCTCCTTATATAGCACACGGATTCCAAACCTGAATTACACAAAGCTAAGAAAATTGGGGGACATAGGGAATCAAACTTTACTTTTAGCAAAAGTAAAGTTGTTTGTTTTCATGTGTCGTCAGCAAAAAGGAGAACACACTAACTTTAACAAAAGAAAAGTCTTTTGTCGTGATACATCGGTCACCGCTCATTTCTCCATCATGTTTACTATAATGTAATATTCATCATCAGTGCAATCATAATCAGCTAGCGAATTTGGGCTTCGTGTTCCTCTTCTGGTGCTTTTTCATATTTTTATTCACTGTCTAAGTCTGAATCATAAAGAAAGTGATAAGGAATCTTATATTCTTTTTCCTTCACTACCCTTTTCAAGCCACTCTGTAGTAGCTAGGATGTAGTTAACTTCATTTCTCATGGTAGCTGAGAAGAAGTCACAATTCACTGGTGGAGGATGATTATAGCAAAAAACCATTATCTTTTCTCCATTTGCCAAAAGACTTGAATTATAATCCCTTCGCACCATGTTTTTGATGCACATGATTGTCATGGCCTTCATCCATGGAATACTCTGATTTAGACTGCCATTTTCACTTATCCTACTTGATCCTTTAATCGGACCTTGAATTATCCTGACATAATGATAAGGAGAGATATAAATCATTTGTTCTTTCAGCATTATCCATTTAGGTGGAGTTGATATGAACTTTAATCTCAGTATACATCCGTCTGACCTAATGTTCTTGACAGCTTAAACTATCAATTCTAGGAATCCCTCCAAGTATTCATTAGATTTTGTCCAAAGATTATGAACAAAATCATTCACCATTAGCCACAGCTTTTGTTTCTAAGGGTGTTAAGCTTGGACATTAACCATATTTTCCCATAATATGAGCCAGGAATATCAGACATGCTTGGAGGAAGCATCTTTCCTTTTCCCAGATGCTCATGGAATTTGAACCATTCAGAGCGTTTCATTGTTGTCATAGGGATCTTAGCGCTTTCTGAATTTTCTAGATATACTACCTTAGACTTTTCCTTATCTCTTACATGGATTCCATGCAATTCTTATGTAAGATCTTCAAGGGTTCCAAGCAGATGATCTTCATTTTCTTCATGAAATGCATAAAGAATATTACCTATGATAATCTTTTGCTTGAACGTCAATAACCTTTTCGTCTGAAAAACTGGTTCTTTAAAAATCTTTAAAGCCTGACCATGAATAGTTTTCTTCCATGTAACCACATACGATCTGTTTCCCCTAAAAGCGGCTATCCTGCTTTTTGGCAAAGCAGCATCTATTAACGGACTTGATATGCCTTTACCGTCTGTCGTTTAAGACGGACTAGCCGGTTTTTTACTTTAAGATTGATCAGTTGAGGTTGTATCTTAGGATATAACAAATACTCCTGAGTGAGCTTTTCTTCTTCACTAGATACTCCGGACTGACTTTTATTTTGTAAAGAAAATTATGAACCTTTATCCCAATCAGCTAGTTTTATCATGTCATGACCTGTTGCCTTGTTTTTTTTTTCAGTTGCTGCATAAGATATGATGAATTGATAACTTGGTCCATCATGGAGAGGATCTATAGTTTTATCACCGCTCTTGTATCTTTCCCAAATATTCTTCTCGTTTAATTATGGTTTTCTGTTTCTTGGGTTGCGACCTTCATCTCCATCATCTCTTTGGAACATTGTCATTTCTCTTGTAATGACGTCTAGTAGGAAATTCTTGTCACCTGCAACCATTTCAACATCATATCATACTGAGATAAAACCATTTGTCATCTCAGCATTCTTCTCCAATCTGCAACATCCGTTAATTTGTAGTTTTTGAAATTTCTTACTCTTTTATTATCAGTTCTAACTACAAATTTGTTTCTTAAAAAGGTCTCAGCCCCCTTTATACTCTTAATAAGAGTAAAGATTTCTGTCTCTAGTAGAATAGTTTAACTCTACTGTGTTAAACTTTCATAAGAGAAATTTATAAATATTCTCATGATTTGTATCTGGGGAAATAGCCATGACAACTCATGCCTAGTAATAATCATTTGCATCAGTCTGTAAAATGATCGAATCTCCTTATTCAGATAACTGTAAAGGAGGTAAGTTCTTAGTTAGCTCTTTGATATTTCTGACAGTATTACTGTCATCTTCTGTGAATGACCATTTCTTTTTGTAGCTTGTTTTTGAAGAGAGTAGAGCAGTCAGACCACTAACTTGAGGAATAAAATCTCTCGCAAAGTTGACAAATCCAAAAACCTCTACAAAGATTTTGCATCAGGAATATGGTCTGAGAACTGACTAATTTTCTTGACAATATGATCTTGGAGACGAATCTCTCCATCTTTAACATGAATGCCTAGGAAATCGATTTCTCCTTTTATGAGGTGAATCTTTTTTGTCCAAGGATGATCCCCTTCTGGATAGTCTACCTGCATACTTGTTCAAGATGCTTCAGATGTTCGTTCATAGTTCGCGAGAAGACAAGAATGCCATCTATATAAACTATACAAAAATCTTAGTAAGGTTTGAAAATATTATCAATTTCCCTTTAGAAAACAGACAGGGTCTGTCTGAGACCAAATGACATAACCAGTCATTCATAGTGCTTTGAGGTGTCCCAAATGTTGTTAAAGAAATGGAGTCTGGATGCATCTTGACTTGCAAGAATCTTGATTTTTTTCATCAAATTTAGAGAAGATCTTGACTCCTTTGAGTCGATTGATAAACACTCTTACTTGGGCTATCTGGTAACTGTCTTTGACTGTCTTTTTGTTTACATCTATGTAGTCAATTACCATTCTAGTCTTTCCTCTTACTTGCTCTACATGATTTCTTACCAAGAAGGTCGGATCATGATGAGGACTATTGGAAGGTCTGATCAATTTCTTTTCGAGCAACTCATGAATTTGACTTTCTATCTATTTTCTGTTATTTTCCTTGTAATGAGGGATTGCTTTAACATGGAAAATAATATTTGCGTCATGCATTTTGAGCTGACAGTATACTGGATCTCTTTCCCAGTACAACTGCATATCTTCATTGATTACTAGTTTCAGCAAATTTTCTATTTCTGTAATAGTTGACACTTTCTTCTGCTCGATCTTATTAGCATACACCTTTAGGTTATGCTCTCTAATAAATTCTTCTTCTACGTATGAGCTTCCTTGCTCTAATGGGTCTGAATCAGACTCATCTAAAAGGGATTCTTGCTCTTCTTCTGACATAGTCTTCTGAATTCAACAATTCATTTACCGATATTTTACTATGATCTTTCAAATGGTCTTTTAGCAGCAAAAATGGTTCTAAAAAAGGCTTATAATCACCACTCTTCACTGACGATCTCTGATATTGGTCTGTAAATCCCGGACTAATGACGCTTACAGCGTTAGTAAATCGAGATTCCCAAAAGAATTTGTTATTCTTTTCAAAACCAATCATTTGTGGATTCTGAACTATCGTCTGTTGAATAAGGAAATCATTTCCAATTAGTACATGTGCTTCTTGACCTTCACATTGCCAGATAATTTTTAAGATAAAAGTTGCTCATCCCAAGGAAACTTTAATATCATGAGCCATAGTATCCATGATTATTTCATTCTCTCCCATGGCTATTCCAGTAACTGATCTTGGAGTCTTTTTCTAATATTCTTCGTGTATGACATATCTTTTGTCAAGAGTATACCCTGACCCATTATCTACAAAGGCATGTAGATGATAATTCTTATATTTGAGAAATTTCAATCTGATAGTGATGTAATTGTTGAATCTGCTTGTCTGGACCGACTTTACTTGTTCTTTATTTTCTGCTGTTTTGCTAGACAGTTCAATGAAATGATTGATTTCTCTTTTATCTGGCTCGTTGATGGAATCAAAAGGTTTAACCTGCTGTATAACAGGTTCTGTGATAAGGTATTCTCTCTGTCTTATTGCCGAATTATTGACGGAATCAAAGGACTCCTTTAATTCTTTGTTCTGGTTTAATGAAGTTACTCCTTTAATTCTTTCTTCTTCTTTTTGGCATCTTCATCTTCCATTGTAGAACTTATGAAAGACAAGATCTTCTGCAAGGACATCTTCTACAACCAATGAGAGGATCTCAGACCTTATGAATCGGTTTGTCATGTCAAGCTGGAACACAAAAGCACAGTTAGCATACATATTGAGGAGCTCTAGCGCTGGACAGTTCCCTCAAGGATGGTTGAGTACAATCAATCATTCAAGAGAAACAGAGAAATAAAATAGACATTTCCACAAAACTGGACAACTCCCAGAACACCAAGCACCAAGTAACACCGCCACTGTCGCCATCGAGCACAGTACGTAGCCACAGATGGTGGTGCACTACCCAAAACCCCAAATTTGTCAAACCTCCACCAATCTTCAATTCAATCATCACAAAATCACGCACAACAATTATAATATACTTAGTGAAGCCAGAAACCACATAAACAACCACTAACGCGGCCATGTACAGTGGCACGCGCTGCGGTCCTCCACTACCTCAAACCGAATTTCTTCCACACTCAACCATACTTAATTCCAATTATAAAAACAGGTAGAGCTAAAGAGTAGAGCAACTTTGTTACCTAAGTCGAACCGAGAGCTTGCTGAAAACGAAGAACTACGTCAGAAAACTCAAAGACCTTCCTCCCTTAGATTCTCCCTCTCGGCTACTCAACTGGGCAAACAAACACCATGGAGAGGTTCCTGACATCTAGACGAAGCCTTCCATACCTGTCTTTCTCTCTATTGTGGCCACTACAAACCACAAATTCCTTCTTCTCTTCGATTTTCCTTCACTAAACCTTTTTTGACGAACTTGAAACCACAGGAAGCTCAGGGAAGAGGCGAAGCTCTGGACACTGATTGGCCGTCGAGAGGTGCTGGATGACGGAGGAGGATCGAGCTCCACTGCTGTGAAGACGACGTCGTTTTAGACTGGGCTCGAACGGAGGAGAAGGGGTGGATGTTTGATGTCCTTGGTCGGCAAAGTTGGTGTGGTAGAGAATGGTGTAGAGGTTGGGCCAAAAGCGTCGAGGGTGGTGGTGTGGTGGTTATAAGTAGAGAGGGATTAGAAGGACGAAAAAGATGAAGTGAGGAGGGAGTGACCGTTGTACCTCTCAAAATATAACAAACTAACGATGTTAATGGCGTGTTGTACTTATGCTATATTAAAACTGTAAATTGATGTACGAAAGTTTGTAATTTAGAATGTGATGTACACAAATTTAGAGTGGACAAAAGATGGTGTATTGTTAGCAACATTTTCTCTAAATGTTTTGGGCTGAAAGTTTGTCAAAGCAAACTGGGCTTCCGGTGAAAATAAAGAAAATTGAGGCCCTCGTATGAAGACTGCACCACTACAAAGCGGAGGCAAAACCCTAGACTCGGCACTCGCCGCTGCTCTCTCTCAGCCTCTCATCCACCAAAAATAGGGTTCCTTCTCCGATTCATGGATCCCTTGGATTTCTTCCAAGGAAGCGAGCTGCTCGCCACAGAGGAAAATGTATATTTCTTCGCTCTCTTTAGGTTAGGTTTGTGATGTGGTGATATGATTCATGTGTGTATATGTAGATATTAATTACTATTATTATTCTTTCTCAATGTTTTTGATATCCATTCTGTGTTCTGGTTGTTTTCTGAAGTGTGTAGCTTGTGAAAAGTCGAATTTATACAACTTTGGTGTTCTATGTTGTTTGGAGGAATTTATTGATTTTTGGTTTTAAATTTGAGATGGGATGCATGTTTGTAAGGATTTTTAAATGCCGTATTATACTGTTTTCATGAATGTCTGAGTACAATGTTTGGATTTTTGTTTCTCAAAGTTTGTATATGTATTTATGCTGTGTATATGCAGTGAAGGCTTTTCCCAAGGGTGACCCATCTACGCCCTGCAAGCTGACTGCTTTCCTTGGTTACAAGGCTGGGATGACTCACATTTTCATAGATGTCGAGAGAAGCCTTGATCAAGTAAGCCACTTTCCAATTGTTAATATTTTGTGTATAACTTATCTCATTTGCTATTGATGGAGTAAGCTATAATTTGATGTTCACAACACATATCCCAATGATGAAAAATTTAGTAATCTTAGAGACATGCTTGAAATTACAGTTGAAGATTGGTGCTCCCTCATTCAAAGCTTTTGTTGAGGTTGAGTACCATTCTTGATTGTGTTCATGCTGTCCATGCGGATATCAGGCATTCCTGAGGGATTTGTTTGTGTTTCTTCATCAGTTCCATAAAGTTTATAATCTCTGGTGAATATTTTCTTACTGAGATTTAAATGATTTCTCCAGAGCTGCACAAGGAGACAGGTGAGGCTGTCACAATCATTGAGGTTCCTCCCATGGTTGTAGGTGTTGTGGGTTATGTGAAGACACCACATGGCCTTCGTTCTTTGAACACTGTGTGGGCTCAGCATTTAAGTTAGGAGGTTAAGAGGAGGTTTTACTAAAACTGGTGCAAGTCAAAGCAGAAGGCCTTCGCAAAGCACTCCAGGACCTATGAAACTGATGAAGGAAAGAAGAGCATTGAAGCACAATTTGAGAAGTTGATGAAATATTCTACTGTTATTTGGGTTTTGGCTCACACCCAGGTATCAATAATACTAGACTTGATTGTTATTTTTACTGTACTTTTAGAATGACTTCATTTAGTGTCTTAACTTGTGCCTAGCTGCTGCTTGACCACTATGTTCTAACAATGATGTGCAGATCCGCAAGATGAAAGGTCTGAAGCAGAAGAAAGCACATCTTATGGAGATCCAGGGCAATGGAGGCACAATTGCTCAAATGGTTGACTTTGCCAAAAGCTTCTTTGAGAAGCAAATCCCTATTGATGCTGTCTTCCAGAAAGATGAAATGATTGATATCATTGGTCTGACAAGGGGTAAAGGTTATGAGGGTGTTGTTACTTGTTGGGGTGTCACCCGGCTTCCACGTAAGACTCATAGGGGTCTGCGTAAGGTTGCTTGTATTGGTGCATGGCATCCTGCTAGAGTTTCATTCACAGTTGCCAGGGCTGGTCAGAATGGATACCATCACCGTACTGAAATGAACAAAAAAAAATTATAAGCTTGGAAAGGCTGGACAAGAATCTCACACTGCTGTCACTGAGTTTGATAGGTCATTAGCTTCCCTTGCATCTCTTAGTTCTACATGATGATAATGTTCTTGATTCTCTTTTGTACTGTTTGCTAAAGTAACTTGACTTCTGTGATAACTGACTTGTTTGATGATAATGCAGGACTGAGAAAGACATCACTCCAATTGGTGGCTTCCCTCATTACGGTGTTGTGAAAGATGACTACATTCTGATCAGGGGATGCTGTGTTGGACCCAAAAAGAGGGGGGTTACCCTTCGCCAGTCCCTTCTCAAGCTGACGTCTCGCCTTGCTCTTGAGGACATCAAACTCAAGTTCATTGATACCTCCTCAAAGTTTGGGCACGGTCGCGTCCACAGACCACACAGGAGAAACAAAAGTACTATGGACGGCTCAAGGCTTAGGGATCCTGTCTGCAAGTGTTTGGATATCAAGTTCTATGGGAGTTTATTTTGGAACAGTTTTGTAGGCTAAATTCGAATGAGTACAATTCTACTTATTTATTAATATGTTATGATAATTTTAGAAATGGTTTATACCTTGGTTTGCACTAGTCAAAAAGGATGTGTGAGTCAGTGAGTGCAAAACTGCATGTTATCGTGGAAGAACAACGCTAACAAGGTAACTGGTCTGGTGTTATTTGGTTGAATGTGTTTGGAAATCCCAGTTAATCTTGGGGTGAGTCACCAGTAACATTTTGCATGTCTATCAAAGAACCGCTGAACAGTTGAATAAAGGAACCGAATGAACCGCTCTATTATTCTGAATATTCGCTAGAGAACACTTACAGTATTTGAGTTTTGGTCAGTTAAACCGTCAACAAGAAAATTTCTATGCTTCAAACTAGAAAATCATGGCTGTCGCACAGCATAACACTGAAGCCACTGTCCTACCCCAAATCCCATTTGCTCCTAGAGCAGGCATCCAAAACTTTCTGCAACCAAATCCAGCTTTGGCATCTCATCCTGAGAACACACCACTCTGGACAGGTCCATCTAATCTACCTCCACCACGGCCACCTCCTCTTGGTCTGCCCCGTCCGCGCTCTCTACCTGAAAGACACCAAGGAAAGATGGTGATTTCGAGAAGTTTCAGATAAAACAAAGATAATATCATGCATTTCTGAACCAAAGAGCTCGATGCCACCAACAACAGAACAAGGCCAATTCTATGTCACTATTTTCATCAATATTTTTCTATTTGAAGAAGAACTTGCATGCAACACATCAATTTTGTTGGCAACACAATAACACACACTAGTGATACGACAGATTAGTATGCACATAAAATTATTTTAACAAGGTCCAAACAGGCTTACCACGACTTTGAGCAGCAGGTACTCCACCTCCATAATCATTATAAACAGTATAACCAATGGATTCTTGTTGCATACTTCCACTGTCATATCCTCGCCCACGCCCACGATAACCACGGACTCTTCCACGACTCTGACCCCTGCCAGCAGGGCCGGCCCTGAGGGATTTGAGGCCCAGTGCGAAGAAAAAAAATGGGCCCTTACACAAAAAAAAAAAAAAAAATTTGGGGTTTGGAACCTAGCCAAGTGCAATGCTAGGAGGCTCATCCCCACAGGGATCAGTTGGAGACACGATGGTGTGTGGTTTTACTTCATTAATTATATTAAATTTATTATCAATAAACAAACAAACAGAAAAAAAAAATTAGAATTTTGGGCCCTGGGCCCAGTGCGGTAGCACTGGCTGCCCTCCCTGAGGGCCGGCCCTGCCTGCCAGCATAGCCACGCCCACTTTCGTACCCACCATAGCCATGACCACCATCAAACACACCATAGCCCCGACCACCATCGAAATCACCATCAGCATTGTATTCCATCAGGCCATTACTATAATTCCCTGTAAAAACAAAAAAAGAAAAATGATAACTGCTACCAACTCTTTTAGTAAAAAAGAAGAATTTGGAAACCTAAGGTGTGTAGGAGATATGATCTGGCATGAATAAAATGTATGTAAAAAATCTGAGAAAACATCATATATTTGAGAAATGTATGAAAAGACAAATTAATGACACTTACAAATTTTGAAATAGAGTTGGAAGACTTGGGTGCTTAGTAGATTTGAAACACTGAAAATGTATTTGATGGACATCAAGTTAATATATATACCTGCTTTTTTGGCTAAGAATGTTCTTTATCATAAATTTGGTACAGATTTCCTTAATTTGACCCACTTTTAAATCAAATTTTATCATCTTAACAGTTCATAATCTAGATATATATGTATAGATCATCTATGCAAAATTTCAGATGATTTGGTAATAGTTAAGGCCTTTAAAACATATAAATACAATGAACGGACCGAATCTGTTCAACCGGAACCGTTCGTGTTCTTCTCTGTAAATCACAGTTTTGAATACCCTAATGATCACCAAATGAGCTGAAATTTTTTAGATATGATCTACTCATATATATCTAAAAACAGAACGGTTAAAATAAGAAAATATGATCTAAAAGTCGGTCAATTCAAGAAATCCGCACTTAACTCTTGGTAAGGACATCCTTAGCCAAGAAAACATATATATATATATATACACATACATATAGAATTTTTTTTTTCAAGTGTGGATGTCCGCATTTTTTAAAAAGTTTGGATTTTGGCAATTTGATACACTTTTTAATCATGTTTTCTCATTTTAACCGTTTAAATTGTAGGTATATATGAATAGATTATGTATACAAATTTTCAGCTAATTAATTTGGAGATAGTTAAGGTATTCAAATATATGATTTAGAATTGAAAAAACAAACGGTTCCGGTTTAACAATTTTATTACGTTCATAATTTTGATTCATTTTGGATGTCTTAATGATCACCAAATTAGCTGAAATTTTGTAGAGATGATCTACTCATATATATCTATAATTTTGAACGGTTAAGATAAGAAATTATGGTCGAAAAGTGGTTCAAAAATGTGAAAATCTGTATTTTTTTAAAAAAATATGGACGTCCGTACCTGAAAACCCTCCCACTAAAGGATCATTTTTTTGACATATATGAGGGATCAAACATTAGACCAATTTTTCAGTCACATATCAACATCTCCACTGTTCAATACTTAGATTCATATATGTAGATCATTTATGTAAAATTTCATCCAATTTGGTGATCGTTAAGGCTTTGAACTAACTAAAATCAATTGACGCATCAAATCTATCAAACATGAACCGTTCATGCTTATAATTTTAATTCGCATTTTTGACCACTTTATCGATCAGCAAATTAGATGAAATTTTGCGGAGATGATCTACATATATATATATATATATATCTATATATTGGACGGTGGAGATGTGATTTGGTGATCAAAAAGTTGGTATAATCCTTGATCTCTCATATATGTCAAGAAAATGGATCTTTCATTGGATAGGGGCTATATATATAATATTTTTTATATTTTTGAAAGGCTACTAAAATTCAAGTTTGTTGAAAGTATCTCAAAGAACTATCAAATTGAGAAAAATTCAGGAGACAACAAACAGCAATGATAAAACCATAAATGAAATAATCTGCATAGACTTTCTAGGAGTTCATAAGTTTCAGTCGGACAGTATCGTGTATCTAAGAGATTAATACTATATCACATGCATTTCATCAAATCAACTACACACACACAACTGTCACGTACAACTCACAGTCATTTCCTTCTTATGTAGAGCAATCTGAGGTAATGCTCTAAATTCATTGTTTACTTGGCTTTTATTCTGTATGAGATGACCAATAAACATTTGCATTCATGATTATAATTTTTTTAAAAGTGATCAAGTCAGAACAACAAAACAAAAAATGAATAAGCTGATCAATCAGGGCTGAAAGAGGAAAACAACCCCAGAAATCACTTTCCGGATCTTAACCATTGTCTATTACCTCTTCCTCGACCACGCCTGCTTCCTCGCGTACTAGGAGCTCCCTCTACACGCACAACAGCAAAGAAAATAAGTAATAATGCTTAGAAAAGGATTGCATGCAGTGACCAATTGATCATAACTTGTGTGGCCATACCTCCATAATCATATTCAGTCCATTGCTTCGCTTGATCAGCTGGGACAGGTCCCTGATAGCTGCATCAAATTAAAACTAAAACCATGTAATACATAATGCATATACCATAATAATTCTAAATCTTATCTGATGTCTCAATGTGTCTAGCTATGAACTAATTTGAATGTTTAAATATAGCAAATGGCTTGATAATATACTAGAGGATGAGAGGTATATCTAGAAAATCCAACAATAAGAGCAAATATACCATACCCTGTAGAGGACGTATCCAATTCCTTCTTGGACAATGTAACTGTAATCACTGAAACATGGCGAGTAGTTTCCAGGCTGCATTTAAAGGATTCTTTTTTAGTTCAAACAATAACAAGGGAAATTATTTATCACGGAAAAAATCCTAAGATCTCACGTCTTCAGGCCTTCTTCCAGGGGCTCCCATGTGTCAGTTATATCAGTAGAGCCAATGTAGGTGTTTTGATGAAGACCACCAACCCTCTGAAAAAAAACAAGAGACTTGTAATGAGTGTGATTAGAAGTTTAGAAGACTAAAAGAAATGTCGCGTCGAGGATTGCAAGAACCTTGATAAGTTCAGTGATCATGACAGTCTTGTTGATAGCTCTGCCCATGGCTTTGAGAGAGATTTCATTGGACCCTTTCTCCTGTAAAAGCACACAAAAATTAGGACATAATGACCACCAATGTACATTGCTTTAACATTCTAAAATAGACCAAATTTATGTATGTTGTATGCTGATGTTTCATGAATCATTGTAGCAAATCCATGGATTATATTCTACAATGTCATTGGCTATGAGTGTAGCATATAATCCATGGTTTTGCTACAAGTAGAATGAAACTCTGAATATTGACAAAGAGAGAATAGCTACGAGGACCTGGAGGAGTGTGGTGGCGTAGGTAATGTAGTTCCTGATTCTGCCCTGAGTGGTAATGCGAATCTCATTCTCGTTGTTCGGCGTTTCCTCCCGAGGCTTCTCTATCCTCTGATACCGATCCATAGTACGTTCTAAAGCTCTCCAAATTTCAACAACCAAGTTTAGGGTTAGGGCTTTTGGATTTGGTGAATAATCGTGATGCATGCAGTTTGGGAGTTGTTTCAGTCAAGCAAGTGATACCTGAATACCCGCTCAACATCACAACACTCTTTCAAATTAAAAACAAAAGCTGCCATTTTTCGGTTCATTTTATCATTTTTCTCGTGCTCGGTGTGTTATCTACTTCAGTCAATTCAGTGGTGCTCAGAAATATGAGGCACAAATGAAAATCTAGTGGTTCTCAACCGTCAGGTTCAATTGTCTCTTATAGTCTGAAAAAGAATTCCTCATGTGATGCGATGTCTTACATTCGAAATAGGTTCTTTCTTTTAAATGTAAATGACAGTCTCGAGCTCATATGCATGTTTGGAGATACATGAAATAAAACTTAAGCGCTAGCTGGTATTCCTTGTTGATGATATTGTCAAATCTGCAGTTATAAATCGGAAAGAAAAAAGATTAGGTTAAAGAATCTGAGGACTTAGATCAAAAGGAACGTACATGGTGGGAGAATCAGAGGGTACATTGCAGCAAGAGCAGCCTCCTTCTCGGCCAGAGTGACGGGGACTTCAGTGAGATGCGATACTTTTCTAGCAAGGTATGTTGATTCTTACTAGCATTCAGAGAATCTTAGCCATAGTACAAGTGAAAGATTTATTTGGACTTTAACAATATTATTACGTGACTTGCAGACCAAGTAATTGATTAGACCTAATCTAAGTATATTACGAGTTGTATTATGGAATGTAATATTTATAATATGCGAAATAGTTTGCATATTGATATGAGAATCCTAATTATAATCAGATATGATCTCGTAATCTTTAGCAGATCTTATAGCATACAACTAGGACTCTTTTATGGCCAAGACACTAGTTGTTTACTATATATAGACGAGCATAAGTCCCTGTTCTCATCACAAGACGCATTCTGCACCTATCCCATTCTAGGAGCGAACTGTGACTAGAGAACAGAAGATTTGAGCTCATTCACCGTCATGGCAATTTCTGTGAACGCTGCCGGTAACACTCTTGCTCTTATTCTTTTATGGTTCTGAGTTGATTACACGTGTTTATATGTTTTGGCTGATTTTGGTTTACTACACCTTTAGTCTTTCAATTGGTATCAGAGCCAATATTTAGTCTTGCATGTAAATCGTTTTCAGAAAATCAACATAATAGCAATTAGGGTTTATATGCTATACTTCAGAAACAAAAAAAAAACTAAAATTCAGTCTGGGCCTGTGAACCGCGTACCCTAAGCCCAAAACCTGACCCGGAACCCCTGAAAAGGGATCCATTCGCGCTTCCGCTGTTTAAAAACGACGGATTCTGGGTTTCTGGTTCTTTAGCTGGCGAATGAGGGAGGAAGCGCGCGAATGCGAATTTTTCGCGAATTCAGTTCATTGGGTTCATAACCCAATCTCTTCAGGTCAGTTTTAAGAGATTAGAAAACCCTAGAGCACACCCGGAGTGCAACTATGTTAGGACAGATATATGTGGTGATTCCGGATGAAATTTAAAATTCAGCCTCTGTGTTTATATGAATGGATTGTTGGTTGTTTGTTGATCTGTGCTGCGTATATGTATTGTTCTTGCTTTCGCTAACAATTGCAGCGCTGTAGCAGAGGCCAAGGTATGTCAATTGGGTGAAAAATCTAATTTTTCAATGACAAAGGGCTTTCTGTGTTAATCTGTGAATTTTGGTTGTGTTATGATTGTTTAAGTCTCCCAAATCAGTTTATTTTGATCATGACTATAAAATTTGCAGAAGAAGATTAGTTTTATTCAAGGATTTCATTAACTTGGATTAAGATAAAAACTGTTTAGAAAAATCTTCAAGTTTTGGCTTTCTGGGGATATGAACGAGTATATTGCACATAGCAAAACTTTTCATGTTTTCAGAAAATCATAAAGTGTAAAAGACTTAATCTTGTGTTACTGATTTTCAAAATTTACACTTTTTGTCTTCCATAGAAGTGTTGGTGCATTGCTTAAAAATTGGAACAGCTGCATACATGATTTTCATTCTCATATTTGGTTATTTTAGAAGCTTTTCTTCTGCCATATAGGTGATGACTGCTTCTATCATATGACTTGAGTTTAAAATTGTGGGATGTGGATTCATAAATTCAGTTGTGCTTTATCTACTGCCATACAGGTGTTGTGAAGCATGTTTTCAGTCTGGGATTATTTGGTGATTGCATATATATAATTTTGATATGTATATATGCTTATGTGTGTTAAAGTGTGTTTTATACTGTTTCTGTGATTTTGGTTTTGTTTTGTTTTATCAAATAAGCCTTACTAAAAACACAGAAAACATTTAGCTACAGTACAAAAACACCTATACAGTTAACAAATACAGTACAAGAACTAATTGAAAAACTCCTTTTGTTTGCTCCTTAGGTGTCCAGGTTGTCACCCTCAACCAGATTGAGCTTTTAACTGGTTCAAACTATAAAACTTGGTTGAAACAGTTGAAAGTCTATTTCTCTACCAGCCATCTAGATGATTGTATTAACAGTGGAGTTCCTCAGCACATTGAGATGGAGGATAGAGATGCATACCCAGCAGCAGCTGAGTATGAAACCAATTGGTATAGAAATAATAACACCTGCAGGAATATCATCAGAGCCACAATTTCAGACACTATATCTGGTACCATCCCTGAGATGGATTTTGCTTATGACATGCTTGAACTGATTGAACAGAAGTTCAAGCACACTGAGAAAGCTGAGAGAGCCAACTTGTCCCTTCAGTTTAACACCCTTAAGTACAATGGTGTTGGTGGAGTTAGGGAATATTTCCTTAAGGTGGAGAATACTGTGAATAAGCTTAAGAATCTTAACATGGAACTCCCTGAAGAATATGTGGTGCACACTGCACTACATTCACTGCCTCCACAATTCAGTCAACTCAAGTCGAGCTACAATGCTCAAAAGGACAAGTGGACCTTCAATGACCTTATTGCAATTGCAACTGAGGAGGAGACCAGAATTAGGGGTGAAGACCCCAACTATGGTGTGATTAAGGCTGCTGTTGCTGCGCCTGAAGCAACAGTAAATTTGGTTGGCAAGAAAAACAAGTGGAAGAAGAAGCTAGGAGCTAAGAAAAATAACTTTAAGCCCAATTCAGCTAAGGGGGCAGGAACATCCAGTAATACCAGTGGCAATGGCAATGGCACATTCAAGCATAAGTGCTTTTTTTGCAAAAAGCCAGGCCACATTAAGAAGGACTGTGCAGGCTTTCAAGCTTGGCTAGTCAAGAAGGGTAAGTTTCTTGCTTCATCTAAATCTATTAAACTCCCATCTCTTTATTATTTAGAAGTTGATTTAATAAACATAGAGCCAAATACTTTTTGGCTTGATTCGGGCTCTCCCTTACATATCGTTAACTCCTTGCAGGGTATAACAAACAGGAGGAAACCAAAAACTAATGAGGCACACATTCGCGTAGGCAATGGATCCAGGGTGTCAGTCAAGGCCTTGGGGAATTTAAAGCTTGACTTAGGCCTAGGAAATTTTCTAGTTTTGGAGAATGTTTATTTTGTACCCGCTATGAAGAGAAATTTAATCTCTTGGGATCTTTTGATTGAACTTGGATGTAGTTTTCTTTATGATATCAATGGAATTAAAATTTTTAGAAATTCCTTGGTTATTGGTTATGTTTTACGTTTGAATGGTTATTTGCAAATTCAGTGTACTACAGCTTCTCATTCAGTTTATAATATTGAGAACATTGCAAAAAATTCAAATGACTTAAGTAATAATGATAACACTACTGTTGGTGTTAAAAGAACCATGTTTAATGAAAAATCTGCATATTTGTGGCATAGAAGACTTGGCCATATATCAAAAGAAAGAATGAAAACACTCATTAAGCTTAAGATGTTACCAGAACTAGATTTTTCCAACCTAAACGAATGTGTGGAATGCTATAAGGGAAAAATGACAAACAAATTTTGTAAAGGTTCATACAGAAAGAAAGGTTTATTAGAGTTAATTCACACTGATATTTGCGGCCCTTTCAGTCACCAAACTATCTGTGGGAATGTCTATTTCATCACTTTCATTGATGATTTCTCGCGTTTCTGTCACATTAAGTTATTATCAGAAAAATCACAGTCTATTGAAGCTTTTAAGATTTTCAAAACTGAAGTTGAACTTCAATTAGGTTTGAAAATAAAGGCTGTGAGGTCTGATAGAGGGGGTGAATTTTATGGAAGATATACTGAAACTGGTCAACATAAAGGGCCATTTGCAATGTTTCTTGAGGAACATGGCATTTTAGCACAGTATACAACCCCTCATACGCCACAGCAAAATGGCGTGGCAGAGAGGAAAAATAGAACTCTTTTAAACATGGTAAGAAGCATGATGTGCACTTCAGGTTTGCCCAGATTTTTGTGGGGTGAGGCACTTAAGACTGCGAATTATATTTGCAATAGAGCACCCAGCAAATCAGTTGATAAAACTCCATTTGAGCTTTGGCATGGCAAGCAGCCTAGCCTGCATCACATGCATGTCTGGGGTTGTAAAGCTGAGGCCAGGATTTATAATCTTGATCTGGGAAAACTTGAACCTAAATCCTTAAGCTGTCATTTTATAGGTTATTGTGAAAAATCAAAAGGGTATAAATTTTACTCTAGAAAGCATTCACCAAGAATTTTTGAAACTCATCAAGTCAAATTTTTTGGAGAAACAGTATGCAATGCAGAGTATGTAGATTTATCTGCAAACTTTATGGAACTTGCAGAAGATTCAGAAAATTCACAAAACCTAAGAAACATGTCTGCTTTACCATTAGTTTCAGATATGCCTACAGTAAACAGAAATTCAGCTGAAACTAGTAATTTGGGGGAAGAAGCAAACACTGAGCCAACAAATCAACAAAATTCTGAAAATATGGAAACTGATGAACCTTTAGAAATTTCAGAAAACTTAGAAATTCATGAGAAACAGCCTGAAATTGTTGCTAAACAGTCTAAACCTGTAGTTGAACTTAGGAGATCCGCAAGAGAGAAAGTTCCTACTTATGGAACTGACAGTGACTACATGGTGTTTGCTCAAGAAATTGAGGAAGCACTGGAAGTAGAAACTGACCCTAAAACCTATAAACAAGCTATGGAAAGTGAGGATTCAGCTAAATGGCAAGATGCCATGAACGCAGAAATTGAGTCCATGAAGAAAAATAAGGTTTGGGATTTAGTTCAACACAATGGGAACAAAAAGGCAATAGGCTGCAAATGGGTTTTTAAGACCAAGAGAGATGCCCGGGGAAATATAGAAAGATATAAGGCTAGACTAGTAGCTAAGGGTTTCACACAAGAAGAAGGAATTGATTATACAGAAACATTTTCTCCTGTCTCTACAAAAGATTCTTTTAGAATTATTATGGCATTAGTAGCTCATTTTGATATGGAGTTGCATCAGATGGATGTCAAAACAGCCTTTCTGAATGGAGAGTTGGAAGAGACAATTTTTATGAAACAACCAGAAAGTTTCATAATTCCAGGAAAGGAGAATATGATTTGTAAACTTAAGAAATCAATTTATGGTTTAAAACAAGCATCAAGACAGTGGTATAGGAAATTTGATTCAGTTATATCAACCTTTGGATTTCAGGAAAATATAGTGGATGAATGTGTTTATCTTAAAACACAGGGAAGTAATTTTATTTTTCTTATCCTTTATGTAGATGATATTCTCCTTGCTAGTAGCAATCTCCAATTGCTTAAAGACACTAAAATCTTTCTGTCAAAGCATTTTGACATGAAAGATTTGGGGGAAGCATCTTTTGTGTTAGGCATTGAAATAAAGAGGGACAGAAAACGTGGCCTTCTAGGTTTGTCACAAGCAAGTTATATAGAAACTGTTCTTAAACGTTTTGGAATGGAAACTTGTGCTTCAGGTGAAGTCCCTATGTCTAAAGGTGATAAATTAACTAAAAATATAACTCCTAGGACTGACAAGCAGAATGCTGACATGGCTGCAAAGCCATATGCACCTCTTGTTGGTAGTCTGATGTATGCACAAGTGTGTACCAGACCAGACCTTGCATTTGCGGTTGGAATGCTCTCACGTTTTCAAAGCAATCCTACAGTTCAACATTGGAATGCAGGTAAAAAGGTTCTAAGGTACCTTCAGAGAACCAAAAACCACATGCTTGTTTATAAAAGAGTGAAACATTTAGCTCTAAAGGGTTATACAGATTCAGACTTTGCAGGAAATTATCCTGATTCAAATAAGTCTACTTGTGGTTATGTTTTCTTATTCGCTGGAGGTGCTGTTGCATGGAAAACCATGAAACAAAGCCTCATAGCTACTTCTACTATGCATGCTGAATTGATAGCAATTTATGAAGGTGTTTGTGAAGGTCTTTGGATTAGAAATTTTCTAATTGAGACTAATATTCTAAAAAATATTATTTCTACCAAGCTTACTGTGTACTGTGACAATAAAGCTGCTGTGTTTTTCTTAAAGAACAGTAAAAGGTCTGTTCATTCCAAACACATTGATCTGAAATACTACAGTGTGAGGAAGAGATTTAAGGAAGGTGAAGTTGTGATTGAAAATGTTGGAACAGAGAATCAGTTGGCTGATTCATTCACCAAAGCCTTAGCAGTTGGTACTTTTAAGAAACACTGTGAGAACATAGGTGTTCTTGATAAGTTAGATTCTGGAATTTAGTGGGAGCTTTTCAAATTTTCAGTTTGAGTTTTATTGTGTTTTTTATAAATCTTCAGTTATGGTTTTGAGTTAGTAACTCAGCTGTGCAGACTTGATTTTGGTTATCAATAAATTGAGGTATTTCAGTTCATGATTGCTGCAGCATTATGTATTGACGTTTTGAAATTTATTTTCTGCTCAATTTTATTTTATCAAGTTGTTGTGAATTCTGGTGGTTGGAAATATGCAGATTTTGTTCTGTTCATATGTTTACCTTTCAGTTAACAAGTACATCACCACCTGTGTTAAGTTGTTACTTGTGATTTTGGAGTTTTTATGTAAAACCATTTGGAGGACAAGAGAATTTTGACAATACAGTTAATATATATGTGAAAATGTCATTAGCTCTATTCAGTTCATATCTGGAACTCTTGTGCTTTACAGAAACTTGTGTTGTGATCTTTAATCTACAGTTTTGTTAATTCTGTTTGGATTGGAGGTTCGCCATTTGCGACTGTAAAGTGACCGAGTTGTTGTTGTTGGATTTTCTTACATTTATATGACTCAAGCTAGCACTTCAGTGTAATTCGTTGGTTTTGTTTTGGTTCAATTACTGCTCACTAATATTGTACAGTCCAGTGGGAGATTGAAAGATTTATTTGGACTTTAACAATATTATTACGTGACTTGCAGACCAAGTAATTGATTAGACCTAATCTAAGTATATTACGAGTTTTATTATGGAATGTAATATTTATAATATGCGAATAACATATAGTTTGCATATTGATATGAGAATCCTAATTATAATCAGATATGATCTCGTAATCTTTAGCAGATCTTATAGCATACAACTAAGACTCTTTTATGGGCAAGACATTAGTTGTTTACTATATATAGACGAGCATAAGTCCCTGTTCTCATCACAAGACGCATTCTGCACCTATCCCATTCTAGGAGCGAACTGTGACTAGAGAACAGAAGATTTGAGCTCATTCACCGTCATGACAATTTCTGTGAACTCTGCCGGTAACACTCTTGCTCTTATTCTTTTATGGTTCTGAGTTGATTACACGTGTTTATATGTTTTGGCTGATTTTGGTTTACTACACCTTCAGTCTTTCAACAAGAGCATCGGTCCTCTTTATTAATCTATGACATGCAAGAGGTTTAACTTTGCTAGATGCTCATACAATCACGGTCAGAACTCAGGATGATGCTCCATGATGATCAACATCAGTTCCCAACTTATGTTTCGTAATTGTAATACAAAATGGCAACACTTCAGGATAGCAGTCTGAGTTTGATTACGTTTCAGTTTGGAAATTCTAAGCGACTCATTAGAACAACATTTTGTTGAAGACATGTGTTTCTTCAAATACACTACCAAGAGGGAACTTGACGAACTTCGTAAATCAGAGTATCAATACACCAAATTCCCTATTCACATACATGGATGCTGTGTCATGTGCAATTGTGCACCAAAGATCTGGGTTCAAAGACAAGATACACCACTCATAGAACCAAACCATACAACGTGTGGGCTCAATGCAAACCACACCATTGTCCCACTATCAGGTCACACATTTTCTTTAAGTAGAAGTGGGAGAGGAAAGAGGAACAGCCAAACATTACACATTTCCACAAATATTACATATTTTAAGAAAGAGTAGAAGAGAAAGGAGAGGGAGGAAGAACCAAACAATACACAAGTTTCAATATTTTTGCCCATGAGGGAGGGAGAGAAATGAACGAGGAAGAGTGGGAGGAAGGGGAGGTGAAGGAGGAGAAAAATGTGAGAGAATTTACAAGGGTATCAGATCAACCAATTGGGTTTGAACATAATTGGCTAGATTGACAATATAACAGAGTTGGCTCGATCAACCAGAATTAAGAAACATACACTAAGAAATCCTTCTAAAAAACAAAGGCATTCTTTCCCTAATCCTAGGCTTCAAAACTTGGTATTTTCTCAGAATGAAACCTACCCCAAACAGTTAGAAAACTAGATAATTGATCTGATACAAGCACTAAAGGTAAATAAGACCATAAATGATCAAAATGCAGATCCCACCAATTCAATCGCAATCCAAAACCATTAAAATAAAAGAGAAAGCAACAGAAGACCGTCAGCTCCACAAATATTCTTTTCCAATTACGAGGCCTTACCCCCGATATGCAGAAACCTCCTCGTTATTACTGCAACTATAACATTATCATATTGCTTGCAACTGTGAAAAGGAGATCCTGATGATTGACCCACCAAGAGAGGTAGCATGCTTGCACACTAGGGTTTCAGTGGCCTGCTCCTCAGTTTCACACAGAGCCAAAGCCTGCTTCTTCCCATTCATCTCAAATAGTTTTGTGTTGACAATGGTACCAAATTCCTCTAGGTGGGTCACAATCTCATCTTCAGTTACCTCCTGTGGAAGAGATGACAAGTGAATCATCTTTGTAGGTGAGCAGCAATAGCGGTAGTTCTTTGCAGCATTACGGTTGAAGCGGTTGAGATTTGAATTCATGTATTCATGAGTGTCGGCACCCTGAGTGATGTTCGGATGCTTTGAGAAGTTGACCTCCAATCGCTTCCCAAACAGGATGGCACCCTATATCACATAGTAGAAGTATTGGCATCCTCACAAATAAAAAAGTAAACTAACTAGGACAGCTTTTAACACAGTATGAGTTAAGAGTAACATCAGCAACAATACAGTTATCATGCTTCATCCAGAATAATATGGGGCAATATCAACTAAACAATCCATTATTCCATATCTTTCAGTTTGCAATTTTTTAGTCTAGAGACTAGACAAAAGCGACTAGACTTTTTAGACCTGTTTACTTTTGTACCCCCTTGTTCCATATAAATCACAAGTTCACAACTATGATCTAACTTTCCACAAAAAACCGAAGGCAGTATTTTCTGGAAAAAAAAGATAATTAGAAAATTGTTTGCTCAGTAAATTACAAATGTGAAACCTTCTACCCCTTGTTTACCAACCCACAACCCTACCTCTAAGTGAACCTCCTTTTGCACAATCAACTGACCACGCACTGCCAGCCTGTGTAAAAAGAGTAGCAGTGGATGACCACTTGGAACTCAAGGTTCACCTCTATAGACTAACCAAAAGATAGAAAGATATATCATCAAAGAAGTGATGTCATTCCTATTGAAAATAATATCACAGGTAAGAGAGAATCTCCTACAACATCACCAATGGAAATATTATCCTACATACAAAAGACATGTTTGAGCTACCTTTAGAAAGTGTACCGCCAGTTCAGCCTGGAAGCCATCACCCATCTGGACAAGTGCATGATCTGGTTTGTTCCGGAGAAGCTTAATTCTCACAATGTTTCCATAGATGGAGAACAGGTTAAAAAGCTTATCTTCATCTATTCTCTAGAAGAAAAAAACGCAGAACATGTCACGTTAAAATCATAAGAGCTAGATGGAGTGTACACCCAGGAAAGAGGAGCACTTACATCAGGATCCAAATTTGACACGAGGACTGTACACCTGTCATTTGTCCCACTTATACCAGGAGGCAAACCTCCACCAAAGGCAGCAGCAATTGCAGCCGCGTCAGCCATCTATAGCCAAGGGGAAAAGAAGTAAACAACATAATTTTGCAAATCCATATTGTAAATACATTAAGGTGCCACATGTTAATGATGCAAAAGATCTGTTACAGTAGAAGCTTGAATTTTCACTACATCAGATGAAAGTAATAAACCCTCCAATATCCTCAAACAGATCTCTTACTAGTTATGAACTTGTGATTGCTTTAGAGCAGTACACAAGGCATTATAAGGATAAAAATATAACAAAACCATGCAACTGAATAAGAAACTTCTCCTGCCCCTTCCCGAAAAAAAAAACAGAAAACACAACAGATGCACTGAAAATGAATCATGCGCCACCACACAATACATAACAGGCAGCAGGGATGTAAATTTCACTATGTCAGATAAAGAATCTAAAACCATGAAAAGTTAAATTTTTCATAAAACAGTGCAAGTTACATCCTCCATCTCAGGATTATCTCATGCACATCTAAGATGACGAGAGCGCTACCCACCTGTGGGAATCCAGCTGAAATACAACACCATACAAATGTCAGTAAAAGATATGGATCACAAAGCTGCAATGAATAATATATTTTTCGACAAACAAAGCACCTGTCCTGGCTCCAGTAGCTTGAACGCCATACATGCCCCCTGCATCACCATATCCAGGCTGTAACACAAAAACAGAGTAAAATTAGATGGGCTACAGAGTACAGACAACTAGAGAAGATACAAAACATGAACCAGAGGATAAAGACCAAAGTGCAGCAGAACACACTTGTGGGGATCTTCCTTTTTGCTCCGACGGCAGATTTGGATTTGTGAAATCCCTGGAAAAGAGATGAAATATGATTCAGCACTAAAACCAAAATCAAGAACAGAAAGATATACTTGTGTCCATTAGGTTCTAACCCACCTTGAACGCTCATTATTGTAGTTCACTTGCAACTCATCAAGGCTGATACAAATGAGAAAATTGCATAAATTAATCTCATTAATATCCAAATACAAATGTAAATGACAATATAACTAAAGAAAGGCTCAAACATACTTTGAGAACTGAATGTCCAGCTGACAACAACCATCGTAAATATTGCGTCCCTAAAAAGAGCAGATGTGTTAAAATTAAAAAAAACTAGGATGCAGATCAGGAAAATCCTGTCCCCCAAGCTGACAGGAAAAATGGTTATATGAATAATACCTGTAGTGCAGTTCTAGCTGCAACAGCACTTTGGCGGGACTGAAACTGAATGAGAGCCTGAAAACCTACATAGTTTCACAAAGAGATGAAAAAGATTTTACAGTTCAGTAAAAGATTTTGTATTAGTTAACATGTACTGTCTGGAATACAAAGCAGACACCAAAGATAGAACTTTAAACTTTTGTATTGCCTAGGTTGTTTATATGTACTATCGCTAATCTTCGATAAGCACAAGACCTTTACCACTAAACAAGCACATATGCATTTAGCCATGGACCACGAATAAACAAGATAGTTTTGATCTACAATGAAAGAGGTATAGACTGAGATAGAAAGAGAGAGAAAACTTGTAGATGCTGACCAGCTGACTTCTGGAACGTGACAATCTTCTCTACAAATCCATGAGGGAAAAATACTTGATGCAGCACTTCCACTGTTATAGGATATAGCATGTGGTGGACCGTAACTAAGAGAATTCGGTTTGGCTGTGCATCCCCAGAGAGTTCCCCAACAGCAGACCAGCATAGATACAGAGAGAGGAGAATGAATAAAGAAGCACAGATAGAGAGAGAAATGAAAATAATATTGAAACTAATATTTCTTCTAAAACGATAATGAAGAGGAACCCTATTATCCGGTTCTTATAAGTCAATATGCAGACTCACGAGCATTACATGTAACAAGAATAAAGTTTATACTGTATTTTCCTAGACCTCAATTGAAAATATCTGCCCTAAGACACTACACCCTCCGAAACATTAAAGAAACTAAAACACAGAAGTCTCCACAAAAATAACTGAAGAAAATTACGAGCATTCAAAGACACAGACACAAAAGGTAAACCATTTAGGGCAAACTCATCAGGGACAGCATACGTAATAACCGTAACCAACCACCCCCAAGCCACCACCACAACCACCCCTCCTCTCCGCTCTCACAAAAGAAACCAATTAAAGAAATGGTTATCTAGCCAAACCTACTGATACAAAAGTCATTGATCAATGATAAGCAATTGACTAAAGTAGCTCTGCTTTCTCTATTATACATGAAAAACATCCGTTAGAATAATAACCATATACCTGAAAAGTATATCCTCCTAATATTAAGTATTGGAGTTGAATATAATTCCTGTCTATATTAGAAGGAAACCAACACATGCTTACAATGGACATCATGAGTCAGAAGAATATGATAATAGACTTCTACAACAGCTAACATCATAGTTCCACGACATTGACATAACAAACAACAACTGATACTGCATTAAAAGTCACAAGAAATACTACAATTTGAAATTTCAATGTTTACAACACCTTAAATAGAGCCTACAAGGTACCAACCTCATCTCCTCGTCCTTGAGCATTTTGATACATTGTTGTTAGTTCTTGATGAGATGAGAACTGGACATAAACATTCCTTCCCCTAGATAAGTATAGATACAGATTAGAAACATGATATTTAGAGTACAACAGAGTGCTCCAAAACAAACAAAAAAATCTTAATACCTTACAGCAGGTTGTACGCTAGCATAGAATTGCAATGCACTTACTGCAGCAGCAGTGTCTTGCATTTGAATAAGAGCCTGCAAATGCAGCAGATTTCACATGACACATCATATATAGGTATGTTGTAAACTCAAAACATAATAGCTGTGTTTAGCATGAGCAAATGATATAAAAACAATTAATTAAATTTATAACCTGGTTTTTAGCACGTAGCATCACAAGCTTAGTTATGACTCCGAAGGGCTGAAATAGCTGAAGCAAATCGTTCTGGAACAAACATAAGTTCCATAAAAAAAGATTGGTAGAAATGAAAGCAAATCATTCCAAAAGCATGTATAAATAATACATTTAAGTTGAGACACCCACAACACTCCATTTATATAATTTCCTCCTTACAATAGAAGCTTTCACAATTAGCGACCCACATCAAGTCTGTTATTCACCCATATGGAACTCTTGCTGAATCATTTGAGTACCCTATAGATGGATTATTTACCAATATGGTACATTGGTATGTGTCCATTGGGCACAAAAGTACACATTGTCCAATCCTATTGATTCTTTAATGGGATAATGCCCATATTTCACAAAATTTGAAAAGTCAGATCCCAATTCAATGAAAAGTCAAAAGCTCATTCCAATAAAAATTATGTAAAAGACATTTTTACCCTTAATTTAATTTCATTCGCTACTCTTATCTCCGGACTTCCCTTATCTCCACCGATCTCTCTCTCTTCTCTAACTAGGTCTCCTCCACCAGAGATTCGTCTTCGGTCGTTGCCGGCAAGAGGATCGACCGGAGGAGCATTCGAATCTTGAACCACCGTGGTGGAGCCATCGGCTTCATCAAATTTTACCGATCTGGAGCAGAAGCGACGCTGCCTCGTCGACGACCTCCTCGATCTCATCCTCGACCTTGATCTTCGACCTCAGTCGCTCCAGCCGTGTCTGCCACGCTTGGAACTCCATCCCCGGTCAACAGATCGTGGTCAACGCATTGCATTGGTGGTTTTGGTTGCAATTGATTAAGTTCCAGGGTCCGTGCTTGAATGTGTTATGATGAAGCCAAGTACTTAGTTAGCATGTTAACTTCAGTTTGATTATTTGAAAGAGTAGCTCCATATGTCTTACTGTATTTATAAATGGCTTAACGAACTTTGATTACAAAGTAATCTGAAGAAAGTCCCATTTGAAGTTTACACCGGGTATCTTATTTTATCTTTATATGGTTATGGAGTTGAGCTGATCAAATGGTTTTGGTTCATGTGGATCAACCTAACAGCAGCCTGGAGGTGGAATTTACAGACATTCTGCTAATGACTCTTCTGAAAATAAGGAGGGTCTGTCAACAGGTGAAATGGGAAGTCCCCCGGATGTGGTTCCGTGCAGCATACACCTACCAGGAGTTCAGAATATTGGAAGGTATGGTGTCCGTCTGAAAGAAAAGATGTCGTTTCTTGTGCAGAGAGTCTGAAGGAGGGTCGTAACTCAACTGAGCCTGTGGAAGTTAATCCAAAAGTAAATGCCCGGTTGCCTCCAATTCAGGCTATAAAGGGGATATTCTTCCAGAAGAAATCTGATCTATTTGCATAGGTGAGTAGTTGCTCATCTTCATTTCACTGTTTTGAGTTAAGTAGTTTTGGTGAAGTCTATACTACCAGTTGTCATAGAATTCTCAGAACTTCATGCAGATCCAAGTTTATTAACCCCAATATACTCCAAATCAAAGTTTATTAACCCCAGTATACTCCATATCTAAGTTTATTAACCCCAGTATACTCCATATCTAAGTATTAACCCAGTATACTCCAGATCTAAGTTTATTAACCTCAATATACTTCAAATCAAAGTTTATTAAACCCAGTATACTCCAGATTTAAGTTTATTAACCCTAGTATACTCCAAATTCCGGCAAAAGACAATTTTCCGGTCACTAGCTATTTTCTGGCAGCCGGTGACTGGAGTCCGGCAACCGGAGTACATGAGTTTCCGGCTAAGTCATTTCTCTTCATCATTTTCACTTTCTATGCATGTTTAATGAGTGAGGGCAAAATAGTCCTTAAATAATGTGTGTGAAGACTTCAAGGAAAGATTTGTTCATTTAGGCATAAGTAATAACACCTTATATTTAAATAAGCACCTTCTTTTTAGAATCATTTAAATGGGCAAAGAGAGCCAAATTAGTACTATACGGTCAATTATTGTTCTTTAATTACTACAGCTTTCAGGCATTGCATATTAGTTTGCAACAACCTTGCAAATTTATGTGGTAATATGTGTTTATCAAGCAGAAAAATGGAAGAAAAATAATGAAACACCATTAGACGGAGTATCTAATGGAGTTTAAGTTGCACGTACAGACGTTTAGGAGAACCATATCTTTTTTTTAGAGAACTATATCTTTCATTAACAGAAAATAGAGAACAAAACATAATTTAAGGAAACCAAACATAGAAATGAAGCTACAGCATAACAGCATCTCAATATAGAAGATAACCGGTAGAAATGCCAATTACCAAACTTTGTCCCACAAGTAATCTACCTCCTCACCCCTAATTCCCTCAAAGATTCCTACTATTCTTTTCACACTGAACCACCTAAAAAACTTAACATCATAACACAACACAATTTCCTGGCACCACTTCCCCCACATCCCTCTTTCTGTATCCAAGAGAACTGAACCGGTCACACAATAAGGCATTACAAGAAACACAAATATCCCTTTTCACTCTAGGATTTTTGGAGTACCACCAATGCAACGAGACTAGTTCCTCTGTTTTCAAAGAAGCTCAGGTGATGTATTAAGTTCAAGGTCATGAGACTGTAATGTCTGTCTTTGCACTCCCTCTCATTGCATATTTTTCAAGATAGGAAAGTTGGTCATGGCTGACTTTGTTTTTTACTGGTGAAGCTTGATCATCCTTGGGTGCCGGCATGCACCCTAGGGTGCCTACAGGTTGTGTGCAAGCATGGCATTGGGTCAAAATTAAATGTTGTTAGTTATCAACCAAACTTTTTCTATAATCAAATCATGATATCTATGCACTTCACAAACTAATGGAACTCGAAAATCTCAATTGGATTAGCCTGTACGAGTTCCACTTGATTTTAGCCCAAACCCCTTGCTATAGCCTATAGCACAAGATTTTTTCGGTCAAAATTGAAGTGTGTTATTTTTCAACCAAACTTTTTCTATAATCAAATCATAGATTGAAGTGTGATATCTAAGCACATCTCGAATTGACGGAGCTTAGTTTAGGTGCCTTCTTAGTGCCTATTGCCACACTGGTATGGGCTCTGTAAAATAACTGTTGAAAATTCTGATAATTTGTCACAATTCATCTTCCCATAAGGTACGAAACTAGTGGAAACGCTAAAGGACCCCATAAGACGCTTCAATTATTTGTTACTACTAGATTAAGAAACAATTACTGGCGCAAGGCACAAAAGTAAACCTTCTGAAACAGTAGATTATTACACATGATTTCCGTTCAAGCCCCAACAGACGCATCCTCCCAAGTAAAATTCCAAGGGTAAGGCTCTTTAGCTGTGATAGAGGCTGGTCGAAACATGAACTGTTAGTCCACATTTCAAAACTATTTTTAAAATTTCCTTACATACCTCACTATCTCTTTGCTCAGTTCATCTATATCTGCTTTCACATTTTAGTTTACTGCCTTTAGCTTTGTTGGCATAAGATAGTCTGAAGGTGGCTTCAATTCTAGTTTTTGTTCTTATTAATAAGACACCCTTCAACCATCAATGTAGAAAAACATGGTTAGGCTATGCCTTACAGGACAAGGTCTAACTGTCTAGAGTTTAGGATACTTGCATGCCACTGAAGTCATTTTAGAGTTTGATTAGCCAGAAGTCATTCCTAATTGAGGTTTTCCCCTACTCAAATCAACTTATACTATCAATCAAACAAAATCTAAAACTCCCAGAATACTGCTACAAAAAAGTTTCAAAAATATTAAATTCTCTCTACAACTTACATACCGAGCATTGAACTTTCCAAAAAGAATAATGAAAATATGTCCTACACAATGTAAGTGCATTGGCCTAAACAATGCATCAACTTTCTTCAAAACCAACTTCGGAATTTTATGGAAAGAGTAAACTTGCCAGTTGGCAGCCGTCAAAGTAACGGGAACTGAGCATGAAAACTAAATGAATACCAAAAACAAGAAAGTATCACTCCACCAAAGCAGATTCATCAAACAAAACAGCCTCACAACACTGGACTCATATTGAGACTTACCCCCAGGTTCCTAACCCGTCAATTTCTTCAAAAAGAGATGCAAACGACCCAAATAATATACCCTGTCCACCTTCCTGGAGAACCTCATTTCCAGTGGCCCCTCTGATAACAGAAGTACGGTTGTCCCATCCGGCTTTCTCCACCATACACCTTGATGGACTTTTTCCTAATAAAACTTCCTAAAAAGTCCATGAACGTCCCTTAAAATCCCTAGTTTAAAATTTAGCCAATCTATTTGCCACTATTCCCGACATGAATGCCATAGCATTCAGAAGCCCCCCTTCATTAATTCAGTCATATCGATCAGACAGCCATCACTTGTAATGTAACCGTAAATTGTTACGGTTAATTGTTCTAAAAAGGAAGCTAAGGAAAGAAAATAAATCTCGTAACTTTTGCAGCTAAGCAAGAGTTGCACTCGCCCTCACATATAAAGTGACTGGAATGCTTTCAGTTACAATAAATTTAACGCAGTCGAAAAAGATATTGATCAAACAACTTTCAATGCGCAATAAAACAAATAGTAAACAGTTGACAGCCACTCAATCATGGTAAGAGTGTAGGATAGGAACATACCTCAGAAATTTCATGCCCCACATTCCGAACGTGAATGACTTTGGAAGGTTCTGTCATTGTAGCCCTGCAACAACAAAGCCAAAAAAAACCCAACAAATATTAGCCTTTTCAGAGAATGGAAGCAAACCCACTTCATTATCCCTAACAATGCACATTCTGGGCTCCAACAGAAACCACCAACCCTCGAAAAAAACCAGCAAAAAGTTATAAAATTTTCGACTAAAAAAAACAGGTTTGTCAGTGTAGCAGACCAATTGACTAAGAGGCTCTCTAAAACTCAAAACCCTAAAAGACCCGTTTGGTTTGCTGTAAAGAGCTCAAGAATCATAGATAATGAGTAACAGATCCCTCCAAGATATAATTTTTCCGGGCTCAAAAACAACAAAGCTTGAATCCTTCTCAGCCAAATCGCTTGGTTTGATTCAAATGAAGATTGATTATATAACGAAATTCAAATGCAAGAGCTAGAGAGAACTCGTTACCTGAGAAACAGAGAGAAGGGGGATCGAATGAGAGGGGGGAAAGGAACTCAAAGTGAGGTGGGACTTGTCCTTTTGTAGGTTGAGAAAGGAGATTGATTGAGATTGCAATTCAGACACACAAAACATAGTACAACTCACGACACAATTCATATAGTTTGCCCTAAGCTTTGTATTTCTAACACGTGCGAGATTCTACACATTTCGGACCATCTTACACAATCTCTAACACCTCATGTAAAACTACAATAAAAACATCATTTTTTGACTCCAATAGCTTTATAGATTTAGAGGATATGTTTATCTCTTTTTCACTTTTTGTATTATAAATTTGTATCTTCATGTACTTTATTGCTTACCTTTTTGAATTCATTTTCTTTCTTAAAAAAAGAATAAAATGTCATTAAGTTAAAACAATTAAGGTTTGATTTGAATGAATTTATATATTTCTATAAATTTATTAAATTATACGGAAAATATTTAATTTTGTATATAAAAATAAAAGAGCTGTTGGAGTTTAGCTCCTTTTTTATAGAGATTATGTGATTTTCTCCTCTATAATAGAGAATTAATACAAGAACTATTGAAGATGCTCTTACCAGTCACCGATTATCCAAAACCTTTTTGGTTATAGAAGAGGCCCTAAAAAGAAAAAAAACTACAAACTAGTGTGAGTACCGATTTTCCTAATTCTTAAGGTACCGACAAAATCATCTAGGAAAGCATTGATAGCATGTACACGCACATCCTTAAAAGTGATCAATCTCAAGCCATTAGTTATGTTATTTTTGGTCAGCCATCATGTTGGATTCTCTAAAGATATGGCTGAGTTTAGCATTCTGGAATTACCAAGAGGATGTAGACTTACATCTGACTTCTGCATTAGTTGAACTAGAACTGTAGAATCAGTTTCTATTTCTAGCCTCTTAATCTGATGCTCACCGGCCAATCTGATACCATAGTAGAGGCCCTAAGCTTCTGCATCCAATATATCTCCAATGCCCAGGTTAATTTGGAAACCAAAGAGCCAGTTACCTAGATGATCTCTAATGACACCTACAACACCAATCTTGCTACTACTAGTTGTACGAGTTCCATCAACCTTGAGTTTGCACCAGCCTTCATGGGGGATAAGTTTGTAAGGATCAGCATAGAGTTAACTTTAGCTTTGGCTTGAATACTGGTCCAATCAAAGATGTAATCCTAGATAACTTTGTGAGGATACACAGGCATAGTAAATTGAGTTTCAAAGACAGCCTTATTTCTGCATTTTCACAGATGCCAGCAGACAAACACAAAAAGTATTCCATTTAATAGCATTTCTGATGTTACTGTGGCAATGGATCTGAGCAAACATCCAACTGTTCCAGTCCAAGGAGAAAGAGTTAAGGATAGTACCCGATTTAGTCAAGAGATTCCAGATGACCTTGGCTCTAGGGCAGTCTTTGAAAAGATGAAGAAGGGTTTCATCAGCTGCATTACAAATAGGATAGGTAGGATTGTAGAGAAACCTCTTCTCACTTTTTGCACATTTGTTAGGATTTTCTTGTGCATCACAGTCCAAAGGAAAGATTCGATTTTAGGAAGGCATTTTATTTTCCAAAGACAATTCCAGATAGCATTTGGGGCATCATTCTGATCAAAAAGGAGGAAAAGACAGACTTAAAAGAAAAAATCTCATTAGAAGTAGCTTTACAAATATGCTGATCAGGCCCACCTTTCTCAAAACCAGTAGCTACATTGACAATATGTTGGACAATCGATTCAGTAACTACTTCTTTTAAGAGTGGAAAGTTCCAGCCAGTGTCACACCAGAAATCACAAACAATAGCTTCATCAATAATATTCACATCAGGCAGGGCGTAGTTTATGAGAGGGTAGTCCACCCAATGATCATGCCAAAATTTAATATTTTTTCCATCTCCTACACGCCATTTGAGTTTTTTCTAACCAGATTAGCCTCATGCACTATGCCTCTCCAGGTATGAGAGCAGTCAGAAGGAGCATTGAGCTTAAGATCAGCAATGCACCATTGTTTCAGATATTTTGCATTATAAATGGAGGCCCATAACCCTGTATCTTTCTGATATAGTCTCCAGCTAACTTTTGCAAGCAACGCCTGGTTCATGTCACAAGTTTTTTTTATACCTAAACCCCCAAAACTTTTAGGGTAGCTCACAGTCTCCAAATTCACCAAATGAACATTCTTTTTATTCTCAATGTCCCCCAGAGAAAATTTCAATTGAGTTTGTCTAGTCTGTCACAAAGGCTAATGGGAAGCTTTACAGTCTGCATTGCATAAATTGGGATGGAAGAGGTAACAGATTGGATTAGAGTGGCTCTGCCACCCATACTTAACACTTTGCTTTTCCAGCCAGCAAGTCTGTCTTGAGCTTTGTCAAAAAGGCTTTCATAGGTAGACTTATTGACTCTAGAATGGATTAGAGGCATGCCAAGATATTTTTCCAGGTTATCTGTCAAGAGGAACCATAAATTCTACTGATCTCAGAGGCTAGATTCTTGCTAGTGTTTGGAGAATAGAAGATGAGAGATTTTTCAAAGCTCACAACTTGACCAGAAATGGAGTAGAAAACATCTAGACAGTGTTTAAGCATGTGAGCTTGGTGGGAGGAAGCCTTAGCAAAAAGCATTAAGTCATCTACAAAGAAGAGATGTGAGACCTTAGGGCCAGATTGAGAGATACTAACTGCTTTCCAGTGCCTCATACTAACTGCACAATTAATAAGATCTAAGAGTTTTTCCATGCAAAGGACAAAAATATAACCAAAAGGAACGGTTCATGTTGGAATATCCCAAATACGAATTAAACATAGAGAAAGATGGATAATAAGGAAGGCAGCGATGGTTTGCCTCAAAACCCTAATCCGACCCGAGGTTCTACAAAGGGAAGATCCTACAAGGGTTGCCTCTATTACTCTTTTGTACAGAAATCCAAATCCAAGTACCCAACTTGCGTGGGCTTCTACAAAACTCTCAATCAAGGTCTCTCCCTCAAGCTCAAAGTTAATTTCTTTTTTATCGAAATGGTTGTTCTTACTGTGTGTTATGATGTTGTGCTTCTCAAATTCGATAGAGTCATGCATTATCTTGTTTGAGCTTAATATCTTCAATTTGAATGTGACTAATGCATGAAAGATGGAAACTTTAACTGATGTTTGTTTCCCTATACTGCTCGAACATTTACTAAGCTCATCTGATGCTTTATTTTTATTTTATTTTGAAAGTGATTTAAATATCTAATAGCCAGAGTAATTGAACTAGTTATTTATTATTTTCTTTTGATGTTTGTGTTGCGAGTGGGACAACATTCATTTATTAAATAATTGGAAGATATGTGCTTATTTGTGTGTTTATGGACAGTGCCTAGCTACATTGTTGGAGAAACGGAGTTGGAAGCTTCAAAAGTTGATCGCAGCCTTACGGATTTTAAGTATGGGTGCGTAGGTTACTCGGTGTTCTTAGACAGGAAAGATTCAAATGACCCACATAATAGACAAGCAGAATTTTCATTTTGTGTTGGTCTTGAGGTGTTATATCTTGACTCCTATTTCTTGTTTTCCTCATTTGCAAGTGTTGATTGCCTTATAGTTATATGCATAAAGTTGCTTGAAACTTCTGTGGTTGTATAAATATCATATGCACTGAATGTTCTTCGCTGTACATCTTTCTTCCAATACATTTATATCCTTTGGAAACAAATACCAAATGTAGTTTAGAGCAACTTAGCCCCCACATTAAATGGGGGCTTTCTAGTTCTAGTTGTGACTTTGCTATTAAATACGAGGACTAGGAGCAGAAATGTGTAGTTCCAATCAGACTTGGCATTTCTGTTGGTACAGTATCTCCCCCTCACTAAATGGGGGCTTTTAGTTTTTTGTGTGCTAGTACTGTTTAGTTTGTAGGAGCAAAAATGTTTGAACCATTCAGAGTTGGCATTCAATAATTCCTGATGTCATGCTACTCTGATTTGAGTGTATAATTATATTCTGCATTCTCATTACTTGAATTGATTATGCTTGTGTTAGGTATTATATGACAAAAGACCCACAGGCCATGCTCATTCTCCTGCTCCTGCTCGTAAAAGTGAAGGTATGTGAAGTTTTTCTTTCATTATTTTTTGAAGCTCTCACTAAGTTCTTGATAATGATGATTAGGTTCTGATACTATATTGGTAATACATTGTTAAGTTCATGTTCCAAAAGTGAAGTGCGTAACCATTCATTTTAAGTCCTTTGGTCTTCTTACATTCATCATAAATAGCTGAACTAGATGTAATTCATGCTATATAACTGGTTTGAGTAACTAGCTGAATGCCTGAACAAATTGATTAGCCATTTGTGAAAGTGAATTGCATGCCTAACATTCTTTATAATAGTTTAGGCAAGTGCACAAAGGAGTGTACTCATAATTTCTTAACTTCTATATTACTGTTACTAGGTAATGAAATTGTGTTTTGGGTGATTCTTTACAGTCTGATTTTTCTGACATCCTTTAAGGGCATCTCTAGTTAACACCAGACTGAGTTCTCCTACTATTAGTGATATTTTTGTATTACTCACCTTTTGGTGCATGAAGTCAGAACATGTCCCCTGGAAATTCTGTTTCAATGGTTATTTTTCATTTTGCTACCAGAGTGCTTGGTAAGTTGAATATATAATAGCTATTATGTGTGCCCTCCTATATGATAATGGTTAGGCGGGTTAGCCCATTTCTGAACAATTGAAGCTTTTTAGATATGTTAGGGCATCTCCAACCATTGTCCTATATAACCTATACCCAAATTTAAAACTTGACTCACCAAAACCTATTTCTTTCATATAAGTTTTGCATCTTCAACCCTTCATGTAAAACCTAAACCCAAACTATGTGGGGATCACTCAATTCATGAGTGTGAAATTTAAGATTCCTCCTAAATAGTTGAGTTAAAATAAGACCCCTTTTAACCTAGTCCATATGTGAAATCACCTATTAATCAAACCAAAACCCAAATCAATCAACCTCATTCATATCACTGCTACTGAGAGACGAATGAGAAATAGTGAGGAATTAGATAAGCACCTCATACCAACTGAAGATCGAATCCATGCACCAAGCTTCAATCTAGCATATGTAATGCTTCAAATTCTAGGCTATGAGTATGACGACCTATCACATCACCTTCAAATTCAACTGAAAGACTTGACCAGGTTAGTGTACTGCTATAGGGTAAGAAATACGTTAAGAATGTAGCATATTATGCATTTATCATGAACTAGGGTCGTTATATAACCTTGCTAGACTAAGTTCACATCAAGGGTGACACACTTCTTTTGCAGTGCATGACAGTCAATTAGTAGACGACATTCCAATTGAGAAGCTGTTAGTCCATGATGTACTTGTTGACATCATATGCACTCCAACCCAGGTCATTTTTACCAATACATCAATTCCAAAGCCTCAAGATTTGTTAACTTTTGTAATCTAGTTTTGGTTTTTTCTTTTTTGTTTCCTTCCAGAAAAAAATAATAAGAATACCTCATAATGTAAGAATACCTAAAAATAATATTAAGATACCCTACACAACCTATGCATTTAACAAGAATCGATTAGTAAAGAGTGACTCATTGACAACTCTATTTGCTTTGACTAAACATCAATTTTATTTTTTCTATTAAAATCAATTTTATTTCTTCTATTGAATAAGCAATTTTATTTTCCTATTAAAATCAATTTTATTCTTCCCTTTCTATTTTTTTTCTTTCTATTTTCTAATAATTTTTTTTCAAGAAATAGGAAGAAAATTAGGAATGAGAGGAAACAAATTAAAATAACTGTTATTAGGGGCGTTTTAGTCGTTTTAAATAACTTGACGGTCTTTTTTGACGGCAAGGACAATCTAGTCGAGAATATAAAATATAAGAGTATACCGGTTTAAATATTGAGAGAAATAACTGATTTTTAAGGTAAAGTATAGGATGTCACGAGTATTTTCTCCAAAAAAAACTCCCTTCAAGAGTTAATTGAGTTAGACCCTAAATTCCACAACAATGTAGGGATTTAGTGGGACAAATTGTCTCCACAGAAGCTGGCGCAAATTAAAATACTCAGAGAGCTGAAGAGAAGGATTGAACGAGAGACTGGACAAAAGTTGCCATCCGGTCCGTCAGAGAAGCTGCCTCCAACAGCGCGAAGAGGACCTAACTTGGTAGGTGGTAAAAGGAAATAAAATGGTTAATAGAAAAAAAAGGAAAACAAAACTTGTCACTGTAGTGCAATACTAAATGTGGCTATAGTAACCTGGGTTATGTTCCTTGGAGTCATGTTACTTTGTATAGTCAATGTAGAAATGTATACAGTATGGTTAACTCATTCTGCATACAGTACTGTACTGATGCTAGAGTCAAGAAGACTTGATCTCATAGTTTGATCCAGTTGGTCCTAATCTTTGAAAAGTTTTTTTTTATTATTATTTTTTTATTTTAATTTTTTTTATAAAAACCTCTCAGGTCCCAATATTGTGTTGCAAAGAATAAGATCTTGGGTCAAGATAGTATCCAGTATGAGAAGTAGTGAACAAAAATATGAAACGAATTAGAGGATGAGGTTCTGAAACAAACAAAACAACTATATATGTGTTAGGCCAGAGGGCAATGCATAAACAACTGATTAGTAGATTCAAGTGAAGGAGATTTACTTAATTGACTGAGTTTCATGTCTTTCAGCCTGTTTCTGGTATGCGGTATATAATGAATAACAAAGTAGCTGATAACATAGTTCAGATAGCAGTTGTGGTTTACAACCACAAAGTTGGAATTGAAACTTCTGATTTTTTTTGAAGGTGTTTGAAACTTCTGATGTATAATGTGATATTTCACAAAATGCATTGACAAAACTAAGTGCCAATATAATTGCAATAGATGTGGTTGTAAGCAATATATTATTATATTTGCATTTTCATCCAATGGTGATCTTTATGCTCCATTTGGAAAGCTCTTTGGAGAGCTGAAGTGCCTAGCAAAGTAGCTATTTGTGGTTGGAGAGCAGTACATAATCATCTACCAACTCGGGTTACACTGTTAATCAAGAGCTACAAAGGTGAGCTGTTAAGTGTTGTTTGCTCAGCTGCGCCGGAAACTGCCGAGCGCATTTCCTATGATGTCACAGCTCGACTGGCTATTGGAGAAGGTTCTCTTTATCAGAGTATTTTTGATTACTCGTTCTACCTGGAGTCTGGAGAAATCAAAACAGTAAGTTGTCAGAAGAATCAGTCTCAACCTGCTTTCAGCCTTCTAAACCTTCCAGCTCCAGTGGTACTAACAAGAATATGAAATGAATACTTCCGTAAGGTGATACTGTAAAACTGAATATCGATGGCTCCTTCATGCCTAATGTTTCTTCATTTAGAGATTTTGGCACTAACAAATGGAGTGGAAGAGATTCGATAGTTGGAAGTTGCTCAGGCATAATAATAAGCGAGGGCCTAATGGCAGTTCAAGCTTTGGGGTCCCGAGAGTGAGCTTTCTCATCTCAGTGCTTTGATTTCAGAAGCTTCAGGTTTACTTGCAGCAATTCTGGATTGTACCTAGGCAGGCTAATAGCAGGCAGACTTACAAGCCATACCTTTGCCCCTATGTACGAGTCCTCGTAATCAATAAAATCTCTTTCCTCAAGAAAATTTCTTCAGTAACGCTCTGAAAGGAAACAATTCTATCTCTTGCTCCAAGAATTTTCCTTCTATAACAGTACTAAGTAAAACCTGTTTCCATTTTCGAGAAGGTAATTCAACCAATATTAAGAACCGGGTATTGGATTTTATATGTTAAGCCTATGGCACAGTACATTTCCCTAATGTATGACTGATACAACCTTCAGTAAATATATACACATTTCCCTTTTTAATTGATACAAAAGGGTACATTTAATACAAATCTAGCGTTAATAGAGAATACATAAAATTAAACAGTGACTAAAGCAGAAAAATAAAAGACCCAATAATTTGGTGACCTACATGATAGATTTGATGAAAGAAACCAACTTCTACTGGAAACCCCAGCTAACATTTTTAAGAGCAAAACTTTAAGATTTTCTCATCTGAGTCGTCTCTACTTGTATTCTATAAGCAAAGAGCTAAACTTCACATACAGCACCTGTGGCCGATATGATAAGACACATCCAAACATGGTATGGTGTTCACCTGTTATCATTTTTATAGAGATACCATCCTCTTAAGAGGAACCCTTTCAATTGGAGAAATCACCTGTGGCATTGTCATACCAACTGATATTATGATCTCTGCAGTAATGAGCAGAAACAATAGTCAAACAATGGTGCAGTAACACACTTCCCACCACTTCAACTCAACAAAAAGATATTTAAGGATTGCAGATCTCTGGAAATGGACACGCAAACATCCATGGTTGAGTGTGAACAATCTTCCAAGTCAAATACTTTTCTTTTTCTTGACCAGAAGAAGTTTCGGATTTAATGCAAATTAGATTAACCGCTTAAAGAAGATAATTATTAAGCTTCAGAACAACAATCTCCTCATCAATTAAATGCATATAATATGATTTCTAACAATACGATTAAGTTATTATTACCTAACATAGTTAAAGCCTATGTACTTCCAAATAATAATAAAAACTTGCGTAAACTTTTAGCTCTAGGTTAGCACCTAAATCTTCAACACATCCACAGTAACAGAGAACACAGCTTGAAATAATCATTAAGGAAACTCCATAAAAGAGTCCGCTCTTTATTGTTATAATATGACTTCTAACAATACAATTAAGTTATTATTTCCTAACATAGAGCTTATGTACTTCCAAATAAAAAAAAATAAAAAACTTATGTAAACTTTTAGCTCTACGTTAGCATCTAAATCTTCAACACATTACGGAGAACAAAGCACGAGATAATCATTAAGAAAACTCCCTAAAAGAGTCCGCTCTTTAGGAAAACCAGAATAGGATGCTTAAGGCTTGCCTTTGACATACTAGCGATACTTCATACCATTCTACCAAGCAACAAAAATTCAACCATATACAGATTCTGGACCAAACTTCATATTAATTCTGGCCCATCAATGACACACTTTGGAATAAGCATCTTTTCTCAAGACCTGCTACAACTTACAAAAATGTCCTTAATTTGCAACAACCCATTTGACGGGTAATAATCTCTATGAATGATGAATTTTTTTGGGCACCCCCACCAGTTCAGTAATGAAACCTTTTGGAATTCAATAAAATTTCGAAATATATCAAACATGTTAGCGTCCTTTAACATAATCTCATTCCATTAACTGATATGGTTTTAAACAGTGTAAATGCAAACAAAATTTTCTTATTCAAGCCATGTGCAAATTTTGGACTATGTAAACATTGAGAGTTGTCCTGAATGTATAAGGATATCATCTTAGGAACCTTTTCTGAGTTAACATTAGAAAACTTCAAGGCAAAAACCATTGCATACGGAACTTCAGAGCAAGATTAAAACACAAATACGTAACCGATGTATTCTGAGACTGCAACAGAAAACAAACCTATGCCTTCTCGAATTGATAAATTTGGTCGTATGATCTCTCTGGAATTGACCAAAAAAATATCTCCAATGTACAGATGGTTCGTTGGGACATAAACACTGCACAACTCCTCATCTCCATCATCACGCTGCAGTCAATCATCAATAATAAGATACAAAAGAAACACAACACAATGTCACTATGTAAAAATATCCAATACAAAATATAAACAACTGCATTGGACAACAGAGCATTAATATATCTGTGTAATACTTTAAATAGCTAATTCTCTCTTTTTTCATCTAAAGTTTAGATTTGCATTATAAAAGAATAAAAACAACTATTAAAATGCATAATTCTCTAAAATACTAAATCTGTTTTTTTTCAGTATTCAGTAAAAATCGGTGAAGCGGCATATAGAGGTAATCAGCCAACCATCACCTGCTTAGATAGTAAGTGTAAAATAACCCAGTACAGTAGAAAAGCTACTGAAAAATATAAACTTGAATATACTGAACTACTTGGGTTGCTCTGACAAGTTCTAAAATAAAAATATATATCATGACTAATAGATCTGCGATTAAAATAATACTCCAAATGTACCTGAAGGATTACAGATGATGTGATAAAACCGAACGCATATTCACCAATCCTAGGATGACGGATGATTGCAACCTCTTTAAAAGCGGTGGAATTTTGGTCTGTTGGAGAGAAAATAATTATTTTTGACTTTATCGAAATGGAAACATGAGCAAGAATTCAATGAATTTGAAGTCAGATAAACATAATTTCTACCGAGTTGATAAACCATAAATACCTTGCACATCAGAATTTATCTCAAATTGGGAATGCAACCTGAAGGATTAAATATATAAGTAAACTATTGTTTTGGAACTAGAAGGGTCATCGTAGGTATGATTCTCTACTTAACTTTCTTTTTTTATTATTTTCATTTATTTAATCATCAATTTAAGACACCATTTAACTGTTTCCTTTACAATGCCATACATTATGGTCAGTTGTAGATTGCAATAAGGAGCCCTATGTCTCTTCTTTGTGCTAATAGAGCAACACAACCTTTAAGTCTTTATCTCACCTAAGCATTTAAATTCAAGGCCAAACAGCATAATGTATGTGCAAGCAGATTCTGAGTACATCCTGTATGAGACAGTAAGTAAAATCAAGGAAGAGATTCTCCAAGCCATATCGTATTACTTCCTAGGGGGCTAAGTGTACAAAAAGAAAAAAAAACGTACAAAGAGTCAATTCAAAGGGGTTGGTGAGCCCATGAACCAAATGAATCAACCAATATCTGAACTGGCTGGTTACTTCAACAAGACTGAAGTTAGGCTTAGCCTGATAAATTTGTTATACCATCAACTCAAGCCTAACCATATATACATTATGTAAAGTATTGTCCAAGTAGGCAATACCGCAATAGTGGACCGAAATACTGAAATAACACCAATTACCTGGAGAAATTGCAGCACTAATTTGTTTGGAGGCTGAGTATATGTGCTTCATAAAGGGCATTCGTTTGATGAACCATTCTCCCACTGAGAAAACAGTTGCGCCCATCCATGACGAAGCAAATACTCCGACTAAGAACATAAAAATTAGGGATGTAATAAACCCTAGGCCTGCAAGAGAACCCACTCAAGAGAAAAAATGTAGCAATTAATCATATGAATATGATGCAGCACAGCCGACCATGAAATGACACCAGGATGATAAAATTTAAGACAGCTATTCAACGGGAGACAAAAGGCAAGGGTGAACTGTTTTGATTAACATATGCACGGAAGAGAAAAAGAAAAGAAAACATCACCAGATATGTCAACAGTTTATGAACACATCGTTCAGAACATAAATGGAGCATTTACTTCATCAGTAAATATGACAATCAGATTCTACACATTCTACAGAAACACTTTTGATATGAGTTTGCCTACAATAAATGTATACAGCATACATGAAGCAGTTACGTTTTAGTGGTTGTATAGAAATGGGTCTGGCAGAGTAAAATGTAATTCCAAAAGTAATATTCTTTTTTTTAAATACTATTAGATTTCTATTTACAATTTAACACCTTAAAAAGGGCATAACTGGCAAATCCTATCTTTTAGTCAACAAAGACTGTTTTCTTCAAGTATTGATACAGCTCTTCAAAAAACCTATAAAAACTGAAAGAGTGTCAAGAACTGAAAAATGATTCTGTTGAAGAAGAAGCCTAAGGAATATTACTATTTTGTCGCTGATAAGTGATAAGAAACTAAGCTAATAAGTACAAGCATACAAGGGACAAGTTTCCTCAGAGACAAACTTCTTACTACACCACAGCTCAATCACAGCTAAGAATTATCTAAAGAAAAGTTGCATTTTTTTTTTCAAATTGAAAAAAAAAAATTGGTGTTGGGAGGCTGGGCTGTTTGTGTTTCTTTAAGATCATCTGGTCATTTTAATTGTACGAAGTAAAAGCTTCTAAACTTAAGCAAAGGATCCCCTGTGCATGCAAAACTAAAGATAGACTATCATAACCTGAATTAAATTTGAGGTTATCTCCAACTTTTACCTATTTGGAGGGGATGAAAAAAATAGTACTTGGAAACATTGTACATAAAACATATAAACCATCAGATTATACGTGGAAATAGTATAAACCTCAAGTTCACCACTAGTTGAACATTAAAATCACCCAAACAATGTCGCAACAGAAGGTTTTTTTATTCATATTGGCTTTTCTCGAATTTCTGGTTCCCCAAAACTAATATTAGTTATAAGTATCCCTCCATATCAAATGCAAGACTTCCCCAGAAAATTATTCACGACATGTAGACACATATGCTATTAAGAAGCAACAACCTCAAGTACCCACGTCTCTGTAGCATTACTGGACTATAGTTTTTTTAGTTGATAGTATTTTCATACCATTCTTACCATTTGTAGCAACTCTACTATGACGAAATATGTAATTTCAGCAATTTAATTTGAAGTGATTCCAATACAATGCACATCAATTTCAGCTTCCTTAAGTATTAGATGTCCCAACCAGAAAGTAAACTTCAATAGGTGCTTTGAAGTCTTACCAAATATATTAATACCAAGCCTGGCATATAATGGACTGAAGAAACCATCCACGAACTGAATAAACCACCAAGTTATGAAGAATGTAACAGCAACAGGAAAGAGAACCATACTGCAATGTCATTCAAACATACTTTTACTATGAAATTATCTGTATTTAACAAAAGCAAATGAGAAAAAAGTTATTAAAAATAAAAACAAGACAAACGTATCAATACTGTGCACATTACCATCCGGTCATAAACTTCTTTGAGACCCAACTTTGGAGCACTGCATAGCAAGCCTGATGAATCAAGGGTAAATTGGGTTCAGTAAGCAAAAAAGTTACTTAGCTATATTCTTTACTGTATACATTGTTAATAACCAACAGAATAATTCAATTAAAACAAATCTATTCTTCAAAACACTTCTCGAAATGGAGAAACAATGAGTTTCAGAGACAAACAAACACACACACATAGCAAATTGCCGAAGACTTAAAATTTTAAGGACTAGGTCGAGGAACAGTCACGAAATCACTTGGTTCAGATAACTACTTTGAGAAACTTTAAGAACACTTTCTTAATTCATTTTCAACACTTAAAATTCTGAGGAACACTTGCTCCGAGGGTTGGTGGTGTTAGAAAAAATGACCAATTACCACTATGTTATCTCTAAGCCCTAAAAACCTACATCGTAGTCCAGAATAAATCAAGAGCATCCCAACCACCAGCAACTTGATCGAGATAAGGTTTGAGTGATAAGACAAATCAACTACAGGTTATATCGATCCTTAAAAGAGAAAACAAAACAAAGGTAGAAGATAGGATATATATTTAAGGAAGCTGAGTTTCCATAATAAATGCATCAAAATGTAATCCCCAGATGAAATTTCCAAATTGGGGGAGAGAGACCTTGCGAGTGGAGGAGTTGGGGGAGCTGGGCGGAGACTTGGGAAAATCTTCACGATCGGGTTGAGTGAGGGGACTACTGGACGTGGACTCCTTAGATTCTGCCATTTGGGTTTGATCGACAAACAGAAACGGAGCTCCGCGGGGATTTTGCAACTCTGATTCTACCTCGACGTGTTGCATTTTTTTCATTTATTCTTTATTTATTTTTATATGCAAATTGTTTTTTTGTTTTTATTAAAACAAGACACTTGACTACGTTCGCAAGTTAGTTAGACTAAAGTCTTAAATGATCCGGTTATTCAGACCGGTCTGAGAATATATCTCAACAAAGCCACACCAACCTCTAGTCGTAGACGCACGGACTTGGAGCCCCTCAAACCTTATGGCCACAAGCTTGTGATGTTGAGTCTCCAACTCGAGGTTTTCGTTCTAGACAAACTTTATTATATTAGGTGATTATCTTATTGTCCTTTTAATCACGACCATCATAAATATTTTAGTTTTTTTCTTTAATCAAACCACAATGGGTGGTAGACTGCTAGTATATTTATCTAAAAGCATAATAGTTATTTCATACCTGTGTTTAAAATAACACGTCTTCAAAAGCCTCATGGCTCCTCTTGAAAGACTTGTCACAAAAAGCGAGGTAATCTTGAGGCAAAAAAAGTTGTGCCTCGGCGCCTTGAGACGTTGTTATTTGTGTAGAATATTTCTAAATATTTACTTTTCTTGCATGTGTAGGTTAAATAATTTGCATAGATGTAATAACTTGTATTTCAATTATAATTTTCGTAATTTGAATCACCCCTTATGATAATAGATTTTAATTTTGTTATCAGCAACATATATTATTATAAAATACTTGATAAATACCGTCTATTTATGCCGCCTTATATGGGTCATTAAATATGTGTGTAAAATGTTGTATCTATATGGATGTGTGTTGGAATGTGTGTGTATTGACTACTGTTAATACACAGAAAGATTATAGATATTATTGATATTAAAATAGAGGAAGAGTTGAAAATCTGGAAGGATTGGCTTAACCGACATTAGCAAGGATACAAGGGGCAAAGAAGAAAAGTCTAGAGGAATGAAGAGGAAAGAAACGAGAAGGTAGGGAGAGAGAAACAGAAAGTTGGAGGGAGGGACCAAGACAGAGGGACGAGCACGTCTTTCCAGCCACTGTGACTCTGTTGTCCGGCCTCCCCTGGCTATCGCACCACCATCATTAGACTCGCCACTCTCTCTTCTCTCTATATCTCTCTCTATCCATGTCTACAAATCCAACAAGCATCCATCTTCAATATAGATCGAAATCAAATCAGAGAACCTTAAATACCCAAATCCTTCAACCTCGGTCGCTTCTCTTCTTCTCCTGAGTTCATGCTTCTCAAAGAATCGGATTAGGATAGTAGTTTTGTTACTCAACTACATGTTGAACTAGTTATTATACTATCAGCAGAATATTTGTCAGGACCCACCCGGATTTCATCTTTAAATCCGGAGTAAGTCCTGCGAGGACTACATCTAGAGAAAAGTCTATCTAAATTTTGGTATAACCCTTTTTAAAAATGGATAACCCTTCTTAAACAACACCTGCAACCCAACAAAGCACTTCAATATTCCCTAATCCAACCTTACACCTAGAGTCATCCTGCTCCCAATACTCAATCGACACTTCACAATTTCTAAGATAGTCAGCAATCTAATTCAATGAGAAATAAAAAGATAAAACGACAACGGACAATTAACTATGCCTCGTCCTCTTGTACGCCCGATCTCTCCTCAGCTAACATGCAATTTGAGCAGTTTAAAACTAAGGGCCCATGAGAAAGTATTGGAAACACGTTAGAGTGAGTGGATAAAAGTAAATAATTAACATAATTGAACGTGAAATAGAAACCACATCTTCACTTTTCCCAATTTTGAATAAATAACGAAAATCCATTATATGCACGTTTTAATAAAACCTTTGTTAAACACTTCCTTAAAAAAACTACTAGAAATGCTAGTCGAAAAACCACAAACCAGGAAAACAAAATTATCAAGTGAGGAAGTTCAATTTAATTTCAAAGCTTTCCCTCAAGTTAAAACGATAAAAGCATGCAAATAAATAAATCCGTTTCGTGAGAGAAATCTTCAACAAATCCGTACAAGCTTTATTAATCCTCAAATATATAATAATTATCCATATATGGCCATATATAATCCCCCATACTCTCATACTCTTGATACCTTCACGTGAGGAGTATCGGGCTTGAGTGATGTTACCGGAAAAACATCGCATCACCCGAAAGTGGAAAGGGCTTGAGTTACCCCATTAGAGGTGGGAATCACGTCGTCTCGAAAGACGGAAAGTTCCCCACACAAAAATCACAACAATCCACACATTACAACAGTCGTAAGCATAACAACAAATCATATGATATTCTCCACTTGTAACAAAAATCAATATAATCAACTCAACTTAAAATATATAGTTCCAATTAAATCCAGAAATATCCGAAGATCCATCATGGAGGAAAAAATCTCAATCCAACTTCAAAATTATAAATTCAATTCACAATTCTCTTAAAAATATAGAGAATTAAAATAAACCATTGCATGCAAATTATTTTAAAACAAAAGTCCACTCACAGATTAGGCCAAAGCCTGACGACTCCGAATTCGTCACTCAAGCACGGTCTCCTAAAATCTTAGCACAATAACCATGCTTAGAACCACACTTTGCATTCGGGGTAAAATAAATACCTCTTAATAAAAATATTGAACCCCTTTTTACTTAAATCACTACTCCAACTCTTACAATATCCAAACCGGCCTTCAGCATTAGCTTAGGAGTCCTAGGAATATTCCTTAAATCTTAATCGGCAATAATCGATGGCTAGTATAACATTTAATTATCCACCGATAATATTAAACTTGAAAATTTCTAAAAACCTAACCAAAACTCCTTCAAAAATTACCAAATTTAAACCATAGACTCCTCTTATTTTATACTATTTCGTAATAGAAAAACATGCCCAAAAACTAGCGGTGGAGCTGCCAGCTGAAATTCAGACCAAAATTTCGGCCACCTCCGATCGCCACCAAATTTTAACAATAGCTTCGTTTCATTATTTTGAACAACTTTGTTGTTCAGCTCGAAAGCCAATTCTAAATCTAACTAGGTCAATCGAATAGAAATGTGAAAAATCCTAAAATTTCCAAATTATAAACCTTAGATTTTCAAATCTTTAATTCTCCCTACACACTCCAAATTAGGCCACCATATTTCACAGGATTGTTGTACTAATCAAACCCAACAAAACCATATAAGGAACTCACTAAGAGGTAGCCTAAGAAGAAAGAAATTCAACAACTCTCTGCCGCGCACAGTCGCACCTTTAGGCAGTGATTTCTACTTCACGGTGGCGCTATAGCTCCGGCCAGTTATCCTAAAATGTAGGTGGGAGTGTCAGCTTCAAAACGAGACCAAGAACTCGAGCTAACTCCAGCAGATGACGGCTCAAAAGTTCGGCCTCGAAAATCACCAATTCGGGAGCTACAATAGCTTTTTTGAGTTTTTCACTTTTTACCAATTCACCTCGGTAAGTTTTCATATTTATAGATTTTTTACCGTGACCAGTATTTCAAATATTTTTATTTTCTACTATTTTACCGCATGGTAACTTTCATTTTTAGACCATAACTTCTTCATACGAACTCCGATTTGAGCGTGCTACGTGTCCACAAACTCGTATCGACGTCCTCTACGACTTCCATGAAGAATGTTTTTCCAAATTATCAATCATAGTAAAAGTCAACTTTACATTGTTTTACTGTAAAATGGTTACTACAAATGGTAAAAGACCACCGTAACCAACCTTAAAAATAATTCTAGGATCGGGATGTGACAATATTAAGATGAAATTGTAAGGAATTTTGTGAAAGTAATGAACATAAATCCAGTTAGACCCGGGGAAAAAATGAAGCAAGTAGGGATTGTGTCTCCCTTGGGTGAAAGAGCCAAAACCAATTTCATTAGGGCTCGTGGTGTTCGAGCGGATAATTAAGTAGGGACTGTGATTCCCTAGGGTGAAAGATCCAAAACCCAATCAGGACCGCCGTGTGCGGCAGATAATGCACGAGTGTCGGGTTTACCGCTATATGCAGGGTGTATTGGCCCTAACCGTGAGAAAGATAATTCTATAAGAAAGAAAAGAAAGTGAATGAAATTTTTGAATTGTTTATGTAACTGATGGAGCTACTTATGTGATCTATTAGTCACTACCTGGGTCAGGGTGTGACAACAGGCGTATGCGATATTTTCTTATTAGCACTACAGTTGTATCTCTATATAAACCTCATATTTAGAAAGGAATAATACATCGAAGCATTCTAAAACATATAAAATCATTTTTTTCTACTTGGCATCAGAGCAAGTCAAGTTTGATCCTTTGAATTTACACCAAAACACCACAAATCTCAAAACCACTGATCACCATAAAAACACATGAATTCTCAAAATCCAAATTCTAAATTCTGAATCTCAAATCCCAAATCTCAAAACTCAAATCCTAAATCTCAACAAATTTAATTTATTTTTCACATGGCATATCAAATCAATTACCACACTATCATCCCCCCACACCACAAACCAAATTCATATGAGAACTTAAAATGTCTGCTCAGTGGATATTTAGGTCATAGCAAGCAACGATTCTACGATACAATTGGGTACCTGAATTGGTCGGATTTTACCAAGAGACCTCGAAAGAATAAAAAAAGTTGTCATAGCCACTACAAAGGAGAAGCAACAATCCAATGCATCTAATATCACACGATCAGGTATGAGCGGTAAGATATCTATGAATAGTTCTTGTATTATTGATTCAGGAGCATCAGATTACATGACTAATGACCCTAGCCTCTTGAAAAAATTAAACCCATCCTCTCAAAATATTGTTTCAACCGTTGTTGGTAATCCAACCCTAGTTACTAGAGAAGACTCTGAAATCCTATCAAACACATTAACCCTTGATTCTGTATTAGTTGTTCCTTCATTGTCATATAATCTTCTCTTAGTTGAATAAATAATTCAAGCATTATCATATATTGTCAGCTTCTATCTATCTTTTTATGTATTTAAGGACATTCTAACTCAACGAATTTTATGTTATCGTGTAAAAAAGGGAAATAATTGTATTATCTAGATCTGACTGAGACTGGAGAAAAACACAAGCATTTTTTGAGTCAAGCTAATCAAGTCAATGAAGTTAAGAATTCCAAGAAAAATGCTTGGCTGTTACTACCGGTTTCGAGAGTACGGGATGAGGCAGTACACGAGTTCTGGGTCCAAAGTTCTTTGTACAAGCAAAGAAAGCGTCAAGAGCCGATACTTGGTTAGACAATTGCCGTTACGAGAATGGGACTTGACAGGGTTTTGGATCAGGTAACTTACCTGTTTCAGGAGTTACGCCCTTGCATTATAGGCCTGTATTGGAAATTGTGCCATCTTTACCTGATATGGGACCTGTTAAGTGATCATGTTCGACATCAATGTACATGACTCGGTCTTGCAATGCCTTAGGCTTTTCAGAGTGTTTGGTAGTGAAAAAACAAAGACGGGCTAGTGGAGAGTTAGCGCTGGCTTGGAAAGATAATATTCGATTAAACGTTGTTGGTCGTTCCCATGGCCATATTGAAACGGTGTTGGTTTTGAATTCTGTGAGTCAGACTGCTAGGGTTTTATGGAAACCCCATAACGTAGTTGCAACGTTTCTCTTGGGAGTTGCTATCCCAAATTGCAGCGACGACCTTGGATCCCTTGGTGGTTTTCGACGATTTTAATGAAATTGTGAATGGGGGAGAAAAATTTGGAGGAGGAAAGTGGTCGGAGGAGCACGTGAGAAGATTTTATGAGGTGCTGGAGCAATGCAATCTGAGTAGTGAGCAATCAGAAAGGCCGGCTTTCACTTAGAGTAATGTCTCGACGATGGAAAAGTTTGATTGGGCTTTCGCGAATGTCGTTGCATTAAGTTTCTTCAATAAACTCTAGGTAGTCAAACTAGACTATGGACTTTTTGATCATTTACCCATCTTTATTACAACATATGGGGAACCACTATTGAGAAGAAGACACATGGCAGGAGGAAGATGTTTGAGAATTTTTGGGCTAAAGAAAAAAGGTATCAGCGGGTAGTTGCTGAAGTTTGGGGGGAGGAGGACTTACAGGAAGATGTGATTTTGAAGTTGTGAAGATACGTGATTAGAATTGATATGTGGAATAGATCGAATGTGGGTAGTATTCCTAGGAGGATTCAGGGTTTGAAGGAAAGGTTAAGGGAATTGTCGTTTGATTGTCCTAATTTGGAAGCTCAACAGAAAAGACACAGGGTGCAGTGTGAACTTGACATGTATGAAAGACATGACGAGGAGTTGTGACGACAACGCTCTAGAATCAATTAGCTTCAGGAATGTGATAATATGAAATTATTCCACAACTTTGCAAAAAGTAAGGGTAGCCAGAATAAAATTTCAGTGTTGTTTGATTCGGACGATGTATGGGTCTAGGTTACTGCAAAGATTAAGGAGATGTTTGTGAAGTTTTACTCGGAGATATATACTAGTGGCAGTTGTTCTCATCAAGAGCTGATTTTGAGCAAGGTGGAATGTAGGGTTCATAGGAGATGAACCAGAAACTCACTGCCCCATTTGACAGACAAGATATTGAACGTGCTCTCAAGCAGATGCCAGGTTCAAAATCGCATGGCTTTGATGGTCTATCGGCAACATTTTACAAACAATACTGGGAGATAGTTGGGGAGTAGGTTTGTGCCTTTTTCTTAGGGGTCCTGAATGAAGGGAAAGAGTTAGGTGATGACCATACATTGATTTTGATAATTCTCAAGTGCGTTTGTCCCAAACCGGCATATCCATGAAAATGTAATCACAGCATTTGAAATGTTTCACTCTATTCAAAAGAGTTCATGCAAATGAGGAGTTTTCAATATAGTTCTAAAGCTTGACATTAGCAAAGCGTATGACCGTGTGGAGTAGTAGTTTTTAGAGAAAATTATGTATCGGTTGGGCTTCGGTGATAGGTGGGTTAATTTAATTCTAAGGAGTGTTTCATCCACATCCTTCTCAGTTTTATGGGAAGGACAGCCTACTAGCTTTTTTTAAACCAGGTAAAGGTCTGCAACAAGGGGATCCCCTATCCCCGTACGTCTTCTTGTTGTATTCAGAGAGATTGTCGAGTTTATTTACACACGTGGTTGTTGTGGGTTCTATCCATGAAGTGCACACTAGTTGTAATGCACCTTTGATTTCTCACCTACCTTTCACTGATGATAGCCTAGTGTTTGCCAAAGCTAAGGTACACAAAGTTATTAATCTAAAACATATTCTTCTTTTCTATGAGATAGCAGCTAGTCAGAAGACCAATTTTGATAAGTCAGCAGTGGCATTTGGCCCAGGAGTGAAAGCTGATGTGAAAGAGGAAATTTTGCAGATTTTGGGGGTTCTTGTTGTTCCATTCCATGAACGTTATTTAGGACTCCCTACTTGGAAGGACAGAATAAGAAAGAAATGTATAAGAAAATACAGGAGATACTTGATTTTCATATGAATAATTGGTAGGTTATTACCAGCTAAATATTTTTCCAATACCAAATGGCTTTCAGCTCGGATGAAACGGTGCCTCTTTGATTTGGAGAAGTCTGGTATGGGAAAAAGAGCTCCTTGAGTTAGGGATGAGGTGGAGAGTACATAACAGGCAGCTGATTAATGTGAAACTTGATAGATGGATTCCTCAACCGGCGACATTTAAGGTAATCTCTCCCAATTAAAACCTCTTGAATAAAAAAGTGTTGATTTTATTGAGGTGTGAATTGGATAGAAAGTGGATCTGGTTTGTAGTAGTTTTTTAAAGTTTGAGGCTTGAAACATTCTCTCTATTCCCCTATCTATAAGTGAGTGTTGTGACAAGCTAATATGGCACTATAATAAAGATAGGAGGTATTCCATAAAGTCAGGCTACTTGTTGGCAGTTCAGGAGAGATTTAGAAGAGAAGGTGGGGTGGAAGGGAGCGGTAGTACAGGTGGTAATTTGCTTGCGAAAGGATGGAAGGAGCTTTGGGCCTACAATTTCCAAATAAAATTAAGGTGTTTCTTTGGAGGGACTGTAGCTACTAATTACATTACGGGTCTGAATTGAAAAAAAAAATATAACGTATGGAGAGATGTTTGGGGTGTGGTTGCGAAGGGGAGTCTATTTTGCATGCTATCTGAGAGAGTGAGTAAGCTAGAAAAATTTAGAGTTCAACTTTTCTGAGAGAGATGTGTAAGGTGTGGAGAAAAAATGATATGCATGTTGGACTTATTTATACATGTAAGCACGGTGGCACAAGAGTTGGAGTTGGAGTGGTTTGTAGTGGTTACATGGCATATAGAGTCCATGACCACGGTGTCTGCTCAGTGCGAGGGTTGCTTGAGAAAACTATGCCGTGGTGGGAGATTTTTGAGAAAACAAATAAGAACAAGAAGCAAGTTGAAGTAAAACCAGCTGAGATGGGGGCTGAGGACGAAGACTGGAAGAAATAGGAGAGTTGCTGTATCCAGGAAGAAACCTAACCAGGGTTAGGTTAAGCTCAATGTAAATGGGGCAATTGATTCACAAGTAGAGACTTTGAATATTGGTGTAATGTGTAGGGATGATAATGACTCTTGTATTAGGGTTCTTACAACTCTAAGAGTCGGCTGCATTGTTCCACATGATTGCGAGGTCTTGGCACTGATGCATGGTTACATTTCTAGATGAATGCTAGTTTTAACAGGTTGGAAATCGAAGGTGATGCTCACTGCGTTATGGCCGCGTTGGATTCATTCGTTGAAGATCTAAGTGCAGAAGTACGTTGATTGAAACATTTAAGTCCTATCTCCATCATTTTGAGTTTTGTAAGTGGAATTACTGTCAGGACCCACCCCGAGTTAAACCCCTTTAACTCGGAGTAAATCCTGCGGGGACCACCTCCCAAAGAAGATTCTGCCGAAAAATCGACATAGTCTCCCTTGAAAAGTGGACAACCCTTAACCTGCAATAACCCACAGTACACTTCTAATACCAATATCCCACCGAAACTCCTGGAGCCATCCTGCTCCCCAATAACCAACAACTCCACATGATACACATCTAATAAAAATCCAACAATTAATTCAACATCCCAAATGTAAATGGTACCGAACATTCCAAGTCTCAAAGAGTTCTCCAACAAATAAACTATCCGATGTGTATCAGAGCGTCTAGGATAAAAGTAGGAACATAGATATATAATACAAGTAGGTCAACCCGGAACCTACAGATAGTGCGGAATGTGGCAGTAACTATGCTGGGCCTCCAAGTAGTCTAGGTGGGTCGAGCACTGCAATCTGGGCATTTTAAAACGAAGGGCCCAGGGAAGAAACATTGAAAAACGTCAGGGTGAGTGGACAAAAATAAAATATCGAAACTTTAATTCCTTTAATGTCCTCCCTCTACTTTTTCTAAGGAAATCCGCATGCAGGTAAACGTAAACAATGCATTGGCTCAAATCATAAACAATTATGTGGGGTGTTAACCTCATCCACGAGAAAACCCGACCTGCTCTATTCGGGAAGGTCTAATGACCAGCTACCACCGAAGAGGGTCCCCGACCTGCTCTATCCGAGAGGGTCTATTGACCAGCTCAACCGGAGAAGGTCCCTGACCTGCTCTACCCAGAAGATGGTACCCGCTCTAACTGGAGAGGGTCCATGCTAGCAAACAATCCTTATATCCTTTTCCCTTTTTTCCCTTTTTCAAAATCCCTTGAAAACCTGTAAAACCTGTAATACCTCGTAAAACCTCGTGGAAACAATAAATCGAAAACCCCATTTAAAATCCGTGAGCCACATTTCTCCTTTAAAAACATCCCCCTCCATATTCCCAAAACGGTGATAAACAATAAAACCATACCCCGGGAAAAATCCTTTAAAATCACGGGATGGGTATGAACCTCTTTCCCGGTTTGTTTGCCTTTAAAATCCTTAAATCCCCTTTTTCCCAAATCACCGTAAATCATACAAATAGAGGAAATTATATATATGCAGGAGAAACCAATCAAGTATAAAGCATGCAATTTAATTTAAAACAAAGTCCACTCACAGGTGCCGCTAGGTCTGCCGGCTACCAGATGGCTGCTCAGCTCGAGCTCCCCCACGTCCTGTCCAAAACACACAACAAGTCTTAAACCCATAATCAAGGTGAGGGTAACCATAACGCTCTACCCTTGGCGTTCAACCTTAACCATCTAACAAAGTGTGGGTGTCGGTCTCTAATACACCAAAAAAGCGTACAACCTCTTAATTACGCTCTCACGCCTAGCCGGTTCTCCCTAAACGACCGGTTAACCTTTAATTACACAAACAAAACCCCAAAGCTTCCAAATATACTTAACGCCTCAAATAAATTCCTAAAAAAAAATCAGCAACTGCCCCTAATGGATTTCCCTTAATTTTTACAATTTAAATGGGCAAGAAAACTGCCCAAAAGTGGCGGCTCCGCCGCCGGCGGCGGCCGCCGGCAGGAAAATCCGGCCAAAATTCCGGCGACCTCGGATCGCCACCAAATTTTACCAGCAGCTTCGTCTCAACATTTGGGACAACTTTCTAGTTCAACTCGATGGCCAACTCGGCCCCTAACTAGGTCAATCGACAAGAAATACACAACCCGAATCCAAAAGTCAACCCAAACTTCAAATCCATAATTCTTCCTACACACTTCAAATCTAGCTACCAAATTCTAGGGGCTTAATGTACACCTCAAACCCATCAAAACCATATAAAGAACTCACCGGGAGGTGGCCGGAGGAGGGAGAAATCCGGTGTCAATGAACAGTGCACAGGTCCCCCCTTCTCGCCGTGATTTCTCTCAAACGGCGGCGGCTCAGCTCCGATGGCCACCACCAACTTGAAGGTGGCGCTGCAGGCTTCAATTTGGTACCTAGCACGCGCCCTAACTCCGCCGGACGGAGGAGAAATCCGGTGATGAAATCCGGCGAAAAAAAATCGGGTTTCGGAGGGATTTTTCGAGGTGAACAGTAACTTTTCCAATTTTCACCTTTTCACCGAATTACCCCAGTAACTCACTATATATAGGCTTTTCACCCAAATAGTAACTTTTGTTTTTTGACCATAACTTCTTCATACGATCTCCGATTTAAGCGTGCTACGTGTCCACGGACTCGTAACGACGCCCTCTACAACTTTCATGAAGAAAGTTTCCCCAAATTCCTGACCAAACAAAAAGTCAACTTTTTGACCTTTCACGGTACAACGGTTACTACGATACGGTTAAAGATCAAAGTAACTTGGGTAGTAACCGACCGTAAATGGATTCTAGAACCGGGATGTGACAATTCTCCCCCCCATATAAAAATTTCGTCCTCGAAATTACATACCTGTCATTCGAAGAGATGGGGGTACTGCTGCCTCATCCGAGCCTCTGGTTCCCATGTTGCTTCTTCTAACTCATGGCTCCTCCAAAGTACCTTCACTAGAGGAATGGTTTTGTTCCTGAGTATCTGCTCCTTCCTATCAAGGATCTTCACCGGCAATTCTTCATAAGTCAAATCTCTTTTCAAATTAACCGGTTGCTCTTGCAACACATGGGATGGATCGGCAACATACTTACGAAGCATAGACACATGGAAGACATTATGTATCTTCGCCAACTCAGGAGGTAGGTCCAACCGATAAGCAAGTGGACCAACCCTCTCAATGACCTCATAAGGGCCTACGTACCTTGGGCTAAGCTTTCCCCGCTTGCCGAAACGTACTACTCCCTTCCAAGGTGATAGTTTCAGAAATACCCAATCACCCACTTGGAACTCAAGGTCTCTCCTTCGGTTATCTGCATAACTCTTATGTCTACTCTGAGCTGTCTTTAACTTGTCCCTAACAACCTTGATCTTCTCATTCGTTTCATGAATCAAGTCAGGGCTACACAACTCTCTTTCGCCAATTTCATTCCAACACAAAGGTGTACGACATTGTCGTCCATAAAGTGCCTCAAACGGAGACATACCAATGGTGGAATGGTAGCTGTTGTTGTAAGCAAACTCCATTAAAGCTACATTCTTGTCCCAGCTTCTTGAGAACTGCATGGCACACGACCTCAACATGTCCTCTAAAGTCTGGATAGTCCTTTCGGACTGCCCGTCGGTCTGAGGATAAAAGGCTGTGCTGAATTGCAATCGGGTGCCCAAAGCTGCCTGTAAAGCTTTCCAAAATCGGGAGGCAAACCTAGGATCCCGATCTGACACTATAGTCTCTGGCACCCCATGTAGTCTCACAATTTCATTGACATACGATTCCGCCAATCTTTCCACAGTATACTTCTTGTTCACCGGCAGAAAGTGTGCTGATTTGGTCAATCGATCAACGATCACCCAAATACCATCATGCCCATCTCGAGTACGTGGTAGACTAAAGACAAAATCCATAGCAATGTCATCCCACTTCCACACGGGGATAGGCAAAGGCTGAAGCAAACCAGCAGGTTTCTGTCTCTCAATCTTTACTTGTTGACAAATCAAGCACCTACTCACAAATCCCGCAATCTCTCTCTTCATATTCGGCCACCAATAATGATTCTTCAAGGTCTTGTACATTTTTGTACTTCCAGGATGAGCTGCATATGCGGAACTATGAGCTTCCTCTAAAATTTCCAACTTAAGCTCCTCATTCCTTTTTGGAACACAAAGTCGGTTCTTGAACATTAAAGTTTCATCCTTTCTAACCGAGAAGTCAACTGTTGTCCCATCAAGTGTCCGCTCAATCAACCGTACTATGGACTGATCATTATACTGTGCCTCTCGCACCTTATCAATTAAAACTGGCCTCACTTGGAAACTAGCCACCAAGGCTTCTACTTCATCTTCCCAAAGTTCAACATCAGTAGCCCGCAACTCATAGAGAAGCGGAACCCGAACCGCTCTCATATGAGCCAAAGAGACGGAAGGGTTGCGGCTAAGTGCATCGGCCACTAAGTTGGCCCTTCCTGGATGATACTCAATGGAAATATCATAATCTGCAAGTAGTTCCATCCATCTCCTCTGCCTCAGATTTAAATCCCTCTGTGTAAACACATAACGGAGGCTCTTGTGATCAGTGAAAATCTGACACTTAGCTCCGTAAAGATAGTGTCTCCATAACTTTAACGCGAAAACTATCGCTGCAAGCTCTAGATCATGGGTGGGATAATTTCCTTCATGCAACTTCAATTGTCTAGAAGCATAGGCAATGACTCTCCCATGTTGCATTAACACACCACCCAACCCTTGTCCAGATGCATCACTATACACCACGAATTCACCACTATCATCAGGTAATGCCAAAACTGGAGCACTCACCAAACGATTCTTTAATTCTTGAAAACTCTGCTCACAGTTTTCACACCATTCAAACTTTACACCTTTCCTTGTCAATCTAGTAAGAGGAGCCGCAATCTTGGAAAAGCCTTCCACGAAACGGCGGTAATACCCAGCTAGACCCAAGAAACTCCGGATCTCCTTTACATTAGTGGGTCTCCTCCAACTCACAACTGCTTCTATTTTCTGGGGATCCACCCTGACACCTTCGGCCGTCACAATGTGGCCCAAGAACCCCACTTTATCTAGCCAAAACTCACACTTGCTGAGCTTTGCATACAGCTGAGCCTCCTTCAAAGTCCGTAAGACCAACCTCAAATGTCTGGCATGTTCCTTAGCATTCTTGGAATAAACCAAAATGTCATCTATGAACACGATAACAAACCGGTCAAGGTATGGGCTAAACACCCTATTCATGAGGTCCATAAATGCTGCAGGTGCATTGGTAAGCCCAAAAGCCATCACTACAAACTCATAATGGCCATAACGTGACCGAAACGCAGTCTTGGATATATCATTCTCCCGAATCCGCAATTGATGATAACCCGACCTCAAGTCAATCTTCGAAAAGACCGTTGCCCCCCTCAGTTGGTCAAACAGGTCATCAATACGGGGCAAGGGATACTTGTTCTTCACAGTAACTTGATTCAGCTTCCTGTAATCCACACAAAGTCTCAACGTACCGTCCTTCTTCTTAACAAACAACACCGGGGCACCCCAAGGAGAGGAACTTGGTCGAATAAATCCCTTATCCAACAACTCCTGCAATTGAGTTCTCAGCTCCTTCAATTCAGCAGGGGCCATTCTATAGGGTGCTTGAGAAATGGGTGCGGTTCCAGGAAGTAAATCGATCGTAAAATCGACCTCTCTTTCGGGTGGCAATCCAGGCAATTCATCTGGAAAAATTTCTGGGAACTCCTTAACAATAGGTATATCATTCAAACCTACTTCCCCCATACTAGTATCCACCACATGCGCTAGGTAGGCTTGACAACCTTTACTTAGCAATTTCCTAGCGGCTACTGCTGAAATTAGACACTTTGAAAGAATCTCTCTTTCTCCTTGAAACGTAACTTCCGGCAAACCGGGACTACGAAATACTACTTCTTTCTGGAAACAATCCACCATGGCCCTATGGGCTTCCAGAAAATCCATGCCCAGGATTACATCAAACTCTATCATATCCAGAGGAATTAGGTCAGCTTCGAACACAAATCCATTTACTAACACCTCACAACCACTACACACCCAGTTAATCTCCATTGTATCCCCAGAAGGCAGGGACACACGCCACTCACCTGGGAGTGGTGAGGTTGGCACATTGGCATGGAGTGAAAATCTACTCGACATAAAGGAATGCGTAGCACCCGGATCAATCAAAGTAAAAGCAGGCTGACCAAAGATTAATAACGTACCAATAATGACCTCTGGAGAAGTACGGCCCTCCTGCTGAGTCATGGCATGCACCCTAGCATGAGTAGTGGTGGAACGTCCTCTGCTGCCTCTGTTCTGCTGAGCACCACCTCTATCTGGACCCCACATACGAGTACCGCTGCCAGAAGCACTCGCTGGAAACTGTCCCACTGACTGAGTAGGATCAAACATGGATCTCTGCATCCGGATAGGGCACTCTCTCTTAAAGTGATCTGGCTGACCACAATAATAACAACCCACAGCCTGCTGCTGACTCTGCCCCACCTGAAGTGACTGGCCACCTGAGGCCACACTCTGACTGCTAGATCCCCCACTAAACTGTCCAGAAGAGCGTCCACCAAACCGGTTCCTAGGATGTCTCCTGCCATACCTCTTGAACTTCCCTTGAACTCCGGAACCAGAACTCGAATGACTACTATACCCACTGCCCGCAGATGATCCAGAACCCGAAGTAGACGTCCCCCGCCTAGGAGGAACTCGGCTAGAATCACCAAAACCATATAGGGGGCCAACTGCTAACTCCTGTGCCTCAATATGCATGGCAAACATCAAGGCCTGCTGGAAAGTCTGGTAAGGTACAGCCGTCATCTGACTTGCATACAAACCCCCAAGTCCCCTGACAAAGTGGTAAATCTTCTCCTCATCTGTCTTGACCAAGTCAGGCACATAGAATGCCAACTCCCTAAAGCGCTGCTCAAAGGCTGTCACTGTCATACTGTTATCCTTCTTCAAACTCATGAACTCCAACCTCATGCGATTGATGTGGGCTGGATTGATGTAACGCTCCCTGAAATGAGCTGTGAACTGTACCCAGGTCATACCCTCAACTCCATCTCCCAAGCTCCTGCCCAAGTCTATCCACCAATGCCAGGCTTCCCTTTCTAGAAACTGAACAGCTATGGTCACTTTCTTGTTCTCAGGACACTCTGCCTGCACAAACATCTTCTCCATGCACTCCAACCAACTAAGAGCATCTAACGGCTCATTGGCATGAGAGAAAACCCGGGCTCCATTCCTGCGAGCCTTCTCATAAGTGATATCGGAGGTAAAAGTAGTGAGTCGCCTGAAGAAATGTTCTAATGGACCATCAGCTGATGCTCCCTCATCCCCACCTACGGGAGGATTGGGAGGATTTGGAGGATTGGGAGGATTTCCCCTACGGGCTCGACTACGGCCACGACGCATAGTTACCTGAGGAAGAAAACATTTAGTACCATGTATAACATCAGCACTGGATTAACTACTAAAAATACTCAAGGAATACCCAGTATCTTATGCATAAATGCTAATGATCTGCCATGGTCAGACCATCACTCTATAGATACTAAATACTCTTAAGTACGAATAGTAGTAAGAAGGAATCGGATAACCTAATGCTCTGATACCAATTGTCAGGACCCACCCCGAGTTAAACCCCTTTAACTCGGAGTAAATCCTGCGGGGACCACCTCCCAAAGAAGATTCTGCCGAAAAATCGACATAGTCTCCCTTGAAAAGTGGACAACCCTTAACCTGCAATAACCCACAGTACACTTCTAATACCAATATCCCACCGAAACTCCTGGAGCCATCCTGCTCCCCAATAACCAACAACTCCACATGATACACATCTAATAAAAATCCAACAATTAATTCAACATCCCAAATGTAAATGGTACCGAACATTCCAAGTCTCAAAGAGTTCTCCAACAAATAAACTACCCGATGTGTATCAGAGCGTCTAGGATAAAAGTAGGAACATAGATATATAATACAAGTAGGTCAACCCGGAACCTACAGATAGTGCGGAATGTGGCAGTAACTATGCTGGGCCTCCAAGTAGTCTAGGTGGGTCGAGCACTGCAATCTGGGCATTTTAAAACGAAGGGCCCAGGGAAGAAACATTGAAAAACGTCAGGGTGAGTGGACAAAAATAAAATATCGAAACTTTAATTCCTTTAATGTCCTCCCTCTACTTTTTCTAAGGAAATCCGCATGCAGGTAAACGTAAACAATGCATTGGCTCAAATCATAAACAATTATGTGGGGTGTTAACCTCATCCACGAGAAAACCCGACCTGCTCTATTCGGGAAGGTCTAATGACCAGCTACCACCGAAGAGGGTCCCCGACCTGCTCTATCCGAGAGGGTCTATTGACCAGCTCAACCGGAGAAGGTCCCTGACCTGCTCTACCCAGAAGATGGTACCCGCTCTAACTGGAGAGGGTCCATGCTAGCAAACAATCCTTATATCCTTTTCCCTTTTTTCCCTTTTTCCCTTTTTCAAAATCCCTTGAAAACCTGTAAAACCTGTAATACCTCGTAAAACCTCGTGGAAACAATAAATCGAAAACCCCATTTAAAATCCGTGAGCCACATTTCTCCTTTAAAAACATCCCCCTCCATATTCCCAAAACGGTGATAAACAATAAAACCATACCCCGGGAAAAATCCTTTAAAATCACGGGATGGGTATGAACCTCTTTCCCGGTTTGTTTGCCTTTAAAATCCTTAAATCCCCTTTTTCCCAAATCACCGTAAATCATACAAATAGAGGAAATTATATATATGCAGGAGAAACCAATCAAGTATAAAGCATGCAATTTAATTTAAAACAAAGTCCACTCACAGGTGCCGCTAGGTCTGCCGGCTACCAGATGGCTGCTCAGCTCGAGCTCCCCCACGTCCTGTCCAAAACACACAACAAGTCTTAAACCCATAATCAAGGTGAGGGTAACCATAACGCTCTACCCTTGGCGTTCAACCTTAACCATCTAACAAAGTGTGGGTGTCGGTCTCTAATACACCAAAAAAGCGTACAACCTCTTAATTACGCTCTCACGCCTAGCCGGTTCTCCCTAAACGACCGGTTAACCTTTAATTACACAAACAAAACCCCAAAGCTTCCAAATATACTTAACGCCTCAAATAAATTCCTAAAAAAAAATCAGCAACTGCCCCTAATGGATTTCCCTTAATTTTTACAATTTAAATGGGCAAGAAAACTGCCCAAAAGTGGCGGCTCAGCTCCGATGGCCACCACCAACTTGAAGGTGGCGCTGCAGGCTTCAATTTGGTACCTAGCACGCGCCCTAACTCCGCCGGACGGAGGAGAAATCCGGTGATGAAATCCGGCGAAAAAAAATCGGGTTTCGGAGGGATTTTTCGAGGTGAACAGTAACTTTTCCAATTTTCACCTTTTCACCGAATTACCCCAGTAACTCACTATATATAGGCTTTTCACCCAAATAGTAACTTTTGTTTTTTGACCATAACTTCTTCATACGATCTCCGATTTAAGCGTGCTACGTGTCCACGGACTCGTAACGACGCCCTCTACAACTTTCATGAAGAAAGTTTCCCCAAATTCCTGACCAAACAAAAAGTCAACTTTTTGACCTTTCACGGTACAACGGTTACTACGATACGGTTAAAGATCAAAGTAACTTGGGTAGTAACCGACCGTAAATGGATTCTAGAACCGGGATGTGACAATTACATTCCAAGGGAAGCTAATAAAGTTGCCCATAAGGTAGCTAGAGTAGCTCTTCTAACGCCTTTTTCCACTTATGGCAATTGGTGCCGGAGTGGCTTGTCCCTTTAATAATTGCTGCGTCTACTTGAGAGTTTATGTATATTGTAGGAGTGTGGTACTCTTCTTAAGTCTTATCTAGGTTTAATGAGACCACTACATACTCCATGGCTCTTGTATTAGGCTTCTTGCAACTCTAGGAGTGGGCTGCATTGGTCCACATGCTTGTGAGGTCTTGGTACTGATGCATGGGTTACATTTCTGGATGAATGCTAGTTTTAACATGTTGGAAATCGAAGGTGATGCTCACTGCGTTATGGCCGCGTTGGATTCATTCGTTGAAGATCTAAGTGCAGAGGTACGTTGATTGAAACACTTAAGTCTTATCTCCGTCATTTTGAGTTTTGTAAGTGGAATTACATTCCAATGGAAGCTAATAAAGTTGCCCATAAGGTTGCTAGAGTAGCCCTTCTAACGCCTTTTTCCACTTATGTCACAACCCGATCCTAGAATTGTTTTACGGTTGGTTACTTTGGTCTTTTACCATTTAAAGTGACCGTTTAACTGTACAATGATCGTGAAGTTGACTTTTTGTTAAGTCAAGAATTTGGGAAAACTTCCTTCTTGAAAGTTGTAGAGGGCGTCGTTACGAGTTCGTGGACACGTAGCACGCTCAAATCGGAGTTCGTATGGAAAAGTTATAAACAAAACTGTAAAGTTACTGTGCGGTAAAATGGCTATATATAGGAGTTACCGGGCTGAAAAATCTGAGTTATAAACAAAACTGTAAAGTTACTGTGCGGTAAAATGGCTATATATAGGAGTTACCGGGGTGAAAAATCAGATTTTTCACCCGGCTCTCTCTCCTCTCCCCGACGGAAACCTCTGCCGGAACTTTCGGCCGCCACAGCGCCGCCGTCCGGCCACCTCTCGCCGCCGAACCGCTCCCAAATGATCGGCCTCCGAGTCTACTTCATTCCTAGATAAGTTTTCCGACCTAACTCGTCATAAATCGGGAGAAATTCCGATTTGTTCTTCAAGTGTACAATGTTTATTCTTGATCGGATTTCTCCCTCTCTAGATCACCATTTGTTGAGTTCTTTATATGTTTAGGATGGGTTTTAGGAGTACTATAATCCCCTAGAATTTGGTAGCTTGATTCGAAGTGTGTAGGGAGAATTGAAGGATTGAAGTTTCGAATTGAAATTATTTCGGGTTTACTGTTCATCGAGTTTTTGACCTGGTTAGAGGCCGAATTGGCCTTCGAGTTGAACGATGAGACGAAGTGACTGGTAAAATTTGGTGGCAATCGGAGGTCGCCGGAATTTTGGCCGGAATTTCTGCCGGCGGCGGAGCTGCGCGGCGGTGCCGCCACTTTTAGGGCAGTTTTTCATGCCCATTAATTAGTACATATTGTGAGGAGTCTATGGTTAAAATTTGGTAATTTTTGAAGGAGTTTTGGTTAGGTTTTTGAATTTTTCTAGTTTAGTATTATTGGCGGATAATTAAATATTATTCCGACCATCGATTATTGCCGGATAAGATTTAAGAATTATTTTAAGGACTCCTAAGGTATCGGTGAAGTGGTTGAATGGGTGTTCATAGTAATTCCACAAATTACTATGTGTGAACCCAATGTCAAGTGAATTATTAAAGAAAGTCGGTATGTTACGGTTGGGTAATCGAAATTAAATCTATTTGTTGAAAAGTTGTTAAAAGAAAGGAACTTGGTCAACACGTGGTCAAATAGGATTTCCTAGTCAAACTATGAAAAGACCAAGTCAACGATGGAATGCCTAATGTATTGGTTTATTTGTACAGTCTCTGGTCGAACATGAGGTGGGCTCGACTACGTGGTTAGTTCGAGGCTTCCGCTCGAGGAGCTTTTCGAGCAGGAAGAAGGTCGCAATAAATACTGTGAGTGGACTTTATGTTTAAATATGATGCATGCAGTAGACTTTAATTGGTTTCTCCTGTATATATGATTTCCTCTATTTTATGTTTTACGGTGATTTTGGGAAAATGAGAATTTAATGCTTTTTAAAGCTAAGTGAGCCGGGAAAGAGGTTTCTACCCTTCCCGTGATTTTAAAGGATTTTCCCGGGATTTGTGTTATTGTTATCACCATTTTGGGATTATGGAGGGGGATGTTTTAAAAAGGGGAAACTTGGCTCTTGGATTTAAAGGGTTTTAAAGTAAAGGCAGAGAACCGGTTTTGGGTTCCTGGAAATGTTTTTAAATCCAATGTATTTGGGGTAAAGTCATGGGAGATTTGACTTGGTTTTCGGATTATTTTTCCCACGAGGTTTTAAAGGATTTTTGAAGGGATATGAATATATTATTTTTCCCCGAATCTTTTGAAGTTAATAAAAGTTACCTTTTACAGAGATTCCCGGGTTACCGAGGACTTTTAATTGCGATCGGTAATTCGATAAGTTATCGCTCGAGTTAATTTTTGAGTTTTTAAAAATACTCCAAATACTTGAATTGATGACTCGATGTGCTAGTACGTGTCAATACGAGTCTCCCGGTATTTTCGGAATATTTTTCGGAGCTTCCGGCTATTTTCTGTGAATTTCTGAAGTGTATGGTAACTTTTAATTATCCATCCGGTAAAAAGGGAGTTTTACCATTTAACCTTTTTACTTTTCACTCTCTTTAAATCTGGACCGTCAGATCATTTGGAGAATTGATCTGGACCGTCCATTCAAGTATAAAAAGGAAGTTAGTTGGTTGACTTTGGAAAAATCAAAAACTCGGGTCAAACCGAGTTTTCTTCTCTCTCTCGACCTCCGTCTGCTCCCCTCGTCGGAGCTGTGTCCGGCCGCCTCTCACCGGCGCGCCATCACCGAAACACTCCTCTTTCCCCCTATTACTAAACCCCCAAAGCAATTTCTCCAATAAACCCATGACAAGGGAGATTGGCCGAGGTGAAGCACAGCTGTGCTCGTCGGAGACGGGCCAGCTCAGGCGGCGGCGAGGGTAGCAAGAGGTAGGGTTCTCCTTCTTTCTTTCCCCTCTTCTTTTCCCATGCCTTTTAGAGTTCGATCTGGGCCATAATGAGTTCGGTTTATGCTGTGCTCGAGGGCGAGTCACCGGCGAAGAGATGTTGGCCTCTGGTGAGCTTTTTCGTGTCTTGGAGGTGTGGCAGTGAGTGTTGGGCCTGCTGGAGTAGCTTAGTTGATTGCTAAGGTTATATGGCATTGCTGGTGAGGTGGAGGGTGAAGGACAGTGAGCTGCAGCTAGACTTGCAGCCGAGGAGGAGCTGCTGGGTTCAGTTCATTGCTGACCTGAGGATGAGGCCGGCAAGGAGGAGGTTGAGGAGCAGCTGGATCATGGCTTGAAGTAGAGCAGAGGTGAGGTTTTAGTATTAGGACAGTGTGTTGAAGTTTTGTGTTGTTGAATTGTTGTTGATCATGTTTTGGATGTGTGCTTGTTACATGTTGTCGAGAACTTGGTAACGAGGAAACGAGGAGGTTATGGCGAATTTCCGGCAAGTTGCCGGAATCCGGTGACGATTCCGGAGGAGTTAAACCGGCTGAAACGCCGAGAGGTAGTCTTCGATTCCTTCAAGTGTGTTGGTCCCGTTTAATAGAGTTAAAGTGTCGTGAATCGGAATTTACGTAAGGAAACGAGTAAAAACGGAAACTAACCGTAAATTGGGAATTTCCATTTTTGGGAACCTTCTATGTTTGGAAACCTGCTAATTGGGAAACTTTCCACTTTGGGAAAGTTTCCATTAAGGGAAAGTTTCCACTTTGGGAAAGTTGCATTTTCAGAAAAATGGTTAAAGGATTGAAGTTCAATGAATGTGACACCTGTTGGTTAAATGGGTAAAGTGTTAAATGGTTATCGGAAATAGATAACTGGAATTTATGAGAAAATGTTAAATCGGTATATCGACTCGAGGTTAAATATATTGATTAATACGTGACACCCTAACGTAAAGTTAAAGTGATAACCATGAGTTCGGAAGCTGAGTCGGACTTCCGGTAAATTGAGTTAATAGTCGATAACCGGGAAAGAAAGTCAAAAAGGTTAAAGTGTCATAAAAAGGAACTCGGTCAACTTGTGGTCAATAGGAGTTCCTGGTCAAACTAGGAAAAGACCAAGTCAACTATGAAATGACTAATATAGTGGTTTGTTTGTACAGTCTCTGATTGAACATGAGACGGGCTCGACTACGCGGGTAGTTCGAGGGTGTCGCTCGAGGAGCTTTCCGAGCGGGAAGGTCGCAATAGTACAGTGAGTGGACATATTATTTTAAATAAATGCATGCTTTAATTATTGAGTTAATTGCATGGTTTTTTGACGGTTTTCGAGAATTATATCTTTCTCGGGTTCTTGAACGATTTTATTTGGTTAAAGTTTAGCGGGAGCCTCGGTTAAAGATTTTTACTATGGTTTGAGATATTGACACTTATGCGTGAAGTATTTACATTATTACTCAATTTTCTATTTCTCCCGAAAATGGTTATAGACGGTGATGGCCGTCCTTCGAATGGATTTGAACCCGAGACTTCGTTGGAAATTGGTTTTATGCATATATGACAAGGAATTGTTTTAATTAATTGTTTTGGGAAGAGAATTTGATTATTGTCTTGTTATGAATTTTTATTTTAAGGGTTGACCAATAAATATGCTAGTTAGAGTAGCGTGAGGGCGCTACTAGAGCTCTTAGCTCCGACCCTAGCCTGAGAGGTCAGGCAAACTACGTAGTGCACTATGAGGGTTGACCATTTCCACTTTATCTAGAGCTCTTAGCTCCGACCCTGGTCTGAGAGGTCAGACAAGCCTGAGAGGTCAGGTTGATATTATAAGGGTTGACCGTTATCACACATTCTAGAGCTCTTAGCTCCGACCCTGGTCTGAGAGGTCAGACAAGCCTGAGAGGTCAGGTTGATATTATAAGGGTTGACCGTATTATTTTATCTAGCTAGCATAGCGTAGCGTGAGGGCGCTACTAGAGCTCTTAGCTCCGACCCTAGTCTGAGAGGTCAGACTTATTATGTTTGGTGAACATTTCTCTTCCCATATTCTTTAATTGTTTACCTTGTCATGCGTTTGTGGAAATTTGGTAATTGTGGGCATGCATAAATGATATTTGAATCATTAAAGTTTTGGGAGAGCATTAAAGGAAATAGAGTTTTTATATTTCATTTTCGTCCACTCACTCTAACAGTTTTTAAATGTTTCTCCCCTGGGCCTTTCGTTTTTAAATGCCCAGTGTTGCAGGGTTCTTGAGAGGAGGTCGAGCGCGTACGAGAGTCGAGGCATAGTCGATCATTTCCGTTGCTGCTTGAAATTCTTTGGGTAATCATCTCTATAGACTGCTCTGACTAACCCGGTTTAGTTAGTTGTGTAGGAAGGGTTGGCCATTTCAAGGGAGTTGCGGTAAGAAGTTCCCTTGAGGTGGTCCCCGCAGGATTTACTTCGGGTTAAAGGGGTTTAATCCGGGGTGGGTCCTGTCAATGGTATCAGAGCATTAGGTTATCGTTCCTGTTACTACCTCATATACTTGGTATCACTTAGTGTCTATAGAGTGATGGTCCGACCGCGGCGGATCCATCGGCATTTTATGCTTGGACGCTTAGTGTTTATTGAGGATATGAGTTAGTACTTCCTGATTGAGATATGGACCGAGTGGTCCTATAAACGATCGAATCTTCAAGACTATGCCTCAGTACGCGCGACCTCATAGAGAGTTCCTGTAAGGAACAAGGTAAGCTCGTTACGTATTTATGTTTTTGTATTCCCCATTGATTTATGAGATTTGAGTTGGGGATCGAGCTGTAAACTCGCGTTGTTTAACGTTTGAGCTTTACGTGTGAGTACTCGGTGGTGAAACGATTAATTCACACCTGGGAGGCTGTCATGGTCGTTGACAGGGATGCTGTAGAAGCCTAAGACAAGGCTTGGGTGTTCGTGTTATGAGGCTCTTAGCAGTGACGAGTCGTACGAGTTACTGAAAGATGTTGCATCCTGTGATGGAAAAAGGAGCTGAAGTCGCCTAGCGCGATTATTCTGAGGTGATGAATATTAAGATTTGACGATTGCCACGATTTTGTTGAGGTTCGTCATTAGTGTGGTTTCAGAGAAACCAACGGACATATGAAAGTGGAATGACACAAGGAAAGTTGAGTGGGGTTATTTTGTGGTCAATGGACTTTTTCTAGTGACGAGTCCATGATGTGACACTATTGAAGAATGTTAAGGAAGTAAAGGATGTTTTGGTCACTTGATGCTTTATGGGACAGCCACTAGAACTAATGGTGTGGGTCAGCTTTGGTGCTGACATTGTTGTCGTCAGCTACGACTAGATCTTCTTAGTTTCAGCCACCCATGATTGGGGTACCAGAAAGATTCGAATTGTTAGTGAGTCCGAGTATGATTTAAATTGGTGGTGAAAGTGGTCATTGGGCCATTTATCGTAGAGGCAGAATTTAATCGTGTCACCAGATCTTGGGACTCATGTTAACCTCAAGGTGAGTTATCCACCTGCGGTCAAAGTGTTGTAATTAGTACACCAGTGGAGGAGTCTCCAGGTTGGCTGTATTAGAGATCGATTTTCAGATCGAGGAAGCGTTACTAGTGGTAATTAAAGGTAATTGGTTTCGGAATTTAAAGGAACGTGTTGGAAGTAGCAACAAGCCACCGGGTCTCGGACCAAGAGTGCTTGGGGTACCGGAGATAGTGATACGAGCCTTGATGGACTTGGTATTATTGTGGGTAGGAACCGGTAGTTGTGCAAACGGCACTGTTTGACGGTTGAAGATGTACATGTGTATACCCCACATGAGCACGTGTACCCTCCTGTGTAGGGAAGTGGTGAAGTTGAAATTTGGGTAGCACATGCTGGTAAGGCATAATTATGGTGTGCAGTTATGTGTGGTCAAAATGACACCAGGTATGTGACTAATACTAGTGATGACATCATCTTAAGAATTTCTCATGAGAGTTCCATTTAGTGAGAACGGAGATTAGAGACGTTTGGTTGGAAGTTTCTGTACAAAACGTCCAGAAGATGGCCTAACCATTTAAGTATATGTCGGAAGTGGGTTATTGTTGGTGGCTCCGACTTTTATGATGGTTAGCGAGATTATTACATGTCGTTAGTAGGTGGCGGAGTGCATGTTGAGTTAGATGCACGGAAATGGTGAAGGGACAGCAGTGAGGCAAGGTTTACTGGGTCATTAATTTGAGCAAGAATGTTTGTAGTTGCTCAATCTTGAATCTGCAGTCCCCGTCGTCCGTTATGACACTTGGTTTCTTCGAGGACGAATAACTGAGCTTGATGGCATGGGAATTTGTGCACTCACTGGCTGTGGTCTAATCTAGTATTGTAACCGGAAGTGTACTTAGTCGTATTTAGGGTTCATAAGCTACCTTCACTGCAGCGACAGAAAATATCCTCAATATTGATATGGGGAATAAGGATTAAGATCTGGGAGATCAATTATTGAGGATAATTTAAAGAAATCATGAGAGGATTAAACTATTGTAGGCATTGCTATGGTCATTGGTCATTTGAGTAGTGACCCTACTTGTTAGGAATGATTGACCTAACGACAATTCTTGGCGCCACGAGTGTAAAGTAGTAGCAAGAAAGATCATTGGAGGTGACTCTCGAAATTGTCAACATTTCGGTGAGTATGAAATACGGTGGAACCAGGAAAGATTTTTCCTCGATGACTCAAAAAGTATTACGAGTCTAAGTTTGGTAATAATTGTTACTGAGATTGGTAAGGTATGTCGTCAAGTTGAGCAACACTCCATTGGAAATCGTGGAGTGATTGAGCCACGTTCAGATTAAGTTATGATCTGAGAGGATGTTAACGTGTGGCAGTGGATCTTGTAATTTAGGATCTGGAGTGTTAAGCAATTGAGAATTTTGAATCTTACCGAATAGAGGTTGCGGTGGATAGTATACTTGCAGAGTGTGGGGGACAGGTGTGTTAGCAACTGTCTAGTTGTACGAGTTGACACTGTGATGTTCACGCACCCAGTGCGGTAATGGTATTTATTATCTTGTGCCTTGATAACTGGATGCTCGGTGATCAATATGGCTAAGTTCGGGCGGAATTAATTTCCCGATGCTTTGATCAAGGGTTCCTTTGGGTGTGCATCAGTGGCACTAAATTTTATATAGATGTCTGATCTAGTTAAATGTCCAAAGTTGCTGGTTATCACCGGACGAGGTGGTAATGGAGGCATCTGGGAATGGAATATACTTGTTGAGCTGGTAAGGCTCTGGAATTCTTTTATTGGTAAGTCTATTCCAGATTGAGATGCGGATAATGTTTAATAGACGCACGGTTGGTTGAAGTGCAAGTTCGGCACTATGCGTCATTCCAGGCTAAGGTAAGAGATAGGGAGGTCAGTGGCGCCTCACCTATGAGTGGTACGGGTATATATTACCAGTTGCAAAGTATGCTGTAACCCCACCAAGTGATATTTGAGCTAGCGACTCTAATGTTTGGCTTGTGAATAAAAAGGTCTGGATGTGTGTTGTCAGAATAGTTACGTGAGCAGTGTGTAGCCTGACAATTTGTCTTCATGCGAGCAGTAAATATTGTTGGATCTCGATGTCTGGAGACTGGTATCTCCCTGATTAAAAGGCTATGGTTTTAGATTTACGCAAAAGAATTCATGGCAGTTCGTGTCCTGTGTGTGTCAGTGGTTTGAGTAGGATAGAGTAAGGGAAGACAATTACTCTACAACAGGACAACTTGACAGAATGGTTTTTAGAAAGCGTAAACCAGATCAGGGAGCCTAGTTCAAATGAGGTGACGGCTTGTGTAACACAAGTCGTCATGGTTTTCTCGTGAGCATGTTGTCATGGGTGTTGATCCCACGTTGTATATTGATATCGGAGGATTACAGATGGCAGATCAGTGATAGTCAGTGTCGTATTCCACCGCATAAATGAGATGAAGTACAGTAAGAATTCGGTGAATCAGTTAATCAATGATTCAAGAGAAAATCATTGTACCCCACGGTAAGACTTTAGATGTTTTAGTTTTGACCCGAGAAGTGTGGTCGGGTGTCAGACAATGAAGGAAGTTGATGTTGGAGGACAATATTATTGTTTCTAAGTGGTACTATCCCCCACGGAATTAGACTTTGAGTATAGAAATTTCGAGGACGAAATTTTTATAAGGTGGGGAGAATTGTCACGCCCCGAATCTTTTGAAGTTAATAAAAGTTACCTTTTACAGAGATTCCCGGGTTACCGAGGACTTTTAATTGCGATCGGTAATTCGATAAGTTATCGCTCGAGTTAATTTTTGAGTTTTTAAAAATACTCCAAATACTTGAATTGATGACTCGATGTGCTAGTACGTGTCAATACGAGTCTCCCGGTATTTTCGGAATATTTTTCGGAGCTTCCGGCTATTTTCTGTGAATTTCTGAAGTGTATGGTAACTTTTAATTATCCATCCGGTAAAAAGGGAGTTTTACCATTTAACCTTTTTACTTTTCACTCTCTTTAAATCTGGACCGTCAGATCATTTGGAGAATTGATCTGGACCGTCCATTCAAGTATAAAAAGGAAGTTAGTTGGTTGACTTTGGAAAAATCAAAAACTCGGGTCAAACCGAGTTTTCTTCTCTCTCTCGACCTCCGTCTGCTCCCCTCGTCGGAGCTGTGTCCGGCCGCCTCTCACCGGCGCGCCATCACCGAAACACTCCTCTTTCCCCCTATTACTAAACCCCCAAAGCAATTTCTCCAATAAACCCATGACAAGGGAGATTGGCCGAGGTGAAGCACAGCTGTGCTCGTCGGAGACGGGCCAGCTCAGGCGGCGGCGAGGGTAGCAAGAGGTAGGGTTCTCCTTCTTTCTTTCCCCTCTTCTTTTCCCATGCCTTTTAGAGTTCGATCTGGGCCATAATGAGTTCGGTTTATGCTGTGCTCGAGGGCGAGTCACCGGCGAAGAGATGTTGGCCTCTGGTGAGCTTTTTCGTGTCTTGGAGGTGTGGCAGTGAGTGTTGGGCCTGCTGGAGTAGCTTAGTTGATTGCTAAGGTTATATGGCATTGCTGGTGAGGTGGAGGGTGAAGGACAGTGAGCTGCAGCTAGACTTGCAGCCGAGGAGGAGCTGCTGGGTTCAGTTCATTGCTGACCTGAGGATGAGGCCGGCAAGGAGGAGGTTGAGGAGCAGCTGGATCATGGCTTGAAGTAGAGCAGAGGTGAGGTTTTAGTATTAGGACAGTGTGTTGAAGTTTTGTGTTGTTGAATTGTTGTTGATCATGTTTTGGATGTGTGCTTGTTACATGTTGTCGAGAACTTGGTAACGAGGAAACGAGGAGGTTATGGCGAATTTCCGGCAAGTTGCCGGAATCCGGTGACGATTCCGGAGGAGTTAAACCGGCTGAAACGCCGAGAGGTAGTCTTCGATTCCTTCAAGTGTGTTGGTCCCGTTTAATAGAGTTAAAGTGTCGTGAATCGGAATTTACGTAAGGAAACGAGTAAAAACGGAAACTAACCGTAAATTGGGAATTTCCATTTTTGGGAACCTTCTATGTTTGGAAACCTGCTAATTGGGAAACTTTCCACTTTGGGAAAGTTTCCATTAAGGGAAAGTTTCCACTTTGGGAAAGTTGCATTTTCAGAAAAATGGTTAAAGGATTGAAGTTCAATGAATGTGACACCTGTTGGTTAAATGGGTAAAGTGTTAAATGGTTATCGGAAATAGATAACTGGAATTTATGAGAAAATGTTAAATCGGTATATCGACTCGAGGTTAAATATATTGATTAATACGTGACACCCTAACGTAAAGTTAAAGTGATAACCATGAGTTCGGAAGCTGAGTCGGACTTCCGGTAAATTGAGTTAATAGTCGATAACCGGGAAAGAAAGTCAAAAAGGTTAAAGTGTCATAAAAAGGAACTCGGTCAACTTGTGGTCAATAGGAGTTCCTGGTCAAACTAGGAAAAGACCAAGTCAACTATGAAATGACTAATATAGTGGTTTGTTTGTACAGTCTCTGATTGAACATGAGACGGGCTCGACTACGCGGGTAGTTCGAGGGTGTCGCTCGAGGAGCTTTCCGAGCGGGAAGGTCGCAATAGTACAGTGAGTGGACATATTATTTTAAATAAATGCATGCTTTAATTATTGAGTTAATTGCATGGTTTTTTGACGGTTTTCGAGAATTATATCTTTCTCGGGTTCTTGAACGATTTTATTTGGTTAAAGTTTAGCGGGAGCCTCGGTTAAAGATTTTTACTATGGTTTGAGATATTGACACTTATGCGTGAAGTATTTACATTATTACTCAATTTTCTATTTCTCCCGAAAATGGTTATAGACGGTGATGGCCGTCCTTCGAATGGATTTGAACCCGAGACTTCGTTGGAAATTGGTTTTATGCATATATGACAAGGAATTGTTTTAATTAATTGTTTTGGGAAGAGAATTTGATTATTGTCTTGTTATGAATTTTTATTTTAAGGGTTGACCAATAAATATGCTAGTTAGAGTAGCGTGAGGGCGCTACTAGAGCTCTTAGCTCCGACCCTAGCCTGAGAGGTCAGGCAAACTACGTAGTGCACTATGAGGGTTGACCATTTCCACTTTATCTAGAGCTCTTAGCTCCGACCCTGGTCTGAGAGGTCAGACAAGCCTGAGAGGTCAGGTTGATATTATAAGGGTTGACCGTTATCACACATTCTAGAGCTCTTAGCTCCGACCCTGGTCTGAGAGGTCAGACAAGCCTGAGAGGTCAGGTTGATATTATAAGGGTTGACCGTATTATTTTATCTAGCTAGCATAGCGTAGCGTGAGGGCGCTACTAGAGCTCTTAGCTCCGACCCTAGTCTGAGAGGTCAGACTTATTATGTTTGGTGAACATTTCTCTTCCCATATTCTTTAATTGTTTACCTTGTCATGCGTTTGTGGAAATTTGGTAATTGTGGGCATGCATAAATGATATTTGAATCATTAAAGTTTTGGGAGAGCATTAAAGGAAATAGAGTTTTTATATTTCATTTTCGTCCACTCACTCTAACAGTTTTTAAATGTTTCTCCCCTGGGCCTTTCGTTTTTAAATGCCCAGTGTTGCAGGGTTCTTGAGAGGAGGTCGAGCGCGTACGAGAGTCGAGGCATAGTCGATCATTTCCGTTGCTGCTTGAAATTCTTTGGGTAATCATCTCTATAGACTGCTCTGACTAACCCGGTTTAGTTAGTTGTGTAGGAAGGGTTGGCCATTTCAAGGGAGTTGCGGTAAGAAGTTCCCTTGAGGTGGTCCCCGCAGGATTTACTTCGGGTTAAAGGGGTTTAATCCGGGGTGGGTCCTGTCAGCTGGTCAGTATGACCCTCCCGGATAGTAGCAGGTCGGGACCCTCTTCGGTGGTAGCTGGTCGGTTGGACCCTCCCGAATAGAGCAGGTTATGAGACCCTCTCCGATGAGCTGGTCAATAGACCCTCTCGTGGTAGAGCAGGTCGGTTTTCTCGTGGATGACGTTAATACCCCACATTTAATTATGGATTTGAGCTAAGGGATTTACTTTAATGATTTATTTAATCGTAGTCTATTGGTTGCGTGCATGCGGATTTTCTTGGAAAAACTAACGGAAGAGCAGTAAAAGATGTTTATCTTTTATACCTTTATTTTTGTCCACTCACGCTAACGTATTGTTTTTAAATGCTCTTCCCTGGGCCCTTCGTTTTCAAATGCCCAGTGGTGCAGGGTTCTTGAGCGGAGGTCGCGCGCGTACAAGAGTCGAGGCATCGTCGATCAATACGTTGCTGCTTGCAAATTCATTAGGGTAATTTTCCATGTAGACTGCTCTGTCTAACCCAGCTTAACTAGTTAAATAGGTTAGAGGGCAGGATGGCTTCATGAGTTTAGGGATTGTTTTTTGAATACTCATGGAAGTGCTGAGTTGGTATGTTGGAAGGGTTGGCCATTTTCAAGGGGGTTTCGGTAAGAAATTCTCTTGAGGTGGTCCCGCAGGATTTACTTCAAATTAAAGGGCTTTAACTCGGGGTGGGTCCTGACAACTTATGGCAATTGGTGCCGGATTGGCTTGTCCCTTTAATAATTGCTGCGTATACTTGAGAGTTTATGTATATTGTAGGAGTGTGGTACTCTTCTTAAGTCTTATCTAGGTTTAATGAGACCACTACATACTCCATGATTCAGTTTTATTGAATGAAATGCCTTTTGAACAAAAAAAACTTGCATGATCAGCTTCGTCTTTTCGCCTCAAGGCTTAAGGCTCCAACTCGATTCTTCACCTCACACTTTCGTTATTTTAAATATTACTCTTTCACTACATATAGCAATAAAAGAGTCTGAATAAGCAAAAATAGCTTCGCAACCAAAGAGACAAAATACTAAAACACTCGAGACCACTACTTGATTTTTGATCCTAACCGACTGAACCGTTACCATTCTGTCGGCTAGGAAAATCTTAACTGATGAATACTGGTTCGTTAGACAGGGAAAAATATTCGTCATCTAAGAGCTTCTTAGGCGACGAAAAAAGTTTTCCGTAGGCTAAGAACTTCTTAGTTGACGGAAAAACTGTGCTGGTGAATTTTTGTCGACTAGAAGTTCTTTGCCGACGAAAAATTTTCTGTCGACTAGGAAGAGGTATTCGTCTACTAAGACGTTCTTAGTTGACGAAAACCTTTCTTAGCAGACAGATATTTTCGTCGACTAAGAATTTAAAGTTTAATTATTCTCTGACACAGGGCAGAGCGAATATTATCGTTGCCCACGAAATATTCTGTCGGCTAAGTTCTAATCAGCTATCCCCCCCTCCCTTTATAGAAGACGTTCGTTTTTTCTAAACTCATCAAAATTTCTCCCACTTCGAATTTCAACCATGAAGAACATGGTTTGATGATCGGTATTCAAGCAACTAATTAGCTAGCTAGCCCTTCAATCATTGGTATGTATTTTTCAACGTTATCCATTTTGGTATAAGCTCACTGATCATATTTTACGGCAAACCCTCCGATAATATTTCTGGCGAACTGATTTTTTAGTATTACTAGATCATTAAATTTGTATTTTCATCGTGTGTGCATTGGATTAAGGGCTAATTGTGTGTATATACATATTAATTGTATGTGGATTATTATATATATGTATATATGTGTGAATTATTTGTTGATTGCATTAATTGTTTTTTATGCAAATTATTTATTAAATGATTACATTTTCATGGTGAATAATGATATGTTCATTGTGTATGCATAGAGTTTAGGGTTAATGATGGATTGGCTGCTTCATGATATTACTTTCTGCTGTAAATTGAAGCTTTGTAAACTAGTGCTAGGGTTTGCACGCAGTGGTTTATCTTTCATGTTAGAAACAGCACTTTTAACTCTCCTTTCACACCAAACACAGTCCATTTTTACCTTGATTTCAACTGTCTGCATATTAAACGAGAAACATATATATACAGGGAGAGAAATATTAAATAGTGCTGAAGATAGAATAAGAATAAATATATAAGATTTGTTTGAGAGAGGTTTGGAGGATACCTGCATTGCCTTGCGTCTTTTTTCGGTTTAAAGCTTATTGTGATATAATCTGATAGATGATCCAGTATACCCATTTCAGTTTCCCAATTTGAGAGAGAAAAACTGATAGGGTGAGAAAGAGCGCAAAGATATGCACAGCTATTCTAGTTAGCAATAGCTTAGTTCATTTTTGTGTAGCTAATTAAAGACCTTAATTAAGTTCAAAAGATAGAAAAGCTTCTAAAATAACTAAAGACCTTAATTAATTAAAGACCCTATTATTATTACTTCCATTTATTGCCATATTTTTAGAGTGGGATTAATTAAAATTATATCATGTATTAGAAACTTTCGACAACAAACAAGAAGAACCATGGTGAGAAGACGATGCACCACCATAGCGTGTCTTCTCCTATATATCATCAATTTGATGGAGGATCTGAGAAAACAAGGTGAGCCCTCACCAATCATTAAAGGATTCGAGAATAGTTATGTGATACCCGGTGATGAAGTGGCAACAAAGAAATAGGTAAGTGTATTTCATTTAATGTTTTCTTGAATTATTTAAGTAATCCACTAGAAGTAAGATTCATGTTGTTTAATTAATGGTTGCGTCGTTTTGTTTTAAATAAAATTATGTAGGACAAGATGGTTGAGAAGATCGAAAGACGAAAGGCAGACTTCAAGAAGACAAATTCTAATGCTACAGAGGAGGAAATTACGGCAAGTATTCAGTAACAACAAATTGATGTGTTGGAGATTATGTTTGACCGTCGCAAAGGAAAGAAGATACGAGGGATATGACGAGGAGGTGAGCGATACTTGAGCTAGTCCTCATCCAAATCGACCTCACGTAGTCATGCTCCTAGAGTTGATGAGAGGATTCGAGAGATGACAGAGCGCAATGAGTAGGAGCTTCGTGAGTTTAGAAAGCGTACTGAGCAGACACATTGAGCGTACTGAGCAAGCCAACGAGGAAGCCAGGCAAGAGCTTCAACGTTCCCGTGATAAGATGAGTGTGATGAGAGGACACATTGACATGGTCTTCGCACGCCTAGGTCTGAAACCTCCTCCTCCTCCTCATGATGTAGGTGACAACACTGTATTTGATGTCGATCAATATTTGAACGTTTGATTAGTTTCTTGTGTATGAACTCCTCTAGTAGTTATCCAATTTTAGTCTGTATGAACACAATTTTAATTATTAATAGATAATTTTCATATTATCAATGATTGTGTATTTAGTTCTTAATATAATTATTTGTATATAATAGAAAAAAATACGAATTTTATCGGTAAAAAAACTGAAAACCGAAACGAAACAAATTAGAATTTTATAAAAAAAAAAAACAAATAATTTCTAATTTTTTTTTGTTAAAAAAATCTAACAATCATTCTAGTCGACGGAACATATGATCTGTCGGTGAGGAGACCAACGTTAGCGATGGAATCAGGTAACTTCCGTTGGATAAGAAATACAAGAAACCGAGCTTTTGTCGTTTGCAAAGATCATAGCCGATGAAAAATTATGTCGTCTAGGACCTATCTTAGTCGACGGAAAAGAATAACCGTCGGTGAGGTGACCAACTTTACTGACGCAATAAGATATCTTCGGTCGGCTAAGAAATAATAGAAACGGGTATCTATCGTCTACAAAGGTTAAGAGGACGAACAATTCTGTCGTCTAGGACGATGTTCAAGTTGACGAAATCTTAGCCGACGAAACTGTTTCGTCTGTAAGGATCTTTGCCGAAGAAATTGTTCGACTCCAGGTAAGGACAGGTTCGTCTGCTAGGATGTCTCTTAGTTGATGTAAGTGTTTAGTTTTGTCAGCTATTGTCTTAGCAGACGATCCTTAGTCGACTGATCTTAGTCGACAGACTTTCCGTCAACTAGTGTCTTTACAGACGAAAATGTTTCCGTCGACTAAGAACAAAATTCCAGTAGTGGACCCAACTAAAAGGCATATCTAAATAACTAAATTGTAGGATAGATAAATATTTAGTTTAGGTTTCGCTCGTTCTCAAACAACCTCTCTTAAACCTTGTCAAGAACATCAAACTTCATCATCCTCACCAGCTCCTTCTGCTTCAATAAAGCAACTGTTTTGGGAGGCTTTATAGAATATCAGCTACTTGCATGATCTTGACTACATTCGTAACTGGATTATTTGACAACAAGATTGCTGAGTTGTTGTCACAAAACTTTTTGTATTGTGATCCAATCAGTGGTGAAACCAGGATTTTATATCACTGGGGTCCGAAATATATAAGAAAATAGAGTTTTTATGGTATATAATGAACCACAAACTTTATACTAAGAAAAACAATAAAATTATGTTTCTACCGAGAACATTTCCTTATATTGCATGTATCATTGTATAACTATACATGTGTTTTAGAACCTAAAGCAGCCATTAATGTATAATCATGTATGATTATATATATGTTTGAAAAACTTGCAAGGGTCTTAACCCCTCAAACCCAAAAGTAGCTCCGCCTCTGAATCCAATACGAACATCTATAAGACTTGCCAAACTTATAGAGCTCAATCATCAAAGTATCAAAACCGCATCGTAATAAAAGCAAAGAAAGGAAGAAAGAGAAAAAAAACGAGAGGAAAAGTAGTGTTCTTCTCCAGCCCAGTGGGATGTGATAGCCCAATATAATCCAACAAGTTGGGGCATTCGTGGCTTCATGCTATGCCAGAGGATAGCATCGTTATTACAGCTCGATCGATCACCATTTGTTTTGTAATAGATCGAAACGGTATGGAAATTAAACAGCTCGATCTGGTTTACCAAGTTTTACAAGAATTTCTCTGCCAGTCTCAATCCCTTAGATATTAGGCGTATCGTCTCTTTATGTTCAATACTTTTGTCCTTTAGGTCGTCACAAAATCTCACTGACGGCCAGTACTAGAATATATTCCTCTCTTTTTTTAGAATATATTCCTCTCTTTTTTTAGAGGCTGAAGCTGTAGTTTTCAAATAAAGATTAGATTGTGAGATGTCACTGATATAAGATGTAGCCGAAATTTTTCATCTGATGAATGTAAATTCAGAGGATGAAGTTTGATGTTGACGCACTGATTTTCTAAAGCGCATGTCAAAGGCATGCACAAATCTATTCACTCGGATTGGAGTTGGGGGCCATTCATCAGATTTTAAAGATATATTGCTGCTCATGCATTAGAAGGTGATCGTGCTTTTGTGGAAACCATGCATGACCCCATATCAAATTCTGGGTTGGTTAATTGCTGTTTGATGTCTCGTAGATTATATATATCTTTGTTTTGAGTTTAGGGTTTAGTAATTAGAGACCTCAAAGCAAAGGGGAGCTTGCTTCATAGACGCATATAGGGCATCATATATTGGCAAGCCAATCATACTTGTTTTTGAATATGGGATCGAAATTAACACACTAAGTTCAAAATGTGTACATATAGCTAGCTAGATTGATGGAGCCTGGCATTCAATAATACATGTTTTGGAAATGTGCAGATGTTTAAACGTGTTGCTTCAATTGCACTACTACAGTTTGTCATCTTGGATGATAATCACATAAACCTTCACGTACCATCAAGTTTTTAAGATTCTTTGATTTTGCAATTCACATTGCTTTTCAAACAAGACACACACTTTCAATTTTAGATGACTCCTCACATTAGTTATCTAATTGTTTAAGTGATCATTAAGTATTATAAGAAATATTTACTCTTAAATTTTATTTCATGGATGATGAGAAAACGTGATGACCACGTACAACTAATAATCACAACTTGTTTCATTAAGAGAGAGAAAACGTCCACACAGATAAAGGTACCTAGGCCTCATCATGGGCCGGGTTAGGACCGGTCCGACCTTAAATTTTAGGGCTTAGCGTAAGATAGGGTAGGGTTCGGTCAAAGTCAACAAAATTTAGGGTCGGGTAGGGTATGGTCGAGGTTTGAATATGTAAGCCCTAACCCGCACTAGCGGCCCATTTCGTTAGGGCTAATAGAGTCGGGTAGGGTCGGACCTTTAAATAGGGCTAAACAGGGCAGAGATGAGCTTGTTATTTTTTTCTCACAATTTTGCTTTAGAATTATATGTAATGAACCTTATTTTTTATGTTATATTTAACATGCATGCATACACATTATACTTAATTTAAGATATCTATATATAAACTAAGTGGCTATACTCATATATTTCACGAACTAATGCTCTCAATCATCAAAATACAATCGTTAATCAACAAAACAAAAAAAATCAAAGAAACAAAGCAAGCAAATCAACTATAAAAGAGAAAATTAGTTGTATTTTATCTAAAAAATAAGAAACATATTAAGACAATACAAAAAATAAGAAATTATTTGGGCCTAAATGGCGGGCTTTTAGAGTCGGGCTGGGTTAGGTCCTAAAGGGCTCATTAGGATAGGGTCGTAGGGTATGACAGAGTTTCAACCCTTACTCTACCCTACTCAAAAAGGGCTAGAACTGACTTGTCCTAATGGAGGATCGGATAAGGCTTCAACCTTAAAAGATAGAGTGAGTTTTAATACAGCTTTAGGTCAAAGAACCAAATAACGAGGCCTAAGGTACCCATCATGAACGCCGACTAATTACGACTATGCTGAGTACTCACACAGTGAAATTAGAAAATAGATAAACTACAAAAATAAAAATCAAATGATTAAAGACACGAACCAAGTTGTACGGTGTACGGAAGTTGGATAGCAACGGCACCAGATAGACTCATCAGACTATTAATAATAGACAGATAGGTGGTCTAAAGTAAGGAAGGAAAATGTAAAAATCAAAGGAGACTTGGGATCCAAATTCGATCCGGGTCCGTTTATAAAGTGACTTCTGTAACTTGTGTTTGCATTGCTACTACTTTTCCACAATCAACGTGTCTACTTTTCCAATATGTTGTTTTATGCACCACTACTGCTTTGACCGATCCTTTTTTCCATTTAAACTAAAATATATGATAAAGACCAACGAGATTTTTGCTCAGTTGACAATGATGCGTTTGTGGTGGAGACCACATTTAAGTTCGATCTCCGTTATTAACAGGTTTCGTTGGTTCGTGATTTATAATTTTTTCTGTGGAAATCCATACTTAAATGTTGGTGTGACAGACACGTGTCCACTGTAAGTTTAATTAGCGGATGACCTCATCGATCTCAAAACAATATATACGTCATTGAATCAGATTTTGAATCAAAGGATTAGTCAGTCCACATCAACCTTCTAATCTTTGTATATATATATATATAGGAATTTTCTTGGCTACAAACGTCATCACAAATAGTTTTGGTGCAGATTTTCATTTTTACATCACCTTTTGATCGAATTTCCTCATCTTAACCATCTAGTATCTAGATAATATTGTGTAAATCATATATTTCAGCCACTTTGATGATAATTAAAGCCCTGAAAATCGAAAAAAAAATAGACGGATTGAATTATGTCAAACATGAACCGTTCATGTTTATTACAGGAAAACTCAATTTTTGAGTGTCTTAAAGATCACCAAATTAGCTGAAATTTTACAGAGATGATCTAAACAATATTATCTAGATATTAAACTCCTAAACAGTAGAGATGAGAAAATTCGATTAAAAAGTAGTGCAAAAATGAAAATCTATACCAAAACCATTGGTGAGGACGTTTGTAGCGCCAATAATATATATATATATATAGGCATTCGACAAACTTTTCGATCACATTTTTCAATCTTAACTGTTCAATTCTTAGGTCATAATATATAGATCACGTCTGAAAAATTTCATCTAAATTGGTGATCGTTAAGATGTTCAAAACTGCGAATTAAAATTATAGACATTAACGGTTCAAGTTTGGCATATTTGATCCGTCAAATGATTTTAGTTATTTTAAAGCCTTAACGATCACCAAATTTGATGAAATTTTGCAGAAATGATCTATATATATGCATCTACATATTGAACGGTGGATATCTTGTTATGTGATCGAAAATTTTGTCAAATGTCTATCCCTATAAATAAACAAAAAATAGGGAACTCTCAATAGAATAACCATATATATATGGACACTTCCACTAAGGAATCCCTTTTTGACATATATGAGAGATCAAGTATTAGACCAACTTTTCGTTCACATATCAACATCTCCACCGTTCAATATTTAGATTCATATAAGTATATCATTTCTGCAAAATTTCATCTAATTTGGTGATCGTTAAAGCTTTGATCTAACTGAAATCAATTGATGCATCAAATCTGCCAAACATGAACTATTCATTCTTATAATTTTAATTCGCAATTTTGAACACCTTATCGATCACCAAATTGGATGAAATTTTGCAGATGATCTACATATATAAATCTATATATTGGACGTTAGAGATGTGATTTAGTAATCAAAAAAGTTGGTGTAATTTTTAATCCCTCATATATGTCAAGAAAATAGATCTCTCATTGGAAGGGGTTGTGTGTGTGTGTGTGTGTGTGTGTGTGTGTATATATATATATATATATATATATATTCTATTATGTACTCTGGCATGCTTCACGCTTTCTAATTAAAATTTGTTGGATAAACTTGACACCTCCCACGAAAAGCCTAATGAGGATTAAGTAGCGATTAAGTAGCAGGTCTCAATCTGTTCCAGGAAATTGAACCAAGAACTAAAATTTCGATGATTATGAAAATTTCGATCATTCGAAAAAACGAAATCTCTATAGATATATCGAGAAAATATCGAATATAGATGAAAATTTTTTCAAAAATTATATAAAAATTGTATATTCGACTAACAATAGACTAAATATAAAATATCAAAAATATATAAAAATTAATATCAACACATATAAAAAATAAATATTTCAAAAAAATATGACGAATATTATAAATATCACCGATAGTTAAACACAATCTCAGCAGCTCACGTCGAAATCGTTTGGTTAATTTGTTGACTAGTTCAAGCAAGTACTTTCGGCAACCGCAGATCGGATTGAGTGTGATCGATATGATTTTGATATGATGAACTTGTGAATTCCAGAAAAAAAAATGAAACACGTGCAATATAATAACGTGGTTGTTGATGAGAGAAAATAAGCTTTGTTTTACTGCAGATTAGAGACTGTGTACGTGTGGGAATGGTACTGCAAATTAGAGACTGTACGTGTGGGAATGAATGTGAATGTGAATGTGAATGTGAATGTGAATGTGAATGTGAATGTGAAAAGTCATGGTGTTCCACCAGTTCTCTACATATTAATTAGGGTTTCCGTCCCTGTGTGTGCTTTTGCAAAAGAAGGCCAGTTTGTGATGATTTCATATCTTTTCAACTCAGAAATCTTTTCAAATCGGCAGGACTGCGCCATGAATGTGTTCCATCAACAGAGGATTTGTTTTTTAGTCTTCCTCTCAATGTGTTTTCAGCGTTCTTGCATGTACGTTTAATGAGCTGGGTTAAGGATTTGATTAGGTATGCCTAGGTTATATTTGACTGTGTGTATTAGGTTATGTGTCCACACCACCAGTCTGACTCGTCTAATAAGTGATGATCATAATAAACTAATATTACAATATTGTATTGATGTTCTAAATTAAGTGATAATGGTAGCCACTATTCTCGTAAAATAGGCAATGACAAGTATCACATAAGTGCAAACTATTGATTTATATAATCATATATCTTAGGCTGATCTATTATTGATTTTATTAATATGAGATCATAGACCATGTATAAAGTTTTGTTTGTTATAAAGACCAAATAGATTATAGTCAGAATCAGAAATATCACACAATTTCCTAGAAAACATTATCATACAAGATCTGCAATTCACTTCAAATTCTATACCAAGAAACTTTCAAAAATGCCAAGCAAAGGTTGATAGCATACATAGCCTCCACATTTATCAAACCGTACCAAAATAAACACATAAATAAGGCTATATACTTTATTGTCTTACCAAAACATCCAACAACTCTAGAAGCATTTAACTCCAACTATCCTGGAGATCTCATCATGTCCTCATAATTAAAATACCATGTCACTCTAACTAATCAAAGATCGACTGAAATTTAACACATTAATGACACATTGCAATTTCTAAAATTCATTGATAGTGACTAAGCAATAAGCTTATCACAATACTCATTTCAATGGCTTCCCGAAGTCCACCAAAATTACCAAAAAAAGATAGGTCACCAACTCATTAAATAAAATCTCAGAGTCATCTAGGTTAACTCCTTACTCATCCCCAGCTTTTCCTCATAGTAGTTAATAACCCAGAAAATCATTACTCATCGACTATTAATAACTTCTTTTTTCAAAATACTTTTACTATGCAAATTTCACACCCTTTTTGTATCAATAAACAACAACTATATCAAAATCCATTTCGCTCTTCACCCTAAAGAGCAACATATATTGATACCGTGATGTATTATCATACTTCTAAAAATTTTGCCCTTGATCAATCTATCTGACACCTTCAAGGCATCATCTAATTTTTCAATTACTAAAAATACACTTCTAAATGCTCAACCCTACACTTTAATCAATAACCAATCAAACAAAAGATTCATAAGTTCTCAACTCATATCCAGACTCACAATTCCGGTCAGAGTTCTAAAAATTTATAAGAAAAGAGTAGATAATTTACTTTTTCCTTACGAGTACTCTGAGAGGTCAGCGTACTGAGGCATAGTCTTGAAGATTCAAATATTTATGGAACCATCCGGTCCATAAACCAACCAAGAAGTACTAACTTATATCCTTAATAAACACTAAGCGTCTCAAGCATAAAATGTCGATAGATCCACCGCGGTCGGACCATCACTCTATACTTTATAGACACTAAGTGTTACCAAGTACATGAGGGAGTAACAAGAAACGATAACCTAATGCTCTGATACCAACAGTCAGGACCCACCCCAGGTTAACCCCTTTAACCCGAAGTAAATCATGCGTGGTCTACCTCAAGGGAAATTTTTACCGAAATCCCCTTGAAATAGAACTCTCCCTGCAAACCAACTAAGCACTTTCACAAATAATATAATTCAACCCCAACACCTGGAGCTATCATACTCCCCAAATCTTATCTACGCTTCACTGATAAAAACTAAACTGGGGTAATCAGAGCAATATATATGAAATCAATACCTAAATAAACATGCTAACGACGATAGATGAATTGACTATGCCTCGTCTCTTTATACGTACAACCTCCTCTCGACTATCTTGTAAATCTAGACATTTGAAAACGAATGGGCCAAGAAAAAGTATTTTAAAACACGTTAGAGTGAGTGAACAAAAATATATATAAGTATTTTTCTCAAAATGCTTTTAATACTTTCCCTCAAAATAAATAAATAAATAAATATACAAGTCATAAATCATATTCAGCGAGAGTGGCCAAAATATTCAACATCAAAAAGAATAAAACAAGTCAGACCACTCTAATCAGCTTTAAAAACAATAAAATCGGTCTCCTAATAACACTCATCAAATTTCGAGTATAACCATCGAAAATAATCTTCAAATCATAAATCACACAAAACATCTGGTTCGACTAAACAATAAAGGTGGGGGAAGTGGTTTCACCACTAAGTCACTAAAAGAAATCATTAGCCTCCACGGCTAGGGTCAGAACCTCTCAGACTACATGGGCATCTCACTACCCCTAGATGAGGATCGTTATATGCGGTCATCTCTACCTGTGGCAAGGACCCCTAGAGATAACAATGGCTAGCTAGCAAATACTCAAAGGCGACCCTACGTGGGCAATTTATCTCCACAGTTAGGGTCAGAACCTTCCAGGCTACATTGAAGTATCCCCGATAATAATCTCTAAGGCGACCCTAAGTGGTGAAATAAAAAATTCAAATACATAAAAACACAAATCAACACTTCCTCAAATATGAATCCCAACATCCCACGAGACCGTGCATGGAGGTATATATATACATATACATATCTAGAATATATATATATATACAGTTCTTCTATGCTAAAGATGTCATTACTTTAAATTTGGTGCGAATTTTCTTAATTTGACCTAATTTTAAATCAAATTTTATCATCTTAGCTGTTCATAATCTATATATATATATATATAGAGCATCTCTGCAACATTTCAGCTGATTTGGTAATCGTTAAGGCCTTGAAAACGTATAAATACAATGAACGAACCGAATCTGTTTAACTGGAACCGTTCGTGTTCTTCTCTGTAAATCACAGTTTTGAATGTCTTAACGATCACCAAATTAGCTAAAATTTTGCAGAGATGATCTACTCATATATATATATATATATATATATATATATATATATATATATATATCTAGAAACTGAATGGTTAAGATGAGAAAATATGATCTAAAAGTTAGCTAATTCAAGAAATCCTTACCAAACACACGGACATCCTTACCTAAGAAAAACTATATATATATATATATATATATATATATATATATATATATTGGGGCATCCCCTGATAATAATCTCCTAGACGACTCTAAATGGTGAAATAAAAAATCCAAATACATAAAACACAAATCAACACTTCCCCAAATATCAATTCCAACATCCCAGGAGACCGTGCATGGTATATATATATATATATATATATATATATATATATACAAACCTCCTCCGAAACATTACAATCCACAATGATGCCTCTTGCGTCAAAATATTATTACCAAACTGAAAACATATTCGGGATTTAATCAAATTAGAAATCCATCAAAATTCCACTAAACATAAATATATATAACAAACCTCCTCAGAAACATTATAATCATAATGACGCCTCTCGCGTCAAAATATTATTACCAAACTGAAAACATATTCAGGATTTAATCAAATTAGAAATCCATCAAAATTCCACGAAACATAAATATATATAGCAAACCTCCTCATAAACATTATAATCACAATGACGCCTCTCGCGTCAAAATATTAGTACCAAACTGAAAACATATTCGGGATTTAAACAAATTAGAAATCCATCAAAATTCCACGAAACATAAATCCTCCAAAAAAATCCCGAAATCCAACATATATACGAAATCATGAAAATATATTACTCTGAGATCATCTAAAAATATAAATCCGTAAATCTCAAGGCTTATATAAATCCCATTAAAATTTCCAAAATTTCATATTAGTAAATTCAGCCTCGAAAATGATGATCCCATAATAAATATATAATCAACTTGAAACGATAAATTTGGAAAAATCATCATAGATCATTTATTGTTAAATAAATATTTAAAACAAAATTCCACTCACGGGTTTAGACCTAGGCCTAACGAACTCCGAATAATCATTCAAACGAGTTCGCCACAAGTCATGTTTAAAGATCATTACTTAGTTTCGGATTCCAACAGAACAATTTAATTAATAAAGACAATAACATATATGATCGTCCTTGTCCAACCTCTTAAACTTTCTCGATAAGCAATTGGACTTCAATTTAGCTCATGAGTCCTTAGAACACTTCTCATGTTTAACGGACTAATTCCTGAAAACCGATAACCAATTTTTAATTCCGTTAAATTTTCAAACCTTTGATAATTCCAAAATATATCCAAAACTTCTTCGAAAATTACCAAATTTAAACTATAGACTCCTCTCATTTAATACTATTTAATTTACCTGAAAAAAAACTGCCTAAAAAGTGGCAACTCCGCCGCAAGCTCCGCTGTAGACAGCAACTCCGGTCACCACCAATGACTTTTTATGAAGAAATGTTTCTCAAATTATCGATCCTACAAAAAGTCAAATCTATGACCCCTTACGGTAAAACAAATACTACAAATGGAAAAATACCAAAGTAACCAACCGTAAAATAATTCAAGGATCAGGATGTGACAGCTCATCCACCACCACCATCACCACTATAATATCCACACCACCCAATCCCAAATTATTTGATTCAGAGAACATCCATAGATTTCAACCGAGACAAAGGCAAGTCCACGTTCTATTCCAGTTCTTCTCAAAGTTGCATTATAATTTTCAGAAACAATCACATAAACAAAGATCACTAAGCAATAATAATCAATCCAAAATTGTGAGGATGATATAGAAAGGGAGGATATTGGTTTACTCCAAGTTTGGTGAGTCTGGGTGAGAGACTCATGAGAGAGATATAGGCTGGGTTTGGGAGAGCTTATAAGCTCCTTTGCTTTATAGCACCAAAGGTTTTGGTGTTTGGTAAGTTCAAAAATAAGCTACTTCTTAAAAAAGTATAAAGTGTTTTGAGGAAAAAAGGAGAAGCTGCAAACACTCACATTCTGCTTATAAGCTGTAAAAAAGTAAAAGTCAGCTTATATCTTATAAGCACAGCTGCACCAAACCCAGCCATAGAGAGAGAGATGAAAGTCATGAAATTGTAGGATGTGTGGCTGTCTTGGTAGAATGGATGATTTTTAAAACTCCTTGATTTGTGGACTTTGATTACTGGTCCATAAATCCATTCATCTATCCTACTACATATTTACAGGTATCAACTAGGATTAATTATAAAAGATCACCTGAATTATGATGCTATTTTCATTTTCATACCTAACTATCAAAAAGTTACATTTGCATACTCTAAGTTTCATTCTGTTAGTATTTTGATAACCCGACCACTAACACCGTTAAAATTTGATAATACTTGAGGGTGTTTATGTCAATTTCCAATATCTTTGTAATTGATGAAATAAAAAATTATACATTAAATTTTTTATTAAAATTAAATATTTTTTTCATTAATATTTTTCAAACTTGAGAACACCATTTCTTCACATAAATCAATGGATTATTGTGACTAAAATATTCATGATATCCTTGATATTTTCTCAAATTTTTGGTTTTTACAAGCATCCATATTAATTTTTATATCTTTTTGATATTTTATATTAATTTTATTTGTGGCCAAATATACCAATTTTATATAAAATCTCCATAGATATTCTATTTTTTTAGGATATATCCATCGAGATTTTATTTGTTTAAACCATCTATATTTTCATGAATGTTGATATTTTAGTCCTTGATTATGATTGATTATTCTTATTGGCTTGTAATTTATCTAATTATAATGAATTCAACTGTAATTTTTTAATTTTTTTTATTTTTTTAACATGTAAGTCCAAAAATATATATAAATACATGAGTTCTACTAACTTTATCACTATATTGTTACAAAAAATATTTAATTTTGCATTTTTTTGAATGTTTTTGTTAAAGTAAATTGTTCTATTTGAATTTGATAACCTCAAAAAATAAATTATTTTGTTAAACTAAATGTAAAAATGATACATTTGATGAAATGATGAAAATGCCTTTAAAATTTAACGGTGTTAGTTGTTAAGGTATCAAAATTCAAAGGGAATTAAACTTAGGGTATGAAAATGTAAGTTTTTGATAGTTAGGTATGAAAATAAAAATAATTTCATAATTCAGATGATATTTTATAATTAAGCATTTAAATCAACTATTTAGTGGGTTTGCTTAGATAAAGAGAACAATTTCTTTGGTGAGAGGGAACATGAGTTGCTGGGTTTAAAGTTTTAAACATGAATGGATAATACTTTCTATTTTTAATTTATTTCTACTTATTAATTGGTAATAATAAATCATATATTAATATTCAATAATGCTGATTTGACTTGTTGGTGTGAGTCATACTTTCCTTTTGTATATGTTCTGTAATATTTTGTAATTACTATTATTATTAGGATTACTATTATTATTAGGATTATCACTTACCTTAGGAAGATATACTTGCCTACTTTGGCTCGGTTGTAATTTGTATATAATTCCTCCTTTGTGAGGTGAATTAACATCAATCTATATTCAGCCACAATTGTCTCTTGTGTTCATTATATCTGACTTGGTATCAGAGCCGAGATCCATTCGGGACTCGGTTGTTTGTTTTCCGCTGCAAAAATTTGTTTGTTTGGTTGGTTCTTTGGTAGTTGGGATTTGTTTGATCCGTTGAAGTTCTTGTTGTTGTTTGGGGTTTGCTATATTCTTTGGTGTTTTGTAGTGTACGTGAAGGAGCCTTGATCTTGATTATATTAATCAAGGTTCTGTGGAGCCGTGTATTGCCTCAAGAAGGTTGCTGCTTGTTTTTTGAAGTTTGAATATTTGAAGGAAGAAAAAAATGGGGAGAATTGGTATTGCTTTACATGTTTCTGACTTTATGGGTAGTGATACATGGATAATTGATTCTGGAGCATCTGACCATATGACCTATAATCGTAGTTACTTCCTTTTTCTTAACCCACCTACTATTTCCTCTGTTGTTAATGCTAATGGTGATTCTTTTCCAGTTTTAGGCATAGGGTCTGTTCGTCTCACCCCTTCTCTAACACTACATGATGTTCTTTATGTCCCTGACTTGTCTCATCATCTCATATCTGTGCCTCAGCTCAATACTCAATCTCGATGTTCTGTAACCTTTTTTCCTTTGTATGTGATTTTTCAGGACCTCCTCACCAGGGAAATAATCGGCAGGGGTTATCTAAGGGGTCGTCTGTTTCATCTGGATTGCATGTTCGCCGGAATGAAGCCGGAGAAGGCAGTCCAAGCAGCTTTGATTTCGACTGGGGTTACTAATCAAATTGAAGAATTGTGGTTATGGCATCGTAGATTGGGACATCCTTCCTTTGGCGTCATGAAGAAATTGATGCCCTCCTTGTTTTTGGGCGTTGATGCGTCTAAGTTGCATTGTGAGTCTTGTGTCTTAGCTAAAAGTCATCGTGCTAGTTATCATTTGAGTACTACTAGGAGTTCTGTTCCTTTCGAGCTTATTCATTCTGATGTCTGGGGACCTTCCCGCGAGTCAACTCTTTCTGGCAAACATTGGTTCGTTTTGTTTATTGATGATTATACCCGTCTTACTTGGGTATCTTTGTTAAAACATAAACATGAAGTCTTCTCGGCTTTTCAACAATTTGTTGCTCTTGTTCAAACTCAATTTGGAGCCAATATTAAAGTCTTTCGTTCGGATAATGGGGGGGAGTTCATTAATTCTCAGTTTACTCAATTCTTCCAAACTTGTGGTATTGTTCATCAAACTACTTGCCCTCAAACCCCTGAACAAAATGGAGTGTCAGAAAGAAAGAATCGTCATGTTCTTGATATTGCTCGTTCTCTTTTGTTTAGTGCTCACATGCCCAGGTATCTTTGGGGAGATGCAATTCTTACTGCCTGTCATCTCATCAACAGACTTCCTTCCTCCGTTCTCAATAATCAAACTCCTTATGATGTCCTTTCCAATCATGTGTCAGTTCCTTCGTTTTCTAATCTTCCTGCTCGTGTCTTTGGGTGTGTGGTATTTGTTCATGTTCCTAAGAATCAACGTTTCAAACTTGATGCAAGGGCGCTCAAATGTGTTTTTGTGGGCTATGGTGTCAATCAGAAGGGCTACAAGTGCTTTCATCCCCCTACACAGAAAGTTTATGTTACCATGGATGTCACCTTCTATGAAGATGCTTGTTATTTTTCTCCTCCCAATCCTTCTCTTCAGGGGGAGAAACATACTTTTTTGGAAGAAAAGTCTTGTGTGATTCAGCCACTTGGGGATGAAAATGTTGTTCGTGTAATCTCTGATCCCACGATCGATCGTCAGGACAACGACGATCGATCGCCCAACGAGGCAGAGGCTTCCAGCAGTGCACCAACGATCGATCGCATTGGTCCTAGCGATCGATCGCCCGAAGAGACAGAAGCTCCCAGTAGCTTACCATCCAGCAGCGCACCAACGAGCGATCGATCGCACGACAAGGCAGAACATGCAATCGATCAAGGCCCTTCACCCCTCTCAAATATAGATAACTCTTGCCAGACAATCCCAGAGGAGAGTCCTAATCTTGAGGTTAGTAATGTTTCTTCTAGTTTTGGTAATGGTGATAGTATATGTGTCTTGCCTCCTAGGTCCACTCGTGGTAAACCACCTCGCCAATATGAACCAAGTTTAAATGTCAAGTCCAAATATGCTATAGCTAACTTTGTGTCCACCCATCGGTTGTCTAAATCCCATGCTTCTTTTGTGAATCAAATATCCTCTGTATGTGTTCCCAGTAAAGTGCAGGATGCTCTCAAGGATCCCAAATGGACTCAAGCAATGAATGAGGAGATGGAAGCTTTGGAGAAGAATAATACTTGGGAGTTGGTGCCACCCCCACAGGGAAAGAGAGCTGTTGGGTGTAGATGGGTGTTCACTGTCAAACACAATGCAGATGGTTCGGTGAACAGGTATAAAGCGAGACTTGTTGCAAAAGGATTTACTCAAACTTATGGCGTGGATTATGAGGAAACTTTTGCTCCAGTGGCCAAGATTAATACAGTTCGAGTATTGATGTCTCTAGCAACCAATTTAGATTGGCCTTTGCAACAGTTTGATGTGAAGAATGCCTTTTTACATGGAGAGTTATCTGAAGAAGTTTATATGGATCTACCGCCAGGATATGAAGCAAACGCAGAAGGAAGATTTGTATGTAAGTTGAACAAGTCCTTGTATGGACTTAAGCAATCACCACGAGCTTGGTTTGGAAGGTTCTCTCAAGCTATGCGTCGTTTTGGGTACAAACAAAGCAACTCTGATCATACGTTGTTTCTGAAACGTCGGTCAGGTAAGGTGACTGCCTTGATTATTTATGTTGATGATATGATAATTACTGGTGATGATTCAGAGGAGATTGAAAAACTAAAGGGTCTACTTGCATCCGAATTTGAGATGAAAGACCTTGGTTCACTTAAATATTTTTTGGGAATTGAGGTTGCAAAGGGGAGTTCAGGAATTTTCTTGTGCCAGAGAAAATATGTGCTTGATTTGTTGACAGAAACAGGGATGCTAGATTGTAAACCTGCTGATACTCCTATTGAGCAAAATCACAAGTTAGCGGAGTACCCTGACCAAATTCCTACAGAGAGGGCTCGTTATCAGAGGTTAGTTGGCAGGTTAATCTATCTCTCACATACTCGGCCAGATATTGCATATGCAGTGAGTGTTGTGAGTCAATTTATGCATAATCCCAGTGAAACCCATATGGAAGCTGTAATTCGCATTCTGAGGTATTTGAAGTCTGCACCCGGCAAAGGCTTAATGTTTTCAAAGAATAAACATCTGGATATTAGTGGTTATACAGATGCAGATTGGGCAGGTTGCATTACAGATAGAAAGTCTACTTCTGGTTATTTCACTTTTGTGGGCGGTAATCTTGTTACTTGGAGGAGTAAGAAGCAAAAAGTTATGGCTCGATCGAGTGCTGAAGCAGAGTATAGAGGTATGGCCCATGGAGTTTGTGAATTACTTTGGTTGAGAAATGTACTAAGTGATTTGGGATTTAAACCAAAGAAATCCATGGATTTATATTGTGATAATAAGGCAGCTGTTGATATTGCTCATAATCCAGTACAACATGATAGAACCAAGCATGTTGAGGTTGATAGACATTTCATCAAGGAGAAGCTTGATTCTAAGTTTATTTCCTTTCCTTTTGTTCGCTCTGAAGAACAGTTAGTTGATGTTTTGACTAAAGCAGTTTCGAGTAAGGCTTTTTATGACTCACTTGATAAGTTGGGCATTCGTGATTTGTATGCGCCAACTTAAGGGGGAGTGTTGGTGTGAGTCATACTTTCCTTTTGTATATGTTCTATAATATTTTGTAATTACTATTATTATTAGGATTACTATTATTATTAGGATTATCACTTACCTTAGGAAGATATACTTGCCTACTTTGGCTCGGTTGTAATTTGTATATAATTCCTCCTTTGTGAGGTGAATTAACATCAATCTATATTCAGCCACAATTGTCTCTTGTGTTCATTATATCTGACTTGACTTTCTAATTTTAACAGAAAAACACTTGTTATCGGAAGATCTAACATGTACCAATCTTAAATCTAAATTACAAGTTTATATACCGTTTTAATATTTGAGTGACCTATTTTTTATGTATCGTTGTTAAAATTTATCTAAAAATCGTTTATGTGACGAGGATATGGAGACCACGCAAGAGTATTCCGAGATTGCACTAACAGAGAGAAAATCGTACGCCGTAGTCCACGTGTGTGATAAAAATAGAGAGCGGTGATACCAGATTGACATCATCAAATCGGGCAATAAGGTTTTTTCCACATCAAGTCTGTGCGGAGAATACGACAAGCTTCACCGAATCGTCCTCCCTTCGTTTAATCTGGTCAGTTTAATGGGTTAGCTCTGCCTAACTAGTAGGTTTAGATTTAACAGCGACCAATATTTATCAGATATTTTCTATTCCTTGTTTGGTTTCAGTTCATTGTATTAGTCATTACTTAATCAACACATATATCTTGCTGCCTTTATTTCTGGTCTTGCCTCCATCATCCTTCCTATTATATCGATCAGTGGGGTGGTCTCCTCTATGGATGCATTGTGATTACTCATTAATATACATTATAGTTATGGCCGCATTTCGTTTTATACTTCCCACGTATATTTCTTATTTTATTACATTAATTATGCTCCCCAAATATTAATCAATCTTGTCAAATTATTATTCGTAAAAAAATTGTCAAATTAACAAAAAAAAATCCAATACCTTTTGGTCTAGCCGCATAGTCTTTTTTTGATAAATGAGATGTTAGAAGTTCATGCATACATATGTCACCAACTAAAGTTTACAATATAATATAATAGTAGGCTCTTAAAGCCTCATAAGAAACCTTATCATTTTAACATACATGTGAATTATAAGAATATTTAAGATTGACAATTGCATCAGCAACAAAAAGTTAGCTTCATCTGAAGACATATCTAAATGTAATGGAATCAAAACTAGTAGTGAATGTTCTGATGTCTTGTACTAGTTTGATCGATAATAAACAGTAACACGTTGATATCAATCTTAAAGTACTATTATACGCTTGTAATTGTCATATTATTATATATACTTCATATATATATATATATATATATATAAATGACAGTCACAAAGGTGCTCTAGATCATTGATTATAGAAACTTTAATACCTTTTTCTTCATCTACAATGCAAGACAAATGCAAACAACTAAAAACAAAGCCTTCAATTACAACCCAATGACTGATTAATGAGAGTCAAATTTAAGCATACAACTTTATATTAGTTTGTGCATATGACTTTTCATGGTCCAAAATCATGTCCTTTATGGACTAGAAAGTTCCATGGCTATCTTTCAGAACCATTAAATTGAAATTTCAAATGTTACAAAAATCCCCCATTGGAATGCAAACCTTGCAAAGTATAACAACTAAATCAGTCAATACATATAATTATAAGGTAGGAGAAGTTTATACAACTATTACTCCATGAAATGTATCCTCATTTAATATTAGTTAAATGGACTTGCTATACCTCTTGTCCACAATCTTCATAAACAAATTATATGTAGCCATCATATGCATGAATGAACTACCAAGTCCAATTAAACAAGTTACCACTTCTATTTAATTATCTTAAGTTAATTAATCTACTCGATTAATCTAGTACAGTTACCACTTTGCTATAATGTTTGAGCTGAACGAAGATGAACTCATGCGTCGGCATAGATATACAACTCAATTCAAAGATGATCTCCTTAGAGAAAGAAGAAGTACACCGACAGAAGTAGTCCCTTTGAAGCTAGCTCCACAAACATATGAAAAATCAAAACCCTCCTCATATGCGTGTGAACATAAATTTCCCACTACCTCATTCCCCGTTATCTATTTTTGAGGTTTCAGATCACATCAAAAATATATACCAAAAGATTTCGAGCAACACAAAACTCGTGCAGAAAATATAAATATAATTTGAATGCATATCAGATTATCGGAAAGTTGCATGGTTGATCGTGTGCATATAAATGGTGAGTTGAGGCTACACAAGTGACCAGGTATCACTATTTTAATGTCGGCTCATCAAGTTTGAATTGATCCGATTCTGAAACCCCTCGTATATAAAGCCGTTGATCTCCAAAAGAGTGCTAAATTCGTCAAAGCTCGATCTGGGTCAGCATACTTTTTCCATAATCTACTTCGGTTCTCTGGGATTTACATGTGCTTTCTGAAAGTGGCGAACCAGAGGAGCTCAGTTGACGGCCGGCCGTTTCAAGAACAAAACGACGACGTTGTCCCGGTGGACTATGAGGAAGCAGTTAGGAGAGAATTATTGATGAGTAATACTCAACTAGTAGAAGAAGGGCGTGCGCAACCTCAGACGCCGTCTATGTATTTAGGGTATAGTAGGCCGGCGGCGGAGATGTCGGCAATGGTGTCAGCTCTGACGCATGTCGTATCGGGACAGAGACATGTCGTTTCGGGTTCAAGCGGTGGAGTTGCTTCAAGCTTCGGTCAAGTTTATTCTGCTGCTGATGCCAACTCTCCACCTTTGTCAGCTTTCTCTACATCAAATAATAATAATACATCTTCCTCCTCTAGCTCCTGGGTTGGTCAAAAAAGAGGCAGAGCAGAAGAACAGAGCCCTCATCAATCCCTGTTGATGGATCAATATACTAGGCCTTATAGAGGAGCCTATGTTGATTTCAGAGCAAATCTGCCGGAATCTTCCACCGGTGCAACAACAATAACAACAACTGGTTAGTATTTTTTTTCTATCGAATTCATCACTAACCTTCGTTTCTTTCATTTTCATCACCTTTGCTCTCGATTCTTCTCTCTTCATCCAAGCACAAATTAACATTGAACATCTATTTGTCACAATTCTTAAGAAAATTCATTGGATCTTCATATACATTATTTTTAAGTAATTGTGATGAAATATGTTCAATGATCGAATAGGGTATTTCCTCATATAGACATAGCTTTAAGATTTGCATAGAAGCAACTCTAATATGTGATGATTTGCATGGTACCGTGAAAATTGTTGTATACAAGCACACAAGATCATACAACACAAAAATTTTCCTATCTTTGGATTTGTTGGATGAGATGACATCTCGATTTGTTTTCACAAATTTTATTTATTTCTTATCTTTTTTTATGAGAAAAATAAAATAAAATAGCAAATTAAGAAACAATATGATCATTATAAAAAAATCATTCATAAACCAGATTTATTATGTAATCCGACACTTGCATCTTTGTAATTCGATATAGTTGATGAAGATGACACAAAGTCTGTCACCACCGCCGCCAGCATCGTCACGGCGACCGCTTCCACCGCAGTAACAGTAACACCATCAGCTTCTGAAACTGTTTCCACGGAAGAAACCGGCGAGAGGAGAAGAAGATACAGGGGAGTCCGGCAGCGACCCTGGGGAAAATGGGCCGCCGAGATTCGTGACCCACACAAGGCTGCGAGGGTCTGGCTCGGCACATTCGAAACCGCCGAGGCCGCCGCCAGGGCCTACGACGATGCCGCCTTAAGGTTCAGGGGAAACAGAGCAAAACTTAACTTCCCTGAAAATGTGAGACTCATACCACCACAGCAACCCCTCCAGAGCTACGCTCACTCCATCAATTCAAATTCTGCACCAACTCGTTTGGCGCCAAACCCGTCCGCACGGCCATTGCAGCCACCACCACAGCTACTGCAACACCACCAACCACTTCACCAGTCTCAATCTTTTCAGGGTCCCCCTGACTTCCTCAGAGACTACATGGACTACTCTCATTTGCTTCAGAGCTCCATCGACGTTCACTCGCAGCAACAACCACAGCCGCCGAATCTGATCGAGCAGATGTACTACAATTCCCAACTAGCTTCACTCCAGTCCTCGCTATTGCAACAGCCACCGCCCTCATCGTCCACTTCGTCTTCCACATTGCCCTCTGCTTCATTTCCTCTGTTTTTCTCTGATCATCAGCAACAGCTACGTTTTTTCGGGGCGCAGCAGAATCAGAACTCGGGTGGTCCTTCGGACTTTCCCGCACCATCTTGGTCACAGTCCGATCACAATCATTCGTCTTCCGGCTAATACTACGTTCATCATTTTTTATTTTCCTTTCTTCTATCAATCAGAATATTTTCTTGTACCTAGGTTCTGATATTAAATCATATAAATATACCCTGTATTTTGCAAGTAGTTCTTGTTCTTATTGTTTTATGTACTGTTATTGTAAAGGTGAGAAACAAAGGGAAGCAAACGTAGAAGTACATAGAGATAGAAACAAAGAGGCACTTCGGATTGTAGGTGTTAGTTTGTTCGCAAGTATTAGAAACCTTTTCTCAAACCTGCCTTGGTTTTGCTTACATTCATAAATCAATGAAAGAATGACTTTTGTCGTATTATTTTTTCAGCTCGGTGGTACTGGTGATGATCTTGACGTTTATCTTATTGTTAAAGTACTTGTGCTTGTGTATGATTTGAATGGTTGTGTTGATCTTAATACCTATGCTCTGGATCATATGGATGAGCATGATTCCAGAAAGAAAACAAAATATAAAAACTGTGGATGAGGATGACAGTTTGTGGTGTAACAAATTATCGGTACGATGGTGAATCCTATCCTATGTTAGGGACTGAATAAGACTCAGACCCAACATATAGGATATTTGCTCGAATAATGTCTTTGTTTTATTTATTTAATTTTAGAGTTTGAGAATGAGATGTTTTATTTTTTGAGAATGCGGTCTTTTATTGATGAAAAAAGGAAAATTTTACGATATGTGATACCTACATTTATAAATGTGACAACATATTTATAGTCAAAGTTGTAAAATTAAATTATTTTATTTGTAATTTTGTTCTAGTGATTGTAATTACAAAACATATAACAATTTTACAAAAATTTTAACAAATTGTTCTTAATTTTGTAATTTAGTTTAACTTTATGTAAAGTGTAAATAATTTTGATAAATTTGTTCTCAATATTGTAATTTGATTGATACTGTTGTAATATTTGTTCAACTTCTTCTAAAATAAAAATAGGAGATTTGTATTTGGGATTTGATCAGTCAGACGATCACAACAAGAATTACAAGTATCTTATCATTTGGTTTTATATATTCAAGAATCCTTTTTTGGATCTTGTGATTTCATTTAGCCACATATTACTTTGTTTTACGTTTTTCTTAAAGATATTCTATTCATACTTCTAAAAACATTATTTTGACCTTCTTACTTAATGGATCTCCAATATATTTTTAAAAAGAATTAAAATACTTTTTACACTTTCATATTTTTTTCTAAACGCCTATAGTCAAATTAAATCAATAAACACCTCTTTCTTTTAAATTAAATGTTCTTTAATAAATGTGCTATTATCATTGTCATCTTTATATTATAAATTGTTAGGGTTGTGCGGCACTATATATAATAAGTTCTTAGAATGGATTGTGAAGTTGCTTATATATATATATATATATATATAAGTTCTTAGAATGGATTGTGAAGTATATAAGCAACTTCACGATCCATTCTAAGAACTTATTCGATAAGAAGTTTCGTTCTTATTGAAACTATCATAGTAATACTGTAATACACATGTGATAATAATAATAATAAAGAACACGAAACTCTTACATGTGCATAGATTCCAAAGTCATTTTCGGCTTGATCCAATCATAAATATTTTTCATGTTTAATGTTATTTGTTGGAGACTAACATCGTGAAAGTAAAACAAATTGTTTTTTACTCTTAAGTGTTTTTATTGGTAATTTTACATGAGTTAACAAAGTCAACTATAACTTAAAAAGGTCTAATTAGTGTTTGTAGAGGTATGAATAGAAACTCTATTTTTCTTATCTAATGAAGAAGGGCTAGGAACTTCATTTTTAGCTCTACTGAGGCTCTTCCATCGCTAATGTGAGTTATGTCTATACGGATTATGAGTATCTCTAACCGCTCATGTAAAAGTAGAATTAATTATATTTTAGAGGAAAAAAACATCAGTTTTCGGCTCGAACAGCTCATATAAAACATCCTCTATAATAGGAAAACTAGGAAGAGAGAGAAATACATCCTTTATATCTATAGAATCAAAATTTGTATATTTCATAGACAAATCTCTAAACTTTATTGTTTACCTTTTAAAATTCACTCTGTCCACTCTCTCTCCTAAAATAGAATAAAAAATGTCATTATATCTTTGTAGTGGAAGATTGAGAATATTAAACATGGAACATGTGATGTTTGATTTAAATAAATATATAATAATTATATAGGATCAATAAATTATATAAAAAATATTTAATTTAGTAGAGTAAAATAGAAGAGCTATTGGAGTTAACTCCTTTTCTTTATAGAGATTTGTGATTCTATCTCATATAATAGAGTAATTATACAATAATTGTTGGAGATGCTCTAAGTTTCTAGTTTTAATCTGTTTACTGTAGAACGTCCCTCGCACGAAGGGCAATACATTAAAATTTCATACACTGAAATATAGATTATGGGTTTAGAAATATTTTAGTTCGTCATAACATCACCTAATTTCAAAGTTTAAAATACTTTTTGTTAGCACTAATCACTGTATGATCAAAGTGAATCACTCTTCTTCATAAATCAAGAGTGATTCACAATTCAATCAATCAAACTAAAAAATATCCATTTTTCATAATATTATGCATGGATCAGCATGCCAAACATTTCAGAAAATACTCTTTACTTCCACCATGGAATATGATACGTGATATTTCAAGTAAGTGTTTACATAGATTGATTGAGTCCTTAATCACTCTTGATTATGGAGAAGAGTGATTCACTCTGATCATAGAGTGATTAGTGCTAACACTTTTCATAAAGCATTAGTTAGTAGTTACTGCATAACTTCCTAATAAGATCAAGCTGTCATATTTCATCTAATGTAGAAGAGAGATCAAAGGCACAAGAAATTTTTCAGTCCTCTCAAAGGACCACGTGACAGTCTGACGTAGTCCTTCATTCCATTCAATGCTTGACATGTGAATTTTAATAATGATAAACTATTTTATTGATTTAAAGAACATTTTACGTTTTTTGTTATTTTTTAAAGAGCAAAATGCATCGTCGGTACCCAAACTTATGTGTCACTGTCAAAGTGGTATCCATTCTTTAAAAACTATCAATATGGTACCCAAACTTTGATTTCAATATCAAAGAAAGACTTGCGGCCAATTTTCGTCACAGAGCCATCTGTTTGCTGACGTGACCATGATCAGGCCCACCTAAAAAAGGGTAAAAGCAACATTTTGCACTGATAGTTTCCTGAAACTATATAAAAGGACGAACTGGATAGCTCGACCCAGTCCAAAGCGTCGTCGTTTTTGCAACGTAACGACGGAGCTCGGCCGCTCCTAACATCGTTAGGCCGTCTCCCGGCGCACCATTGATGACTACAGCTTTGGCTCGACGCCCTGATCATCTCCATGGTCTTAGTTTTTGTAGAAAAAAATTAGTGAGAGAGAATTGAAAAGGAGGAGAAGCCAATGATGTTGTGATTCAAGCCACGACGACGAGCATAGGTGGTGGTGGCAGCTTCACCTCGACTCAGTGGACATATATGCAGTGTTATTTTTCCAAGAAGAGCTCTGATGAGGCAAATTCGAACATATGAAGGCTTATGAGTTTTGTGGTCGTGTTCTTCATTTTCAGGTGAGTTATGGGATTCGACTTAGGTATCAATATTGGTCTATTGGATGAGTTCTATCTATTCATATAATTGAAATTGAGTTTGGTTGAGAGATGAAGAATTTGGATTTAGGTAGTCAGTGACCACCGTGTGTGGCCACTGTGTACGATGGCGGCGGTGGTTTTGGGAGTTGGTTTAGAACTCTATTTGTGTGTTGAATTGGTATGAATGATTGAAGGTACTTGAAATCGAGTTGGGTTAAGTTTTGGAGAATGTTGGGTTTTGGGCAGTGTTGTTGATGTCGTGCGTGCCACTGTGCACGACGGTGAGGTTTTTGGGTTCTGGATTAGCTATGTTGATCTTATCAGAAACTTCAGAGTATGGATGTGTGATGGTGTTGTTATGCTAGCTAGAATTTGAGATTGGATGATTTGTCATTGAGGAGGAAGTTCTGCGGTCTCAATAGCGTCATGGTAAGCGACGTCGTTCTCGTGGTAGAAGTAGACGAGGTGCTGGAAGTAGCGGCGAGCCGGACTTGTGATTTTGGATTCTTGGCGCAGAGCTCCCCTCCGGTGACAAGCTGCACAACGATGTAGAGAAAGAACAAAAAAATAGAAAAAGAAAAAGCTGCTAAGAAGTGTGTGTGTCTGTATATATCAGAGAAAGACTAAATTAGTCATTTTGCACTATTTTAAAGATCCATGTGCTTGCCATATCAGCAAATAGACGGTTTCGTCCTGAAAATTGGACGAAGGTATCATATTGATATCAAAATCAAATTTTGTATGGTACAACTTTGATTATAACACACAAGTTTGGGTACAGACGATCCATTTTTCTTTTTTAAATCCTAAACTTACACCCTAAAAACCCTAAACCCTATACCCCCATATACCCTATACCCTAATCGCTAGTCCAAACTCATAAAAGACTTGATACTCATTTTACAAAATATAGAAAACTTATGTGGTCCTCTTGGAGGATTTAAAAACAGGTGTTCTCTAACAGAACTAAATGAAATGCATAACAACCATAAACCTATTCAACAATATGCATCTTCATACGAATCTTTGGCCTTATGAAACAACAGAAATGCAACGGAAATGCATTTCTGAAAAGGGGGTACAACGCATATGCATTTCTGAAAAGGGGGTACAACGCAAATGCATAACCCCATAACCTATCCAGTGCATCTTCATATGAATCTGTGGTGTTCCATTTGCAAGTGCTAATTAAAAGGTCCAGAGGGAGCATCCTTGGGGGCCATCAATGATCAATGAGTGCGACAACGCCTCGTGTACTAAAATCTTTTCAGTTTCAGAAAAAATGTGCCTAAAAATAGCGGTGAAAACGGAAAAGAATATTATATGAAAAAAAATGGCCATGACACTATCCCCTTCATTCCCAAAACAATTACAAACACGCCTTCCCATTCTATAGGAAATAAATGGAAACATGCAATCTCACAACAAAAAGTACAGTAAATCTACGTTTTACACCTACAGTACAGGGAATACATTCAACTCTAGATATAATTTTAAGCCTCTGGTCAATGGCATTTTTCCGTTCCAAACCCAACCCTGGAAATGAACATCCAAAACTCAGATCACCAAATGCATGCCATCTCAAAGATCCATTACACAACATACTCATCATTGACATGCATCCAGCACAGTGACATGACTTCTACTTTCAGTGACACTTTCATTGTTAAGGACGTCTGGTGCAATTTCCCAGCTCCCACTCCTTCCCCAACTTGAGTGTCGAGCATCAGCTCGAATGGTTGGAGCACGGTGATCTGAACCAACAGAGTCTGCCTCTGAAGCATTATGCGGTCCGTTGCTCCCTCTACTGCGTATGTCTTCGTCAATCTCTTCAATATTACGACGCTGTGAGATCTTTAACAGATCTTCACCAATATCCAAATCGTCCTCTACCTTTGACCGTGGGTCCCCACCCGAATCATCTGGTTCTGTTTCCCGTGCAGTGGGCAGAGGAAGCCTTTGCACTTCCTCTTCCACAAAAGCCCGAAAGTTATTCCGTGAGGGTTTCACTTCTGAGCAAAATACTTCAAGAAAGTTATTTACACAACCACGGTTGTAAACATTCATCCTGTTGTCCGCTCTGTACCTGAAATTCTCATATGTAGTCTGCAAAAAATAGAAATAAAATCAGTAATATGAAAGAAATGTGTATGGTATACCAAAGAGTCAAAGACTCAAAGCAACGATTGCACTATCAAAACTGTTAACCAAGGGATCATTATATTTATCATACATCTACAAAGCCCCTTGTCCACAGATCCCCACATACATCTACAAAGCCCCTTAAAGTAACCACAGACCCTCACAAGTAAATAGTATTGCCAGGTTCCTTTAACTGTCCTGTTCCTTTTCTCCATTTTCTACATGGTTTACAAGAGTGGGGTGGGGAAGCAAATATCTTCAGCCATTGCCCCCACAGAAAAATATCAATCAAGCTCAAATATTTGTTGATCAGTAACATGTCCATACTATTAGGACATGTTGCATTGGCAAATTGTACATTGCCATGTATAACAAGGAAGTGGATTTGTTCTCAGGGTGTCACACAATTTGCAAGACTGCAAAACCTCCACCAAACACACGAAATTTACTGCAGGCCTGCTTTGCATGACTTCAATCATATCTAAAATATACACCTTGAAGCAGAACGCTATTATTTAGCTATATGAATAATAAACTAAAACTTTGACCTATGTAGATCAAAGAAGCTATTTGTTTCCGGATGTTGAACAGTTTGTAAGAGAAGCGCTGGTGCAACTCCACCAAAAGCACAACCCAGACTATTACATGCAAAACCTGTTTTGCATAACTTCAATCATAATCGTAATGATCTCTTTTTAGCAGAATTTAGCTGTGGATAGTACAATGGTACTTCGACCTATTTTGATCTAAGCCCTAATTAGATCTAAGAAGTTATTTGTTTCTGGCAAGTCCTGGTGAAACTCCACCACAGGCACAACCCAGACTATTACATGCATGCTTTTGCGTACTTGCAATCATTCAAACCAAAACATAAAAACTAAAAAATCTACCCCCCAAGATCCACATAGCAACACCAAAAAAACAATGACAAATAATGCTACTCTTTTTTCTGATCCATCTTATGTATTGTACTTCAACTATCTGTCCTCACTACTGGTAACTGCTGCAACGTCTGTTGCAGTTCGTTCAACACTAGTTGGGTGATAAAAAATTTATATCCTTGTCAGTTTCATCAGAAGCATGCGAGACAATTTAGTACTACCATTTTGGTCATGGCCATGATACTTCATGGACCATTTTACTAAATCCAACTACACTAATAAGACAGCATGCTACCCAGCAAATATAACAAGAGGATGTCTGACCTGATTGGTACCTATAAGGTACAGATGGAAACCAGTTAGTCCACCAACAAACCAAAGAGAAATGAAACAATACGCCATTAGTATCACTGACACAGGAGATTCTTTCATTGCCTTCCAAACCGTCCCCTGATGATCATCCATCAAAATCTTAATGTACAAAGCGGATATTGAGAACACATAAATGCAGAGAAGAGTCGCCGAAGAGACGAACATAAAGAAGTACCGATAGTTGCACTGCATACATAACAGGAGTTTAGATTTCTAGTACAAATGCCAACTTTGATTTTTAAACAAATGCCAACTTGAGAAAGTAAGCACGGGCAAGTACAAACAAGAATATAAGGATTACTCTGAAATTAAAACACTACTAATGGGTAATACAGATCACACAACCAAAGTATTGCATATTTAGGTACCTGGCCAATGCATTGCCCCACCCAAGGGCAGTGGTGATCAAAGCGCTCCACGCAATTGTTGCAGATAGAACAATGCGAACAGCGAGGAGGGCGATAAAGCATACAAGTGTCACAATACTTCACTCTCACAGGAAGCCCATTGACCATCACTTCTTTTGTTCTAGGGAATTGAAGGGTTGGAGTTTGTCTTCCACCAACATTACCACTCCCTGGTCTTCCACTAACATCAATAGACACTGAAGAATCATAACGGAACTCTTCCTCAGGTGGATGTGAATTTCGTGGAATAATACCAGGGTCCCGTGCTGAAGTAAGAAAAAGAAGCACCAACACCTATCAAGATCAACTAAAGAATTAATTTAGGCCAAAACCTAGGAGAACAGTAAATAGAGAACTGCAGTGAAAACAACCTAAAAACAGATGCAATATGATTAGAAAGCCAATAAAAACCATTAAAAAAAGACACAAAAATTTAATACACGATTCAGAGGCTGATTAAACCATAGTCCAAAAGTGAATGCTTAGTCCAAACTTCAATTACAATAACTTACATTCCAAAAACACGACTTTAATTCATCGCCTAAAATCAATGGAAGAAGAATTTGTCAAGCATGGCTGTAGCTAGCAGGATATAAATAATGGTGTATCATCTGAGCTTCCCTTATAAGATATTCAAACAGCGCATTTATAGTCATCATAATTTGAAAAAAAAAAAAAAGATACTTAGTTGTTGCTTAGAGGTTGAATGTGAAAAACTGTAACAATGAAATATGATCACCTAACATGAACTTTACACACCACTACAACACCTTGTATCACATACCTCGTATTCATTAATTGTGCTCATACAAGATACCACTGAATTTATGTAGAACTACTAACAGTAATATTTGTAGACAAATGGAAGGAAAAACAGGGATATACCACAACCGGTCTAACATTCTACTGCAAGCACTAAAGAGAACAGATGCACTTCATGACTATATTTGCCAAGTGCATGTGGACTTGTCAAGCACATAATATTTCTTGTTTATCAAATTATAAGACAGCATAAAGATGACTCCAAATAATTATAAAGGACAAAGGGACATACATATACAGTAAATACAATTGCTACCACCAGAATGACGTATCCAGCATTATATGATGGAAATTCATGACGAAGGTGCCATGCGACAAATACGCAAAAGATGATAACTGGAGCAATGATCAACAGCAATGTGACAATCAGTGACCTGGCGTCTGGCCCAAATATCAACCTTCCGCCAAGGATGAACTTCTGCAAAAGATGAAAGGTCAGTATAATATGTCAAGAGAGAAAGATAGCCATATATCAACAACTACAGTAGAAAATTCAGGATGAAGCCAAGCTCATCATATTGGGTAGACTAGTTATCCATAGAAACACTGAATTTTTGCACTGCTGAAGTCATTATACCGCATCATAAATATTCAAACTATAACCCCGTTAACACTCAAGGGGTTCTTCAACCAGACAACTCAACCCAAGTCAGTCATAAACCTAGTAGATAAACAAAAGCTAATGAAACATTGGGATATATCATACTCTGAAAGCGCTCGTATAAGAAATGGGGAGGGAGTTTATTGTCATGGCAAGTATCACAATTGCCAAACGGCCAAATTGTGAAATTCCATCTCACAAACACAATTGTCATAACCACATTTGCAGTTTAAACCATATGTCAACATGGAAAACATTATACCCATCCTCCCAAAAGTCAATCCTCCCAAAAGCCATTTCAATCTGACACTGAAAGCATTGTCAGATAATAAGAAAAACATGGTCTGCTCAAGGACCACTCACCTCCACCCAACCATGCCTCATTTCCTACTCAGCACCATCAAGCTTAACAGCCATCATTCTACCTTTCTCCAATAACCATAATTTTACAACTCGGCCCCTTTGACCGCATTAGATCCATTCAAAAGAATCATCATTCATTCAAACATGCCTCTAACATACTTCTTACATCTAAAAGCTACTATATCAGGTCTGTATTTAGGTTTTGGAATGTTACCATATCATGTCTCTAGGATAGCCACCATTGGTGTTTGCTTATTTTAGATTTCCAATGTAACAAGCCATAATGGTTCCTTGGTTATACTTGATGAGGACATCATAGGGAAACCTTTCAAGGTTTATGGATGAAATGGAAGGAGATCACCTAATCATTCCCTTTCCATACAGTTTGATTAATTGCTCTCGATATAATTTCTCCAGCTTGGAGGGAAAGCCAAGCTGATTGATTATAGAAGTCTCAGCTTGTGTCTTTTCTTATGTCTATTTCAGTTTAGAAGTTTTAAGGTCTTTTATCAAGTCTCAGTTTTAGAAGAGAATCCTAATGAGTCTTTAATGCTTCAATTTTAGAAGAGTTTTAAAGGAGTCTTTAATGCTGTTAATGTGAGCTATCTGCTCAAATATTAATAATTTTAAGGGCCTAATGACCAGGTATGCATGTTTTATGAATAAAATTATCAGATATCAGTGTTTCTGAGTTTTCCAGTGATAGGAATGGCGTGAAGCCTAGTTCTGGGTGAGAAGCCTAGATTTGGTGAGAAACCAGGGAGAGATTCCTAAAGTTAGTGTTGTGTGTGTGTTTAAACCCCTAAACCTTAGAGCTTGTTGGTCCTGTTGTCTTTAGCAGTAGGTGTGCTGCATCATTACTGCATTAATTATGTTGAATCCACTTGTCTCTCCTTTCTCTCTTTTTACTCTTGGTATAGAATCACTCAGTTTATACCATAAGAACACTGCCCAAATACATACGTCATCTCCCACTTGTAACCAGCACTAAAAATTTTAAATAACTTCATGTATCAAGGAAAATGACATGTATATAACACATCCTCACCACAACAAGAGCTACTGCAAGGGAAAATAAGTCCAAAGAAGAAAACAGAAGATTAGATTACAAAAGAGAATGATAATTAGAAATGCTTGTTCTAATCGTTAACCATCTCATTCTTGGTGATTTTCCATTACATGTAGTTCAAAATTTTAATAAACCGAATTTGTGAAACTGAAAAGTGATTTGTTAAAGTTAGCCAACCAATGCCTTTAGATATGGACACAAATATAATATTATATAGTGTAGCTTCAATTAAAAACACATCTTTAAAAATAAAATAAGGGATTCTGGCATCTACAATTTGACTAGCTAAATTAGAATGTTAATGTAAGCCAAGTTCCTTTCTTCCCCAAAAAGAACCAAAGAAATGTATGATTTAACCCAAAGCTTTATCACGTCATCAATAACAGTACCTGATGAAGTCAATGCATCCAACCCAAAACCAATTGGCAATGGGTGGAGGGACCTGAGATCATATATATTGTGATGAAAGATGACGCAAAACCAAAGTGCAACGGGTGAAGTGCCTAATCATTTATATATTGTGACTACAAGGCTTCAATACCCAATGTTGGATTTTCACTCAACCGTAGCTACCCTAAGTCAAGCCATTTGAGAAGGTTCTACAGTTTAATTAGTTAATCTATGAGCAATTTTGCATATTCACTACCAGCATTATAATACAACAGTTATTTTATGGTCTCTTCAACTAACTAGAATGGACCAACTATACTAAGAAACTGGAACTCATAAAATGGCATAAGAAACTTGTATCCTTCCTTAGTTATTTGTTAAAGCAATATGTATGTATATATGATGAAATGTTTGGATCATAAACTAAAAATAAAATGAAACTAGTTTTACATCTCCATAGGATGAAAAACCATCTATGACATCGACATGGATGCAAGAATCTAAATGGATAACTTGGAAGAAATAAGTCTTACCAAACTTTCAGTACCTCTAATGCATACAGCTTAACTTAAAACACACTACTTATTCATTGTACCCTAAGCCTTGACCCAGCTCTCTCTCATCAGTTAAAATGTTCTCAGCCATAGACACCAGTCTAGGTCTTGCTATTGGGCTCCATTTGCTTGCAACTACATACTCCATCAAACCATGCATTACCCTCAGTCTCACTACCCACATTAGTCCACCCTACCACATATCGGAAACACTACATCACCAACACACTGCACAACACAATCTACCCCACACAAAGCACTATATGAGCAACAAAAAGGAAAAACAATCGTATCAACCCTTCACGCAAGGGTATATCCATTGTCCTAACAAGCACATTGCAACCACAAATCACGCTTTTAAGTTCTATAACACTCCAACCAACAGAGCATTCAACCCCAATAACACACTAAGTCAACGACAAAGACTCCACATTTCCCTTTCTACCGCTTCTCGGCTAAACGGTTTAGCTTCCACCCATTTAGTATTATAATCAACAATGACTGAAACCGTAAATTAAACCACAGGAAACAAACAAACTATAACCAAAAGAGTATAAGCAGCAAGAAACAAAACAACCAGACCCAGAAACCGATACAACACCAACTCTATGAACTTCCCAAAACTTCAAACTTGCTCTGCAATCCACATACGCAACCAAACAAACCCAATAAACCCCTAAATTTCCACCCAATTTCACAAACCCACTAAAATTGCACAAAACCCCACTAAAATTCCCCCAAAACCCAAGAAATCCAAAGCAAACCCTAACTGAAATAACCAAAATAAGGGAGAAAACAAGAGAGGGCTTACATTACTTCCTTTCCAGACTTGGTAGACGCGCTTTGCCATGAGAAAACTGAACTCCCTTGACTAGGCAGGAACAGAGTCGAAGATTTGGAAGTTCTGGGCGTTCATCGCATTATCAAAACCCCAGAAATCCGAATCCAAACCTGACACTTTGATTGAAGTCGACGTTTGGGTTCTGGGCAATTTCGGAAATTAAAAATGGTGAGAGAGAAGATGAAGAGGATTGGTCTGTGAAGATGGCGGTTTGAAATTTCGGAAATTTTTGGGGGAGAGCGTGGTTTTCTGGGTTGGGAATATTTTCGTGACAAAACCTTGTAGAATCGGATATATAGGGAAAATAAATAAATTAAAAAAAACAATTGTATTTTAGTATATTTGATATATAATATATATATATATATATATGTCTTGGTACATATCTTGTATATGAATTTTATGCAGTAAATCATGTTGTAATAAGGTTTTACACATATCCATATAATAGGCCCATTGGCCCATGTAATTGGCCAAGAGACCCATATATTTTCCTATATAAAGGGGTTTCATTCTATCAATAAGATAAGGTGAATTCATTCCCTCAATATTATTCTACAACACGTTATCATGCACTTCGCACTAAATCCAAAAAAGAGCAAGTAGGTCACCGAAAAAAAAGGAAAAATTATGACACGTTATCATGCACTTCGCACTAAATCCAAAAAAGAGCAAGTAGGTCACCGAAAAAAAAGGAAAAATTATGTCGCGCGCACACCTGTGCACTACCGCGTGCACCGCTGGGCACCACCGTGCACTGCCGCGCGCACCACAGCTGCGCACCTCCTGGGCACCACAGCACACCACCGCGCACCACTGCTGCGCTCCTCCTGAGCACCGCTGGGCACCACCGCGCACCACCTGGGCACCACCACGCACCGCTGCGCACCTCCTGGGCACCGCAGGGCACTGCTGCGAACCTCCTGTGCACCGCTGTGCACCCCTCAGGGCACCACTGCGCACCCCTCAGGGCACCGCTGCACACCCCCTTGGGCACCGCCGCACATCCCCTGTGCACCTGCGCACCAAGAAACCCTAAAATATGCATCAGGTTTCAAACGCAATTATCGACAGAATAAAATCCGAATTGGGTTTCGTCACCAACAGAGACGTTGAAGATATTGCTCATACGCTTCCAACGTCGCCGGCCTCACCTAAAGAACAGGCTGGAAAGACACCGAACCGGCCGCCGGAATCCATAGACCGGCCGAAATGTTCAAGCTACCGGTCGGGCACTTTCTGAACTCCGATTTAAGTGAAATTTGGAGAAGTTATGCGCAAGGATGTCAGGATCCTTCAGTTAAAAGGGCACCCCAGAACCGGAGTAAAATTGGGTGAACCGGTCCTCCAAATGACTGCAACGTTCAAATGATTCAATTTTCCTTGAGAAAAACGGGTTGTATTCCTAATTTCTCTTTGAATCCTTCATATGGTTGTTATTTTTCAATGATTTGCTACTATTTTATGGCCAGTTTAACTAACCATATGTTTTTCATGTGTTTCATGGCCTCCACATGCGATAATTCACGATGGAATTACGCGAACGATCGTCGAACGCGCATGGACTTGAGCATGGAAGCATGAAGCAACTTATATAAATGCAGTCTATTTGGCAGACTAGCAAGTAAGCTTTAAATTTTGAGTAATTCAAAGTTCAATAACCTCGAGGAGGATAAAATCCGTTCCTCCCTTCTTCATCTCCATTCTATGCTTGGGACGTTTGTCTTTGCAGGTTATTATGAAAAATCCTAAAACATATGTGTATTTGGCTACCGGGACCACTAGCCCACATGCTGCTCGATGTGCGTTGCTGCCGAGCATTGTGCTCTAGCGCGTGCACAGCTGTCGAGCATTGTGCCCTAACACACGTGCGCTGTTGCCGAGTGATGTGCTTTGGCGCGCGCACCTACTGACTGTTGTGCTACCGCGTGAACCTGTTGAGCACTATTGCAAGGGCTTGCCCCTGTGCACGCGTGCGCTGCTATCGGGCACCGTATGTGCACCTGCCCTTATGCGCATGCACGCTGCTGTCAGTGCTTGCCCTTGTGCACGCGTGCGCTGTTGCCAGTCACCGTATGTGCACCTGACTCTGTGCGCGTGCACGCTGCTGACAGGGCTTGCCCCTATGCACGTGTGCACTGCTGCCAGGCACTGTATGTGCACCTGCCTAGGCGCTGCCGCGCTACTGTCGGGCACCGCATGTGCACATGTGCGTTGTTGTCAGGCACTATATGTGCACACGGCTACCAGCTGCTGAAGCCCTGCGCACTAATTGCTATGCACTGTCGAGCGTTGACTGCCGATTGCTACCGAGCGCTGCCTAGGGCAGCTGTCGAGCACTAGCTGCCGAGTGACAAGCACTAGTTGCCTTGCACCATGCACCAAAGATGTTTTTAGGTCTACGTTTTGAGGTATCCAACGTTGGGTTGTGTTATGCTATTAAAGAGAGTTCGGAATTGAAGAATCATCTCATTCCTTGAACCCACGTTGTGTTTGATCAACGTTAGCACATTTCTCCAGGTAAATGTCTCATTAAGAACATGGTAAGAGAATCAGCTACCGATGTAAGATGTCCAGCGTCTAGTTGCAGAGCACCACCGCCAAGTTGTAGAGCACCGGCTGCCCAGCTGTCAGCTGTTGAGCGCCTAGTACCTAGCTACAGAGAACCAGTGCTGCATAGCTGTCGTGTTCTAGTTTCCAACCACTGAGCACCCAGCTGTCGAGCATGAACTATTTTACTTGAAGATTTAGTCACTACTTCCTACGCTGAAACTCCAACCCATAAAGCGAGATGACTACTCTCGACTCTCCATAGTTTGGTATTGTATGCATAAGCAAGGAAATTTGCCGCTCACTTATATATTGACTCTTGAATGCCGCTCCAAGTCTCAAATCGAGATTAAAAGCTGAGCAACACTGTTTTATGCTAAAGGCATGCAGCTATTGAGCGCTGCCTAGGAGGTACTGAGCGCTACACAAGCTGCTGGCATGGTTGCCGAGCTGCCGTGTACACTGCCGAGCCCATGTGCACCTAGCTGCCAGCTGCCGATAGTCATACACATGTTGCTGCCCAACGTGCTTGTTGCTAACCCTGTATGCTACCTACTGCCCCTTGATTGTTTTTGCTCCAATTGTGTGTTAGTTGCCCCCTGTGTGTCAATTGCTTCATGTTGTGTGAGGAATGCCACCACCTATATGTCAGATGCCGATTAGTTATGTGTTTGTTGCTTTGTGCTCTACACATGAACTATTGTGCACTATGCATTAGGTGTTGAGCACTAAGCACCAGATGTTAGCACTAAACACAAGGAACCATGTACTGATCACCAATGGTTGTGCACTTACATCAAGGACAAGCACTAAGTGAGCTACATAGCACAGAACACTTGAGGACGTGCACATAACACCGACTGCCGAGCACTGGGCACCAAGGCCAAGCTCTATGCAGTAGCTGCCGAAGCTCTGTGCACCTCATGCTGTGCACTTGAGATAAGCTGTTGAGCTCCCCCCACTGCCCCATACCTTGCGCCATGGGCACTAGCAGTTGTGCAGCCACCGAATGTTGTCGAGTGCTCAGTACACCGGCATATGTGTGGCTCCTCATGCACTACCAAATATTGGCAAGTGCTTAATGCAATGGCATATATATAGGTGCAATGCGCTACTGAATGTTGTCGAGTGCCAGTGCATTGGCATACGTGCAAGCTGCTAAGGCGGGCAACCAAAAACAAAAACAGTGAATATGTCACTTTATGAACAGCAACTTCCGAAGAGCTTTGTGAACAGCTCCGGATGAACTAGAATGCAAACCATATATCACTGGAAAGCTACGTCTATCTAGTTTCCAATGGTTTTTGGGGTTCATTCATATCCATTCTAAAGAAGGAGTTATGACTGTTTTAGTGAGCAAAGGTCAGGCTGCCAGGAATTCTGCAATGCACACGGTTGCCTTCAGTATTTATGTCTTTTTCTCACGTATCTACCTTATTCGATAAGTAAGTTACGTGGAGAAATTGAGTTCCTTGCAGACGGTGGGTCTATCCACACAATCTTGAGCAAAGGAATGAATGCATACAAATAAACGTACAAAGAGAGTACCGAACATCAAATGGATGCCTCTGACATTTGATGTCATAAAGAGCTCTTTGATTTTCTCCAAACTAAATGAGACCTCGATGAAATCATTGGTTCGATAAGTGTATTCACACTATGACATGATCATGCATAGCCTTATGAAGGTGTGTCGATGTTCTTGGTTTAGTCTTCACCTAACAGCAGATTTTCCATCATCGGATGACGTGGTTAACCTCGGCAAAGGTTACATACTCTCTTGATTTTGGATCCCCCTATGTTGTTGTTACAAAATGTCGTCCTTCATGGATGTTGAAGACTTGTAATGCCATATGTATGCTTTACTTTTGGCAGAGGATAACTCCTGCGATGCTACTTTAAAGTTGAAAACTTCATCATATCAAAATCTGTGACCACAGTAAGTTGAACCTACTGTATGGTAACTTCGTCTGAATGGCTCCAGATGAACTAGAAGCCCTATTTTATATCATTGGAAATCTACGTGAGTCTAGTTTCCAGTGGTTTAAGAGGCTCGTTCATACCTGTCCCGACGAAAGAGTTATGGCAGTTTAAGTGCGTACATGTAATAGCAGACTGTATCCTACTATCCCTTAACTTTGTCAGAGCCCCCAGATCAACTCCTGATGAACTGGAATGCGCACTTTATATAATTGAAAATCTATGTGAATCTAGTTTCCAATGGTTCAAGCGGTTAGTTTATATCCATCCAGACGAGAGAGTTATGGCCGTTTTAGTGAGTATAGGTCATACTGCACGAAAACTGCATACTCTTCGCAGATTGTGAATCCTTTTTGTGACTAAGTTAGATCGGATCTTCACCATCTTTTATGACATGGTTGAATCAATTCTTGATGTCTTTGGCTCAATGATCCAAGTCACAAATGTTCTCCTTATGGTGAGAGTGGCAATCGAACATTGAAGTGTGTTATGAACATACACACCAACGATTACCATGATGAGAATGATTGAGACTTTTGTGTATACTTCTCATGAGTGCTGATTGAATGCAGCATGGAGAAGAGCATGAGTCCTAAGGTGTCACCAATAAGTATATTTGGGACAATTGAGTCAGACAAGCTATGACATTTTGGTCATACCAGGTGAGATATGCGAGCCAGAATTGTTTGATATTCTTGGGCGTCCATTCCCCAATAAGTATTCTTGAATAATCTGTTGCGTACTTTGAGACATCATTCGGGCTTGTTATTTCCGAGACCATTTCCCTTTATTTATATTTGTCTCGGGTATTTTCATTTGCTACCTTCCGCTTGTAAAATAATTGTATGTTATTCTGCACATTTGTCATTTCATATTTGACTTTCATATTATTTGTGTGCTGGTTATTTCTTTATAGCCTTGTGGTTTCGATTCGGAGGGTCATTAATACATCCAAGGACGTATTGATTTTTCTCTAGACCGGGATCACGGCGGTTACCGTCGTGTTCCAGGGCCGGAAATAGTCCCAGGATGCGACAAAGGGTAGTTTGGTAAAATATATAATGACAGATGACATGTGGACATCAATTTGTCCTAAAATTTTATTAAGGGTAATTTGGTAAAATATATAGTGACAAATGACATATGGATATCAACTTGTGCTAATTTGTTAATTTGTGTCATTAAAAGTGTAAGATATTGTCTAAATGGTGTATTCATAAATTCAAATTTGGTTGATAACTAAATTATAGTTTACTAAAAAAATAAAGTCATGAGAATACCTAGCAGAGCTTCGCTAAGGTTTAGAGAATGTCCCCTCTTCCAGTTGTACCTATACGCACCTTTCTTTGTCGTCCCTAATTGAGTACTCATACGACATCTTCCTCGAAGTCGCCTGATATCAATCTGACTATGGTCAGGCTTCCTTCGTGGAACTATTGCTTTATGCGCTATTGGTTGGCGGGTTTGCAATTCCGTCTGTGGTCTTGCCAACCCTCATGGAGGCTTTGGGCTGGGGGGTTATATGATGGTGATGTTGAGAGATCTGAACATCTCATGGTGTCCTAATTCTTAGTGGTTTTTGTTGTGTGGTGGCTTGATCGGTACATCAGTGTCAACACGGTCTCAGTTAGGGTTTCAATAACAGGTTAAACTTCTCTAGTGGTAGTTCATCATTTCTGATAGGGAGGTTCCATGGTTGTTGAGGTTTGGTGTGGGCCGAGCAATCTCTTTCGCTGGGTGATTCATCGTACGCTGCTGGTAGGGAGGTTCTATTACAAATTTACAATATTTTAGCAACACTAAGATCTAGAGAAGCTAATCGGTCTTTAACAAAATTTGTTTTACAATGCACAAATTTACAATAGTAGGAAGCCTGAAATGAGACGCCAGCTATTGAATATCTTGTATTTGTTGCCGTAAGTCATTCGTTGTAGTTAATATTGTTAGGAATATTATGTCGTAATTAGTTTCCTAATATGACTTGGTGTATCTTGTGTGTGCATTCTATTTATGGAGAAATTAACAACATACATCAAAAATTCTTAAATACCTTATCCTGTTTGATTTAGTAACAGATCCGAGATCCATTAGGATTCGGTTTCATCGTTGTGAATTTGGTTCTTTTAGTCACAAGTTCTTTTTGCTCATTAGGTTCTTTGCTATCGTTCTTTTTGGTCATTGACTCTCTTTTGGGTTTTGGCTAAGGTAGTTGTCATGGGTTGTTTTGTTGGAATTTATATTTGCAGCTCGTAATTTTGTTTAATCGGTGTGAACCTTGTTTAATTGTGTTTGGTGGTGTTTGATTGTCAAGGTCTAGTGACGTTAGGGACTTTCAAAAAGGGTTGTTGGAATTGTCGTTTTCTTTTCAATCGGCTTAAGGATTTCCTCTTTGTTCTCATCTTCGGCGTCAGACAAGATAGTCTTTTTATTTGTATCAAGATTTGAATATTTGATCAGTGCACCTAACACCTGAATTCCATAAACTGAAGCCCTGATTTCATCCCTAATTTCTAATTTCAATCTCGTACCTTAGATTACTGTTCTCAGTTGTGCTTCTTCTTAGAGCCATTCCAGATTCTACACACCATCGGAACGAGAAACTTTTGGCCTGTATCCAGTCGCACTGCACTGCTCTTTTGACTCTGCCTTTGTTCCATTCGGCTTTGCAGTTTGTACTCCGTCTACAACCTTGACCAGAAGATTATTCTGGCATCGTCTTCTGTTTAAACTGCCCCTTCTCCTCTTTTCTAGTCGACCTTCTATTTTTTCAAGGACGGTTCAACTGTCTAGACCTTCTATTCATTCAGATCCTCGTGAAAAAGAAGAAGAAGAAAGAAAGAAAGAAAGAAAGAAAAAAAGGAAGGGAACTTTCGTTGTGTTTTTGTATTTGTTGTCTGTTTGTTTGTGTGGTTGAAGAAGAAGAAAGATGATCAATTTAACTCTCAACGACTCTGAAGGTGTGGGATCCACATTTATGGCTCATCATGGTTCTAATGGTAATGTATCAGTAGAGAAACTCGAGGTAAATTTGGTTTTAATTTACATGTTTCTAACTTTACTGGTGGTGATACATGAATAATTGACTCAAGTGCATCCGATATGACCTATGATAAGTCTTTCTTTGTATCTATGATATCTCATGTGTCCAATGCAAATGATGTATCTTTTCTGGTCTTAGGTATTGGGTCTATTCAGGTAATATTGTCCTTTGTTTTATATGATATCCTTTATGTACCCTCTTTATCTCATCATCTTTTATCGATATCTTACTTAAGTCACAAAATAAGTGTTATGTAACTTTTTATCCAATGTATGCTGTTTTTCAGAATTTGTGCACTTCGATGATCATCGACAAGGGAGACTTGAGGGGAAGAAGGTTTTACTTTGATTGCATGTACGCAAGACAAGCACAAGCATTGAAATAACTTTTAGCCCTAACATTGAGTTCTGATCGGTTGAGTGAGCTATGGTTATGGCATAGACATTTGAGACATCCATCTTTTGGGTAGTGAAAAAGTCCATGCCTTCGTTGCGTTCTGGAGCGAGTGATTTTATTTTGCATTGTGAAACTTGTGCTTTAGCTAAGAGTCATAGGTCTCCAGCTCGTGAATGATTCTAGCTTGTGAATGGATTAACTATGTTTTTGTCTTATCATATACTACTCTTCCAGCTCGTGTCTTTGGTTGTGTTGCCTATGTTCATCTGTATAAAAATCAAAGGTCAAAATTAGATGCTATGGCTCTTAAGTGTGTATTTGTTGGGTATGACTCTCATTAGAAAAGTTACAAATGTTATTATCCTTAGTCCGAGAGATTTTATATCAGTATGGATGTTACTTTCAATGAAGATGAATGTTATTTCCTGCCTCCTGTGACTCCTTGTCAGAAGGAGAAGATTAGTTTTTATAAGATTTGTTCACTAAAAAAATGAGAGTTTTACACTTCAGTGTCAAAGGGTGGTGTGTGCTAGAACAAAACTTGAAAAGGAGCACTAAAGCCCACAAAAATGGTCATCTTGACTCTACTGACCAGTCATCTGGGTTAGAGACAGAATTTAGAGAAATCAATGACATAACACATCAGTCTGATCGTTCGGCTAGACAAGAAACAGTGGGAAATGTTTTACCGACTGATCAGTTAGATCCAGATCAATTTGACCGTTCAACCAAGGAGCTAATTACAAATCATGTTCCTGATAATGTTTTGTAGTCTTCTAATGGTGGTTTAAACAATTCTTCTGTCTCTCTCCCTCCTTTGGCAGTCTCACATGATCAATCATTACTCGAGGTATGTCCTAGTCCTTATGTGCCTAATAATCTTTATGTGTCAAGTAGTGTTCCAACCAAACTGTTGACTAGTCACTCAAGTTGTGGTCAACCTCCGAAACTCTGCAAACCTACTCTAAGTGCTCAGGCTAAATATCATGTTGCTAACTATGTGTCGACCCATAGGTTGTCTAAACCACATGTAGCTTTTGTGAGACTATTATCTTCTGTGCTCTTCCAACTAAAGTGCAGGATGTCATGAAGGATGAGAAGTGGATAAAAGCAATGACGATCAAGATGGATTGTCACATCCCGGGACTATTTTCGGCCCTAAAACACGACGGTAACCACCGTAATCCCGGACTAGCGAGTAATCAATATGTCATTTGACGTATTAACTACCCTCTAGACCGAAACTACAAGATTATGAATAAAATAATCATCACACAATAATATGAATGTCAAATATGAAATGAAAAATGTGCAGATAAGCATACAAATATTTTACAAGCAGAATGTAGCCAATGAAAATACTTGAGACGAATATAATACAAGGAATGTCTCGGAATAAACAAGCCCAAAAAACATATGCAATAGCCACACACACAAAGCTCGAGTAAAACATGTTAACCACACATGAAAGAAGTCTCTAGATCCATGCGGCCGAAATCCCAGGTTTGTCTTCACAGCAAACCGGGGTCAACTACCTATGTGTCTGAAAATAAATAGTAACGAGAGCGTCCATTTACAACTAATGCCTAACTAATCTCTCATAACAACACACCGCACTTACGTCTCGCTTAACTCTGTGCGAGACGAGTGTAAGTGGGATAAATAAAATAAACAGGGCATTGCCCCTCCGGAGGTTCACGGTCATCGACACCGTGGGAAGCGTAGTCTAAAAACTAGGTCTCGTTGCTCTCAGGCCAAACACCAAAAATCAGGACAACGTTACTACTTTTTGATCCAAACACACGCACGCACACCAATGCTATAAGAAGCGTGTGGTCATACAGTAAAACAATGTAGCTATACTTTTATATGTATAAATAAAGAAAAGCCAACAACTCGGGAGGGTTACGGCTCACCCATTGGGCGTGCCCCCTACTACCAGATATGACGATACAGATGGCCGTGCTCTAACTTCCGATCCTCCTGAAGCCGACGTCGATGCGCTCCTGAGTCTGTGGGTGAGATAATAATGACAAATGTAATTCGAGAATTTACTATCTACACTTTACGACTTGATAAACATTTTCTGTTTATCTTTCTGATATTAGAGTCTAATTTATTTTACACTCTGATTCTCGAACCAGCGAGAATTTGAGATTATTTCCTATTCGGTACTTACGTCGTTTTCGTCGCGTTTTTAATTCAAAAACTTTTAAATCATTTAACCGTAGCGATTAAAAACGTAAAAGTAAGTGTTCTACGGTAAAAGTAAAAATTCAACTTTGGAATAGTAAAAGTCAACGGGCAACGGTCAAAGTCAACTGATAAACAGTAAAGTTAAAGTCACATGTAAATAGTAAAAGTCAACGATGAATAGTAAAGTCAATAGTTGAATAGTCAACAGTCAAGTCAACCGGTGAATAGTCAAAATCAACAGTAAAATAGTAAATGATAAAAGTAAAACAGTAAAGGTAATAGTACACACTTTACGTAATAGTACAATGTGAGAAAAGATGATCAACAATTTCTAAGAACATCTCCAACAATGATTGATAAAGCAGTTGATAATTTTAGATCAAAGTTATATTTATTAATCCATTTTTAGAGTTTTGCTCCAACAATTATAAAAGAAAACTTAGTTATTCATTGACATGTTCTCTCTCCTAAAAATTTGTCAATTCTGCAATTTCTAAATTTGTTAATTTCTTAAATAGATTGGTGGAATATAGGTCATTAAGTGTTCAAATCACAATTACATATTTCTTACCCATACATGAGGAGTCTCCGAGCCTTTCGGGGCCCCTTATCTTTGAACTCTAGGGTTCAACTATGGGGGCAACACGTCTTCTGTGGACAAGGCAGCGAGCGTGATGTTGGCGTGACTGTGACGATAACAATACCATACTTTTGGTGGCAGCGAGAGAATGGTTGTTCTCTTGAATGTGATGGTGTTTCTGTTTTGGATCGATTGTGGGTCTCTACCCATGTTGATTTGGTGATGATGTAGATGAGGCGGCTCTCAAAGTCTAGGAGTGAGGCTTCGGTTGAGATTGTTGCAGCAATGCCCGGTATCGAGGAGGGACTGAAACGACTTTGGACGTTCTAGATCTGTTTTGTGGTGACACAGATAATGATGACGGGCCTGGTGGCGTGTGGGTCATTGGTTGACCTAGCTTGGTTTGATGACACTCACCAGGATGGTGTTGAAGGTAGTGGCTCGCCAAAGAAGGGAGGGAATTCGACGATCGGCAGAAGGCTGAGTTTTTGGCGAAGCAGTGATGGTGGGCCGGGTTTGAAGCTTTCAATTGGGCTAATGAGGTTTCTTGGTGGGCTGGTGCATGTACTAGGCTTGGGCTCTGGGCTTTTAAGTCTGGAGATGGGCTCAACATTTTGTTGGGGTCTGCTGATGACCTCCCTCTGTCTTTTCTCAAGGGACAAAAGACTCCTTTTTCTAGAATCACAGCAAGGGCTCTTGATCTATTGGATGAAGGCAAGAGTTCTGATGGTAGCATTGGAACATGAGCTGCAAGTAGTGTTACCATGCAAGCTGACACATACCGCCTAGGAGGTTCTATAAATTGAGTATATTTGCTTTGGACTAGCAGCTTAGGGCATATATTTTTGTTTAGGTTGTTTTTCCATTCTGCATTAGCCTATTTTTCCACGCATATGTAGGAATATGTTTACAAAATAAGTAGATGAGATGATTAAAAATTAGTCTATCCTATGTACTAGGTGAGGTAGATGATAGAGATAGAAAATTATACTACCAGAGCAAAATTCATTTAAAAATTGACAATTCTCTAATATTTTTTACAATACATCGATGCTGGTGGCTCTTGTAAGTTTGGAATTTGGATGGAGAGACATTTGGATATAACAATATAAAAGTCACTGTATACATCAACAACGACAAACAAGATCCTCTCTTAACGAGTTGAAGGGTAAATTATTGGAACTTGTCCCACATTAAAGAAAAATTAAATGCAATAGACATTTATAAAGAAATACCCATGTAAGGTATTAAATGAATTAAATGCCTTGTGTGAGCTTGGTAGACTTTACTATTGGGTTTTTTTAATAGAATATATATATATATATTATTTAAAAGTCAAAGATGGGCCTTAAGGTTCTTGGGCTCTATTGAAATAAAATCTGTTTTAAAATTTTGAAATATTATTATTATTATTTAAATTTTAAATTCGGATAAATTTAAAAAATTATAACTGTTCGGGACAGTTACAACTGCTCGAACAGTTACGTCTGTTCAAATTGACTTTTATTTAAGGACGACCTTTTGGTCGTTGTAACCCATCAAACGATCTGTTCTTATTCTTCCACCCCAATACATATTTCTGAAAAGCACAAAGTAAATTCGTCAAGGTCAAGTTCTTGTGCAAGAACTTGAACCAGATAGTTGTATCCTCTAGATAGACGTCCGAAACCCCAGTACGAGTGAGGGCGAATTTCTGTCTTAAGTCACTGTAAAACATGTCTATATCTGATCAAGTTAGTGAATTTAATTTTAATTTCGTTGTTATTTTTTAATTTTAGTTTAATTACTATTATATACTTATTATTTGTTTCGAAGTTAGTTTTAACGTAAATAACCCATTTTGTTGGCGCGTGGTGGCGGGTTCCACTGCTTCCTGATCGATCAGTACGACTTTCTGATCACTATCCTGGGTCACTTCATAGTCATCAGACTTCAGACCCTGTCAAACACCTCCGCAGCTTCCACGAAACTCACCCGCTTCATCATTCCTCTTCTATATTCCAAACTCCTTTCTCACCTAAACCACCATTCTTTGACTCCTTTCCTTTTTGTCTCCCTCTCAATTCTCAAACCAACACCAGGACTCTTTCCTCTTTTTTCACCTTTGATTTTGATTCCCATCTCGCCATGGACAAGTCTTTCCAAGCCGTCCTCGCCGCCACCGGAAGCTTCTTCGCCATAACCGTAATCTTCGCCGTCGTCTACATACTCTTCAAGGTCTCCCAGTCAAAGTCAACCCGCTCCCGCCGCTCCCGTGCCGCCGCCGTCCGCAACAACCCGGCCCGCCTCAACTACATCACCGTCGACGAGAGCGCCTCCTTCGATCCCTCCCTCAAAGTCTCCATGGAAGAAGTCGTCAAGGCCACCAAGAACTTCAACAAAGACCTCGTCGTCGGCGACGGCGGCTTCGGCCTCGTCTACAAGGCCCAACTCTCCGATGGCCTCAAGGTCGCTATCAAGAAGCTCAATCCCGACGCCTTTCAGGGCTTCCGCGAGTTTCAGGCCGAGATGGAAACTCTAGGTAAGCTCCGCCACAGCAATATCGTCAAGATTCTCGGCTACTGTGTCTCCGGCGCCGATAGGATTTTGATTTATGAGTTTATGGAGAGGGGGAATCTGGACCGTTGGCTTCACGACTCTTCGTCAACGGACTTGGACAGTTATGATGACACGGCTGGGTGTAAATTACCGTTATCTTGGAAGACGAGGAATAAGATTGTTAGGGGTGTGGCTAATGGATTAGCTTTTTTGCATGGGTTGGAGAAGCCTATAATTCATCGGGACATCAAGGCTAGCAATGTGTTGTTGGACAGGGAGTATGAGGCCCATATTGCTGATTTTGGGCTAGCGAGGAGCATCGACACGTCACGGTCACACGTGTCGACGCAGTTCGCGGGCACGATGGGGTACATGCCGCCCGAGTACATGGAAGGGTTCACCGTGGCGACGGTTAAAGCGGATGTGTTTAGTTTTGGGATTTTGATGTTGGAGATTGCCACGGGAAGACGGCCTAATTTGCCGAGCGTGTTTAACGGAAAAGAGATGGGGTTGGTGGAATGGACAAGGAACATGGTGGCCGATAACCGGCAAATGGAAATGGTGGATTCAAGTATTTCAAGGGAGGATTTGGATGAAAGCAGTGTCAAGAGGTACTTCGAAATAGCTGGTGAATGTGCTCATGAGTCTTCAAGGCAGAGGCCCCCAATGAAAGATGTAATTCAGTTGTTAAATGACCTTCCATCGTGATTAGGAAAGCATTTTTGTTTGTTTTGTGAGTGATTTGGTGGAAAGGGTGAATAATATTAGTTGTGTCAATTGTTTGTAAATAACATATTGAACCAAAAACAAGGACATGACTTGAATACAAAATTTATTTGTGTGTGGCCTTTGGAGGAGACATATTTGTAGTTCATTATGGTGTGTACATGAATATAGGCACGTAATGAAAATGTTCCATAAACCATGGGAAACTAGGGTGAGAAGCATTAACGGTGCGGCGGATGGGCTTGCATATTTGCACGGATGGGAGATGCCTACTGTACTCCCACCGGAATATATGTAAGGGATGACCAACCGGAATGACATATCAGACTGCGCGACCTGACCGCCTTCGAACTCCAGATCGGTACAATGGGCAGTCGCCTATGTGTTCCTATGTTAGGAAAACTAAACTAATCTATGGTAATGACCACTGTACTAATGAGGGACCTTAATAACGAGGCTGTCCAAATACTTAAACCGATTTGAACACGAAAAGGATCTGGATTTCCATCCTATGAGTTGTCCCTATTTGTCAATTTGAAACAAATGCATCTATTTACAAAAAAGAGTCCGACATCAACAATGAGAAACATATGTAAGCTATATAACAGGTATAGGGATCGATAACACCGAATTACTGGAATGTTAGATGAAAGAATAGCTTCAATTAAAAGAAGGCAAACAAGTAATTTGATTTTAGAAGAGTTCAGGTTTCCCCACAATACAGAAAATTAGAAAAAAGACATAAACTAATAACAAGTTTTAGTTCACAAGATAGCGCTGGGCATGGGACGGGATAAGATGAGATTTGCCGAATCTCGTCCCGTCCGGAAAATATATTATCGGGACGGGACAAGATTGTATTTTTAGAAACATATCCCGTACGGCAAGGGATCGGGACGAGATCGGGATCCCGCAACGATATAAATTTTAAAAAAAATATATTGAAGAGATAAATTGAACATAAATTCTTGAAGAAATTTTATATCTATTTTTTATAAAGTCAATATGAACTCATCCAATATTGATGAGAGTTTTATTGTGTAATAACCTGGAAATTCAAATATTAATTTCTGATATTGTTTGGAAATTAATTAGTGGAATTGGTGCGTATTCGTACCTTCAAAAAGAGTGCCGAAGTGCTCGGAGTCAAGGAACGCTCAGAAACGTCTTATTTAAAGGGTCAAAGGTTGACTTTTTGCTACGTCAAGTTTCTATGAAAACTTCCTTCACGAAAGTTGTAGTGCTCGATAATACGAGTCCGTGGACATGTGGCAGGTGTGAATCGGATACCGTGCAAAGAAGTTATGTTCAATCGAAGTTGAGTTTCTATTTTTAGGAAATATATAAATAGAAGGGATGAGCTTCCAAAAATAGAAAAAGCTCATTTTCTTCTCTCCCTCCACGCGCGGGCGTTCCTTTAACTATCAAAGATTTTGAATTGACCCGACCCGAACCCGGTCAACCCAACCCGACGTTTGCGGCGAGCTCCGGCCACCTGAGACGTCTAGGCCGTTCGGGATCTCGTCCTCTCCTCCGTGAGAGCCTCCCTGTGGTGGTGGTGGTGGTGTGGTCCAGTTCGGCTTGAAACAACGTAACTGGGCCTAAACAGTAACGACGGTGACTCAAATTTTGACCCGGTGGTTGCCCCGCCGTTTGGGGTGGTTTTAAGGGCTGAAAACGACCTAAACGACCTAAACAACCTTGTCTCCTCCTTTTGAGCACAACCATGCCACCCTTGAAGATCAATTTCGAGCGTGGAGGTGCAGATCGAGATTTCATTCTTTCGAGGCAGTTTTGGGTTGCTTCCGGTCCGAATTGATTGAAACTCCAGGCATTAAAGTTGTTCCCCTTGCTTTGATCTTCAACTTTCATGTGTTTGAGTTTGTTGAAATTTGGCGTTTTGGTGGAGGCGAGTGACGCCCACGCGCCTCCGGCTGTGGATGCGCGTGTAGGCGCGTTCGGCAGTTCTGGGAGTTATGGTTACTCCTATAGGCTTCCTAGGGTTGTTGTGGTTCCATGTAGGTGGTTTTTGGGTGAAGTTTGCAGGTTTGAGGGTGGTGGGGCGTCTGACATCCTCAGGGGCAGTGAGTTATCTCAGGTTTATGTACTCGCCGATACGAGTGCGTGGATATATAATTTGTCAGTTTCGGTTATCGTTTTGTGTGCGTAGTGCTTTGTTGAAGTTTATTTACCTTCGTTTTCTACCGAGGGTAAATACGTTGGGTGTTTCGGTGTGGTTGAAGAGTGATGAAGTTCGTTTAATTGATGGTTGATTGATTTGGAGGATTGGAGTTTGAAGTTCAGTCGGATCAAGGCATTATTACTTTCGTGTGGCAACTAAGGTCGATTATATAATTGTAGGTGTATATTGCTCGACCAAATGTGTTAAAGATTTACCGTGCGGCGGTAAAAGACGCAGCGGGATTTGAGGTGAGTAAATCTCACTGAGGTTCTGTTCTGGTTATACATAATTATTGGGCGTAATTATATTATTTGTTGCAGAATTAATATTATGTGAGAATATTCGTAGGAATATGCGTACATGTATATATGAGTTTTATATATATGAGTATGATTATAATATATTGTTAATATATTACGGAGCTGCGTGGTTCGATGTTATTCATGCGGTGAACATTATCTCACCTGGTTCACGATGGAACCTTTATTACATTTATGGTTTATTTATCGTAAAACTATAAATTTGCTTTTTGGAAACCGAATTATTGCTTTAAAATAGATGGACTTGATCGACTATGGTCTATTGGTAAGTAAAATGATTTTCATTTATAAAACGATTTTAATCAGTTTTGTAACTATGAACTATAAAAGGCGTGATGACGGTTTGAGATTACGTCATTACTGAGAATGAAGTATTGTTATGCAATATTAAGAAGAGAAGGTTATGTGTGTTGGTCATTTTTTATTGACGTGGACGCTCCCATGATTTTGAGACGTCAGATTGAGCAAAAGTTGGACTAATGGAGATGTTGACTCACGGTATATGTGCTAGGTGAGAAGTTTGATGAATCAAAATGGTATCCGAACTGGTGCTGTGTTTGAAGTTGAGTGAGTAGTTGTGCCTCATGATTATTCAGAGGACTCATGTTCTAGTGGTGTATTGCGTGTTTTAGCTGCGGGAGAGTAACTCGTATGCTTACCTATGTGGCGTTTAGATCATCTTGTGTGGTGAATGGATCTATTGTTTCCTGTGTGGCGTCTAGATCCTCTTTGTGGCAAAGAAATCTATTGTTTCCTGTGTGGTGTCTATATCCTCCTGTGTGGTGAAGGGATCTATTGTTTCATGTGTAGCAGTCAGATCCTCCTTTGCGGCGAAAGGATTTGTCGTGTTTGTGTGGGTTTAGGTCCTGATGTGTGGCGAAGAGATCTATTCCGGTGTTGCAGTCTAAATCCTCTTTAGTAGCGAAGAGATCTATTCTGGTTTGGTAGGTTATGTCCTCCTTTATGGCGTGTAGACATTTTCCTAGTGTGACATTTGGTTTAGGTGGAGCGTGTTTGATTTTATTATTTATTTAATTTTGTTTTCTCTATTATTTCTTGATTTTCTGTGGTTTTAGGTGATTTCGGAACTACCCTTAATTGCCGGGATTTCCATGTTTTGATTTATGATTTTCTGTGCATTTTCTGAACTAATCTTTATGCAGAAAATGTATAACTTTATTGTTATAATTATTTCTGCCATTGAATGCTTGTTTTATATAATTTTTACTTTTTGTTATTAAATTTTCTTGTTTAGGAAACTCTCGTATCTTTGGGGAACGAGGTCGTGATTGTCTTTAGATTTACTCATACGAGCCGGAAAGCTTACCAGGTTTGTTTGTTTACAACCCGATGCACCAATCTATGATGTAGGGTTTGATCTTGCAGGTTTGAGAATATCAATAATTTGCGAAGCGGAGACTTAGAAGCTTACTTGTTGGTGTTGAAACCCTACTTGTAACAGTCGTTAGTTGGTAGTAAGTTTCTTGGAGCGCGACTTTATTGAGTTATAGATTGTTGGTAAAATTATCATGTCTCGAGTTTCGAGATTTTTGGTCATCCTAAAATTTAGGTCGTGACATATTGTGTATAATATTCTCATATATATGTATGTATATATATTCTATGGTGTTACTTTTTTCATGGTACAATTGCCTTAGTTCTAAACTCCTAACTCTATTTAAGTATTAACGAATAAAAATTGTAAAAAAGAAAAGGGAATTAATAAGGTCCTTGACAGACTTCCTCCATTGTCTGTTGTCCCTGAGAGCCTGAGCCTTCATGATTGTTTCCATATTAGCAGTCCAACCAGTAACCAAACAGCAAGGTTCTGTCAGATACAACAGCCTTCTCAATCCTATCTCCCAAAATATCCTTGATTGTTCTTCTCCTCTCTCATTGTCCTCGTTAACTTGCTCAACAAGACTCTTTCTCATTGAGAATCAGCCGAAATTAAAATGAGCTAGCATTGAATAGGCCACTGTAAATGAAGGAGAGCGTCTTGTTGATGATCAGACTCAGAAGGCGAAGGTCTCCGCATCCGCCATTGATTGAACACGCAATTGAAGGGAACTGCGATTTGGTTGAAGAAGGCCGTTTTTTCTCTACCAGCCCTCGTCTGTTGGAATTCCGAAAACGACGTCGTATAAAGGTGGACAAACGCTGTCGTTTTGTTGGTTTATAATTTCCCCTCTCTTGTTTTATGGTGAATATCTCTTTCCACAAGCTCAGCTCTCAAGGTGCGATTTCCATCTCTATTGTTTGGATGATTCATAGCAGGTTTCGATTTCGCTGGGTTTATTGTGTTCGATTTTGGCTTGGTTTTACTTTTGTTTCGGTTTAGGGGTTTATCGTGTATTTGATTCGGTTGAATTCTGGAATTTTCTTTACATTTTCTAAATGGCGAGCATTGGGTTAGGTTTAGGTTTCATATCGGCACCAATGTAGCAAGGTTTTCATCACAAAGAGCTTTGACACTTTGACAGGGAGTATGTGTGTTTGGGATTGATATATGCACTCAATTAAGTAAAAAGCTACATGATATTGATATAGTAATGTCAATATTTTATGTTCTTCTCACAAAGAACAGTTGAGCAAGGAGTATGAAGATGTTTTTAGACTATTTTAGATGGTTTGCTATTTATTTCGGAGGTTCTGAATGTTTATAGTCATCGTGGATTGGACTAGCATTAGGTGAATTTGTTGCATGCATCCTGGTGTTCTTTTCTGAATTGCTGATACAAATGGTAAAGTTTAGAATTTTCACCTTTTAATATGTTACCATATGAGAGCCAAATTTTTTGACCACATCATTTAATGACAAAAGTATAACTAAGAGTAGAAGAATTATTGATTCTATTGGACTCTCTGTTGCTTGGTACTGCTCTAGGTTCCTAAGTAAGTTGAGGAATAAAGCCAAAACCAAACTAGGGACTGTTGGAAACTGAAAATTTTGTTATGTTACAACTTCTAACATACCAGACCATGATTTGTGTAAAAAAAGGTTGTGCCCTTCTTCTTTTTCTTCATTTAAAATAAAGGCATAGTATACCTGATTTTTGTCTGTTATTTTGTTTCAGAGTGCGTTGTGCAGCTCAGCAGCCTCAGTTGATCCCACATATGGCTCCAAGAGGTCAGCCCAGAAAGGTTATGCCTTCTCATAATACCACATTGTCATGTTTTCCTTCATATCTTTAGTCATTCTCACACTTGTGTGTTAGCCTGTTTTCTTACTGCTTTGCTTTTCCATTTTTACAACCTTCATTCTGCAGAGGGGTCATTTGGATAGGGCTCTAAAGGCTATGGCTGCCCTTACTTTTCGAGAGAAACTAGTCCGTGATACAGTGGATGAATTACTTGAAGTGTGGTTTTCCCTTCATTCTTTGTTTATTGGTTTATTTATTCTTTAGCAAATTCTTATTTTGGTTTTGGGTTTGCTTGGCATGTCATAATGGTTTTGCTTTCAGATTTATGGAGGAGATGATGGATGGGGATTTATTGAAGACGCTTCTTATTCTGTCCTTGTTGATGCTCTTCTCGAAAAACAACAAGATGGTGCTGAAAAGCTGGTAAATTTGTGCTTTAGTTATCCTTATATGTTAAGGGGGCTTTTTATATATTTGGTTATATTTACTTATTTTTGTTTGTTTGTTTTTATTTATTTATATTTCATTTAAATAGATAATTAAAAAAGGGTAACCTTTGTAGTTGGGGTTTCTAGTTCGTGAAGAATTAATGACTTTGTGCGTAATTTATCATTAGGTTGCATCATTCTTTTTTTTTTCCTTTAGGATATTAACTCGAATAAAACCAGCAATGTGAGCTGCTTCAGCAGTGGCCTTAGGATGTAAAGGAAGAGAGAGAACATAATGTTTTTTTTCTTTTCTTTTTTATTGGTGCTTGATTGAATGAGCATTGTAAGAACCTTTCTAAATCGACACCCTTTTTGTCTCAATAGAAGATCTGAATCTGAGGTGTATTTTAAGTTTCCAAGAAAAACATGAGCCAGGCCATTCATCTCTCAAAAGCCATAGCATAGGCTGCACCCTTAACCTTAAAAATACAATGGGAATTTCAATCCAAATGATTTACTCTATTATGTTCTATCATCCTTGCTAGATGGACCTCTCATATTTTATGGAAATCGGATTAGTATTGATCGAAAAGACCCTGGTCCTGCGACATGTGCTCACGTGATTAAGAAAGCGTTGGGATCTTGCCCAATTGTTGTGACAAATCAGGCTGTTAGATGCCAAACTGGTCGTAAGAAATTATATTATAAAATCAGTTGCAGAAGCTTTAGCTCTCCAGGTACCGGAAATCATTGTTGGGCAGTTATTTCACTAGGGTCTAGTGCTGAAGCATTTCATAATAGTCAGTTTTGCCACATGCCTTCTTCATGTTGTAAGCCAGCATCGTGTTTATCGAAGGTCTTTATGAACAATCTAACAAGCTATCCATTGTCCTTAGTACTAGAAACCCTCTCCCATTAAATCTCATGATGGTGTGTCAGTAGTTCTAGAAGCACCAACAGGCTCACCGTATAGCATGCCGCATACTGAAATTTTTCACTCAAATTTTTTAAATGTAAGTCCTTCCAACCATGCCCAGTATTTTCCCTTTCAATCAGAGGGATCATTTTCACATGGTGTAGGACTTACTTATGGGTCTACTCCCAGATTTTTCAAAGCATGATGTTACTATCATACATGAATCGCAGAAGCTCACTGCATAAGGCTTTTTGCATTCTCATAATCGCCTACCAACTGTACTCATCTAGCCTGGGTATTTTGTTTTATCTGCTGTAAGAATGCTTATGAGAGTAATTATAAATTACAAACTTGTTAACTTGTTTACAACTTTAAATAACTCTAGTTTGTCTTTACCAAAAAAAACTCCAGTTTGTACAAAATTAATCATACTGTTGGTTTCAGCTGTTCAATTTACATATCCAGTAAGTATACCTAATTTACATTTATTTCATCTTTGACAATCCAAGATTGCTTCTCCACAAGATCATGCAAGAAGTGAACATGGTCCTGAAACTTCAGCAGTTGTGCCTACCTGCATGCCGATGAAGTTCATGCAATCACACACTACTCAACCTCTGAACTCTACACCACTGACTAAAATGCCAGGTAGTTGGTTTTTAATTATTCATGAGCAAATATATAAATATATAAATAAATAAATAAATAAATAAATATATATATATATATATATATATATATATACACAGGACCATTCTATTGAGGGATCCCTATTTTTGGTTTATTTATAGGGCATTCGATAAACTTTTCGATCACATATCAACATCTCCACCGTTCAATACGTAGATGTATATATATAGATCATTTCTGTAAAATTTCATCCAATTTGGTGATCGTTAAGGCTTTGAAATAACTGAAATTAATTGACGGATCAAATCTGCCAAACTTGAACCGTTAATGCCTATAATTTTAATTCGTAGTTTTAAACATCTTAACGATCACCGATTTGGTGAAATTTTGCAGAGGTGATCTATATATTAGGACTTAAGAATTGAACGGTTAAGATTGAAAAATGTGATCTGAAAGTTTGTCAAATGCCTATCCCTATAAATAAACCAAAAATAGGGATCCCTTAGTGGAAGAGCCCTGTGTATATATATATATATATATATATACATACAAATTTAGTATGACCAATGTTCTGCTCCCATGTTAGATGTGTTTGCCCAAGTCCATTGTACCTAGTTAGGTAGTTTGCAGAGTTTCCTTCCACATAATTTTGGGGTTTGGAAAATGACCTGAGTTTCAAGCCTGGTCCAGAAAGCAGGTTTGATTACTTCTGATTATTCACAATAAAATAAAAAATGGAGTGTCCACATATCTTGTTTATTTCCACTTTTCCTCGATGAATTCTGGTAACCAGTTTCCTATAACCATGGAGATGGTGTTATTTCGGATGTAATACCTTTGGGGGAACACTGAAATAACAATCTTTATTTTGTTTACATAAATTTATCAACACTGGAGATGAAGTGCATGGAAGTAGAATATGGTAGTAAGCTGCAAATTTGAGGCCCATTGCCATATATTGTCATTCATAGGTTAGAGTAAACCTGATCGATTGGAAGGGTGAGAGATCCAACTTTTTTACTATGCCAGTTTTATTGGCACATTCTGGTCACCAGTAGTTTTTTCCATGATTGATATATGACTTATTTCCTGTAAACAAGAAGAAATTCATGACTCCTACAATCTCAATTCCATTGCTTACGAATGTGCAGTTGTTTTGCAGATTCTGAGGAACATGTTCCATCCAAGAGGCGTAGACCGTATCATGGCTGGATTGGCAATGATGATGAGGAGATGATTCTCATAGAACTCACTCCTGCTCCATTGCTACAAGGGTTGCAAAGCTTCTATATTGTGTAATGGGAAGTGAATCTGCAAGACAAGGTGGAAATATGTGAGGCACTCTCTCTTTGATATTTCGCTTTTCACACTTGTAATCAGTCAATGAAATCTACTTGTATATATAATATAGAATTTGGTAAGAGGTGGACACTCATATGGTTTCATGCTAGTGTTCAGGAAGATGTAGCAAGCACTTTCACTTTATTTTCTTTTTACATGTTTTACACACGAATGTTGCCAGAAATATGTAAAAGTTAGCCTTCTGTAAATATAAGAGATATATTTAACTATTTTAGTAATGCGCTCTTTTGCTCTACCTTCTCTTTTTGTTGATTTACTTTGACCTTTGTTCATTTCCTAATCCTCCATTTTTGAGATTTTATAATTTATACCAATCCTCCCTGGTCTTCCAGAATTTCTAAACCTCAACCAAGGAATCAATTTTTTTTTGTTTTCAATCTTTAGGTATCAATCTTTTGTCAACCGGTTACAAAGTTGAGTTGTTTTTTCATGTTTTTTAGCTTCTAATCTCAAGTCTTTGACAAGGCATTTATTTTTACTAAAAAAAGAAAAATATGTGCTGACATTCATTTTTTTTCTCTCGACATACACCACTCCTTTTTCCACTCACATTTAGCCACTTCCTGCGAAGATGCATCAACTATGGGGAGACGCTCTTTCGTGGCAAATCACACAATTATTGCATCAGTAATCTCATGGAATAATTATGCGAGCCTGCTTGAAACTTTAAAAATGAATTTGTCGGCTTAAGATTTTTTCACATTTCCGGTTTTGGTTTGCTGAAGAAATAAAAAAGTTCCCACAGTGCAAGTTCAGATCTCTTAGCTAAAGCTCTGAGACTCCACTTTGTCTTCTCTATTGCTTTCCATGCGTTTTATGTTCTATTTTGTTCTGAGTTTTGTGATATACTATAAAATCTTGGCTCCGCATCAGTATGTTCCATAACTGAGCTTCTTTAAATTCTGCCATCAAAGAAACAATATTTCTTGCTCCTTCCTTTGGTTGTATTCTCTTCATTTAATCATATTTCCAGTCAAGTAAGTTTCACAGTAGTTATTCTTGTGATATTGGTCTCTCCTCGAGTGCTGTTTGCTTATACTTTTGTCTGCTTTATTTCCTAGGGGTTTCTCTGCTTTGTTTCTTTCTTATTATTGTCCATTTCCTAGAGGTTTACACTGTCGACTTCTTTTTTCTGTTTGTGGAATCTTGACTTTTTGGCACCAGTAATGATGGTCCTCTTGCTATTTTGGAACCTTGTTTTCAGTTTTTGTGGGAATGAGTTATTTATTTATGTGATCTAGTGGTGGATTAGCTGCCGCCCAGTACCATTTGGTCTAGTGCAGTTAGTCTTCCTTTTGTAAGTGGGGGGTGGTGAGTTTGAATCACCAAGAGTTAGACTCACAATAGACTCATAGCATTTCAGTTGTTTGTTCGATAAGAAAAAAGAATAGGTGGATTAGCTACCAGTGAAAATAAGAGTGAAGGTTCTATATACTAATGCACTATTCCTAGTCAGTAAACATGTCTGTAATCTAGAAGTGCATAAATTGCAAAGGGAAATAAAAGAGTGGATATGTTCGATACCAAAGTCGAAATTGCAGTTGAACACAGTAAAAGAAAGAACTGCAGAATAATGGCTTCTCCTGCAATAGACCTTCTGATTGGCAAAATAGTATCATTTCTTGAAAGTGAAGTCTCATTCCTAGGAGTTCATGATGAGAAAGGAGAAGTCAAGCTTGAGCTATTAACCATGAAAACCTTCTTGGAGGATGCAGAAAGGAAGGGAGCTCTCGGTGAAGTTGAGAAAACATGGGTGCTGATGTGAGAGACGTCTCCATTGACGTAGAAGACATCATCGACGAGTTCAATTATAGACAAACAAGCGAAGCAGTTGGGGTCCGTTCACAAGAGCCTTCAGCAAGACTTAACGCCTCCCACAGAATATTTGGGAGAGGCATCGGATTGCCATCAAGTTGCAGAAGATCATGAAAACAATCAAAGATATTCCAGAGAGAAACCGGCGTTATGGTTCTTTGCGCATAGAAGGCAGTGCTTCCCACCATGTTCTGAACCGGATCAAAGTCTATGGGGAGTCGTCTCTTTTCTTGAAAGATGATCTTGTGGGGATCACAGATGCTAAGAAGAAGATAGTTGGATGGTTATCGTCTGGCCATTCTCAAACTGTCATTACGGTTGTAGGAATGGGGGGTTCGGGAAAGACGACCTTAGTTGCAAGCACCTTCAACAGTCAAACTGTACAACAACATTTCGATTGCTACACCTGGATTACAGTCTCACAAAGTTAATACTATTGAAGATCTGTTTCGAGTCATGATCAGTGAACTTTTTGCAGCGGCACAAATAAATGTTCCTCAAAACTTGAGCAACATGAGTTACAGACATTTAGTGGAATTGCTTGTCCACTACTTGCTGCCAAGGAGGTATATGATTGTCTTAGATGATGTGTGGGACACAAATATTTGGAGATCCATAGATGTTGCAATTCCTAATGTAACTCATGGTAGCCGCATCATGCTTACAACTCGGAACAAAGACATAGCTTCTTTGGCGTTCGGAGTCGAGTCATGTTCATCAGATTGAACCTCTTAATACAAGTGACGCTTGGGATCTTTTCTCCAGAAGAGCATTCTGTAGTGTGAGTGACAAGTCTTGTCCACCAGAGCTTCAACTCATAGCTAGGGAGCTCGTAGGAAAATGTGAAGGCTTACCTCTAGGACTAGTGGCTTTGGGTTCGCTCATGTCAACCAAAAGATTTGTGTCCGAGTGGAAGAAAGTTTACAATGGCATGAGTTGGGAGCTCGGCAATAACTCGACACTTGAAGTGGTGAAAAGCATTTTGTTGCTAAGCTTCAATGATCTACCTTACCGACTCAAGCACTGCTGCTTATATTTCTGCTTTTTCCAAAGGATTACACCATTAAGGGGAAAAGGCTAGTTCGGTTGTCGATAGCAGGGGGTTTGTTGAGCAAGTTAGAGGGGCTCAGCAAGAAGAGATAGCTGAGAGTTACCTAGCAGAGCTAACTTGCCGTTGTATGCTTCAAGTGGTTGAGAGAGAACCATCTGGAAGGGCAAAAAAATTTAAGATGCATGACCTTCTGCGAGAACTTGCAATTTCAATTTCAGAAGAACAGAAGTTTTGTACTACGTATATTGAGAAGAACACAACTGAAGATAGACTAGCTCCACGCCGCCTTTCAATACAAGGATGCTCCGGAGAAGTACGAGCACACAAAGACATGACAAAGGTTCGCTCATTCTTTATCTTTACCTCTGCTTCATTGGAGATAGTATTACCATCTGGTTTTAAACTGTTGAGGGTCTTGGATCTCAAATATGCACCGATTCATGAATTGCCAGACGAAATAATGAAGTGCTTCAACTTGACAAGTTTGAACTTGAAAGGGACAGAAGTAAGAAAGCTTCCAAAACAGATTGGGAATCTCCAGAACTTGGAAACGTTGGACATTAGGGACTCCAATATAAGGGTACTTCCAGTTGGAATTGTAAAGTTACAGAAGTTGTGACATATTTTCATGTACCATTTCAATTATGGTTTCAAGGCACACAAGCACCAGCAAGCATATGTAATCTGCAGAGTCTGCAGATTTTGGATTCGATAGTGGTAGGAACTAGGAAGTGAGTTGATCAAGCAACTCCATCGCATGACCCGAGTCAATACATTAGGCTTAGCGAATGTGAAGGAAGCCGATGGGATAGACTTATGCAAGTCAATCGAAGGCATGGAACTGATTGAATGCTTAACTGTGAAGACAAGTACTGAGGATGAGGTGTTAAACATGGATGCATTGTTGTCGGCTCCTCCTCTGCTGCAAACACTTAACTGGAAAGTTAAACAAGGTTCCGCTCTGGTTAAACAAGGACCATCCATCATTTTCTTTTGTTTTGGAGTTGATTACTAGATTTGTAATGGTCTTTATAAATTGCTTTACGTCCCAAACTCACAATTGCAGTATACTTTTATTTTTGTCGTGAGCAATTTGACGTGGATGTTTTGGGTTTGTATTGAACTGAACTTTAGCTAGCTGATGTTGAATACTTTCGACTCGATAAACATGCTTTAGAAAGACAAGAACGTATTCTCATCTATTAGGATATTTATGGCAATTGTCATGACGATCAAGCATTTTCAATGAAAATATGATGCAAATATTGTTGGTAACTTGAAAAAAGAAGGATTAATTACAAAAAACTACCCGATCTATGATGTTGTTTTCAATTTCATACATAACTATCAAAAACTTGCATTTATATACCTTAAGTTTCATTCTGTTAACATTTTAAAACCTTGACCACTAACACTATTAAATTTTAAGGATATTATTGTCATTTAATTAAATATACCATTTTTACATTTAAGAGGGCTAATGACCATTAGCTACAAAATAAAAAATGTCTATTAGGTCTAAAAAAATTTAGGGCTGACCATTCCAACTTTACCATCAAAATTACTATCTCACCTTTTATCTAATAACTCACTCACTCCCTCACCTCTCATTCTTATTCCCGATCAATCTTCTCTCTCTCTCTCTCTCTCTCTCTCTCTCTCTCCTGCATTAGATCAGAGCATCTCATCTCCGACAAGGCTCGTCGTCACGCCACTCCTTGACCTCACCTCCGCCCTGCTGCACCGGCCTCTTCCTCGACCACCGCAAAACCCTAGGTCGAGCTTGTCGACGGCTCTGCCTACAAGCACCACGCTGAGCATCATAGATTTGGTTGAATCTTAGCACGATCACTGCTTCAATCGCTCTCTCGACCTCACAGATCTGGTGAGGGGTATAATGGTACTAAAATAATATAAGTTCTTAAGAGTGTCTTAAGAATTTAGACCTAATAGACACAAATTCTCTTTTAAAAGTTCAAATGATCAATATATATATATATATATATATATATATATTTAAAAAGTTGGAATGGGAAGTAGGGTGCCAAATTTTGTAGTGAATGAACATTTTTACTTACTTTTAACAAATTTTGATAAAATTTTCATGGATATTCAATTTTTCTCAATATATCCATCGAGATTTTTTTTGAACCGCTTATATTTCTATGATCGTTGATATTTTAATACTTGATTATGATTGGTTATTCTTATTGGCTTGTAATTTATCTAATTATAATGAATTCATTTGTAATGTTTTAATTTATTTTATTTTTCTTAACATGTAAGTCCATATATATATATATGAGTTATACTAAATTTTATCACTATATATTGTTGCAAAAAAAAATATTTAATTTTACAGTTTTTTGAATATTTTTTCTAAAGTAAATTGTTCTATTTGTATTTGATAACCTCAAAAAATAAATTATTTTGTTAAAAGTAAATGTAAAAATGATACATTTGATAAAATGACAAAAATACCCTTGAAATTTAACAGTGTTAATGGTCAAAGTATCAAAATGCTAACGGAATAAAACTTTGGTATGAAACTGCAAGTTTTTGATAGTTAGGTATGAAAATAAAAATATCATCATAGCTCAGATGGTATTTTACTATTTTGTAATTAATCCAAAAAAGAAATAGAAAAGAAGAAGGTTCAGCAACCATCGAAAGAAAAATCATTTTCTTTTAATAATGGAGACGAGTGTTTATAAGCAAACAGATAACTATTAAAACGTATTCGGCCGGATGATCGAGATAATCAGTAGCAAAAGCAGATGGCAAGAACAACGACGCTAGTAAGAAGAAGAAAACCCTCCTTCAAGGTTCTTATAGTTGACTTCTCTAACCATGGGATTCAAAAATTTTGTTTCCTTAAAACGTGGGACACTGTTTGAACTTTTTTTCCTTGTAACTTATACCAACTTAACTTAATACCATTTGATCTAGTGGTATAGTCTCCTCTGCATATGTGGGAGGTCATGAGTTTGACTCACAAAAGACTCGTTGTAGCATTGTAGTTGTTTAATTGGAAAAAAGAAACTTATACCAACTTAACAATATTCAAAACCAAAAATTAAAATGGAATACGACTTTTGGGTGGATAGATGAATCAGCACACTTATTGAACAATATATTTATTTTTCTCAATGTAATAACTAGAAGTGTTTGTTCTTATAAAATAAAATTTCTCACCACGTCACATTTCGGGTCTAATTATCTAGCTACAATGTCCGCGTCAGATGTACAATGCTCGGTTGGTAAGGAATTAAGGGAGATTGTGTAAAAACACAAGCTATACTACGCATTAGAGAAATCGCAAAAGAGATTGATTTGGTTCCTAATATTAATAGCATGCAGACATTTTCCTTAGAAAGCAAGCATGAATCTTTCAAACACACTTTTATTATAGCTAATGTGTACGACGCATTTCTTTATGAAATTTTCACACACATTCAAGGGTTAGGTTGATGGGGTACGTGTTCGCGTGACAATAGCCCACTTTCGTCAAAGTTACTGTCTTTGACAATTCCATGCACCATATTCATTACAAACTTACATTCTTGGTGGCAAGTTTGATTATGCTGGCCATATGCCTGGGAATTTTCTAGTATGCAGCGCAGCATACTAGGCCGACTGCTTTTTCGCCAAAAACCGCCCAACCCCCTGCCTGCTAGACACGTGCTACCCTCTCTCTCCTTCACTTACCCCCATGCCATGACCTTAAATATTCACTCCTTCTTTGTACCTCCTCCTCTGTTGGATAAGATTTCAGATGCTCGACTTTTCAACGTGTCCAGAGAGCCAAGCAAAGCTTTCGATGAATTTGAAATTGGGAACGTCCTTTTTGGGTTTCTTTTTTCAAAAGTCGTCATTCACCCAGAAGTCATTGTTAAATTGTTCTTGTAAAAAAAAATAGTACCCAAAATAGTATAATCCAAGTTCAAAAGCTCGAAATATGGAACACGTTTGCCTATAAAACGAGGGTCTGTGTTGCTCTGAAGAATACACATCTCTCACCATGGCTAGTTTTGCTTCTTCTCTTTGCTCTCTGCTTCTGATCGTTTCTTCTGTTTTAGTTTCTTCCTACTTTGGTGTCTCAGAGGCACGACCCTCAGTTTCTGTAGTTAAGGGGCTATCATGGTCCTTCTATGATTCTAGCTGTCCTAAGCTTGACTCCATTGTAAGGAAGCAGCTCAAGAAGGTCTTCAAGGAAGACATTGGCCAGGCTGCTGGCTTGCTTCGTCTCCATTTCCATGACTGCTTTGTTCAGGTAACTAATAACAGAGCACAGCTGCATTATCTTTGACTTCATTTTAATCCCATCCCTTGGAAGCTTAATTCCTTGTCTGATCGATCAGTAATTTACATGACATTGTGCATCATATATGGTTAAAATAGACCCGACCTGTATCTTTCTTTCTTTCTTTCTTTCTTTTTTGGTGGTTCTCCATCTAAATCGTTGTTCGATCAATAGGAGCTATTAGTAATTTTCAAAGTCGATCATGGGTGCGTGTCATAGTTTGACCAAATCATTGGTCTTGAGCTACCAAAATTTTGAATCACAGATGATATCCATCTTGAATAATCTTTTACATAAACCAATTGATTTACGATTAAGCAGATGGGTATGTCAGTCACTAAGTTATTAAAATTAAAACGAGCTGGTGAGACTTTTGGATCAAATTAATTCAAATAAACATTATTGATGATTTTTGATGCAGGGATGTGATGCGTCAGTTTTGCTGGATGGATCAGCGAGTGGTCCAAGTGAGCAGCAGGCACCTCCAAACCTGAGTTTGAGAGCCAAAGCCTTCCAAATCATCAATGACCTCCGTGAGATTGTTCACAGCAAATGTGGGAGCGTCGTTTCTTGTGCTGATTTAACTGCTCTTGCTGCTAGGGATGCTGTTTTCCTGGTATTTAATTCTTTTTTGACACTTGGGTGCTATTAACACACTCGTTTTTGCTATTAACACATCATATATCTTTCTCAACCAATCATGAAACAAAATCAAACTTGTATATAAAAATAAAATATGAAAAAGATGAGTTGTGTTAATAGCAATCCCTTTCTTAAATATATATCACTTTTTACATCTGTCAAATTTGGAGATGAGCTAATAAAAGACAATTATTGAGCTAGGTAAATGCATGGGAGTGGTTCTAATAAGGACTGATCTTATCACACTTATCTATCTTATATCCATATCTTGACCGTATAACTGGTAGATATATATGAGTAGATCATTCATACAAATTTTTATTCAAATTGAAAATCGTTAAGGAATTGAAATATATCAAATCAATATACGATCTAAATATGTCAAACATGAGCCGTACACGTTTATAATCGGTGAATTACATTTATGAATGTCTTACCGATCACTAATTTAGCTGAAAATTTGTATAAGTTGTCTACTTCAATACTGAACGGTTGAGATAGAAAAATATGATTGAAAAATAAGTTTAATAAACCATGAACAGGAAAAATTTAACTAGTCTTTAACAAGAAGGTTCTCAATAGATCCTCTCTCTACTGTATATGTATATCAAAGGCAAAATTTAGACATGTTTTTTTAATGTTACTGTGAATGCAGATATTTTTGCTTCTCAGTTATCTATATTTTTGGCACTTATTTCAAAGATATTTTATCCTACGTACATGAATAAATGGATGTTATTGTTGGGGTGGCCAGGACAAATGAATTTGTTTGTTCTAGAAGTACGTATTCAGGATATTTAACAATCTTGAGTTCTTGACTAACCCAATAGCTTATATATAATTAAGAAGATTAATCTACCCTAGCCTAGCTAGTTGATAAGTAGTTCTCAAAAGAAAAAGAAAAAAAAAGTTTATAAGTACTTGTGAATTCATTGATAGAGTTTTAAGTTTTAACACACAAAGTGCTTTTCAAAAGCATGAGATTCATGAGACTCATTCCACTTCTTTTATCTTATGGCTTGTGGTTTTCTTTATTATCTGAGGAATCTTAATTATGAGCTAATTGATTTCTTAATCCCTAGTCCATGAGTAGTTAGATGTGAAAGTAGGAAAGCTTGCAAGGAGAGGGAATCCAGGATATAGTTAATTAAGATGTTCATATTAACATGTGGTTTTTCTTTAGTATATTTCAATTCACAAATAACAGATCTTAACAAGGTTACATTTTTGCTGCTTTTCCAAATTTTTTGTAGTTATATATGCATGAGCAGATAGATAATGAAATGTACTTTATTAGGAACAAGTGCAAATATTAAAACCTATAGAATGTGATGAAGAGCATTTTTAAGTTAGATCTTAGCACATTGCTGATGATTAATATTTCTCTTTCTGCAGTCGGGTGGACCTGACTATGAAGTACCATTGGGAAGAAAGGATGGACTAAACTTTGCAACAACGAATGAAACCCTTGCTAACCTCCCCGCACCGACAAGTAACACCACAAAACTCCTCACAGACCTTGCCAAGAAAAACTTGGATGCCACTGATGTCGTCGCTCTATCTGGTGGCCACACCATCGGCCTTAGCCATTGCACCTCCTTCACTGGCAGATTATATCCGACTCAAGATGCTACTATGGACCAAACGTTTGCCAATGACCTTAAGGAAGTCTGTCCAGCAGCCGACACAAACGCCACAACCGTGCTTGATCTCCGCTCGCCTGACACATTCGACAACAAGTACTACGTCGATCTCATGAACCGCCAAGGTCTATTCACATCAGACCAAGATTTGTACACGGATAAGAGAACACGCGACATTGTCACTAGCTTTGCTGTAAACCAGACATTGTTCTTTGAGAAGTTTGTTCATTCCATGATCAAGATGGGGCAATTGAGCGTGCTAACTGGTTCAAAAGGTGAAATTCGTGCCAACTGCTCGATGAGGAACTCAGACAACGCTAATTACTTGAGCTCCGTGGTGGAAGAGGATGAAGAGAGTTTGTCTGAGTTTTAAGGATGAGTGAATTCTGTTCAACATGTTAATTAACTTGTGTATGCATCTACCGCTACTTATGCATGTTTGTTCTTTCTTAAGATGAAGGTCAATAAATGTAGTTCAGTGTGTTCACTAATGAATGTTTTCTTCCATAGTGTCGACCTGAGGTTTCTTTTCTCATCTGATGTACATGTAATGTATATATAAATTAGCTTTGGACCAAAAATAGGTACGTGCTATCTTCATACAACTGATACTGACCCATTTGTTATCAACACCAAAAACTGAAGTACATCAACTACCTTCATGAAAAACAAATTCACAGTGGGCTGATTTCAAACGTTTATTTAGGAAACCGTAATATATTGCTAATAAATTGGGTTAAGACTCGATTATTTAGGCCTGGAGTTTGATTCACATCTAATATATCCAAGAAACATTTAATGTTACTATAGCTCTTATTTCTTCCCATTCACCCGTTCATATTTGAGATAGGGTCGGCCCTGGCATACCCATTTAACACCTAGAGCTTAAAAAGCCGCTTTGCGTAATTTGGCAGTCAACTATTTTAAGAATCTGTTTGAGGTGTCATCTCATGCTCAGGTATATTGTTCTCTTCCCTGCCTTTTTCCTCAAATTGATAATCATGATATGAACCAAATCACTTCTATTGTTTCTGTTGAGGAAATAAAAGATGCTCTGTTTGCATTCGGTTCCCTGAAAGCTCCAGGGCTAGATGGTTTCTCAGCCATATTCTTTTCAAAAATGTTGAGACATTTAAAAAGATGATATGATTAATTTCATTATGACAATCTTTTGTACAAGATTAATCCCTGGTAATCTAAATGATACTTTGATCAATTTGGTTCCTAAGGTTCCTCATCCGGATTCTATGTGCAAATGAGACCAATCAGTTTGTGCAATACCTTGTACAAAATTGTCTCAAAGATTATTGTTAGAAGATTGAGACCAATTATGTGCAAAGTGGTTAGTTCCAATCAAGTGAGCTTTGTCCTAGGCTGACAAATCACTGACAATATTTTTATTGCTCAAGAAGTGCCCTACAGGTATCGGAGGGCAGAAGGGCAAATGGGTTACATGGCATGGAAAATTGATTTATTAAAGGCCTATGACAGATTAAGGTGGACTTTTATCGAAGAGGTGCTGGTGGAAATAGGCATCAACGATATTTTTCTCCAGCTTATAATACAATGTGTGAGGACTGTTAACTATAGAGTGGTGCTAAATGGTGAGCTAACTGAGTCCTAAAATTTAGGGTGTCCCAGTTTCTTCCACCCATGACTCAAGTAGTTATCTCATGTCCACATCCAACCATGTGAACCATCAATTTAGAGCGATGGCATATCCAACACAAACGTGGTGACCCTCAAGATAAGGCATGCAACCTTCCAACACCTCACATGGCCGAGCTGCAACCTGCAACCAAACTTAGACCTCTATTTGAATAGAGTCTAAAATTTTGTTTTTCTGCTGATCACACTAGTTTAGTACAAAATAAGTATTATATTATAATTATTAGTTATTATTTAAAAAAAATAAGTAATATAAGTAAATATAAAAAATATTTTGTTTTTCTCCTGACCACACTCCATCACTCTATCATCACCCTCCACTTGCTTCTCTACTTTGTATAAATACCATGAGGCTAGCTTGAGAGAGGAGCCTCCTATATATACCAGCAAACTAAGTGGGAGCTTGGTGGTCATCTATGGAGAAAAGCAAGTCATTCCCTGAATACTCCTCGTCTTACTCGGGCGAGTTCGGGTTCCGGGAGCAGTCCAACTCGTATAACTTCAACGGGCCAAACCAGAAGGGAAATGGGTTCGCAACGGCCGGTGATCCCGAGCTCCAGAGGAAGAAGAGAATTGCTTCCTACAACGTGTTTACCATGGAAGGTAAGCTCAAAACGAGTCTTAAAAACAACTTCAAGTGGATCAAGAACAGGTTCACTGATGTTCGTTATGATGTATGAAAAGAATCAAATATAAATATTTGTAGTTTACTAGTTTAGGTAAGACTTAAGAGAGTTGTATCCCATGATTTTGATCTCGAAACCTTCGTTGTACTCACGTCTGGATCCTGCCTCTTGATTGTATCCAGTTTGTGTTTGATATGGTTATGCATGTAAGTACGTTTTGTTCATCGATACAGTTATGGAGTGTATACTAATGTCCTCTACAATTAGACGCATAACTTTCTTCACCATCGATCTAAGGTTGTAGGACGAAGAAGATCAAGACTCATTATCTTACAATCCGAGTTTATTTTCTTATTTTCTTTGCTTCTTATGTGTGCGGCTATTGAAGGAGAAAAATATAAGTCGAAGGGCCTAAGAGCAAATGCATCGCAACAGTCAAAAGACAGAGGTAAAAATAGAAGTTTTGCCTCCTGTTTAGTGATATTGTCTTTGCCTCTCAATTTTTTCTGCATCGGTAAAAGTCAAGAATTAATACTTTTTTTCAGTTTTGTCCTTTGCTTCATATTCTCTTTCTTTTTGCTATCCTTCACTTGTAGAACCAGTTTCTTCTCTTATCTACAATTACTAGTACTTCTCCATAAAAAGAAAAAGCTCAAGTCTAACGTCATTGAAAAACTAGTTTGTGATCATGCAGTAGTATGTTGTTAAATGGGTTGATCAAGAACTAAGGGAAAGCACTCGTGGGGGTGTGAATCAACATTAGAGTTTACTACTTTATTTGTTAATTGTTAGTTTAGCTGCTGAATATTAATATAGGAAAAACCTGGAAACACCATATGAGTTCTGAAACCAAAAAATTCCATCACCCTATATTTCTTTCATCCATTGCAAGATCTAATTCAAAGCTTAATGGTGTCGACGCTTAGCTTGCACATACCCACCCACACCCTCTCCTATTTCTTCCTTCAGATCTGTCCCGGTATTTATTCCAATTTGATTACAGCTGCTACGTCTCTTTCTCTCCCTCCATTTCAACTGAAGAACAAGAAAATCAGAAAAGAAACGAAGAAACTAAAGAACACGAGTAGGGTCAAAGTGGGAAGAGAATAACGTATCAGAAAAGGAGAAAGAGTTTTATATGCTTTTATCAAGTGGGTCCCGCTATATTGGTCGACTTCATCAACAAGAAAAACTTGACCGGGCCTGGTCGACAAGCTATTGATCGGGCAATCACCCACGCGATGCATAATTTTTTGGCTGACCGCGTGCCAAGACCATGGTCTTGCCTGTTGCGCTGCATCTGCTCTAATGGCCTCAACATAAAAACACCAAAAGGGTGCGCTACATTATGTACCTAATAATCAGGAGGATAAGTATTTCTTATTTTGCATGCTTAATAGAACAAACTGAGGAAGTAGAAGTTCAAAACCTGAGGACAACTCATGTGAATTTCAAACAGTTTAATTCAGGTTTGTCCCTCTATCCAGATTGATTTTAATTTCCATGTTTGAGATTTGAAGAACTGAGGCCGGAGGGGAACTAGGGAAATTGGAGGATCTGAGAAAGAAAAAGATACTTGTCGATCAAGAGGCCAGGGGCCGTAGCCATGAGGGCGGCCACGTACCACTAAATGAAAGCTGACTATACATATAAAGAAATAGAAAATGTTATAGAAGTCTCATTTTTAACATTTTCTTCCTCAAGTCCACCATAACAGTTTTGTTCATGCAAGTCCACTTTTAAGTCTAAATCTGTTCTTTTTATTTATTTGATGTATCTGAAATACCCTTCTCTCTTTATAACGAGTATGCTCCTCCGCTCTCATTCTAGAGACTTCTCTCTCTCTCTCTCTCCTTTCCAAAGCCAACGCCACTGCCATGACAAAGTCGTCACCGCAACCTCGACGCGACTGCCGGCTGGAATTTGACGATGAATTCTCGACGACCTCCACTTCGGCTTCGACTGCATCTCTTCCCCTTCGGTCTCGACTAGATCTCCTCTGATTCTGGATTTCAACACTGGATCTCTGATTCGGTCGACGACGTCCTCGATTAGATCTTTGATTTTGTTGATGATGACCTCGGCTAGATCTCTGATTCTGATGAAGGCCTCTTGCTCGACCTCAGCTGCCACTCTGAAATCTTCATTGATCAGTAAGAGGAGAGATTGATCATGTGAGTTTTGAAAAAGAGGGAAGTGTATTTTAATAGTGCACGGAAGGTGTTTGTGTTAATGCCTGAATGGGAATTTGTGTGCAATATTCACAAGGTGCATGAAAGTATTTTCTGCTACTGTGATAGTATCGCTATGTGCATGTGGTAGTATTATGTTATAGTGTCTTCTGTTATGTCGTCACATCATCCTGGCATAGTCGCAATCTAGGTTTATGGATTGTGTCGATATCAGTATATGTGTTAGTATCCTCTTAACATTATGATAGTATTTTTATGTATCCGTGTTAGTATCTTTTCAACGTAGTGATAGTATCTTTCTGTCTAGGTTGGTATATTTTGAAGATGATGTCAATATCTTTCTCACCAATATGTGGCAGTATTTTTTAAACACACTGATAGTAGTTTTGTAACTTCTTGTTAGTTTCATTTTCATGTAGTGATAATAGTTTTTGTGTGTGCTAGTATTTTTTTTAATTTTGTGATAGTATGCTCATGTTTCTGTGTTAGTATCTTGTAAACATAGTGATAGTAGCTTTCTAACTCTACGGTAGTAGCTTTCGATTTCACTTATAGTAGATTTGCTCACTAATTGGCAGTAGTGGCTTTTCTCAACAGCGGTAGTAGCTTTCTCAACGGCGATAGTAGCTTTTCAATATAATGATAGTAGCTATTGTTGTTGGCAGTAGTAGTTTTTGTTTTTAGAGATTATATGTTTAGGTATTGGTTACAATAGTTTTTACAGTAATATCTTTCGCTGGTGGCAGGTGACAGAAGTAGTTTTTGTGACTTGTGATAGTATCTTTTGTAGCTGGTGGTAGTAACTTTTAGTAATTAATGTAGTATCTTTATTTGCCGGGTAGTATCTTTTGTAGGTAATAATATTTTTTATTGTCAGTGGTAGTAGTTTTCTTTGTTAACAGTGGTATCTTTTGTTATCAATGGTAGTAGATTTTGTTGTCGAAAAAAATCCTCACAGGAGATCCACATGAAAATTCGCAGAAGTCAAGCCGGACACCTCGCTGGAGATCGGCCGAAATGCTAGAGGTCGACCGGAGACTTTTCTTGAGAGGATATTGGTTGTTGACTTTTGTACTAGTGACACTTATAAATATTATGAAGAAATTCTAATTTTTTGACTTAGATGACGGTCTATAATTATGTTGAACTTCAATACCTAACATACAACTATATTTAAGCTTGAGTGGACTTGTATAAACAAAAATGTTTGGATGGATCTCTATGAGATAAAATGTCTCAGAAAAGACATATATAATTGGCCCATAAAGGAAAGACTACTGTCCCAACATTAGGAATAGCTTAGATTCGCAACATCCGCAGTGAAATTTGTGTCTGAATATCACGAATAACGATCGTCGTTCTTCGTTGGACGTTGTAAATGCTATTAGATCATCTTTCACCAAAACATGCCTGAGACATTGCTCAGCTTTCACCGATGTTTCCTCTCACGCTTAGTCCTCTTAAAGCTTAGTCCTTCTAGCAACCTAGTTCTGTGACTTCTGTCTGTTTAAATGGTATCGTGCGTGATATGGACACAAATATCTGATGCTTGTTTGCTAATTAGGCCTCGTTTGTACTTGTCTTAACCTGTAAGCCATAAGAAGCCAATTGAATGCTGCATACATGTTTTGCTTCTTAGCTCAGGCACCAAATGAGTCCCAGGATTCTGAAGCCGTCCCTTCCATATCCAAAGATCTCAACAGGAAACCCCTCGTTTCATTTAGAATTAGAAAAAGACTTCAGCAAAAATGATTCTCAGACTTGATAATTAACTGACTCAGTACTAAACATAACTAAATGTGACCCCTTACATTTCCGTAAATTCAATCAAGCACAAGAAATGCAAACTTGGCCTTGCTTTTCTTTTCCTTGGCTGCCTCAATAAAACCAACACATTGTATTTAGACTAGTAGTTACAAACCATGGCATTGTACGTGATACCAAATTTATGAATGTCCATATTGGTCAATACTCAGCTGAGGAAAAAAGTATAGAAGAAGGAAAATGGAAATGACAGGGGATATGCATGTCTGCGTGGCATCTTGAGGGGCCTAATCATCAGCGGCATACAGCTCTAGTTTCTCCCTTCGGGTTGGTTTTCTATATTCTCTGGTGGATAGAGACCTGTTAATCAAATTCAACCTGTACATGTCACTATCGTCATTAAAACTGGCGATGCGTGCTTTAGACTTGGGTAATGGAGGTAGGTTCTTGGCATTCTTAGGGGACAGTTTCTGGTTGGAGGATTTAACTGGGGAAAGCGAGAATATTGGACTTTCTTTCCGGCTAGCCTGGTTTACACCAGAGGATGTACTACTAGAAGCACTACCAGGCTCTTCATTTTCAACAGTTGGTTCCGCAGGTTTATCCACCTCCTGCACCACAGTGCATAGAACTTTATATCCGTCACACAGAAGTATTGTTACCAAAAGAATTATAAACTCAAAAGATATTGCATTCTTTTATTTGAAAAGAAACAAAACCCAAGAGATATTGCAGAACCAAGTAAATAACCAGTCTGTATGTTTCCTTAAAACCCAAGAGCTATTGCATTCTTTTATCTCTATGTATCTTTCCAAAATATGGTGTCATAGGGTGGAGAGAGTGCTACAGTCTTTATCCTACAGAACCTCCCAGCCCCCTATGCATCACTGTCTATTCTCTTTCTCTCTTACATTTTGGCTGCTCTCAGTTAACAATAAAGATTGTAGATTGGCCTTGCATCACAAATAACATGAGGGACAAAGACAGGAGTGATGGAGGCTTTAAGGCTTAAATCAAGGACTTAAAATTTACCTGTGTGGAAGAAGCAACATCTTGTTTGCGGTGCTCACGTTGTTTTCTAGACCGTTGTCTTACTTTAGAATTCCTGAACCTGTTGAAGTAAGAAAAATAACAAGATAGCACAAGCATAAACTTAGAAACTAAACCATCACATTAGGAACGTACGGCATATTCCAAAAGAAACTGATAAATTCTATACATGTTTCTAAATGATTCCAGTGTCTCATCAATTTGTTATTTTGTTTAATTAATCGTTTGTTGCATGTGGTTGCACTACTTCGACCCTTTATGCTATTGAGTCATATGAAAATATAAAAGTTATTATTTAAAACTGTCCCATGACAAAGTAGTAACTTAGCAAATATTTAGAGAATAATTTCCTTCATTAAGGATGCTGATTTGTGACAGATATAATAAATTTGTACATAAACAATTTTATATGAAATTAATTAATATAAACACACACACACATACACAGAGAGAGAGAGAGAGAGTGTGTGTGTGTGTGTGTGTGTGTGTGTGAATCCCACATCATGAACTAAATAGTCTTCTGTATCAATGTATAAACTTGCTTCTCCACTTATTGCCAATTGGTTTTGGTTGGATGCCTTGACATTATTACATATATAAAATTAGAAGGAAAGTATAAGTTGATATTGAAGAATGAACATATTAAGAGGATGCACGTCATATGTACTGTTAGATACATTCATTACCTAAGAAAGGAAAAGAGCCAACTTACTTTCTCTGCTCATTAGCTAGTTTCAATTCTTCTTCCTCATTGTAGATTACAGGTAGACCCGAAAGATCACACGCCAAGGGACTTGTAAAAAAGAACTGCAGGGAGAACCTATCTTTTAGTATGATATTCAGAGATGAAATCACATGTATGCTTGAAATACAAATACAACACTAGCACAAGATACAGTTCACCATTTTTGGCATTCAGACAAATGAAATAGTAAGACAGTACTGATTACGACCTGAGCCAAGATTTTGAAAATCAAAAACCTGAGTTGTTCCCTGACCTTAAACACGAACGCAGAGCATAGTAGAAGAGACAGTGTATTTAAAACGGTGAGAGTAGGAAAGAGGGAATAATTCAAAGTCGTAACCCATTAGCAAGAGAAGCAATCACAACTTGTGATGTACCTTAAATATGAGCCAGTAGGACCTAGATAATAACAGCATTTAGGCAACTAATATCCATTTCCGAAAGTTTAAAGGGAAATGGAAAAAGAACAGTCACTTTATATATGACATTAGTAGTCACTTTAAATAATAACATTTATTAAGAAAAAAAAAATGATCTATAAAATGGAAGATGTGTACTCAATGATAAGTTGTAAGCGAAAGAGAGAAAGCTAACATTGAAGAGATGATTTTCCAATGATTTAGCTTTCAGTAAAGTATAAAATATAGAGATTAATTTTTCTATTGATTATGTCAATAAATATAAGTATGCTAAACTTCCGCAGGAGGTATACCAAACTTGAATGCAAAACATGGGAGAAAAACAAATCTGTATTGAACAATGTTATTTCGTGTGGGGTAAAGTCAGTGTTAGAAAATAAGTATCATAATCATATGCCAGACTAAAGAATACAAAAACATTGTTGTCAATCAAAAAATCGTATAAAATTTCGTGCAGAATATAGAGTTCGAATATAAACATCATTTAGAGAATAACCTTTTACTTTGTACTTACTTCATTTTTGAGACCAAGAGCTGCACTGCCTCGATAGGCAGGATCTAATGCAAGAAGAGTGCCCAACAGGCCCAAGGAAGATGAAGGTAAATCCTTAAAAGCTTCCTGAAGACTGGGTTTGTACGAACGTGGAGGTCGAAAAGTTGTAGAAAGCTTCAGTTTTTTCCAGTATTCCTCAGATGGTGTGCCACAAAGCTTGAAAATCCTATGAAGTTGCTCAACCTGAAAGAAAAATTGAATTTATTGATAAATTCAATATCTGCAATCCCTGTAGTCTACACCATAAACATGCACGCGCACACACACATGCTTGCAAATTGAATTACCTCTGTTCTGCCAGGCATAAGTGGCCTCCCTGTAAACATTTCAGCAAAGACACATCCAGCACTCCAAAGATCAATTCCAACTCCATAATCCGTAGCACCTAAAAGTAGCTCGGGAGCTCTGTACCAAAGTGTCACAACTCGGTTGGTGAGAGGATGCTTAGGCTTTGGAGCGTAATAATTTGCAAGCCCAAAATCACCAATTTTTAAAAGTCCATTTTTATCTATCAATAAGTTTGACCCTTTAATGTCTCGATGCAAAATTCCACGATCATGGCAGTGCTGCAGACCTGAAAGCAGTTGATGCATATAGCATTTGACCTGTATCAAGAATTCAGATATGAAATGAGAGTCTACAAATGAATCAAGAATCCAAATTTAAAAGCCATAAAATTTGGATAAAACTAGACCTGCGGTTCAGTCAGCCCTTCGGCGCTGGAAATAACTTTTGCCAAATCTGAGTGCATGAAATCAAAGACAAGATAAATGCTATATTGCATTCTTGAAGTGGCCAATCCTTCAAGCTTAAGCACATTGGGATGATCTAATTTCCGTAATAGCATAATCTCTCGTGCCATAAATTTAACACTCTCAGGTTCTGATGTATCAAAACGGACCTTTTTCAAGGCAACAATTTTTCCAGTGTCCCTGTCTCGAGCCTTGTAAACATTGCTGTAGGTTCCTTCGCCCACCTACAATACCAAAAGTTCAATAAAAAGAATTAAGTGTAATGCGAGTTTCCTCCCAGTAATGATTTATCAAACCAAAACACTTAAGCTCGTATCAAACCAAGTCTAGTGTGAAAAGCAACAAAACCAAGATCCTATATCACCTAGAAGACAAAATACGTTGAAAGAATCATATATTACAATTTGTCACCTACAACCATTGATCTACTTTCTCAGTTTTGAAGCTCCAAAATTGAGCATCATGTTCCTCTCTTACACTATACAAATGGAGAAGGCTATGGTTCATCCCCAGATTCAGAGGATCTGATATCTGAGCTATATTGCTCCATTATTCTAAATGTAAAGGATTTTTATGTTAAAATAATAATAATAATAATAATAATAATAATAATAATTTTACGGATTGTACTTCTTAATACTCATGAGAGATCACAGACATTTCTCAGTTTGTTGAGGAATATCTTTGATCATCTGATCTACATAGTTGTTACCACTAGTCCAGCATACTAAGCTCATGATTCCATAAAAAGACACTCAAAATATACACACAGGTACAATAACAATACAATTCCCAATAAACTAAATGTGCGATCATCTGAGCCACATAGTTGTTAATCAAATAAGAAATTGAATCATTATAGTTAACTTGTTTTAAGTATATCAAATTCTGAAATATACTAAATAAAAAAATAAGAAAATTCTCATTTCCATTCTTTGTCCAAATAATGTAGAGGATGCCTATATCAACAAAAATTGATGAACTGCACCTCTTGATACACATAAGTGCCTGTATCCTCAATTTTTCAGACGGGCTGCACAGTTGTTAACACTAGTCCAGCATACTTGGCTCATGATTCCATAAAATATGCAACACAGAAGATCCGCAAAAACCATAACAACAATACAATTTCTAACGGAATTGATCATCTGATCCGCATAGTTTCTTACCACCTCAACATATCAGAAATTAAATCATTACAAATAAAACCATCCGCCTAAAATACCACACAATTGAAACTTCCCATACCAACAGCAGAGAAAGCAAACCTTGTCGAGCTTATCATAGGAGTCAGCACTCTTGGGAACCAAGCCCGCCAAAACGTCTTTGGAAATATTATCAGTCAACCACTTAGGCCAGCCATCCACCAGCTCATCATCCGAAATCCTCCGAGCATGACCACGCGCGCTATCTCTCTCCACCACCCCGCTCCCGTTCAAAGACTCCGACTCATCGTCCTCCGCACTGCCGGGTCTTCTCAGAGCATTTCCGACGTAGCCATTATCCACCTTGAGCCGGTCGAGCCCCACAGGCCTGGCGGAGCCGTTGGAGTCGGGCTTGGCTTGGACGCAGCCCATGTTGGGTTTCGAGAGGCGGGAGGAAGAGCGAGAGATGTGGCGAAACATAGCGGAGGAGAAGAGAGCGAGGAGGGAGGGGAGAAGGAAAAGAGGGGAATATAGCTGGGGATATTGGGGCCGTCCATGGCCGGCCTTGGAAGGTTGCTCTGCACCAGAGTAGAGGTCCTTTTCTTTGATTGATTCCTTCTCTTGGCTTTCTCGCACTTCGGGTGGAGGGAAAGAGGAGAATTAACACCACGTGCGTCGCGCGTGGCTCTGTTTCTTTTGTTTGTCTTCTCCACCGGCGACCACTGTTACTTGGCTGCTCTCGCTCTAAGTTAAAATAGTAAATTATTTTGATAAATGTGTCGAAGGAAAATAGGTTTTCTGGTGTGTGTTTTAGTCAAAATATATTTAGAATAAGATTCGATATCAATATTGTAATATGGAATATATGTACTTTCTTTATATATAGAAATGCTTATTCTATAAATGAAAGATGATCGATATTCTCCGCAATTCTCTCATTCAATTTATTTCTTCTGTTACACGTTATCAGACACTCGCTCTAACCCTGAGTAAACCCTAAAAAAATTCTGGCGCACGCACCCCCTGCGCACCACTGTGCACTGCCGCGCATCTCCTGGGCACCGCTGTGAACCCCTGTGCACTGCTGCGCATCCCCTTGGGCACCTCCGCGCACCCAAGAAACCCTAAAATCTGCCCCAGGGTTCCCAAGCCAATATCAACAGAATAAATCCGAATTGGCTTTCGTGATCAACAGAGAACTTGAAGATATTGATTTCATGATTCTAACGTCGTCGGCCTCACTCAAAGAACCGGCCGGAAACACACCGAACCAGCCACTAGAATACCTGACCGGACTAACTATTCAAGCAACCGTTTCGGTCACATTCCGAACTCCTATTTACTTGAAATTTGGAGAGGATATGCGTACGGATGTTAAGATTGTTCATTCAAAACGGCACCTCCAAACCAAAGAAAAATTTAATGAACCGGCCCTCACAATCACTGCAGCGTGCATAGGAATCACTTTTCCTTGAAAAAAACGGGTTGTATTCCTAGTTTCTCGTTGAATCCTTCATAAGGTTGATGTTTTTAATGGTGTGCTTTTGTTTATGGTAAGCTTAACTAACCATGTGATTTTTATGTGTTTCATGGTCGTCCCGCATGACAATTTACAATGGAATTACGCGAACGATCGCCGAACATACATGAATTTGAGCATGGAAATATGGAGCAGTTTATATAAATGCAGTCTATATGGTAGACTAGCAAGTTACAACATTGAAAGAAGTTACGAGACTCCAACGCTGGTACTGTGATGTAATCATATGTTAAGGATTGAGAAGCCTTTACGTTGCAATCTTAAAGACACTGCCTATATATCTACATCGACATGTGCATGTATCAAGAATTTCAAGCTTAAACTTTGTCCAAGTAAAATTTAAATCAACGTTCATGCTTTTTGTTGATTTCAATTATGAGAATTGTGTTTTTCATCGGTGATTTTCCAAGTTCCCTTCTTCTATATCCCTATCTCTCATATAATGTGGGACTTTTGAGAATTAATTGAATTGTGGGGATTCATATGCTATGAGCATCGAAAAGAAAATATGGCTATGAAAAAATTCATGAACCTCAAAACGACCATTTACACATCTTGGTCTTCTTCTAATCTAAATTTCTTAGAAATATTAAATGTCGAGGAAGTCTTCAGGGATGTGACACTAAATCTTCTTGTTTCTCGAGATGTTGAAAAAAATAAAGAGGAGAAGAAAAAATGCCTGGAATTTGTATAAATTGCACTCCAATGATATTGGATATCACCAATTGGTGACTGACATCGAGAACACCTCACTACCATGACATATATGACTTATTATTAAAGATGAGGTATGCTATAGACATTGATCTGATAAGCATTGATTTTGGGGCATTGCAACGTAAGAGCCAATTTGCTGCATAAATGATGTATATAAAGATAAAAGAGCAACAAGCTCTTCATGCAGCTAAATAAGAAGATAGAGATATTGTCATTACACCAGTCCACTATTACATATTTCAAATCTGGCAAGAACACATTGATGTTGTAGATTTTGATTGGAGCATTTATTTTCTAAGAATATATTGTATAGGCAAATGCCTCAATAAATAAATGAGGATATCGTCATAATTCATATTATGGATTAGATTTTGATTACAAGACCTTAATGCATGTAATCGTTGACATATTCATAAAGTCTTGAATGTATTTTTATGAGAATTGAGTTTTATTCGATTTTGTTATTGCAGTGGCATAAAAAGCCATCAAAATACCTTATTTTGGCATATGATTCAAAAATAAATAAATAATTGCACTATGAATATATATGGTGAAACAATATAGTGAGTCAAAGGAGAAAAGAAAAATATTTCGGAAAGAATCGAAAAAAAGTGAAAGGAGACAAGGCCAAATGTGATGAAAAAAACCAAATATGAAAAAAAACAGTAATAAAAATTACTGTTCTTGTGAACAGTATAGTGAAAAAAAATTTATGGTGAATATTTTCACGTGCACACATGTTGATTTCTCTCTTATTATTTGTAAGTATATATATACTTTGGAGAGTTTGATTGTTTAAAGCCGATAGTGTGACTGACCACACAACACTCAAAAATATAGACAGTTATTTGTGGACTTGATGCCTCATAATCCTTATATGACTTAGATGATTGGATCATCACAATTGATAAGAAATAACGATAGCCAACTCAATTTTTATTGTCTTATGACAGAATGATTAATATTATTGAAGCTCTTTATGCTCTAAGAGCTAATCGAATCCTTATAAGCTTTATGAATACGTTGCCAATGATTTTTCAATAAATTGAGATTGGACATGAGTTTCTTTGCATTACTTCTAATTACTGTGAATGTATGAGTATTAGAAAAGAATATGTGTCACTCTAGTGGATTATATGTAACCACTTTTGAAATTATTTGATTTAACAATATCATAAGATATGACTCTTGAGATTCTGACACATATAGGCGTTGACATGGCTTGTTAAGACATCATGATCATGATATGATGATCCGTTTATTGAAATGAAAAAAATCACACAGACATCTATTATTTTGAGTGAAAAGAAGCAAAAACCAAAAGAACATGGTTCAGTAGGCAAATACTGCTACTTTTATGACAATATCACCGCTCCCCCTAGACGACTTGGGATATATTTTGTTATGCACATGTTGGTGCAATAGTTTCCCATTATGCTTCTCAAGTCAAATATGACTTTATGACTAAACCAAATTCTTGTTGGTTACTATTAAAAGCTAATCACTTATTTGTAAAACCTATTTATTTGAGACATTAGAATTGAGATCATCCTATGCAAATGATACATGTATTCTCATTTTGTTTTAAATACATTAAATCCAAAAAGGATTTTGTAGACAGATTCAACCAACTTGCGGACATTTTTGATATTTTATGGTGTTGGTTGACGTGCATACACACTGGTCACGTGTCGCACTATCGTCTACTAGTTATGGTGCTTTTAATACAACTTCTAGCACCTCATATATCGGGCTCACTACCCATATCATCCTAATCAGTCAATTTGACTTAATAATGCTAGAGAGTTTACATTGACAATTTTCGATGATTATTGTACATGTTTATGGATTGATGTTTGATATCATGTTCCTATGTACACACCCTAAAGGTCTCGCGGAAATCATTATTAAATGACTACAATGGTAGCTTAAATTTTGGTAATGCGCACCAATATCTTCGTTTGGGGTTATGCAATATCGCATGCAGCTATATTAATTCATCTATGAACCATCACTATTTAATATTTTTATGCTTTGAAATTAGTGACTTACTCATTTATGTGCCAACATTACGTGGCCACAGCGCACTATGATGAGTTTTTAGACATGAATAAAGTATTATTGTTGGATATAGATCTCTGACTATAGTTCGCTACGTTAAAACCTTGACAGGCGATCTCTTTACCTCTATTTATGGAATGTCACTTATGAGACAATCTTCCCACCATTAGAGGCAGATAAGAACATATAATGTCATAGATTATCCCCACTTGTCTCATCATGATCCCCAAAACCACACAATATTAAAGTGCGTGGAATAATTGATGTTCATAATGTAACAAATTCGATGCCTGATACGTTATTTGATATTGTTAAAGTGACAAGATCATATATACATGCTGCAAACATGCCTGTAAGGAATGATGTCCTATTAAAAGGGCATGGTGACGCCACTACCATAGATGGTGGCATAGTGACTCCATAATGTGGCTAATGTGTCATAGGTCGTGGCTCCCCAAAGAAAAGAGGGAGGCCCTGTAGGTTCAATGAATACTTGCCCAAGTGAGAGAGCAAGTTTGGCACATCATGATCCATTGATCATTGATAATCAATTCCATCTCATGAGAATATTTATGAATTATGGTTATCATTAGGGGACGCCTCAATGTTAAAACCAATTCTTGAAATACAGAGATCTCTACAAATTATATATTACACTAGTGTACATGAGGACGTGAGATATTGAGATACCGGAACTTACTTCGTTGGAAATTGGCAAGAAGTATATATTGGCTTAAAAGGAAAGAAGCAATCCAGGCTAAATTAAAAGAAAAAGTATTTGGATTGGTGATGTCGACGCCTACTGGGCGTATTTTGTGTGTGATTTCAGTCCCTGTTTTCTTGTAATATTTCCTAATGGGGGCAGTAGGAGCACCTACCGGGGGTAATACGTGACTTGTTTTAATGTTTTTTTGTTTTCTTTCTTATTTTTCTTACAGATATGTGGATGTTACTTTGGTTGTAAGGTGTATATATTCTAGCAAAGGTTTCATGTTTGTGTTTCATCAACGTATGAACTATACGTTCTTGTTTGAATACATTTGTGAGAGGTTTGAGTTGTCGTCAAGTGATTTGGTTGAGCTTCATTATTCACTTCCCGGTTGTCCTCTCTCCTTCCTGCGTAATGATAATGATTTTCAAATTATGTTTGTTGGGGCTAAGATTTAAAAGTTGGATTTTGTTGAGATAATTATGGAGAAAAATAGTGGCTCTTCCAGCAAAAGGACTTCTATTTCATGTGAAGACAGTTGCTCTACAGTTTTGGATGAAGAAGATTATTTGACTGAGGGCTATAGGTCTGAAGTTTCAAAGCCATTGTTATCAAATGAGTGGTCTACTTACATTCAATCTGTAGGGCAGAAGTTTCGTGGTGGTGCTGCAAAATTCCGAGACAAGCTTCCTAAATATGTCATTGAACGTGGTTTTGACTTTGTCTAGATGAGAAATGATTGGTATATAATAGAAGCAATATGCGCCAATGTTGGAACTGCAAAAATGCAGTGGCATGTTTCTGGTTATTCCGCATGTGTTGATGGTTGTTTTTATATTGACGAGTTGGACAATGTACGCACTTGTAAAGGTGTTCTTCGCAGCAAGAGGCATAAACGAATGGGTTCAAAGATTGTGAAGACTTGCATTCAAAAGGATATTAGCTATAATATGGCAATGCGTCCAATGGATATAAGGAATAAGATGAAGTCTGTTTATGGTTTTGAAATATCTTACAAGGTTGCTTGGAAAGCAAAACAAAGCGCTAGGGATATGATCTATGGTTTTGATGCTGATTCTTTCAACAAGTTGTCCTTGTTTAGAGAAGTTGTTCTATCGAGTAACCCTGGTTATGTTATTCTTTTAGAAGTGCATCCTTTGACCAACCAATATCATAGGCTTTTCATCTCCTATGCATGTTGTATTGAAGGATTTAAGTATTGCCTACCGATTGTCTATGTTGATGGCACTTTTGGCAAGAGTATTTACAAGGGGACTATCATTTGTGCAATTGGAATGACTATAAATAAAGGTTAATTTATATCTTTTATATTCTTCCTTTTTCCTTGTTTATGTGCTCTTTGTTTGGATTTGTATTGAATATGTGGAGCGGCATGCTCCCATTAGTGGTGCAGTGGCACACTGCAAACATTTTTTCTGGTTATCTGTAACAAGCCCTACTGAGAGCAGTAGGCACTTATTGGGGGTAGTAGGACCTCCTACTAGGGGCAATAAGGCCTTCTACTGGGGGCAGTAAGACCTCATACTTAGGGCAGTAGGTCCTAGGTACTTGTCACAGAGAATGTTCTATTAACAGTACGACCTCCTACTGGAGATAGCAGGCGCATATTAGGGGTAGTATGAGCACCTATTGGGGGTAGTATGCTGACTTCTTCTTTTTTTGTTTTTTCTCTGTGTAGGTTGCTTTCCTTTGGCAATATGCGTGTGTGATTCTGAAAGTGATGATAATTGGTGCTTTTTCTTGCTCGTGTAGAAAGTGGGAGATTGAATGCTTCCCTTGTGCTCATGCTCTTGTTGCAATCCAATCTTCCTCCACAGATGTTTATGCATTCATAGATCCACATTTCTTTGCTAACCACTACAAAAGGTGCTATGATGTTCCACTTTTTCCATTGCCTAATGCTGATATAACTTCTGCTGAATCTGCTAATGATGATTTTATTCATCCTCAACATGTGACGAGGCCTCCAGGAAGACCAAAGAAAAAGAGGTTCAAGTCAAGTGGTGAAAGTGAAAAGAAGCTTATTCGTTGTGGTCAATATCAAAAATTGGACAATCATAACAAGGCAACCTGTAGCGAACCACTTTGAATTTATGGAATTTTATATACAATTTCTACCCCTTTTTTCGTGACTTTTTGTTGTACCAAACTGTCTTAACTATTTTTATTGGTCATTGAGTGGACGGTTCAATATGTTGCTAGTCTTTTCTCTATGTTGTGGAAACAGTTTGAATGTTCTGCAGTTGTCGTATTTCCCTCAATAGGTGCTCCTATTGCCCTAGTATGTGGTTCTACTACCCCTAATAGGACCTGCATTGTCTAACCAGGTTCTACGAACCCCAGTACGGGCTTCTGCTGCCCCCAATAGGACCTCCTATTACCCCTAGTAGAACCTACTTCTTACACATGAAGGTTCTGCTACCCCCAGGTGCTCCTACTGCCCTCAATAGAACCTGTTTCTAACCAAGACAGAATTTTGCTAGATCCTCAACTGCCTCCAGTAGGTGCTCCTACTAACCCCATTATGGATCACAATAAGACAGAATAATAGAAAAAATGGATGAAAATGAAAAGACAGCAAATCTATTCTTCATTCCAAATTCTATAATAACAAATATGTTCATACCATATATTACAACTAACCAAATATGAAATCTGTTCAAACCAAATACGAAATACAAACAACGAAACCTTACACTAAAAACAAACAAGTACTTATGTTCAAACCAAATCTTTAATTCTATCAGTTAGTTCCTAATATCTGTTTCCTGGATATCATAAGCTTTTTAAGAACTTTTTGCCGCATTGCATCACCAACTGTTTTGTTTGGTTCTTTATGCCGAGCAAGGCTCTCCATGAAATATAGCATATATGGTCCACAGTCTCCCCTGCAAAATAGTTCAATTTATGTAACTCTAATCTCAACGTACCCCTACTTGCATGTTTTTCTGAATAAAAGAGTGAATGATGTACTTACGACATTGAATTCTATTGAGGACAACTGAAATCTTTCACTAGTTTGTATTTTTTTTCAAAGCATTCATGTTCTTGATCACCCGCTTTTTGACTTTCTTCTCTTTGTCATTCATTTCAAGATTTCTTTGATCTAAATCGCCTTCAGGTGTCTCACCCATAGTCTTATATCTGAAATTCTCAATGTCTTGTTTTTGGCTGTCATCAGGAAAATGTTTCTATGAGATATCTACTTCGCGCAGAAAATGGTAGATATGATTTACCACATGTGCAGCATTCTTGTGGAATTTTTCATCCTTATTTCTTTCTTCCGGACAAGGCTGCAATGAGTTCAAGTGTAGAAACATCTTCTTCTCATGGTCCACAAGAAGCAAAGAGTAGTGGAAGTATTTGTCATGGTGGATGAGAATCAAAACCTTGTTATAGTCAAAGACATACCACAAAGGTCCGATCAAGAACAATTGTATTTGGTTCTTAAAATCCTCATTTTTCTGCTTTAGTTTCATGCTTAATCGGATAAAGCTGCAAATGAGAATGAGATTAAATCAGTGAACTTTTTTTTTTCTGAAACTAAAGTGTTTAATATTGTATATTAACCCCAGTAGGTGCTCCTACTACCCCCAGACAATTAAAAACAAGACTTATGTGGATGTCAAACTGCCCCTAGTAGGAGCACATACTGCCTCCAGATAGTTAAAAAACAAGACATACTGAAGTTTCAAGATTTAGCAACACTGTGCAACACCGTGAAATGCATCTTTACTTTTTCTAGTTCGATCTTCATTATATTTGTGTACGCATTGATTACCTACATTTTTTCAAATTATTTTCCGTTTAGCTTTTCCTTTACAAATTTTTTTACATAATGTTTAACAAAACCACAAACTCACATTATTTTCCATGTATTTTTCTTCAATGAGATCCAAAATGTCCCTTCTTATCAACACTAACGGCTCTATTTGAGAACACCAGAATGTGTCACTGCATGAAAAGAAACATTGGGTTATTTAACATAATTTTTGAAATAAAACTCAATTTTTACTTTGTTCACTTACGCGTCATTCTTCAGTTCTTCTAATACAGACTTGTAGTACATTCTGATCTCCTCCTTCATTGTGTTCCAAATTTGTGTTGATAACTTCAAGATTTTTTTCCCATCCTTGTTCCTTCAGTCTCTGTTTATAAGTGGAACCTAATATTTCTCCTTTACCGGGTTACAATTCAAGAAATAACAGTAAGTGTGGTAAATTGTTAAATGTGCATCGTTTATTATGCTTGAGGTACTGTTTACAGGGTCAAAGCCCAGTCAGATTTGAGAAGCCACTCTGGGTCCTTTGTCAGGGCCCAGTTCATTGTAAAGTTGAGGTAAAGCAAGGGAGTTCATTCCCACATTGGAAAAAGACAAAGTGCTGCCTTTAATGCTACTATAAATACCGGTGAGGACCTCCCGGTAAGGAGGGAGACAATTTCTTAACTACTCTTGAGTTTTCTGCTTATCTGACAGTGTCTGACTTAAGCATCGGAGTGGCTTCCCTCGGTAAACCCGGGGACGCCCTTTGACGTGTTTGTTCTTTACACAGGAAAACTCGGAGTACAAGGAAGTTCGCTATTTCTGGAACCGTGCAACCCGCTAAAGGGGCCACGAGTTTACCCGGAAACAATTGGTGCTCTCGTTGAGAGCTGAACTCAAGACCTCCCGCTTAATATTTTGAAGGACGGTGGAAATGGCAGGAGAACAAGATCCAACTAGGAGGCTTAATTTCTCAGAGGAGGATAACCCAGGGACCTCCGGGACCCAGTTTGGCCAAACGGATTTGGCAGCAGCATTCGAGCTCTTGAAAAAGGACTTTCTCGCTCAAAAGGAGCAATCTACTCGAGAACATGCCGAGTTAATGACGGTAAGGGAGCAGTTGGCAACTATCCAGGCCGAGCATGGGCTTCTTCAAGCAACCTTAACTCAAAGGGCGAATGCCATGGGGACGTCAGCCAGACTTGCTGATATCATCACCCCAGAAGGGAATCCTCCGGGTTATGGAAACCCGCGAACTCTTGACAGTACATACATACCACCCGCTATTCTCCCAACCACTGCCCATCCTGAACCAAACCCACAAATTATCCATCTCTCCAATCCTTTGTTTAATCACAATCTTACAGGACCTCCTCCACCTCCAGAGCCGTTGTTAAATCAACCACTTCCCCCAGCAGATGCCCAGACCCAGCTGCTTTTACAGTTGACACAAACTGTGACCCAACTTAAGCAGCGTCTTAACTCGGGAACGGGACCACAACAATAACAACCCTTTATTACCCGTGCAAGCCCATTCTCCACACGGGTTCAAGCAGACAAAAAGCCACCGGAAGCAAAGCCATTTAAGATTAAGAGATATGCCGGAACGGGGTGCCCGTATGCACACCTTGAGTTGTTCCAGTCTCAGTTGGATTCAACCCGGTTCACAGATGCCCAAGCATGCCATGCTTTCCAGGAAACACTCAGTGAGGAGGCATTGAGTTGGTTCCTCAAGTTACCGGCTTTGACAATAGAAACCTATGGTCAGCTGACACAGAGGTTCCTGTCCCGGTTTATCCTGTTGTCTAGTGCCAACCGAAGCACCACTTCGTTATTCAAAGTCCAGCAAAGGGATGATGAGAGCTTGAAAATTTTTGTAACCCGTTGGCTGTCCACGACTTCCAAGTGTGGGCACTTGGACGAGTCAGTAGCATCAGAGGCGTTCTTACAGGCGCTCAAACCAACCCGCTTTGTGGTGGAGCTCAGGAAGCAGCGGTTCAGGTGCTACGACGATTTGATTAATGAAGTAACTTGGCAAGCTCAAGCCGAGTACGACACCTTCGGGGAACGCCGGACGAATACCGGGTTCACAAGCCAGCGAGCTGATGGATGGAAAAAGGAAGGGCAGAATAAAAGTGGCCAGGGATACTACGGCAAAAGTTCAAACAGACCAAGGGAGAAACCAAGAGAGGCTCCATACCCAAGACATCCAACCCGGGAGGAAAAAAACACTTACATCCCTCGATATGAGGTTTTGACCAACTTGACTGCCTCCTACGAAGAAATTTGGAACCGCCATAGGAATGAAGTTCCCCCGGCTCCAAAAAGAAAGTTTCCCAAAAGGGCAGGGCCGGACAACGGGCAACATTGTGCCTATCACAACGAGTCTGGCCACACAACCGACCGGTGCTTTTCTCTTCGGAACACCATTGAGTACATGATCCAGAACGGCAAGTTACAGCAGTATAAGTCACCCGCCACAGGTGTCAACCTGATTGAAGTATATGGGGAGATAATGACGATTCACGGGGGTGGCACCCAAGGGGTGTCCGGTCACCGGGCCAAAAGACTCTGCCCAAGAGGCCCGGAGTTTGAGATAATGCAGCTTCGTCAGGAATGCCGCAAGGAGCTGGTTCCTTGGGATACCGTGTCATTTTCTCAGTCTGAAGACACGCTGAAAGTGCATCACAATGATCCTTTCATTATCACTCTTCAGATTGACCATTGGAGAACTCGGAGGGTTCTAATAGACACGGGAGCCGCTGTCAGCGTCATGTTCAGCAGTTGCTATAAGGGGTTTAAAAGAGGAAGAGATAAGCTCTATAGAAACCACGAGCCATTGATCAGTTTTTCAGGTGAGACGACTCAACCGTTGGGGTCTGATCAGCTAACGGTTACAGTTGGAACCGGGCACCAGTCCACAAGAATTGTAGTTCCCTTCATAATTGTGGACTGCCCATCATCCTACAATGCCATACTCGGGAGAGATGCACTCTGGGGCCTACAAAGTTTTATAGCGGGTCACATGCTGCTTATGAAGGTACCTACACCCGGGGGTTGGGTTACAATTCGCGGAGACCAAGAAGCCGCTGTCAGATGCAACGCGATAGCAACTCAGTCCCAGCATGAGATGTTTTCGGCCGGTTTTTCCCTGTCACCATTTGACAAACCCGATGACCCCAGGGATGACCCGGATTCTTTGCCCATCAGCAAGACGGCACAAAAGAAGAGCCAGAAGTATCCTGCCAAGTTCCCCCGGCCAGCCCCAATTGAAGCAACAGAATGGATTCAGATTTCAGAAGAATACCCGGAGAGGAAGATTTGCATTGGCACAGGCCTTAACCCCGAGGTCAGAACCCGAATGGTTGAGCTGCTAATCCGGAAACAGAAGGTGTTTGCATGGTCATATGCAGACATGCCCGGGATTTCTCCAGACGTTATGACGCATTCCCTCAATATTATCCCGGGTGTTAAACCGGTAAGACAGAAGCGTCGTGCATTTTGCGCAGAGAAGTACAAGGCCATTCAAGCAGAAGTTAAACGTCTTAAAGACATCGGGTTCATTGAAGATGCAACATACCCGGATTGGTTGGCCAATGTGGTGATGGTCAAGAAGGCAAACGGAAAGTGGAGGATGTGCGTCGACTACACAGATCTGAATAAGGCTTGCCCGAAGGATAGTTTTCCCCTTCCAAAGATTGATCAACTGGTGGATTCAACCGCGGGCCACCCCCAGTTGAGCTTTATAGATGCATACTCGGGATTTAACCAAGTTCCGATGAATCCCGCGGATCAACAGCACACATCTTTTACAACAGACAAGGGGATGTATTATTACAGAGTGATGCCTTTTGGACTCCGGAATGCAGGAGCCACGTTCCAGCGCCTCGTAGTGGGCATGTTTGCAAACCAACTCGGGGATACTATGAAGGTTTATATAGATGATATGCTGGTCAAAAGCCGGGAAACAAGCAAACACCCGGGTGACTTGGAGACCGTTATCGACATTGCCTTGAGCAAGGGGATGAGGTTAAACCCGGAGAAGTGTGTGTTCGGTGTTTCGGGAGGAAAGTTTCTCGGGTTTATGGTCAGCGCTCGGGGAATTGAGGCAAACCCCGACAAAATTCAAGCCGTCTTGGCCATGCAACCGCCAAAAACCAGGAATGAAGTTCAGCAACTTACTGGCAGGCTGGTAGCCTTATCCCGGTTTATATCCAGGTTAACAGATAAATGTGCCCCCTTCTTCAAAATTCTCAAGAGTCAACACCGCGAGCGGATTACATGGCAGGAAGAGCACAATCAAGCTTTTGAAAAGTTGAAGGAATACTTGGCGTCAGTTCCTTCTTTATCCAGACCTAACCCTGGGGAAATACTCTATCTGTACCTGGCGGTATCTCAAACGGCTGTCAGTTGTGCCTTGATAAGAAAGCCAGAGTCTGAAGAATTGCCGGTCTACTATACTGGAAAAGGATTCAATGATCCTGAAACTCGTTATCCAGATATTGAAAAACTAGCCCTGGCCTTGGTTGTAGCAGCAAGGAAGTTAAGACCCTATTTTCAAGCACATTCCATCCATGTACTCACCAACCAACCGCTACGGCAGGTTCTGCAAAAGCCGGCGACTTCAGGAAGACTGGTCAAATGGGCAATTGAGTTGGGGGAGCATGATTTGCACTTTAAACCGCGAACGGCAATCAAAGGGCAGGCAGCAGCAGACTTCATAGCCGAGTTAATCCCAGCAGATTCAACAGTTGCTGAAACTCTTCCTACACAAGCTGAACCGGAGAGTTGGCAGATATTTGTAGATGGATCAGTCAATCAGAGGCAATGTGGAGCAGGCATTACATTGGTAGACCCGGAGGGTAATATGTTTGACTATGCCTTACGCTTTAACTTCAAAGCATCAAACAACACGGCTGAGTACGAAGCCCTAATCAAAGGGCTCCAACTCGCTAAAGATATGGGCGCCCGGCATCTCCGCATACTAAGTGATTCACAACTGGTAGTGCAGCAGGTTAACGGCGGATTTCAGGCAAAGGAAGCACATCTTTCGTCCTATCAAAAGTTAGCGGCTTTCTTGCTGGAGAAATTTGACAGCTTTGAGGTTACTCAGATACCGAGGCAGCAGAATGTGAGAGCAGATACCCTGGCTAGGATTGCAACAGGGGACGATTCCAATACCGAGTTTAAAAGCTTACTGGTCGAGACATTGGAGAAACCAAGCATCTCACTCTCCTTTTCTGAGATTTTCGCGGTAGAGGCAAACCCGCCACCATCTTGGATGGATGAGTTCATCAACTTCATCCAACATGGAACCCTACCTGAGGACCCGGTAGCGGCTAAACGACTACGGGTTCGAGCGGCGCAGTATAGTATCCGTGATGGGAAACTGTATCGACGAGGACGTACTTTCCCTGATTTGAAGTGTATTACACCCGAGGAAGGAGACCGGGTTTTGCAGTCGCTTCATAGCGGGGTATGTGGAAATCACTTTGGAGCCCGTAACCTGGCTTTCAAAACCCTAAGAATGGGATATTACTGGCCTTCTTTGGAGCACGATGCCAGAGTCGTCGTAGATTCCTGTCTTCAATGTCACCGATTTGCAAGCTTTCCCCGTGCCCCATCAGTCCCACTATCAGTAATCATCTCTCCATATCCATTTTGCATGTGGGGGATTGATTTCATCGGGCCTCTACCCACGGCTCCGGGACAGCTCAAACACGCCATTGTCTCAGTGGACTATAATTCCAAGTGGATAGAAGCTCAACCCCTGGCACGGATCACAACCGTAAATGTTAAGAAATTCCTTTGGAACAATGTCTTTTGCCGGTTTGGAATCCCAGAGACGTTTATCACAGATAACGGGACGCAGTTTGACAATGATGAGTTCCGGGAATTCTTACATTCCAATGGAACAAAGGTGCTATACGCCTCCCCTGCACACCCGCAGACTAATGGACAAACTGAAGCTGTCAACAAGCTCATCAAGCAAGTTCTGAAGAAGAAGCTGGAGGACGCAAAGGGTTTATGGGCTGAGAAACTTCCAGAGGTTTTGTGGGCACTTAGGACAACTCCAACAGAAGCCAATGGGGAGAGCCCATTTCTTATGACATTTGGCTCTGAGGCAGTGATCCCGGTAGAGATGGAAGTCCCGAGTGACCGGGTACAACTGTTTGACAGGGAAACCAACAATGAAGGCATCCGCCTTAACCTGGACCTCCTGGAGGAACGCCGGGAGCGTGCACATCTCCGAAATATCAACAAGAAGCAAAAAGTGGCTAAACACTACAATTCCCAGGTTATCAAGCGCCCACTCAAACTCGGGGATTGGGTAATGAAGGAGGTTATCCCTAAGCCAACGGGGTTCAAAGCTCCATGGGAGGGTCCATATGAAATTGTTGAAGTCGTGGGCCCGGCAACTTTTTACATCAGGGGGACAGATGGAGTTACGCTTCCACGACCATGGAACGCCCAACATCTACATCTCTTCCCCAAATAGGTACCAAGTTATCTATGAATGTCCAAAATTATTGTTTATGATGTTGTATATAAAGCCTTTCAGACCCACAATGCATGAAACCCCCTACCGGGTTATGTTTTATTAAACAGTTTGTTGAAGTGAATGCAGCCTTTAGCGGCCCTACTTGTATGCCTTAATCGGCATTCTCCGATAATCTCCGATAATCTCCGGTCTACATGACGTGAAATATTGCAAGCCTTAACGGCCTTATTTCACTGTCAAACTCGGCATTCTCCGATAATCTCCGATAATCTCCGGTCTACATGACGTGAAATATTGCAAGCCTTAACGGCCTTATTTCACTGTCAAACTCGGCATTCTCCGATAATCTCCGATAATCTCCGGTCTACATGACGTGAAATATTGCAAGCCTTAACGGCCTTATTTCACTGTCAAACTCGCCAATCTCCGATAATCTCCGATAATCTCCGGTCTACATGACGTGAAATATTGCAAGCCTTAACGGCCTTATTTCACTGTCAAACTCTCCAATCTCCGATAATCTGGTAATCTCCTTAACTTGAAATATTGCAAGCCTTTCACGGCCTTATTTCAGTCTTTGAAAGTCCTAACGGACACGTACAGCCCTAGCGACACTTTTTATTAAACATGCCAAACCGGCAATATGCGTACATTGTCAACACTTGTATATTATGCATCACAAATACCGGGTTATTCGACAGAAAGCCATAATTAACCGGTACAGCCCTACCGGGCCTATTATTATGTTATGAACATAACATGCTGTAAATTTTATCTACACTTGTGAGATACGCATCAACTCGACTTGTTATTTTACAGGGAACGTCTTATAGAAAGACATTCACCCGTATGGCTGTAGCGGCCCGTGGAAGCCCTAACGGCCCCATATATCATAGCGGCACTATATTTATTCACATGGCAAACCGGCATTATATGTAAATTTTTGTACTGATCATCAGGTTACCGTGTTTTGACACGAAGATTTGTGAGAAGGAAAAATTTGATTACTTCAAAAAGATCAATTACAAAAAGTAGCGAACCGCTACAGGTAAACTAATCTATTACAGCAAAAACAAAAAACAGCCTAAGGCTCCGGTTCATGGCGCTGCCGATCCCCGCCAGTGCTGGACCCGCCACGTCCACCCCGGGGCTGTATGATGAACTGACCCCTACGGAGAGGTGGCCGGTTTCTAGGACCACCCACAATCCCACCACGGGAAGTACCTCTCCCGGCTGCTGAAGAACGAACCGGGGGACTCCGAGCCAGGTTCGCAGGAGCCCTAGGGTTTGCAGCCATGGCAGGAGTCGACCGGGAGGTGCCTGCAGCCTCGTCGGGTCTGACATGACCTTGATGACCATCGTAACCAGCCTTGTCGAGCCAGCCTTGGCGAATCCCAGCGCTCACTATTTCGGCACGAGCCTCGGCCCTTGCCGACCGCAGCTTCAGGTCAAACTCGGGGTTCGCCAGAAACTCGGAGACTGCAGAGTCCTTGGCCCGGGAAACAGCCTGGATTAAATCCCCTTTTTGTTGCTCCAGGGAAGTAACCTGTTGCTGCAGCCCCGGGTTTTGCTCGGTCTGCTGGGCTATCGCGGCGTCTTGAGCACACCGGTCCTCCCGGTGACCTTCGATAACTTTCTCCAACTCCGAGTTCTTGGCCACCAGGTCTGCTATGTGTTCTTCCGCCTTGGCCAACTTCGCACTCGACGCAATGGCTGATGCGCTTGCGAATTCCCGGACCCGAGCCAGGTTTTCTTCGCTCGCCGTCACCTGGTCCCGGGCGGCCCGGAGATCGTCCCTGAGGACTCTCTCTCGCTCGGGGATGCCTTCGGTTATGAGCCGATCAGTTGCCAAGTACGACAACCTGACAGCCTACACAAATCAAATAACGGGTTAGAACAATGAACCAAAAACAAAAGAAGAACGAGTTAAAGGAGAGGACTAACTTACCCGCATCAGCTTCTCCTGCGCCCTCCGGGCAACAGTCAACGGGTCCTCATGCTCCAGGACATAGGAGTCGGCGGCGCAGTTCTTCAAATCCGCTACCATTCTCTGGATGGCAACGTCCGCCATTCCCGTGCCCGCCAACTCCTCTATTATTTCTGTGGTGTCCTGGTGCTGCTTTCTCTCCCTCCTCTCTTTCCTCTCCTTCCTTCTCTTCCTCCTCTCGGACCTCCCCGAGCTGGATGCCTCACGGGTGCGTTTGCGAGAAGGAACGGGCTCCACTTCTTGAACTTCGTCACTCCCGTCACTCCCCTCCGGGTTCTCACTCTCTATCCCCCTTTCCAACCCTCCAACCTCTTCACCTCCGTTGTCATCCTCTTCAGTAAACTCCTCACCGGGGAGCACAGACGATGGAACCGCGCTCATCACCGGTTCTTCAGTCTCTTCGTCGGCCATGGAAGACTCCCTTCCCGGTTCTTCAAATAGCGGGTTGTAATCCACCTCCGAGGGATTCCCTTCAACTTCCTCTCCCTCCTGGAAAACCTCTGGCCCGAGAACCTCAGCCAAGTACTCGGGGATCTCGCTGTAGTGCAGCGTGTCGACATGGAACTGCTGAACATCCCCTTGCTCGCCGTCTGGGCGCAGGAAAGCCGCTTTTGACGTCAGGTCGATGTCATATGCTAGACCCTCCGTCCCTTGCGCCCGGATCCCGGCCCATACAGCTTTATCCTCGAAGCCGTCGTATATTCCCGGGTTCTTTCGTTTCGTGAACTCCATCGGGAGAAGAGCTGCAACAAAAGACAAAACCCGTTAGACCGGAGCATGTAACAACAAAAATTATGAAGGACACGAGACAAACCTGGAAGCTCCATCAACCGGCACCGGCTGTACACATACAGCCTACAAAGCCGGTACGAGCTCCGGTCATCTTGACCCCTGAAGGCCCATAGCATCCTCCGGATCCTTTTCTCCATCACCGGCTCCAAAGGAATGTCGGGGACGTCTGCAACACAACGTATGTAAGTACAACTCGGGACGGAGAAAAGACAAACCCTAAGGCAGAGGACTTACTCATCAGTGGCTGGAAGTCACCCGGTACTTGAAGCGCGTGTCCCGGGTCTTGAAAGTTTCTTATCAAGAAACTTTTTTCCCTCCAGGTCCGGCTCACGGAGGTTGGCAGGTCCTCGATGATCTTCTTGAAGACTGCTTTGGACTTCAGTTGGATGGTCCCACTGAAACCCGCCTTCCGGGAGTACTCGGCCCGGTACATGGCATGTAACTCGTGATAGGTGGGCATCTGCTGCTTCAGCACCTTGTACATCACGCACAACCCTAGTAGCTGCCTCCACATGTTCGGGCCAACTTGCCCGATGGCGAAGTTGCTCGCAGCCAGGAGGTACTGCACCTCCACCTTTAGCGGGAGTGACAGGCCGCAGCGTAGCTGGTACTCGTGGCATAGCGTCCACCCATCCCCGGGAGCGAAGAACTGATCCTCGGGTTCTAAAGTCCTAATTTCCACAGACTCGGGAATCTTCCAGTTGCTCCTTAGCTCCACAATCTCCTCCGCGGTCAGTGAGTACCCGGGAGGGTCGAGAGCGGTCCCATCAGTGAAGGTTACTGAGGCAAACTCGGGGACGTGAGCATCCATTGCGGGGTTTGTCATCTGCAAAACAAGAAACACGGGAACGTCGTCAGAAACCCAGATAAGCCGGCGACCACAAGGATAAACGCACACACTAACGCAGAAACCCAGATTGGATCCCAGAAACAGTACACAAGATCGATCCAAAACACTCAAAAACATCGGAAGAGGAAACAGTACCTTACTTGTGAGGGTTTGAAAGGATTTTGAGGTCGATTTGAGTTTGGAAATCCAACAAGCACAGCGACAACAGAGGATGAGAGCAAAAGCACGAAAAAGTTATCGGTTTCGAAGGTGCGACAAAACTGTCACCCTCAATTCCTATTTATACAGTTAGAGACGTACACTCAAGGGACGTTTCGGTTTTTCGAGAAAATCGACACGTGTCGTGCATGCCGCGTCCCAAAACCGAAAAACTTTTCAGTTTCCCCCACTTCGAAACTGAAAACTTTTCGTTTTCCCCCACTTCAAACTGAAAACTTTTCAGTTTCCCCCACTACAACCCGGAGACGTCGTTTTCAATTCCCATAGTCAACGTGTCTGCGGGGCACCCTTGCGTACGGACTTGGGGGACTGGGTACACCGGGTCTGGATGATACCTTTGTAACCCGGTAAAGAAATGATTTCAAGTCTCCACCCAAGCGTACCCCTTGACTGAGGACTTGGGGGACTTGTTTATAAGTGGAACCTAATATTTCTCCTTTACCGGGTTACAATTCAAGAAATAACAGTAAGTGTGGTAAATTGTTAAATGTGCATCGTTTATTATGCTTGAGGTACTGTTTACAGGGTCAAAGCCCAGTCAGATTTGAGAAGCCACTCTGGGTCATTTGTCAGGGCCCAGTTCATTGTAAAGTTGAGGTAAAGCAAGGGAGTTCATTCCCACATTGGAAAAAGACAAAGTGCTGCCTTTAATGCTACTATAAATACCGGTGAGGACCTCCCGGTAAGGAGGGAGACAATTTCTTAACTACTCTTGAGTTTTCTGCTTATCTGACAGTGTCTGACTTAAGCATCGGAGTGGCTTCCCTCGGTAAACCCGGGGACGCCCTTTGACGTGTTTGTTCTTTACACAGGAAAACTCGGAGTACAAGGAAGTTCGCTATTTCTGGAACCGTACAACCCGGTAAAGGGGCCACGAGTTTACCCGGAAACAGTCTCGTCTTTTCCTCTTTTTTCTTTTGAGGCTTTCGTTGTTTCAGGTTTCTTCTTTTTTTATTCAATGCCTCCATTTGTCTTACTTCTTGTGGTGTGTCATACTCAAACTCTGCACTTTTTGCTTTCAATGCTTTTGTTCTCCGGTTGGTCTTTACATTCAGCCATATTGTATCATTTGGAACAAGCTGCTTTGGTTATGGTACAACATGCTCAATCGCAGTGTTCATTATTTTTGACATGACTTCATTAAGAACTTTCCCTTATTTGTCTTCCCCTGGTGTTTGTGGCTGATTTTGAAAGTTGTTCACCTCAACATCTTATGGTTCTTTTTCTACACATTTATCTTCTCTAGCCTTCAAATGTTCCAACAGCTCAACATTTTGTTTCTGTAGCTCAACATTTTGTTTATGTTGCTCCTCATTGTCCAACAAGATATCCTTATTCTGCAAGGACAAATCCTTATTATGCTTCCACTAGCTCTTGATAAAACTTGATTAGTTCCCATAATTGATCAAACAACTTCATTTTGTCTGCTTCATCTTTCACCAGATCTTGTATTTGCATGAGCAAGTGTGTTTTATTGGTCCGACATCATTTTCAGTTTCCTCTTGGCTACTTTTGTGAATCTGCATTCACAACATTTTAGTAAGCAAGAGTATTAAACAAATACAATATAATGCGTATTGCCCCCAGTAGGTGGATATGAAACCCCCTACTTATCCCTGTAGGAGATTTGAAACCCCCTACTGACCCTAATCGCTAAATGTGAGATATATCCCGTCCTCAGAATCCATTAAGCCTGTGTTTCTCTTTTCACTCGACGACCCCTTTGATATCAAATCTTGTTTCATGTTGTCGGAAAAGTCAGATAAGCATTCACACAATTTCTAACCTTTTTTTTGTTTGAAAAGATTTTTTTGTTTGCTTACCACTGCCAAGTCTGGATTGTTTTCCAAATCTTCATCCGTGAACAGTTCTTTTATCGACCACCTAACAAAGGTTGGTGTCGATTCCTTCTTTGCATCAATCATGGGTTTTACCATTGTGTTTTCCACAAACCAGTATTGCAATGAAAAGTAAAAAAAATACACATTTCATTAGTAAATGTATATAAACAGCAAAAACTTTATGTTGTTTGACTGCAAGTAGTTAGACAAACAAAAACCTTATATAGATTAAAATCAAGCATCCACTCAGAACTTTAGGTTGATCTTTGTCGTGCCTCGACATCCCATAATGTAGAAACTGAAGAATCATTTTGGGCCTGTTGAAAGAGTTAATTGTTTCAATGTCCTCACAGGCATGGACTAGGTCCCACGTGATCGATACAATAGACTTACTGAACAAAAATACCATGAAGAAAATCATTAGTATCAGTGCAGCAATTGTCTTTGGATCATCCTTATTCTGCTTGTTAACCTCTTTATCCAGTCATTTTAGTAATATTGCCTTTTTTACAGTGAAGCTCATCTTCCTCACATCAAAAATCTTTGAAGGCTTCCTAAAAAAGAACTTGCTCTTTTCAGTATCATAGTACTTCAGTATAACTTCAATGTCGCGCTCATTCTTAGTGATTTGATTCTCTTTCACTTAAAGATGATAAATCTGTGCTATCATCGTCCAAAAAGTTCTCCTTAGCACACACCATACTTCAACACAGACTTCCTTCTTCCACTGCTTAACAAGGTTGTAAAAATTGACAAGCGAACATTTCTGTTCTATTTTCTCCTTCACTTCTTTCCTCTTCACTATCTCCCTCTTCACTATCTCTTTTTCAGATTTTTCTTCTTTTACGGACTTTGTTTCTTATTTACTTCATATGCCCCTTGTTTCGTCTTTTTCTCCGTCGACCTTGTTTTAATGGTAAAAGCTTCTCAATTATTTGTTCTTCTTCATCTTCCACAGTCTCAGACTGAGAGTATTATCTTGTTATCTTTCGTACTATGCTGAGAAAGATGAAAATGAAATTAGTGTTGACCTCAAAGAAATTAGTAAAATGAAATATGATATCTACTGATCTCAATACAATGTCCTACTACCCCTAATTGAGACTCTTACTGCCCCTAATTGAGGCACCTACTGCCCCTAGTAGGTTCTCCTACTGCCACAGTAGGTGCTCCTACTGCCACAGTAGGTGCTCCTACTGCCACAGTAGGTGCTCCTACTGCCCTCAATTGAAGTCATCCCCCGATTGAGGCATTTACTGCCCCCAATTAAGGCTCCTGCTACCGACAATTGAGGCTTCTATTGCCCCAATTAAACCCTAAAAATTGAAACGAAATCCCTAGATTTTTCGACAAACGGAGTTGCTATTGTTCTAATTTGAGAATTTCTAACATAAACAAGTAGAGAACAATCATAAAACAAGCTAATTATACAGATCTTGATTCAAAATTTGAAGTAGATGAAGAAGAACAGATCTTCATTCACTATAACAGAATTTGAGGATTACCTGGCGTAGCACGACGGAGTACACGACAAGGAGGTGAAAATTTGAGCGAGAGGGAAGAGTTGAAGTGGGTCAGAGAAGGAGACGAAGTAGTCTTGTTGGGTGGGTTGAGATCGAGAAAATGGCTAACAAAGATAAATGGGTTGGTATGAGATGACACTACAGGGGAGTAGGGCTCGGAAATGCAGCGGCAAAGGAGAGGTTTGTGGTGGTGGAAAGAGAAAGAGAGAGCAGATCTCATCTAAGAGTTTGTTTGTGAGGATTGGATGAGTCGATCGTGGTGTGGCCTTGAGTTTTAGGGTTTTTTGTATTATTGACCTTTTTTCGGTTAGTTAGATAGTGGGAATTTAGAGTTCTCTTTTTTATTGAAATAAAAGTGAAATTTTGGAAAACTAGGCATTAAAAGAAAAAATCTAACAGAAAAGAAAATCTTGATACGGAGGTCTAAAAGATTTGGGGACGAGTGATACGGACTCTGAGGCTCTCCACCAAGAGGGTTGTATTGGATCCTGAATCCCCGACTCGCAAGAACAGTCCCAGTGGGTTCTCAGCTCCAGCCGGAAAATCCCACATAAATTCTCTCTCTCTAGTTGGCTCTCTTCAAAGGTATGACCTACGTTATTAGTCTTCTTCTTTTCGACAACTGGGGTTGAACTGCTGATGATAAAATCTATGAAACCCAGAAAATTGAAAACTTAATTGGATTGCTCCACTTCCTTGACTGAAAATTGAGGTAGGTTAGTGTGTAGGAGATAGAATCATAGAACCATACAAGTTATGAATCAACACTAGTTGAACTTTCACTAAGTTGTAGACACTGCATTTTTATTCTTATGAATTTCGGCCATTGCGAAATATGGGTTCCAGTTATTTTTCCTCATTATGATTTGGTTAATTTAAATGAAACTCATGCTATAATCAGATTGCATTTTGTGGTTTTAGCTATCTAATCTTCTTTGGTAATCTCTTGTACGGCTCAAGTAATTTATAAACTGCAGGATGGTTGTGAAATTTCTTGATCCTATCAGTAATTAAGTACCGAAACTTCTTGCCCTGTTTAGGTTTGAGCGTCTGGAGGGGTGAAAACTCCTCAGCCATATAACCACTATCTGACGTGTAAAATTCACAACAGCTAACTGGATTGGCCTCTAAATACTGATTCTTAACTCACCAGGTTCACAATCGGATATAATGATTTTACAAGAGTATATTAGATAAGCCATAATGCATCAGCCACAAACTTGTTAGACAATGAACATATTCTTTGGAAAGCTAGCTTTTTTATGGTCCAAAAAGTAAAGTCTCCGTCGTACTTCAAGGGTCTTGCTACAGTGGTTTTTTTGGCTTCACGTGTATACGAGTCTAGTGCGTTTTGGAGTCTCTTTAGGGTGAGTACAATGTTTTCAAGTATTTAAGGGTGTTTAGGTTTATGTATTTTTGGATCCAGATCATCTCCTAGGAATATATTTATAGCCTATAAATATGGCTACTTAAGTACTTATTGTAAATCCGAAATCAGATTCGAATGAAAGACTGTAGTTTTATTGAGGGGCTTGGTGACTGAGTTCTCTTCCCAACCTTCATTCCATTTTCCCTTCTAGAGCTAAAAACTGTCTCTCTTCTAAACCTTTCTGCTTACCAACTAAATAACAGTAAGGCAAGTCAGACATCCTCATCTTGCGGAATCTCTGTTATTGATTACTTTCACTATCTTGATCAGCTATCTGTGACGTTTGACTGGCTTTACAGACTGTTCTTTTGCAACCTATTTATTTATCTGGACTTTTGTCACAGGGTTTTTTGTTTGGTGAAATGTGTCGGTATCAAGCGTGGGAAGATGATTCCCTACAGAGTGAAGATTTTATACAAAGTACTCCAGATGCTATAGATGTTACAGGGACGAGGTTGGCTGCGAGACTGGCAAATTTGGAAGAGCGGATGACACGAGTGGAGGCTAGGGTGGAGAGACTTGAGGCAAGGATGTTATATCTGCAAAAAGGAATGCGTGTTGTTTGTGTGCTGTTTCTGGTCACGCTTGTGTATGCAATATGGAAGTAGATAGTAAAGGAATGATTTGCTGAACATGCTGAATGCTTTCATCTGTTAGAATACTGATGAATCTATGAACTGCAGTAGCAAGTAATGATAGGCTATGAAATATGGATTATGCATATTTTCTATTGATGCTCTATCGATGTTTCGAGTCAGACAAGCCAAAACTGATCAAAGAAACCGGAAAATAGTTACAATTCTGCTTGTTAGACTCAATTAGTTCTCATTACTATGGCCAAGAGTCGGCATAAACTAGAACATGCAGATGCAAGTTTTCTTATTCGAGCGCACCTGGATTACAAGTCCAGTCAATCCGATTCAAATTGGGTGCGTATCACCATCCCTCCCTTTGCCCTCGGTAGTTGATAGTCCTGTATAAGGAATTATGGATAAGATAGCATCTCTGACTTGCAATCGTTGCAAAAGTGTTTTTTGAGCTTTGAGGTGCTAAATCACTAGACCCTGTTAACAGGTCCCTAACTTGTTCCGTTGAGACTCCATTTCCAGTTCTTTACTTGCATGAGAGGAAGAGAACACTTCCACTTCTTTGGCGAATCACTGATTTAATGACTCGTTCACAATTTTGTGCCTTTTCCAATGCTTCCTAGGAAAGCACTATTTTTAGGCGAGTTTCTCCCATGAAATGAATTGTTTTTGTCTTGAATATTGATTCAATTTTTTCTTTTTCTCAGTAAAAGATTGAGAGACAATAAGAATAAGAACACGAAGGAAGATGATACAAGTGAAGATCTGATAGTATCCATAACACTCAGAACATAAACTAGCATCGATTTTGAACTGTTTTTATTTAGTCTCGTGTATTCTACTTCCACAGTTCATCTATCTTACCACCTCTCTTTCCCATAAGTTTTTCCTATCTTTAACTATAACACAACAAAACCAAAAATGCTATCAAACGAGCGCCCAATGAACTTTTTCTATACTTGAATTCATGGTAAACAAAATAGTAAAAATACGAGTCATGTATTTTCGGGAATGGAATTTAAACAAATTACTCAACAAAGTTGCAAGCGAAACACCAACACATCTACAGCAGCTCCAGCAACATGTATTGATGACCAGTGCATCATTCCAGATCAACAATCCCAAAATTGGAGAGAAGGATCTTTACTTGATCAACAAAGTCTGAGCCAGTTGCATATTCTGTTAGCATCCCAACAGCAAAACCAAACATTGCCCATCTGTGAAGCCAAAATCCCAAATTCACAAAAAAAACAAGATCCCAGATCAGAATCCAAATTATGTCAGACAAGTACTCTCATATATAACTCAAGTACTTATTCAAAACAGTGAAAAATAGTCAAAATAAACCAAATACTAAGGAAAACTGAGTTCCAAGCCAGGCAAAGCAAGTTGGAGGTACAAAGGGGTTTGGACTGTGTTCCTAAATACTAACATCTAGAGTTGAGGCGAAGTTCCATAGAATGTTTAGCAAGTTGGAGGTACTTATTATATTCCTATTTTTAATAGGTTTAGCTAAGCAAACTTCTCACCCTATAGAATTCATAACAAACTAGATAGACCCAGATAGACCATTTGTCCAAATTACAAATCTTTACCTTCCATTGCTAATCTCATTCTTGCCAACAAAGCCAAAGAAGGGACCCTGATTCGCTTCCTCAAGCTTCTTCTGCTTGAAGTAGTCCTGAATCTCCTTAGCCTTCTGCCTCTGAAACTCAAGAGTCACCACATTCATGTCCTCCACCATTGCCACCCCGGAAACCGGAGCCGGCGGCGAAGGTGACTTGGAGGGCGGTGTTGGGGGCTTGAGTGTAGGTGGAGAGGGTTCTCTGACTGAAGGAGCAGCAGGTCTTCTGATAGGGCCTTCAGTCTGGGAGCTCCTGATGGTGGTGGTCTTTACATAACAGGGCTTAGTTGAAGAGAACATAAAAGAATTACTAGAGGAGGAAGAAGAATATGAACAAGATGGGGATGATGAGCAGGTTGAGATTTTGATGCAGGGGAAGGAAGATGCCACTGACATTTTTTGTTGTTTAGGGTTTAATCTGAGTTGGAGGAGGGTGTTTTGGGTTGTGATATATCATCAAACAGAAGAAGATGATGGTGTTGGAAGAGTTTATTGGTTTTGTGGATAAGGTGCGGCCAAGTTTCGTGTTGGCTAACAAGTCACTACTTGCTTGGCGCCTAACGCCCCCGCCTCACACGCACGTCCCACTAGTTTTGTCAATGATTTTCCAGTTACATGAGACCGAGTCTTGGACTCAAACTAAGCCTGGGTTCGATGGTCCTTTGTAACTAACGTACTAACGGATTCGATAGAAATATTTAGAAGTCATATGTAGTTAGATTATCAATGATGGCCTCTGTTCAAAATATCGAACCTCAACGCGCACCTTAAGCGTAAAGCGAGGTGAGACGTGACTATTTCACCTCAAAGTATCATCTAAAAAGTGATTGTCTTAAGAGACGAGTAATAGCACACAAAAGACAAAAAATGCGCACCTCAAGCACTTTAAGAAGCGTCTTGAGGCATCTCCTTTTTTAGTACAACAGTTAAAACTCTTAAACAGTTAGACTACGTCGTTTTATTTTGGGTTTAAAAATAAAAACTAGGATTTAAAGAGAAAAACATTGGGTTTCAAGGCATGTAAATGCTCTTAATGACAAAGAGGGAAGAAAATGCAATGATGAATGAATTTACCTTAAATTTAGACATTATATTCATATTGTAGCTACTTAATTTCAATTTCAAATGTAAATGTATTTTTAATGGCTTTATATCATTAATTTATTTATTTTTATTTTAAATATTAGAATGTCTCAAAGACTTCGCATTTTCGCCTCAAAACTTTCAAGGCTTGAGGCTCTGACTTGACGCCTCGCCTCACGCCTTTGCCTTTTTAAACATAGCTACGAATATCTTTGGTTGTAAAAGAGCATTTGATGTTGCATCATGTGATTCTAGATAAATTAATAAAATTATCTATTTTCTCAACCAAAATACAAAGAATAAAAACGCTCTTCGACCAGCAAAACTAAAAGTATTGTTACACTAAAGAAGCCGCTCTCTCTAGGGTTTGGAGAAAGTTTGTCGTCGCTGCCATCTCTAGTTCTCGTCCGGCCACGATGCGGCATTGGTGCAGGTCTTTGGCCACGTCGGCGTGCGTCATGTGCGGTTGGATGGGAGTTGTGCTTTGAGATATCGTCTGGTCGGAGATTGGGGTGGAATAGTAGCACGGTTCTTGGATTCCATGTTTGGATGATGTCTACAGGGGAGGACGAGCGCATCAGGAGGGACCTGGTTTTGTGGTTCCGGCCGAGATCTTGGCTATGTGGATGTGGGTCAGCAGTCTCTATCAACGGAGGAGGTGCCCATCTGAAGAGGTGGATGGCAGGAACAACCCCGGTTATCCAAATTTGGTTGTCTTTTGTCATCAGGGATTTGGTCAATTAGGTGTTGGAGTTTTTGAGGTGGAGGGTTACTGCTACAAGATCTCTGGTGGTGGGAACTGTTTGTCGTTGATCGGTGTTTGTCAACGACTGGCGAGGGACGAGGTAAGGGACAGGGAAGTGGATGATCTGCAGTTTTTTGTCTAGGCTAGACCTAAGAGTTGGGCCCTTCTTGCCCTACTTTGAATCTGGGCATGTCCTATAGCAAGCATGAGTTGGGCCAAGGGCTTCCCTCTTGGTCCATCAAGGTCATTTTATTTTGTTGTTAATTTTTGCTTATGTTATTTAGTTTGTTCTTGCTTTTTGTGAGTAATAATTCCCTACATTTGTTGTGTGGGGCTAGCCGGGCCTTGTGCCTATGTATGCACTCAATGTGCCTTGTCTGCCCTAGGTAGGCGACAAGTTCCTTGCTTCATCAAATGATCGTTGCCGTCTAGTGGCAGGGTGAAGCTGAGTGTAGTCGGATTTATTTTTAGTGGCAACATAGCTGGAAAGCTGATATAGAATTAGATATTAGGATGTGTAAGCGTGTTATATATCTAATGTTCTTTCCAGGATGTCACCGTTATATTAAAGCAAATAGAATCGCCATTAGAGTAGTACTCTTTGCTAGTTGGTGCATGGTTGAGTATATGAGTATTATAGATGTCTATGATATTATTTCAGGTCTTTGTAATCAGGAGTTTAGGCTCAATGTCCCCTCTTATATTCAACAGTTTCATTAATAGAGACGTGAAAGTAACCGTACCATCCCTTTATTAGAAAAAAAAAAACAAAAAGTATTGTTATCTTAATCCAGTTTAGAAATTATCTATTTTAGACTAATATTCGTGAGACATTCGCTATTATTCAGTCTGCTCCCCGAGTTGTAATCTGAGGCTCAAGCACCATGCCCTATCCTGCCCATTGTGTGCTGCAATTTCACATTTAATTTGATGAAGAGGCAAAGTGCATTTCTGAAAAAGTGAAATTCACCCTATTTCCAATCCGCTGTCTGATCATTTCTTTAGTAGTAATTGACAGTACGAAATTCTATTTAAGAAAGGATGAGGATTACTATTTGATTTCATTCCCTTTCTAAATGCAGAATAAACTGCAGCCATTTTACACAAAGATCTTAGCAGTCCCACGTATACTTCTCTCCCAAAAGCAAACACTCCTCTCCCTAAGGCAAACACCCTGTAAATGAGAACACTGGAACCAACAGACTTCTAAGACTCGTATCTACCCACTTATGCGTGATCTACCTGACAAACGCTAAAAAAGTTGCCTTCCTATTCTCAAGTAATCTCATGAGGTATAAATTACTTCCATCTAAATTCTGATATTGTTCAACTAAGTTGAGAACATTAACATGAATTCTGGTCTGACCTTTCCCATTTTTGAGGTTTCAATTGTAATTTAAAATAAGGAAGAAAATCTGAATTTGAGACATTTCCCCTCAGGAGGGTATCAATGTGTAGCACATTTTTCATTGCAAAAATTTGTGGACCAATATCCGAATCAAACACTTCAGGAATGCCTTCGATCACAACCATCCTTAATGCATTACTTGTTTCTGACCTTGTGATTATCATCAAGAAACCAAGCACAAAAACCATCCGCAGGCAAATATAGTAGATTTACTCAATCTAGAAAGGTAATAAGGACAAGTAATGAACAACTACCAACTGAACAAGTCAGAAGGTTCTCCACCCATTTTATAACACATTGATGAACTTTCAAACCTCAATAACTATTAAAACATCAAGTCTTAAGCATATTAAAAAACACCGTTATGCAACCAACAGATTTCAAGGCTGTTCAATTTAGTGAGAGGAGGTTGCCAACAAGGCTTCTCTTTGTAATCATTTTCTTTTCTTAATAAAAAAAACAGACTACAAGTTTATTCTACTATATGCTCGTTTCACTTCAACGTGTCTTAGTTTTCCCTTTTTCTTCCCAGCACTTGTACATGAACATCATCAAAATGTATTGCTTTCTTTAAAAAAATAAAAATAAAAACAAAAGCAAACACATCGAAATGAACAAATAAACAAATGCAAGTGAAACAAACCAGAAGAGGTACAACAAGGGAAAAGTGAACAAGAGGTTCACAAAACAGGAGCTGAACGGCAAAGAGCTCCGGCCAAAACAAACACAATGTATTTTGCACAAACAAACAGAGACATTTAGCAGCTTTTTTTTGCAAACTAATATCACAGTGCTTTAGCTTTCGGGGCATAACATCCGTCAGTGACAATGAGCCATTCGTAGATTTTATAATAATGACCCCAAGATCCCACCAAAATCTCACATTTCATCCAGGTTTTGAAGATTTTAGGAGCAAAGAAATGAATAAAAATTCATTAATTGAATCAAATTATGAGAAGAAAAGAAACACATTAATTACGATAAATAATGAACAATGGAGTCACACATGGAGAATAATAAATCAAACGTTGTCCCCAAACCCTGGAGTGACAAAATTGAAACCCACAGCAAACCCATTTTATAGACAGAACTATTCAGTGTGATGAGCATGGCCGGCAAAATACTCCTTGCTATGGTGGCATTCCGCATGAACTCAAACCCGCTTCTCTTCCAGAAATAAGTATTTGAACCAAAAAAGCACGGTTAGCAGTGTGTTACCTGCTGCACTGTTGCATCTGAAAAGAAGTCAAGCCCAAATCATCATCAGGTACAAGCCAATCTACATAACCACACATAAACAACTTCTTTCATTCCCATTGTTGAATTCATCATCCGATCCATCCGCTTCACTGCCAATTGGATGATATTTTCAGTCAGAAAAATTATAAAAAGTGACGAGAAAACTACATAATAAAAGAACAAAAAAGCATAATCTACATGCATCACACGGACTGCAAGGGAACACCATAGAAAGAACATAGATTATTGATCATAATCTAAAACTGAAGCTCTCAACCAATCACAGGTGTAGTTGATAGTTATTCAACAAGAGCAGATTCATAGCCAATCCTTTCACTGGTTTGTCTTTTTTCTCTTTCAATACCTCAAAAATTGATTAGTGGTTGTTAACCTTAGATAACAGATCCCGGAAGGAGGTCCTGACACTTAAATATGCACCGATATCATGGCCTTTGTAGAAAACATAATTTTCTCAAATCAAACAAAAGATTAATCACAAGAAATGGCTTGACAAGATGTCCATCAAGGCGGATCAGAAAATGAAAAAAAGAAAAAGAAAAAATAAACATATTAGCAATCAGTTGCAAGACAAACATATTAGAAATCAGTTGCAAGACCTGTAGCTCCCAAACAATTAAATATGGATTATTCCAAAGGAAAATCCATATAAAATGGCAGCCCATCAAGTTAATAAAAAAATAAAATTAAAATAAAAACAATAAAAAAACACCATTTAATCTCCCATACAAATGCAACTTCCTCCACCTTGACTTCAAATTCTGTTACTTTTTTTTCCGAGGCATAATTTTTTTTTTGATCATGCGCTACCTCTTTAGCCTATTAGTTTCCAACTTAACCCAAATGGCCCCTGCATTATCTCTCTTAGCCTAAGCGGTCCTTGCTGTCAAGTAAGTGTTTACTTATGCATGTGACAGAAGAGGAAAAAGAAAAGAGAAAATTAGCAAAAAGGGCCAAAGCCCACTTGCACAACTCATTGCCACCTATGATGCACTAGTACGGGTACGGGACACGGATACGGGTTTGATACGATACGCAGATACGTTTTTTATCGAAAAAATAGGATACGGGTACGTTTTGATATTATATATATTTAATATAATTTAAAAATATATAGATAATTTTAATGGGAAATAACACGAAAGTAGCCTAATTTTACTAGATCTATCACAAAAAAAATTATAATAATAAATAAATTCCAAATAAATCTAATCTAAATCATCTAATTAAGGAAAATACAGAAGAATATTCAATTATAATCGTGAAAGAGTTAAAACAGAACAGAGATTGCTACAAATTAGATAAGATATTACTACAAAAAGTCAAAAACCTAGTATTAATTTGGTCAAAACCTCCCTAAATGATCTAGGATACGTTTGAATATCTTTGGGTACGTATCCATGGCGTATCCCGTGCGTACCCGTATCGGATACGGATACGATACAACATATTAAAATTTTTGCCGTATCCGTGCATCATAGATTGCCACTAAACAGCACTGAACACAGAACAAGCTGGCTAAAGTGGTAAAACACAATTAAGGTAACTGCCCCTTCTTTTTACCAGACAACCCCAAAGTTAAAAGTGGGAAGATAGCAATCACATGGTCATTCTTTGGAGTGATTCACTAGTTTTAACTTAAAGTCCACAACCATGACATCCACTTCATTAGCTGTAAGAGGCAGCAGAACTTCAGAAAAGAAAAAATGGTAAAATAAAAAATTTACAAGTAATAGTTCCATAAGCATGACACACAGATCTGGAAACAAATGATTAAAAATGACAAGAAATCTGAAATTATGAAGCATCTGTATTCCTCAATAGTCGTTCAAGAACAGAAATAGAAGGCAAAAAGGAAGCAAGAGAAAGAAAAGTAATACACAGAAGAGAGTTTGGAAAGATGATTCACCATACTGTATGTTAGATTCTCAAGCCATAACCAACTTTATCACCACTCGCTAAAAATAATATACAGAACAAAAAGAAAGAAACCCTGAAAGTTACATTCCCAAGGAGCCAACATCTTGCAATTACTTGGGATACCCACCAATTAGATTGCATATCATAAAGACTAGTTCTAGAAAGGGATCTACCACAATAACTTCCTAACAAAACTATATTCTCTTTTAACATGTTTCCAGTGGATAAACCATTTTATCCCAGACTAGGTCCCAGGTAAGTAGATGATCTCTTCCGCTTATCAATCCCCTCATACAAAAACCTCTCACATATTTCCTTAAATTGTAGTCACCCAACTCCGCTTGCCAAAACTTAAAGTCAGATGAGATAGGTAGTAATACTAATCAAAACAAATTGAACCAAATTCCACCCAATAAGCACATATCTTCTAGAGAATGAATCTTTCTGTCACTTTTTCCCCCAATCTTTCACAAGAATAAATTTCTACCAGGGCCAATGGGCAGATATCCCCCTCACCAGAGCAGACTAAAAAGGATACTGGGAGGTACCAATTTTTTCTTGCCAATAATCTGCATTATTTTTTTACCTCAATCCGGTATTATCCATCAAAGAATCAGACTGCAAGTTTTTTTTGAGAGAAAAATCAGACTGCAAGCTAAAGTAAAGAAAACTCAGAATTCGAAGAAAGAGGTGGGGATTTTCATTACCGTCAAAACCAATATGATAACACAAATGCCCTTGTACCATGTATGTTATACTTTTCCTCATAGAAACTTACTACCAGAAAAGATTTGAGTTAACTATTTGGATGGGACACCTGCTAACAATAAGGCAGGAGTAAACTCATCGAGCCTGATCTTTATAATTTATGTTTTCTTAATTCACATAGAACAATAAAACAGGCAGTATCAGCAATTTAATACAAGCATCCACAACCAATTGTTAAACTAGACGTTTATCAAATGAACCTCAATTAATTTTCTAGTATTCCCAGATGATTTATCTCAACCACTACAAATCACAGCCCTTCTTGTTTCATGCTCCTTAAAGGCCTCTCTAAACCATCTAGTTTTGCCCTTGCATTTGTATACCCCTAACTATGAGATTTGACACCAGACGTATCAAAGTTCATTTAGAGAAGCTGAGAAAGTCACCCGCACTTGTGAGAAAACACCCAATAACAACAAGAAACCACAAAGGAGGAAAGCTTTCTGGAGAGCATGCCACTGTCATTTCATGATTGTACTTATATCAAAAAAAAATATTAACATAACTGCGACTCATAATAGTTGATGAAGAATATGAAGTACCTGGGCTCAAATTCTCTGATATCAACGAGCTCACTCCCACATGTATCAGTCCACTGCACTTTCCTGTTTTCTTCATTGCCTTGAATGTGACTATTTGTATCATTAGCTAATTCACGCTCATTAGAACTCTCGACAGGAACTGGTAACCGTTTTGATGGCTTCTTCAAGCTACTTTTCAGAACAACTTTTTTTTCAGTATGAAACTCCTCAGGGGCAGAAGCAGTATGATCGCCGCCTTTGTCAGAAGCAACAGACTCATGCAAGACATCTTGCTGTTGGGTAGGGCCTACTTTAAGAGGCGACGGAGTGTCAAGCCCGGCGGAAGCGCTACCAAAGCAGACAAAGGAAGCGCAACCGCGGGAAAGTCGGTTCTTCGTGGAAGCCAGCTGGAGGTGAGTGTCAGATTCTTGGTCCACCAACTGGTACTGATTCCACGGCGAAACTCTCATGGGTTTATCGTCGTCCTTGTGACCCAAGAGAAGAAGGGCCAAACCTTTGCTATACCCAGAAGCCGAAGCCGAGAAGAACCCTCCTCCTTCTACTGCAAATAACATCAGTTATGCTCATCTGTGCACCAAGATGAGCATTTGATTCAGTTCACCACTCTCCTAACAAGAACCAGCACCACCCTACTACCATTCACAATAACTCACCGTCAGACTCGTAATAACAACATTGGCACTCGCATAGCCAGTGCCCTAATCAAACATCATTTAATGCCAAAGCACTAAATCTAACGAATTCTAAAATAGAACATGTTCAACCAAGATATGCAATTTACAAGGAAAAGTTGTAAATCACAAATACACAATCACATGCATGAAAATAAGAAACTCAACAATCACAAAACTCAGTACACAGCTCCGGTATTACTACAAATTTACTTCCACTCAGTAAATAAACCAAACAGTAAATAAATCATGTAAAACACCAAACAAGGTATCACCTCTTACAATTCTTTGAATTTCAAAAGTAAAAACAGGTAGCATGGACCTAAATCAGCTCCGTTTCACACTAGAACTCTCTAACCCGATCAATTTGTGATCGAATCAAGTTTGGGAATCTGAAACAAGTAAAATTTCCATTTGCAGATCAAATACCTGACTGGAGCTGGAGAAGTAGGGAAGTAGAGATCTCAGGGAGGGAGGAGGTCGATGGATGGTGGCGCGGACTGAAAGGAATCGGGATGAATCGGACAGGAGAGATTCGAGAGAAAAAGTGCAGAGACGGAAATAGGAAAATGGGGAAAAAGGAAGTTAGGAAAAGGTTGGTATTATTTAAGGAAAAAGATAGGATAGTGAACATAATAGCGTTGGGTCCGCTCATTCCCATTATTCATTTCATTTCAATTTTTCTTTAAATAAAATTTGCACACCCTCGTTTACAATGTGTATCGTTCTAAAAAAATATTAAAAAATGAATTACAATCTATACACTTATACTTGATCTCTTTTATCATAAAATTATCAGAAATGTCACTATATTTGATAATATAATACTTGACCCATCTTTTATCATAAAATTATCAAAAATATCACTATCTTTGATAATATATAGAGATGGAGGGAAAAACACAAAATAAACCATATTTAAGAGTTCACTCTCTAACCCTATAACGCGCCGCAACGCTTGATCAAGTCAATTTCGTTGTATGCCTCGTCTGATGGGGCGCCTCTGTGGCGACGTCGTCGGACGAGCCTAAGAGGACCCAATGTCTAGAGCAGCAAGGCATAGCCGGATGAAAGGAGATGAGGGTTTGGATCCGTGTAGACTGAGTAGAGGTTTTAGTGGTTGAAATTTGTGGCGGTTCAAAGGAGGGATAGAATTGCTCTTAGATGGAGAACAGGCGGCAGAGACGGACTGATTCAAGTCAGTGATGTGAGTCTAGAGGGCACATGCGAGTGGTGATGGGTTAGCGACGGCACTAGGATCAAGGTTGAATTCAGGTCTGTTGGTTCTGATCTAGTTTCGTTTGTTTGGGACAGTGCTCTGGGGCTTTTCTGTGGTTAAATGGGTGTATTCTAACAATCAACATTTAATAAAATGTGCATCATTCTCTACTTCATTTGCTTTATAATTTTGAAGACATACCGAATAGATAAGGCTAACGCGGATCTATAAGTTATTATATCTATCAGCTTTCTCACTATATTTTCACCAGAGAAACTATCTAGCAGCCCTTAGTTTCATTCTGTCACTAGGTGGTTGTGACCATTAAGGAACTCGCTGCCTAATCAAAGCAACAAATCACATAAGGTGCAGGTTGGGACAGAGTCCACGTCGTCCTATCAAGACACTGTAGGGTCTTATTGTCAGCATTAACAAATAGTAAAATACTTAATTATTAAAATCCTTAAAAAACAACACACTAGAAACGACCCAAAAGCCTAAGGCCAGCACAATGCCCACATACCCATCAAGTCCACTGCGCAGTCGCAAATGGAGGCTCAAAACCATTATTGCCAAAACTACATTACTTCCATCATCAGGTTACATTGCATCCTTTGTTTAAAATAGCGCACCTATAAGGCTTAAGGTGTAGCGTGTGCCGTGACATGACTTCTCTATTTCGTGTCAAGGCTCCTCTTAAAATACTTTTGTCACAAAAAATGAGGTTAAGTCGCGCCTCGGCACCTTAAGGCGCTCCAAGGAATCGCTATTTGTGTGTGTGATTTTTTTCTCCCCTAAAACTAAGTCGTTTTCTTAAAATCCAAAGAGAAAAAAAACAACATTGTCTGACTTCTTACAAGTCATTCATGAACAACTTCTCTCATCTTTTGTTTCAGATCATAAGTGAATCATTTATGTTGTTGTGTATTTGTCATTAAGAAGCTTAGACATTATGTTTGTGATATAGCTGCTTAAATTTCAATTTTAAATGTATTAATTATTTGTAATGATTTTATTTTAATTATTTATTTATTTTCATTTAAAAAATAGAGATTTAGAATGTATGAAAGGCTTCGCCTCAAGGCTTTCAAAACATCAGGCTCCGACTCAACTTCTCACCTCATGTTTTCACTATTTTAAACATTGGTCGCATCACGTCCATTGCCTTCGCCAACCGCGTGGTTGTGGAACCTGATAACAAATCTAGACCAGATTGGGATCGATCGCCTCTGCCTTCATCAGATTTCCACCACCTCAACGCTGGCGATAATGCAACTATAACCTATCTTCAGGGCCGGTCTTGGGCTAAGACGGGCAAGACCCAGTTCAAGGGCCTCCAACTCAAAAAGGGACGAGGTGTGATCTAGGTATGAAGGATTTGTTTTGGAAGAAATTTCATTGTTTTGCTCTTCTACAATCCAAGTTTAGAACGGGCATGGATCGAGGTCAAAGTGGGTCGTTCAAGCAGTGGCGATGGGCAGCACCACTGGTGGTCAAATCTGAGACTTGGTTGGTTCTCGGATCTCATGCGAGAGCTGATCCAGATGTGATTTTTATTCGATTTGAGTTTCGATTCCATTTTATTTCTGATTCAATGGATTCAGCTTGGTGGCGACCCTTTGCTTGGTTGCAGTGTGGCGATACGAGTCTCGATGGCCTGACTCGGAGGTAGGAGGAAGGGTTGACGGTGCTAAAGGTTTTTTGGGGGAAGATGGGGCTTGGATTGTGCCTCAAGATTTGGACATTGTTGCTGGGTGTTTGGACCTAGTTGTGTAGTTTTTTATTTGTTTGCAGTTATTTGTTTGAGTTGCAGTTTAGTGTTTAGATCTGCTTTGCAGATCTCAAATATGTCCTTGCTCTTTCGAGTTTGTAGGATAGATGTCATGAATTATGATGTGTTTGAATTTGGGGGGCTGCTTCGGTGTTACAACAACCCAGAATTTTATCGGTCATTGGTCGAGCATATTATTAGCCTATGTTGAGATTGCAGGGAATAGATCATGGGCATGGGGATCTTGGGACAGCCTACATGTCATAGTAAGTGCTACTTATATTGGTTAAGTTAACTCAATCGGTTGCCCATTTCGACGCTCATTCGATTTATTGACATGTCAGTCTCTCATTTTCAGGATCGAGATAAGTGTTTTGAAGCTAGAGTTAGTTGCTAGTACTTGTAATCCCTTGTTAGGTAGTGTGATTGTTTTGTAATTGTAGTTTATTAAATGAAATTTCATTTAATAAAAAAATGATTTTTAGATGGGCAGTTGCGTCTCATCATGATGAGAGTTTGTTGTGTTGAAGGTTCGACCAAAATACCTCATATAGATGTAGGTATGGGTGCTTTCGTGTGTTAAGTGTTTAGAAAAACTTCATTTTGAAGCCTTAAACAAACTTAGATAGCCAAAAAATGCCATATGTCATGGCATTAGAGATGAGTTTGACTCGTACGCCCGTTCCGCTTTCAGATTGGTATCACAATAGTCAATCGGACACCAAAATATCCGTAGTGCAATTTTGTAAGTAAATATTATTTTTTTTCATAGCCGACGGAATACGAGATTTTCCGTCGACTAAGAGCTTTCTTTGCTGACGGAAATAGCAAGGATCACAGATCCGTCGGCTAAGAAGGGCTTAGTCGACAGAAATTTCCGACGAACGTATTCCGTCGGCTAAGAGGTTCTTAGTCGACGAACTTTTTCTCCTAGCCGACGGAAGTGTTTCTGTCGGCTAAAAAAATCAGAGCCGACAGAACAGTATAGATTTCGTCAGCTAAGAGTGCAAATCCTCTAGTGTAACAAACTAGTGATAAAACTATTGTGCAACGTCTGTTTTGAAAGTAACGCTTTCATCGTTGGGTTCATCTGGAATATTAGTTGAACATCAACTTCAAGCTCAAGTAGAAGACCATCATATATATGAAAGGGTGAGATCAACATTTTTGTGAAGCAGGTTCATTATCATGACCATTTGTTGTGTTAAATTAAGTTGGTTGAATTCAGAGACCTTTGTCATATGGCCGTCAATGGTTGAACTTTGTCAAATATAGACCTTCGAGTAAAACTTCGAGTAAATTATATACATAATCCCTTACAATATGTTTCAACTTTAATTACTCTACTTTTAGATTATGCTTTTCTGTTTGTTTAGAAAATGAGAGATTTCATGTGGCGATGGCCGATGGTTATCAATACCTAGCGATTCCGAATGCCCTTTTGAGATAATCACACAACATTTTATCCACGCATTGATTTATTTTCACAACTTCACTAGATCAATCAACTAATCTTCGACGTCTTCAATTATATTGGGAACTTGCTATTCGATCATCCTCTGCAATAAGTCAGCTCAGACGAAATGAATGATATACTTGAATTTTTATTGTTTGGATGGTTTAAAACCATTTGATTGAATAAAGATGACATGAAGATGACATCACAGTACCACATTGTACTCAATCCAATGGTCTTAAACCATTCAAGACAAAAATCCAAACAAAGAAGTCAATTTCTTGATTAAAAGATGTAAATGAATGATATTTGTAACTCTAATATATAAATGAGTTTGATCAAAAGATGTAGGTATGATCGTTATAGGTGTTACAATAACTTCAAAGCAACATAAGGGATTCATGTGTTTTTTGAAGGAGAATGTATGTGTCATTTGACTCATTTCCACTACTCTTCAAATTGGATGGAAGACATTCGAGTAATAGACTAATAGCATAACACCACTATCCTGATTGGTTTTCTTGGGAAGGGACGACTAAAAACAAAATTAGAGAAGAAACTAGTTGTTGTCGATCAACGAGGTCTTCAGGTGTATTTAGACGAGTCTGAGTATTGCTGTTATGTTTTCTTCACAAAGCATTCAATTTCTGACTTCACAAAGTTCTCTCACAGCTGGATGGAAGGTTTCTAGGTTTATTAAGGGAAAATGGAGAAATTGTAATGCTAGCTTGATGAATGAGTAGAGAGTAGACAAGGTAAATTGGGAGAAGAGATGGTGGAGGATCCAGGATTTAATATCGGGGTGGGGTTAGATTTTTTGTTTCTAGATTGAAGCGATAAGAAAAATTAACAGTTATTAATCTAAAAAATTACTAAAATATATGAGATATACAATTTATTTATTATGATGCAATAACAAAAATATAAGAACTTGTCTAAAACTACCATTTTTAAGAATCGCTAAACAGTTTTTTTGGAACTATTTATATGATAAAAGAGAAGTGAATATAAAAAATCATTCAAAATTAAAATCATTAATAAAAACTTGTTAGGAAATTTCCAGAATTTCCTTATGCACAAAGGTGATGAATTCGGCTGCATTTGTAGGCTAGGTTCATTGCTTGTTCTCCACACAAATCAGCCCCTTTAGTTCCTTTCCTTGTTTTGCCGAAAATTAACTTCATTCTTCCAATTTTGGTGCACCATTTAATGTTCTGAAAAGGAAAAGAATAAAATCAGAATAATTTGGCTTTTAGACAAAAGGAATTTAAGGAATTAATTTCATAAATTTCAGATTTGAATCGCAAATTATCTTCCTTAATTTAGACAATGAAAACTTGTCTTAAAAAGCCCTTTTAAATTCGGTAAGAAACCCCATCATTCTCCTTGATTTATGGCGACACAACTTAGTCCTAATTCATGTAGGATTTGACTTCCATGCTTCATGTGGAATCTCTGTCACAAAAGGAAAGAAATTTTTCAAAATAAATTAGGAAATTCAGAATAGGAAAGATTCAAAGATAGTTAGTTTCCCAAATCAAATAAGGAAAGTTTCTCTAATCAAATTAGGAAAGTTTTCCAAAATGAAATAGGTAACTTTTCCCTTTTCAAAATAGGAAAGTTTCCTAAACTACTTATCCTCGACTTTTGCGACTCATTGAGTTTCCTAGTTGCACCAAGAATCCCTCGTTTCCCTTGTTTTAGCCTTATTTCATGTGAACCTGCATTTATTGACTCTAAAACACAAAACATGTTAGAAATGAAGTTATTAAGGAGATAACGAAGCTAAATAGGGTAGAAAATACATTAAAACATAGCATTTTATGCTCTTATCACATCCAAAATGGCAAGAAGCGATGCGTTCTAAATTACAGGCATTGGAGGATAATAACACTTGGACTCTCACCACCTTACCAGCAGGAAAGACACCTATTGATTGTAGATGGGTTTACAAAATCAAGCATCAATCAGACAACTCTATTGAAAGGTACAAAACTCGTTTGGTTGCCAGAGGATTCACTCTAATGGAAGGTATCAAATATCATGATACTTTTCACCTACTGTCGAGATTATATATGTTTGTTGTTTATTGTCTTTGGCCGCTGCTCAAAATTGGTCTATTCATCAGTTGGATGTTAATAACGCTTTTTTGCATGGTAATCTTGATGAGGAAATTTTCATGAATCCTCCTCCTGATCCACGACGACAGGGGAAGAACTTAGTTTGTCGGCTTAATAAGTCTTTGTATGGTTTAAAACAAGCCTCTCGGCAGTGGTTTGCAAAAGTTTCAGATGCTATTCGATCAGCTGGGTATGTTCAATCCAAGCCGTTTGCAGCTTTATTAATATACGTTGATGATATATTAATCACCGGTAATGATCCAGTTGCTATTTCTGTTATGAAGAGTTTTCTGAATAGTCAATTTTGTATCAAGGATCTTGACGATTTAAAGTATTTTCTTGGCATAGAGGTTTCTCGTTCCAAGAATGGAATCTATTTCTCAGCGAAAATATGCATTGGATATTATCAATGATGTAGGTTTATTGGGAGAAGCTCCTATTGATACTCCTATGGAGCGTGGTTTAAAATTATCAAACAAGAGAGATTTTCTTAAGTACACTGCACGTTATAGAAGATTGGTTGGCAGATTGATCTATCTAACCATCTCAAGGCCTGATATAACATACTCAGTGCATGTGTTGAGTAGATTCATGCATGAGCCTTGCAAACCTCATATGGAAGCAGCTTTACGAGTTGTTCGCTAGCTTAAAAGCAATTCGGGTCAATGTTTGTTTTTCTCTTCACAAAGTGATTTCAGACTTCGTGCTTATTACGACTCAGATTGGACTGGTTGTCTCATGACTCGAAGATCCACTATAGGGTATTGTGTTTTTTGATCCTTCACTAATTTTTTGGAGGTCAAAGAGACAAAAGACAGTTTCTTACAATGATCCACTGATGATTTCAACGTCATCACCAGCTTGACCTATCCACTATAATTCTCCATCATCAACAGCTTGACCTATCCACTACCGTATCGTGTATGGTGAGTTTTGCCTCAACTGGGCGATCCCAAGGGCCTTGCATCTGTTTATATCAAGTCCGCTAATTTGTTTCCCAGAGGATGCGGTCCTAGCCAAATCATACCTGGACACTGATAGCAGCAATTTAGCCATTTATAGGCCACGTGTCACCAATAATTCTGAAGATCCATGCACCAATAGATTGAAAGCTATAGCTCGATGTAACAGAAACTGTGTGCCACGTTAATTTTATTCTCGAAATTTCTCTCTATCCAAAGCTGATCGTCTCTTCTGTTTAATTGAATGAAGTTCGTTTCTTCCTTAAAAACCTGAAGGGCCCTCGTTGCATGCAGGATTTGATCTTTGCTTTCATGATCAAGGACATCTCACATTAACGTGGTTGTAGTGCAGGCCACAACCAGGTTAATGCAAAGTTGCAGACAATTTATATCCAAAATAAGCTAATGCAGACATTGGGTGTGTTCTTCAGCTAATCTGTGTGAAGACATTCTTATCACATCAATGATGCTTCTCGTCCTTAATTCAGTAGCCTTGTTTTGTCCCTCCATGATGAATCGCCACACTGCTCAATTAGCAATGGTTGTCACAACTCATTAGCTGTTGAGCTGACTCATTCTAAAACGAAACTCTTCTCGAAATTTAGGTGATTTCATCACTACTACGAACTCTGTTTCCTCATTGTTTCCAGTGCCTTGCTGTCATCTGTGACATTGTAATTGAGACTGACAAACAAGCACCTAATTTTCTCTTCTTTTCTTGGACAATAGAACGTACTCACAACAAAAAAGGAAGCCAAAAACTGAAAGAAAGCTACCTAGGAGCCTCTACTGCATCACACTGAAAACCAGGAAGTTGAGGGTTAACCCAGTCCGGCACTCCCCAACTGTGAAGCCATGTTTGCAGCAACTGTGAAGCTACTGTACTGGAGCAAGTCTGGTTTTAACATACCTGAAAGCTCTGGAGATTGAAAACAAAGGCATCGCCATACATTACCGAACTAAGCTCTAGAGATGGAAAACAAGAGATAGAAACACTTGTTAAATTTGAAGAAATTTGCTTCAATTTTGCGCAAGAGAAACCAATTTATGGTCTAATACAGTACTAACCTGGGTTGGCATCGGACCAATATGAACATGATACAGATCTAACATGGTTTTAATAACAATTGATGACCACAACACAATGCCTCAACAGGGTTTCATCAGAGCAATGAATATCATCTATCGTCCCACCTCTCATAATACACAAATCATCCCTTAATTGAGAAACTGTCACGTCCCACCTGAAAAGAATAATTTGACAACATGCACCTTGTAGTCCCATAAGGGTAAAGAAAGAAGTATATTTACTTGTACCCCAAAAGTGGAAAGTGGAAACCCATATCTTTCAAGGCAATAAAAGATGCATGTCTGTTGGTAAATTCCACATGAAAAATGATCCACGTGATGCTAGTTTACATTATACAGAGATAATACAACCCAATTCCTTGGCAGCAGTATCCAGAAATTTAATAGGCATTCCAGTTGCAAGTCGGCTGTGTGCTTCCCATGTCAAGCACTTTTCAATATCAGCTTGCCAATCAATAACATCCAAGTTAAAATACTTATAGGAAGGACCATGAATACCATTTATTTGCACTGGATTAGGGTTAGGTCTAACTGAACTGGTTTGCAAAATATCACGAAGAACTGATACGCTCAAAGCGCGAACATGAGCACTAGGGTGAGAAAGGCATCGGATGGTAGCTGACAGACGACACTGCATATCATCAAGTGAAGAAGATAGACATCAATGATGGCTTTGAAATAAAACAAAGTAAAACAAAATAAAAATTTATTTTTATTAATACATCACTTCACCTCTGCTGTTACTCGTATTATCATTGAACCTACAATGAGCCTACCATCCTACCAAGTAAATGTATCAACGCGGCATGACAATTTACCTTTAAAAGGTTTGAAAGACCATCTGCAACTGCAAGCCCAGATTCTCCCCACTCCAGCACAGGCTTAACTGCTCTCGCAGTCGCTTCCAGTAGCTGCACATTTATATGCAGACGAATCAGAACCTTTCAAGATTGACATTTCAAAATCGATAACTATTCACTCTGTTCTCGACAGAAAAGTACAAAGAGGGCAGGAAAAATAATACATTTCATTATTATAGTGTGAACGAGAATCAAAACTGGACTAGTAACAACTTCATAGGAGATAGGACAAGGATTTAAGTTACTATATCAATTTAAAACGTAGGTAATTGTCAGCGAATGAAGATAAGATTTGGAAGTATTTCATCAGGTGCTATGTTGTGCAGTAATATCAACTTATAGTGTTATAATAAACAACCGAAGGGCTCATGCATGGCTAACGATGAGACAGATTGAACACAACAAATTGTGGAAAACAAAGAAGAAATTTGCTTGGCATGCTGCCCATTTCCTTGGGATACAGTGGAAGTGTTGAGAGTATCAAGCCGTATAATTTTCTTGTTACAATGTCTTGAGCAATGAGCAATTCAATGCGTTTGGATAGAAATAGCAAAACTCCCTTCAAATCTAGATGGTATTCCTAAGCTTCCAAGAAAGGAAGTATAGATTCATGTATAGATGCATGGTGTTCCCAATCTAGATGGTTTTAAGTATAGGCAAAGATTCATGTCTTAGTTTAGTGGACATATTATAGTCACCCGGCGTACTAAATAAAATATAGATTCATAAGGCTATGCCATAAGGCACACTAATGTAGTGAACTGTTACCTCCAGCTGCGGTAAAGTGCAAGCTTCTCCATCAACAAGCATCCCATCAGTGGCACGTAGAAGTAGATCTGACGCACTAGACAAAATTACCAATGATTCTGGGCTATCATGAATTCTCATCAACTCTACAATCAATTTCACAATCCTCTGGTTGATTCTCCACATCTTCTGACCTTGATCATCATCTTTGGCAATCCAAGGCTGCAATTCCCTCTCCGCCTGCAAGAGAACAAGGTCAATAACCTAACTACAAATGTGCAGTGGAACTGCAGTAATTATAAATAGAAGGAAAAAATACTTGTGACACCCTATACTTTACACCAAAAATCAGTTGTCCCTGGATTTTTAAATTAAACTGGTATACCCCTACTCTCAGATCTCAACTGATTTACCCATATACTTTACTGCCGTTAGTTGATCCCGTTATATAGCTGACGTGGCAAATGTTATTAAAATGACAGAAATACCCCTGATCTCTCTCATCAAATCTCCGCCTTCATCTTCCCTGCTAACGATGCCGCACTGACTCTGACATCACAAATGAAAACTAGAATCAACTCACCAAACTACTTTAAATCTATATCTACCTCCAGAACTCGTTCCAGAAACTGAAAATCCTAAAGCAGCGGCTCTTCGCCAAACTCCGACGAGCTCCAAGTTCCCGAAGCCGTAATCTAAAGCTCAGCCCCAAAAGATGACCTATGTTCGTCTTTGAGAGCTCCAGGAAGTGTCTCAAGTCTTGAGCAGATCGGTGATCAGACGACTCAGATCAATTGCAACTAAACGAAGAAGCTAATCGATCTGGCGGTGGTGATGGCAAACAGAAGGTGGCAATAGTAGAAACGGGTGGTGGTGGTTGTGCATGGCTCGAAGCAAGCGCTGGTGGGTGGATTAGAGAGCGATTGGGCGGTGGAACCCAAATCCAATTCCACGACTTAATCTTGGCTTTGAGTTCGATCCAGTGGCGGCATACTGAGGGACCTTAAGGCAGACATGATTGAGGAAGAGGTGGTGCACGGTCTAGGAGGCAGTGGATAACGCGGAGGAGAATTTGGGTGAGCATCAGATCTCCTCAGGAGGGAGAGTTTTGGGCGACCGACGAAAGAGAAAGGAGAAACGTAAGAGAGAGAGAGAGAGAGAGAGATAGAGAATTGAAAAGTGTAGGAAAATGATTTTTAATGAGGGTAATTCAGTCATTTTAATGTTAAACGTTTGACACGTCAGCTAGATAATGGGCTCAACTAGCGGCAAGGGTAAATCAGTCGAGATATGAGAGAATAGGGGTATACCAGTTTAATTTAAAGGGAAAACTGATTTTAGGTATAAAGTATAGGGTGTCACAAATATTTTCTCCTAGAAAGAAACAAGCCACAGATTTGGGCAGTCCCTGGAATATCTCTACCAAAATCACACGTCATATAAAAAAGCAGTTAACAATGAATCAGGGTCTCTTATTATATTAGAACTGCTTCGATTAAGGATAAGACAAAACAATTACTTCTCCTCCATAAAATCAGATCCTGTTCAAGTCAGTAGCCAACGAAGAAAAGTAAAGAAAAATCTCATATATATGGCAGTGTAAAAATGGGACATAATTTAGACCTGAAGAACAACTGCTGTGGCTGCTTTAGTTGGTGTTGCAGATACAACGTTGCATAATGCGTCAACGACCTGAACATAAAGAGCTACATATCAAACATTATACATTTTTTACTGGAATATTGGAAACAAAAGTGCATCCGGACTACTGTGTGAATGTATTCGAAGAAATTAGCGACACAAGCAGCATATTATTTCACCTTTTTTCTCTCTTCTAATAAGAAACAGAAAATAATAAGTCTGGAGAAATGTACTATTATATAGCTATAACATCTGATATAAATTGTGGTTTAATAATATACTATGAGTGCATGCTGCTGCTAAGCATTCTAATGATAGAATTTGTTAGTCAGTGTCAACATTGTGTTACCTTATAACTAAGTTAGTACAAAATCTTAATCCTGAATAGAAAATATAAGCATCCTTCGAATATCAAAAATACTGGTGCTTCTTCCTTTCTCAGATGTGCATCACCAGGTCTATTCCACACTTATTCTTCACTCAAATGAAGTAACATTTAACTTTGAATATGGAGATAGGGGTTCGCTATTAAAAACAATAAATGTGAAGTCCAATCATGTGCGAGTAATGGGGAAGAGATGATAAAGTATAACAACTATATTTTAATTAATAACAGCAAAGATGATGATGCAAGAGACAATTAATATGAGATTACCTGCCGCCACCCTTGTTGAGCAGAAGTGCTTTCTGCTGTTGGTTGGGTTTCAGGAGACGCAATTAACTTGTGCCACAACAGTGAGACAACTGAGAAACATAGCTCTTGTTTCTCTGTCAGTACCGTTCTTAGAAGAACCTGTGCGCTGCAACTGAATCCTATATGCCTGTCCATAGTAAGGAAGTTGGCCAATTCCGAGGCATCCAATGGAAAATTTGCAGGACCTTTACCAAATGTTCCAGAACCCCCATTAGAATGTGAAGCAGTCTCAGATTTGAATCTCGTACCTGAATATGCTGAACCCTCGTATTGCGAGACAGATGACTGTCCAACATTAATGCATTTACTCTTTTCACATCGACTTAGCTTTCTACCTTCAGAACACGCTAAAGAATCCCTCCAAATTGGCACTTGCAACAAGTGTGCTTCCAGTGGTTCAGCCTTGTTAACAATTGATGCAACAGCCTTGCTGTGAATATCAATGAGGTTATACAGTGATGATGCTCTAGAGGAAATTTCAGTATCCCACTTGCAGCGCATTAAGACAGAGAGTGCATGCATGCAAGCCTTTGACCATCTAAATAATTCAGATACATGAGCGGCAACCATAGCTGCTGCAACAATCTCATTTGAACTGTAACTCCAGGAGGTGCCAACAGAAGATGGCTTCAGCATAAACAGTGCCTCCAAAATGACCAATATTCTGCGTGTGTGGCAAATTGCTGAGTCCACGCTACTTTGAAACTCATGAGAAGATCCATTTCTTTGTTTGTAAGAATTGGCAGACCCAATTGGTTTTGCAGGCTTTGCAATATTTTTAGCATCTTTTGAGTGTGACTGGTTGCTCCCCCTTGAAACCAAAGGGAACAACTGAAGCTCACAGGCAAGAGCACAAACAGCAGCTAGAACATATGAGTCAAATGCTGCTACGGGTCCTTGCTTTTTGGTTTTTTTTCTGTCTCCCTGCTTTTCAGACATTTCTCGTGATTCCTCAACACATTCATCAAGTGCGTAGCTTTCTTCAACTCTTGCTTTCTTACTCCTGCTGGACTGAGCTTCATGACTAACGCATACAGTTAACACGACAAACAATAGACGTGATGCAAGCTCTACAGATGCACATGATTCTAAGAACAGCGAATGAACCATTGTCCGGAGCTCTGCCACAGCCAGGTTTTTTGAAGCAGACTCTATGCCAAAAAGGTATCTTGTTTTTCTGTTCTGCTCTCTCGAGGACTCGGGTGGAAATGTCCTTTGAAGAATCGCTTCAACTGTGGCAACAAATATCTTCATAAGACATGCTTCAGATGGACTTCCACGAGGAAGATATTCCAAGACCTTAAGTAGGGGTATATACAGATTCCAGGATAATATTGGAGGCTGCAATGGAGTGGCAACAATTATCTCAGGAAGGTCAACTGCCTCGGAACTTAAAGGAATTAGACCATAGGCGGCTTCCCATATGGTACAGATTCTCCATTCAACCTCAGGTCCATGGGCACAGAGCATAGAAGCAATCCCTTGGGCAGTAGCTTCAATTGTTGCTTCAGCAGCAGGAACTTCAATCTGGTTAAGGAATTTCAAGATTGTAGATATTCAATTAATAATTACTCTACTGAGATCAGAAAAGGTTTCCAATTAAAGAAAAAGGGGAAGAAACCAAAACAAAATTATTTTTAGCTGAAGAATTAAAACCTGAAACTTGAAAGTTGGTCACTCGTACCTGCTTCCTGTAGCTTGAGACATGGTTACCCATTGGCTCATGTTGAACTTCAACTCCCTCAACTTGTCTTAGTGGAGGAAAAAGCAATGCAGGTTGAGAGAGTATCCGGAAAAGTAAAGCAGCTGCAGCATCAGCTGCTATACCGGCTCTCATGGACATTGCAGTCCCAATTGCTCGCAAGAAATGCAAATGCATCCAGTTCCTTGGAAGCTACATTGACAGAAGAAAATGTACTTAACAAAGGTGTTATATTCATCAACTTCCACAACCACTATATATCTATCACAAAAGGGTGGAGGGGAAGAAGCAAGATCATCTGAGAAGATAAGCCAACCCATCGCCATGGAAAGCTCAGATTCAGAACAACCAATTTAGAAGTTCAACTTTAATTCCATTATTGTCTACAGAACAAGATATGCATTTAAAATATTTATTAGTGATTTCTCTCACTCAAATTGTATAATTTACTTGGTACATAAACCAATATCTTGAAGTATGCAAAGGTGCAAGATGCGAGATTAATAGCTCCAAAAGGCTTAAGCTAACAATATGACACCAATACGTTTGATGTCATATTACAGTTATTCAGCTTCAATAAGTTCAATGTTCAATCAGTACTTCCAGCTTACCCGTATTCCAGATGCATAATCTTCAGCAGCACGAAGAAGCTCCACAAGCTGTACAGCTGCATCAAGTGCATCGGGTGCCCATGATGGCGGTGCTTCTAGAAGTCCAAGAAGAAGTCTTTGGGTAGCACTTGGAGTAGCAATAGCATAATACCTATTACCAAAGATGGAAAATAACAGTTATTGAGAAAATAAATGTGCATTGTTGACTTTTTGGTGACCTGAGATGGAAGGTTCAAGATGTACCTGTGAAATAAACGTGCATATGGCTCGAGAGCTGGTAGCCCTGCCACTAGATGCTCATCTAAAGCTGTTGTTGGAGGAGGAAGTAGAAGTGCAGGGACAGCTACTGCTGTTAATGTAGCAGTTTCATAACGAGAAACTTCCTCATCACAAACACTTAATATAACTCCAGCACCATTTGCAACAGCCCACCTTGGCGTGGATGGCATGAGTTGAGGATGTTTTCCAGATCCACGAGAAGAAGCTAAGTGTGGGGAGGAAAAAGAAGAACAAAGGTTATTCACAAATGTTTTGCCCTAGAGGTAAATTCCATCTGAACCATGAGAAGATGTACAGATCAATCAAAATATTTGTACAAACACAAATATCAAAGGATGATGATAAAAATTCAAATTCAAACATGAAGTTAATTTATTTCTCATTTCTGAAAGAAAGGATCCTTTTTCTTTATAGAGATATAGTAGATGATCAAACCACTTCCCAAAACAGAACAAAAAGCAAAAGACCAAGCATAAAATATTCAAATCAGCGAATCATAATCACTTCACCACAGTTAGGAAGTGCATCACTGAAGTGAACTGAATTAGAATTTTGTATGGAAGATTAAAATGTTTAAACACGTTAACTATGAGTTAATCAACATGCAAGACTCATGGAAAATAAAAGGCACAAAATAGAAGTGCGCAGAGCCTGCATATATAATCCAACCAGACCACAGTTGTGTACCACATCATGTGGTCTAAACTTGGTACACAAGCTCTGATTAATTTAGTATTCTACTATTTTCAAGAACCATGCATTGAATATAATCCATTACAGTGGCTGAAATATGTACCCGGGAGAAGCATTGTTAAACAAAATGCATAAACAGCAAGCAAGATTGCATTAAACTCGTTAAGGAAGTTTAACTAACCAGTTGACGGAGGCTTCAGTTCTCCCGCAGCATATTTCCCCATAACTCCACTGCACCTGTTGAAGTATGCAAAGAATTTGATATTACATTAGAATGCATAAGCGAACAAAACATGTGCTTTAACATTTACTACAAGATAATAACCTTCAAACAATCCATTATATCTTAGTAACCCTTTTCCTTTCTTCAGGCACACAGAACTGGTTTAACTCATAAGAATACCTTTACCTGGACAAACTAGATTGAATATTATGGTTCTCAGTCAAAAACCTTTTAATTTAAACTATAAGGATGCATGTAGAATATTGACAAAAAGACTGCTAACAGACAGCCGCCAGGCAATGCTGACATAATATACAACATAAAATCTACAATTTTTAAGTGTTATATGCCTGGTTAGTTAAAAACCTTTTTGATCAGTTCCTGATGGAAACAAGCATTAAGCCACTTCATAATTTACTGTGAAAGCTAAATTTCAATTCTACTCCTTTTTTCTTTTTTTTTTCTTTTTTCAAGTGCTGGTTTTACAATATATGATAAACAATCGCAATCCACTGCACTCACCAGCGGAAATAATCACTTCTGATACCCAAAGGTGCAGCAAGCAATATATCAGTAATCCAGGGAGATAAAGGTCGTATAGGTTTCCTCTCTTGCTGTACTAATGGTACATGGCTGGATTCACCATCAACTGAATCACTTGTTGTAGCATGGCTTCCACTACTGCTTCTTTCTGTCTCACTATTCTGTTGTTCAACCTTGTAAATTGGGCGATTGTAATGAGTTAAGATTCGTAAAATCTCCCCACATGCCAAAGCCCACTGCTCAGAGTACTCCTTCTGTGAAGGTTCAAAGATAATTAAAATACATAAAATATCCATCTACTTTTTTGACAACACACATAAAAGGACAATACATTTTCTGTCACAGTGAACTGAACATAGTTGCAGTTTTCCTTACTATGGGAAGCCTCTATACTGATTGTTCTGTACTCTTTTTTGTTTTTTACGAAACCTCCTCCTCAAGTCACCATAGTTCTTATGGATGACTTGTATAGAGCTTCGAAAGAGTACAGAATACTTGGAACAGGGATATAGGCAGGGAGTTCTAATTGGACGTGTTTGTTTGGCCTCTATCTCTGCTTTTCATAAATATACTAAAATAAACAAAAGTAAAACAACTATAACATAATAGGAAAGATATTTTTAACACTTAAACAAATAACCAATTAAAACACACTACAAGGTCAAATTAAAGTTAAATTTGAAACACATTAAAAAACAATCTCAATATATGCATAAATAAAAAAGATAGCACACAAATTTAATGGCCAGTCAATCAATCACCTCGCTGCTTGGGCAGACTAATGATATGAAAGAAGCAAATGGTGGACTAGTCCCTTCATAGGGCAGAGTGCCATCAATGATGCATGAAATAATGGGAAGGATGACAGCATGCCCATGCTCAGGATGATGAAGGACAAACATAGCTGGAACACATCCAAGTAGATAAAGTAGTCAATAAACAATACTCAGAAACACAACATAAAATTACCGAGTTTAATCAATCATTGCATAAAAGGAACAAGGTTAAACTAAATATACCTAACACATCATCAAAGAGACGCTTCACCTCGGAAGGGTAGCGGTTACGGATCAGCTGCCAGAATACCAAGATATATTAGTATAAATCCTCGTGTAAAACTCAACTACACAAGTAAGAAGGATTTGGGCATTCTTTTCACAATTATGCAGGAAATGACTGAGCTCATGAGTCAGATAAAAACCACATGGGGCCCACCTCAGAAATATCCTCCGGAAATTGTTCTGATGTAAACTGAGCAAAGTACTCCACATAGGCCGTGATTTGAGCCTACAAACAGGGGGAGAGAAAAGGCAAGCATGCTTATCAGTTCCCGTAAGGAGTCTATCAAGACTAGAAACTGAAATAAATCGAGCTTGGTACAGTTTACTTAGTTATATTTAACTGAAGATAGCATAAGAATAGACTCCCAATTTCTAAAATCTACCAGACAAAAGTAAAGGGCCTTGATGATTACGATAAAATTTTAGCAAAATAATAATGTATATTGAGACATAGGAATATACATGTATTCATACGTTATTCTTAAGGCTCTTAAACAGTTGCACCGTCTACGACTCATGGAAAGCAACGTCTAGGTAGTAACAAATGTTGGATTCAGACAATATTTGTTGATTTATGAGAAACTGTTTCATTTAATTTCTTAAGTTGACTCTGCTAAAATTAGCAATGGCTTCACACACTAAAGAGACAACCTGGCTACGGAGTTATAGGTTTGGCTAAAACCCTCCTGATATCAAATCATGAACAACGGGCATTATTTCAGTGCAAGGGAACTCATAGATTTTGGCTCTTTAGCTGTAGTAAATGAATAGGAATGGGTGACGAATGAAAAAATCAGAGATGTGGCTCCCCTAATTGCTCGATATGAGATTGACTTTGTTGTCTTAGAATCTAGTCACTTATCAATTAAACTAGAATACACAATCCGATCATAACTACCTCAAAAGCTGTCTAGAAGATCTCAATTCACTTAAGGGCATGTTTGGTTGTACATTTGTTTTTGTCTACTTTATCTGCTAACAGCACACTTGGAGGTTTCTCCTGACAAACTATTATGGAATCCAGTTAATCAATAACTCATTGTGTTGCATAGTTTCAATTCACTCCAGACATTCATACCAAAGAAATTATGATGTTTCATTCTGCAGACCTCATTCTAATGGCAGCTTCAACAATCACCACAAGTATGGACCGACACACACACAATGACACAAGTAAGAACTAAAAATTGATTTACCTTTCGGCGTGGAGCATCCTGAGGGGGAGGCCCAAACAATGAGGAGAATTGCAATCGATCAAACCATCTTTCGGATGAACAAGCCATAGAAGAAACTTGAAACACCAAATCACAATTTTGCAACCAAAACAACACAAGTAATTCCACAAGCCTTCTCTTCAATCCGCTACCAATCAAGAATTAAAAGTTTGTAGTTTAACATCCCACAAATTAAGCCAAAACACTGGTGCTAGCTACCCACAAAACAATGAAGAAATAATCAATCTACAACCCTCTGTTAGTCACGAATTCGAGTGTCTGCCTCTTCCTTCTAGTACAACTTCCCAACAATCACTGCCGTTTGATCTCTGCAAAACCACCGCACAACCTAAAATCAGAAACATGTAGAAGAAAACAAAAACAGAATTACAATTACAATTCTCCATTTCAAAGGAAACAAAACAAAAATCCCAAAAAGAAAAAAAAAACAAAGCGAGCAGTGGCCACAGCTTGCAACACTTTTTCTTCAAAAACTTGAACTATGGGTTGCCTTAAAAACATCATAAATCTACCAATAAAAAGAAGCAGACCAGAACAAAGAAATGAGAAAATTAAAAAGCACCAGCTAGATTTGCACAGAAAAACAATACAAATTTCGGAAGCGAAACAAAGAAAAGAAAAATTGAGGAAAAAAATGAAGAAAGAGCAGGACCTTTGTGATTCCTTGAGAAAAAAGGACACTGTAAAATTGAGTTAATCTGTGGGAGGAGAGAGAGAGAGAGAGAGAGCTGGAATATTTTTCAAGAGGCTGTGGTTTGGTTCAGAAGAAGGAGAGAATGAGAGAGAAGATCTTTAGGAGGCCTTAGGCTTGCTCTCACAAGATTGCTGTATACGTGTCATTGATATTTTGCCACTTGCCCAACAGCCTCAATGTCGCGTCCGTCATGACCCATCATCAATCCACATACATACCATCCATCAGTATGTCAAGGTCAGTGATTATAATAATATTAAGTTTATTTTTTAATTTTAAAAATATGCCATTATTGCTAATTTTATATAACAAACAAGACAGGATATGGTTGGGCAGCAAATTGGTATGACCAAGAGGGGCATGTGGCTAAACATGTTAATGGATCTAAACCAAATATCTAATTGATTCTAATTTCGTTCACTAACGAAAAGATAATTCGATCTAATTACATTTGTTAACGATTACTTTTCAAGCAAGAAAAATCAGTTCTTTAGAGCATATGCATCACCCGTCTAACAAAAATTACCAATTTATTAACTAAACAGTGCGTCTATAGTCACCTCACAAACCATTAGATTATAATAGTTATACTTAATTTATTCTTAGCTTTTATTTTCAGCGGTTGATGGCATATCCAGGGATTAATAACTTCACATCAGACAAACCTGTAATAAATACAGAATTCTTTATATTTCACAGCTAACGAGACTTAACCGCGTCACAATCTTCATCCTTTTCTCCTTTATATGTTCCTCTTCTCAACACTACTCTTTCCTACAACATCAACACACAGAATATTATTCAAATTGAAATCATTTACTGATAGAAGAATTTACGCAGATCCGCCGACTTCAAGATGTATACAAATAATTGTCAATGGGATTGAGCGGAGCAAGAGAGGCACGAGACGACGTAGAGAGGACTCGTAATTGTAGCGTACAATTATAATTCATTTTCCAGGTTTGCTTTGGAGACCTGGTATAGGAAATTACCATTGGGTTTGATCAATTATGGTATGATCCAATAAAAATTGAGATTGTGGATGTGTTTATGATTGAAGGAGGTTAATGGGCAATGGGGATTGTGTTGGCTGTTCTTTCATAACCCAAAATTTAAGCACTCTTACCCTCATCCTTCTCCAAATACGTACCCATACATGCAGGGGCGGATCTAGGATCGAAATGTGGGAAGGGCTTCAACTTTGAAGGTCAAAGAAATTTAGTATAATAATGCAAATTGTAGGAAGTATATTATAGCAATGCAAAGTATAACAATGAAGTAACATGTAAAAGATGAGTAAAAGGAAGAAAAAAAGAGTGGAAGTAGAGGAAATAGAAACAAATTAAATTCAAAAGTTGGGAGAAGAAACTGAAAAACAGCAAAAAAACAATAAAAAGAAAGTGAAATGAAGAAAGTGAAATGCCTTCATGGAGGCTCAAACCAATGAAACAATGAGTTATAATACAAGCTTTTAACCAACTGAACCAAATGCATCATTGTGTAAAGTCTGTAATTTTTTTGGTTTTCAAATCTCACCTGGGCTAGATCCGCCCCTACATACATGCAGTCATTGCCTCCATGGCTCCACCTCCGACTCTTCAGACTCACCCCCATGATCAAGCTTCTCTAAGGGATTTGAAATTATGTCCCTTGTAGCCTCAACAAACCCACACACTACCAGGTCTAATCCTTATATTCTTGATAGTAGAGTGAGATTTGGGTAAAGTTTGGTTTATGGAGAGTGGTTCAAACCCTTATTAACCACCAAGTTTGAGATGGATTGTATGTGTAATCAACCGACTATTTTTGATATGGGATATATATCTCAACACTTATATCAACACGTTCATGCATGTGTGGCGAATTTTTAAGCTTAACACATGGACAACAACTTGGGTGGTCGTGGAGTTTGTGTGGTCTTTAGGCTTCACACTTGCACATGGGTAACCCGCTCTGATATCATGATAAAGTAGTTTGGGGTTCAACTCCAAAACCAATTGGCAATGGAGAAAGTGACTCAAACTCTTATAAACCCACAACAATATCTCATCTTTAAATAAGTTACATCCTCTCTGAAACTATTTCTAGACTTATTTCCAGAAGTATATACTATTGTGATCAACGCTAATTCAACCATAATGTTTATTTTGAACAATTACTACAGGTTTCAACTTATAAATGGAAGTTATAAATATGAAATTCTAATTAATTTTTCCTCACAAAACGGATAAAGCTTAAACCTCATAACCACATATGGATATCGAGTATAACTCAAAACCAACAGGTTACCTATAGTCTGACAAAATCAGAGCTTTGCAAATTGCAATATTGGTGTTTGTTGGTGTTGAACTATTGACGTTAAAAAATAGTCACCAAACATGGTCAGACTTCTTATAAAATAAGCTAGGCTTCAAAAGTTATGGACTCTCATAGAAAATAAGCCCAGTTAAGAGAGCATCGTGTAACAAGCGTACCCTTAAGATCATCTTACGACTCTAACTAAATGATAAATAAAGCCAATATAAGAAAATCATATAATATCGGCCGACTCACTGGAATATGAGAAAAGGTTTTTTGGTGTCAAAATGAGTGATACTAATAAAAGGCTACACCATGTTTCATACATTTTGAAGGAGTCGTTAGCAATTAACAACCAATTTGAAATTTAGTACCACATTGTTTGAGATTTAGTATGTAATATGTAGAGTAATATGCTGAAATTGAAAAGCAAGGATTAAAGAGGCAAAAATCATGAATGAATTAATTCTAGACCATGGCCGAAAAAAGGAGCATCGTTGGCCGAAATGCATCGTGATGTAGGAGGTCAATGACATAAATATCTATGCATCAATCTAGATATTTTTGTTACCTCAGGCAGCTAATCAGCGATGGGCTCTAGATATACTGTAACATCCCGTACCCAAAAGTTACCTTTCACAGAGATTTACGAGTTACCGAGGACTTTTAATTGCGATCGGTAATTCGATAAGTTATCGCTCGAGTTAATTTTCGAGTTTTTTTAACAGTACTCCAAATACCTGAATTGATGACTCGATGTTGTAGTACATGTCCACACGAGTCTCCCGGTATTTTCGGAATATTTTTCGGAGCTTCCGGCTAATTTCTGTGAATTTCTGAAGTTTATGGTAACTTTTAATTATCCATCCGGTAAAAAGGAGAATTACCATTTAACCTTTTCACTTTTTACCTTCTTTAAATCTGGACCGTCAGATCAGTTAGGGGTTTGATCTGGACCGTTGATTTGGCTATAAATAGGGGAAGGGAGCGTTGACCCGAGCCAGTCTCTCCCTCTCCGCTCTCGGTCTTCAGCTCTGCCACCTCCATCACCGTCGCGTCCGGCCGACCCACGCCGGCGCACCCCTACCAAACTAAACCTCTCACTCTCCTCTACAAAACCCGGTAACTTAAGTCGAGATTCGTCAATTAACGACGGAGATCGGAGGACGAGGACGGCGACTGTGTTCGCCGGAAATCTGGCGCCTCAGGCGGAGGTTCGACGAATTGAAGGTATATTCTTGCTCCTCTCCTTCTGCTCTTCCCTCCTATGCCTTGTTTCGAACGATTTGAGGCCTAATCGAAAACCCTCTTTTCTCACAGTGATTCGGGTTTTCTGGGTTCTTGAGTTTTTGACTCCGACGAGGAGTTCTTGGGCTTCAGGCGATCTTTTGGAGCTCAAGTGAAGCTGGTAGAGTGTTTGGAGGGTTGCAGCAGCAACTGCTGCTAGGTTACTCTGAAGGAGTGGGCAGCAGCTCGGTATGGACGAGGCAGAGCTGCTGGAAGACCGGGAGGTGGTGTTGGGAGCACCTGGTGGTGGCAGGCCGAGTCGGAGGCTCTGCCAGTGAGGACTTTTGGCAAGGAAGGTGTTGAATCTGGGTTGGAGGTGAGAATCTCATTTTGGTTGTTACTGTGTAGTTGGTTGTGTTTGTGAATTTGCTATTGAGATGCTGATTTGTTGTTGTGTTTTTGTCGATAACTTGGTGAATCGGAGGAAACGGGGAGGTTATGGCAAAATTCCGGCAAAGTTGCCGGAATCCGGTAACGTTTCAGACGGCAGTAAATCCGGCTGAAATGCCGAGGTAGTCTTCAATCCCTTTAAATGTGTTGTTTCCGTTTAATAGGGTTAAAGTGTCGTAAATCGGAATTTACGTAAGGAAACGAGTAAAAACGGAAACTAACGGTAAATTGGGAACCTTCCATTTTGGGAAACCTTCTATGTTTGGAAACCTGCTAAATTGGGAAACTTTCCATTTTGGGAAAGTTTCCATCAAGGGAAAGTTTCCACCTTGGGAAAAGTTACTTTTTCAGAAAAATGGTTAAGGAATTGAAGTTCAATGAAGTTGGATACTTTTTGGTTAAATGGGTAAAGTGTTAAATTGTTATCGAAAATTGATAACTGGAATTTATGAGAAAATGTTAAATCGGTAAATCGACTCGAGGTTAAATATATTGATTAATACGTGACACCCTAACGTCAAGTTAAAGTGATAAAGGAAAGTTCGGAAGCTGAGTCGGACTTCCGGTAAATTGAGTTAAGAGTCGATAACCGGGAAAGAAAGTCAAAAAGGTTAAGTGCCATAAAAAGGAACTTGGTCAAGACGTGGTCAACTAGGATTTCCTGGTCAAACTAGGAAAAGACCAAGTCAACGATGGAATGACTAATATAATGGTTTGTTTGTACAGTCTCTGGTCGAACGTGAGACGGGCTCGACTACGTGGTTAGTTCGAGGGTTTCGCTCGAGGAGCTTTCCGAGCGGGAAGAAGGTCGCAATAGTACTGTGAGTGGACCTTTGTTTTAAATTAAATTGCATGCCATATACTTTATTTGATTTCTCCTGCATAAATGATTTCCTCCATTTATATGTTTTACGGTGATTTGGGAAAATGAGATTTAAGGATTTTAAAGGCAAACAAGCCGGGAAAGAGGTTCATACATTTCCCGTGATTTTAAAGGATTTTCCCGGGGTATGGTTTTATTGATTATCACCGTTTTGGGATTATGGAGGGGGATGATTTTAAAAGGAGAAACTTGGCTCACGGATTTAAAGGGGTTTTCGATTTATTATTCCCACGAGGTTTTACGAGGTTTTACAGGTTTTAAAAGGGATTTTTTTAAAGGGAAAAGGATATAAGGATTGTATGCTAGCATGAACCCTCTCCGGTGGTAGCTGGTCATTAGACCTTCCCGGATAGAGCAGGTCGGGGACCCTCTTCGGTGGTATCTGGTTACTAGACCTTCCCGAATAGAGCAGGTCAGGAACCCTCTCTGGTGTCACTAGTCCTTCCCAGATAGAGCAGGTCAGGGACCCTCTCCGGTGGTAGCTGGTCATTTGACCTTCCCGGATAGAGCAGGTCGGTTTTCTCGTGGATGAGGTTAACACCCCACATAATTGTTTATATTTGAGCCAAGAGATTTATTTGAATGATTTATTTATTTAATGTCGATGATTTGTTGCATGCGGATTTTCTGAGAAAACTCTAAGGGAGAACATTAAAGGAAAGTAGAGTTTTTATATTGGATTTTCGTCCACTCACGCTAACAGTTTTTCAATGTTTCTCCCCTGGGCCATTCGTTTTCAAATGCCCAGTGATGCAGGGTTCTTGAGAGGAGGTCGAGCGCGTACAAGAGTCGAGGCATAGTCGATCAATCCGTTGCCGCTTGAAATTCTTTAGGGTAATCATCTTTGTAGACTGCTCTGACTAACCCAGTTTAGCTAGTTAAGTAGGTTAGGGAGCAGGATGCCTTCATGAGTTAGGAATTGTTACTAGATACTCATGGAAGTGCTGAGTTGGTATGTAGGAAGGGTTGGCCATTTCAAGGGGGTTTCGGTAAGAAGTTTCCTTGAAGTGGTCCCTGCAAGATGTACTTCAGATTAAAGAGATTTAACTCTGGATGGGTCCTGACATATACACGAGTCAAACCTGCGCAAAGGCAACGTGGCTCCCTACTGTGCCAGGAATATATCTCCTTCCTTAACCTAATCCCAAACTCCAACTCGGCTCGTGATCTTCACCCCGTGTGGGACCTGCGTCAGAGACTAGTAGGTATGGACATGCATCGCATGTCCCATACGTGGCGTGTTTCCATTGGTCAAGGGTAAGACGTCTTCGTTGCTTAGTATTTCTACAGACCAAAAAAACATGTGGTCTTGTGTCTCGTTCCACATACCTTGTAATCAATATTGAATAGTATTCAGTGCAAGGTATAATTCTTGTTATTACGAATGAGGTCAAGCTATAAATTCTCCATAATTTATTTCCTTTTTTATGATATTTATTTCATAACACACTTAGGCCGGATAAATTTACACACGATATGAAAATACGACACAAAAACGAATGAAATTATAAGGATTTGGTTTTAGATTTGGTTCAGGGTTAAACTGATAACACGAAAAAACTCATTAACATAGGTATTTTTGTAATTTTCATTTCATTGCCTACCATATATAAAAAACACTAGGGCAATGATGGTGAACTACTGATTGTTGATTCGGTCGCAATTATAAGGAGAAATTCTCCAAGTTTTTGCGTAGATGCATAGAACTTTGTCGTTTGTTATTTTCCTAAATTAAGTTTTTACGATTTTGTTATCTAGCATCTATCTTATTATTACATCCCTAAAGGTGTAACTTGACTTTTGAACTGAGTTTTTGTTCAAGATTTGACTTTCTTCAGCTTACAGATTAAAATTTTGAGTCTGTTTTTTTATTTATTCATAAAGATCTAATGTATTTTAGTATTTCTGTCGTTTATAGAAAAATTGAAAAAAATATTTATTATAATTTTTTATTTAACGGTTAACACGATAATTTATGGTTTGATTTTGGTTTTAACATTTTACATACGATATTTTAATAGTATATTATCGTGTGACACGATAAATAGACGAAACTAAATAAATCCGACAGTGTTTTGAGGCCCAGACACATCCATTGCATACGCGCGTTGGTAAATTTGTCAACATTAACTACATGCATGTATTGACTTACAATGCGCAGTAAAAACATCCAAGAAATTACAGCAGAAAACAAATTAAAGCAAAGAGAAAGGCAAGATCGAATAGAAGAGGCATGAATGTTATAATCCTCGCTGAAGAACAATCTAGAAGGATGTACAAGGACAAAAAGAAGCACTGAGAGTTATTATATAAAACTAAGAAAATCGGTGGTGGGAACACCAGTGATTGATGGTTTAGGCGTTTAAGTGATTATTACCGATGGGCTGTCTACACACCGTACGCGTGTCCCTAGCTGGGTTTTGACATTTGCTGGTCGGCCAAAAGAGAAGTGTTAGTTTGGGAAATAGAATTGAAAAGGCGTTGGACGGTTGAAGATAACGCACTTTGGCTGACTTGCTTTTCATATATTAGTTGTTAATTATTAGTGTAGATACAATTACCAAGACGAAGAAGACGTAGTATATTTGAAAACCAAAGCGATCGAGTGCAGTCCATAGTGTTTGTTTTTTATTATTATTTTGCTGACAAATAGAAGAGAGGGATCAGATTTGTGGAGTCCAGAGTTTGAAGCTACACTAGATAAGATCGGAGTTCAATGTTGTCGTGTTTCCAAAAAAAAATCCCAAGTGCATTGCTGGAAATGGGCCTTATACTTGGCAGCCCATACATGGCCAACTTTAACATTGAAATTGAAGAAACTATGAACGTCCTACTCAGATCTGCCTTGCTGACTCTGATGTTGAAGCTTCTCGTTTCCGTCCTCTTCATTTCCCTGTGCTTCTCCTCTTCCGTTCTTCCCGCCATTGCTCGAGGCGGCATTTACAGCTCTGATTCCACAGGTCCCTTATTATGCATTCCTTTGTTTTCTGTTACATTCCTAACTGCCATAACTGTATTTAGGCTACGGATATGGTACTCAAACCGGTGCCGGAAGGCATTTGTTTGGGGATCTCAGACAAGGTATTGATTAGTGGAGTTGGATTGTTATGGTTTCAGATGAATTGTGTGACTGAAATGAAAACTATGTTCTGCAGTGTTGATGTGGCGCATGGGTACATGACTAATTCTGACCTGGTAATGGCTATTAAGGACTTTGGCCGAAGGTGCAGCAACATTTCTAGGGTTTACAGGTGATTATTTGTGCTTGTGTTTTTTGTTTATTGAAGTTCATTGTTAGGTGGATTGTGTTTAATATTAGGTTTTTCATGATGATTATGCTGAATTTTCTATTCATTCTCTCGTTGAGGGATTGTTGGAATGAATTATCAGTATTGGGGAGTGTGAATGGCGTTCCTCTGGTAATCATTTGGCCCAAGTTTCTTTCTTGTTGTTTTCTTTTTGTGCTAGCTTATTTTTCAGGGTATCCTATTACATCATATGAAGTGAGGCTTTTTTTATTTGCTTGTAGTGGGTAATTGAAATATCTGATAAGGCTGGGGAGGAAGAGGCTGAACCTGCATTTAAGGTGAATGCTATGTTATTTTCAGAAGCTTACATGCAATTGTCTTTTTCTTAAATATAATTTTATGAAGATTATATCCTAGCTGCTTTTGGTATAAGTCATTTCCTTTGTGGTGGGTTTAGCTGAATGGAACAAGAGAATCTTCTAAGATTAAGAGGATATGGCAATAATTGGTACAGTGTCAGATAGAGCCTGCTTGCTTCTCTTTGGGCTTCCTTGTTAAAACAATTCAGAAACATTCTTAATTAGCATAGCTTTTCAGAGGGGTTTTTTGAATGAAGGATACTGCACTGGTGCTTTGCAGTTGTTTTGTGTTTGATGGACTTCTTGTCCTGTTTACTAGGTTACTTTTTGAAAGTGGAACCTGATTACCAGGTTAGTAGGTTACATTCCTAGCTTTTCTTTTAAACAAGTTTGCTTACAAAATCATCATTTTTTAGTCTTTCTCTCCCGAACACATCAGGTGTGATTGGTTGTTCTAGTTTCTTGCATTGCTTTATTGTGTGAGAGGTATAAGTTTTCTGGAGGAAGAGAGGGATGGTGCTGGGAAGATAAGCTGTACTGGCCGTCCTTTGGATGGCACAGATGGAACACAATATGAGGAGCCAAGGGTAAAGAATTTGATCACCAACCTCGCACTGGGACTGTCCAATATATGGCTTTGCTCTGGGCATCAGCTTCTTAAAACAATTTGTGATGCGCACTTGTTCTTAAAGCTGGAATGAAGCTACACACACGCTCGCACACACACACACACACACACACACATATATATATATATATATATATATATTTGCACCACAGATTAAATGCGCAGATGGTTAGTAAAAGGATTTTAATGAAAGTGGAAACTTGAATTTCACCTCTATGCAAATTTTTGGTTTTGAATAGTCGCTTGCATTGATATGTGTGTATCTTTATTATTGATGTATATTCTTGAGAACCTACCTTTTATTCCTCATTCATTCCCCTGAATGTAAATTACTTGTGACACATCTGGGGAATTCACAATGCTAGTTTGAGCGTTTGTTTTGATGACTTTCTTGGTGTTACAGTACATTGGCAATGTGCATGGAGATGAACCTGTAGGTCGTGAGCTGCTAATGCATCTTGCTAATTGGATATGTGACAACTATTTGACAGATCCTGTGGTATTCTTACTTTCCCTGTAGGAGGTGTTGTTATTATTATTATTAGGCAAAATAGCTGATATACCCTCTGAACGTGGCTCTAATTGTCAATTTGCACCCTTAACTTGCATTTGGGTCAATTTGCCTCCTCAACTTGGTAAAAACTGCGGATTTGCACCCTCTGCGTCAAATCGGATGGTTTCCATCTAATTTTTAGTCATGTGTCATGCATGTGACGGGTATCACTATCAATTTATATTATTCTTTTATTAATTAAAATGATGAAAAAAAATCTCTAAGAGAAGATTCATATATACTTATCCATCTAAAAATTATGTGTTTTATAAATATTATTTTTGTTGATATATTTGGCTTGGTCAGTCCTACAAATTATGTCGTGCTCATTGTTATTGAAATCAAATCAATTTTATTCTTACTTTTTAATACACTTTTCTTATTAACATTACCAATGTAAACATCTTTAAAAAGGAGGCTCATACATATGCCCTCCAAAAAGATTAAATGAATGATTAGCTAAACAAAATTGTACAAAAAAATATACTAAATAAATAATACATTTTTGAACAAAAAAATGTGCATCAGTATATTTAAATCTCCCTTTTGAATATTTTTTATTGTTATTAAAACAAAAAAAATATAATATCACAGTTATACCCCTCACGTGCATAGCACATGATTGAAAATTGGATGAAAACCGTCAGATTTAACGAAGAGAGAGCAAATCCGTAGCTTTTACCAAGTTAGTAGGTAAATTGGCACAAATGCAAGTTAAGGGTGTAAATTGACAATTAGAGCCAAATTCAGAGGGTATATTGACTATTTTGCCTTATTATTATTATTATTATTTTGCCTTCACGGTTCCTTTTTCTATAAGTTTTTGAAGTTAAAAGTTAGCTTTATTCTTCAAAATTTTGCTTTTGTTGCAAGATCTATTCACTTTGGCAGAGGTTGGACATATAATTGTTGTGATAATTGTATTGAAGATCAAATCAAATTATGACTGCTTTTGGAAGTTTCAAAATGCTTCCTTTTGGTAGTCCTTTGTGCTACTGATTGTTTTTACTCTGGGATGGCGTGAGGAATTTGTCCTGAATATAATTAGAAAAGATATTGCAAACCCAAATTATGTTCCTTGGTCGTGTTTTAGAACAATAGTGGAGTCTTAGGATAAGTACTATCATTCAGATTGTTGGGTGATTGAAATTCTAAAAAAAGATTTGTTCTTTTTTGAAGTTTATTGTAAAGACTCCACAAAATCCTCATTGTTAAGCATTCAAGACCTGATGACCTTTCAGCTTTTAATAAGTATTTTAAATTAACTTCCTGCATACATTGAGAGAAATTCTTCTCAACACTAACATATATGTATATCCATTCTTTTGTTGTACAAATTGTGTACTATATTCAGACGGAAATAATCATGTTATCTCAATTTTCTTATTTCTTAAATGAATTTCAAGGTCTATATTTTCTGTATGTGCCAATCCAGCATTCGCTGTGTATAGTTGTATTGTTGATAACTTGATATTCATTAACCTACTTTCATATGTCTGTTGGTTACCATAGGCGACATTGATCGTGGACAATGTGCATCTTCATATACTACCATCTATGAATCCTGATGGGTTTTCACTTCGGAGGCGTGGTAATGCAAATAATATAGACTTAAATCGAGATTTTCCGGATCAGGTATCTTTTGGGTGGCACAATCTATATTTAACAGTTATGGGTAGGCTCCTCAATGAAGAACTTATAGATTCTATCCAAAATCATTAACAGTTATTTCAAATTCATAATTCAAGTAGAACAATTCTATTAAATCGACCACGTGCTAAAAGCCTAAGACCAAAAGCTCAAAGAAACAATTTATAAAATAAAAATAATTTCTGTTGTAAATTCACTTGATATAGCTGAAAAGGATTTCAATCTGGTGATAAAAATGCAATATGGTGGGACGTCCAAAGCATCTTTCTAGGATTAATTAATATTTATTTCTTGCATTACTGAAGTTTAATGGTTGTTTTTAATAAGAGATATTGTCATGAAATCAGTTCTTTCATATAAATGATGATGTCGATGTGCGGCAACCTGAAACAAGAGCAATAATGAAGTGGTTGAGAAAGATACATTTCACTGCATCTGCCAGCTTGCATGGGGTAATAACTTGATTGTATTTTATGCTACAATCAGTACTTTTGCATATTCATCAGCATCGCTTATATCCATATCAATACTAGGTTGTTGAAGCAGCTTTCGGCTTACTAACAATAGCTTGAGATAATAATCTGTTAGAAGTAGAATTGTTGCCATAATGGAGACCTGCACCTGCACGATGGAAATAAATTTTGCAGTCAAGCTTTTGGAGAATACTCAATGAGATTAGGAATCCTTTCTGCACTTGTCTGAGTTCTCTCTTAGGAGATAAGGAAAGGCATTTTCATAAACGTTTAAGATACAGTCAATTGACAATGTGAACGCTGGTGACTTTCATGATGGAAAATCAATTTCTCATTTCTGTTTAGTGAAAGTCATGGGGAAGTTTAAGTATATCAGGGGTTGCCTTCTTTACTTCTCTTCCAAGATTAGGTACGACATTAGGTAAGACATTGGCACAAATGTTGATTTTATTTTCGATCATGAAGTTGATCGCAGATGGGATAGTATGAGCATCATTTGGGGTCCCCGTTTGGAAGTATATTTGCTTATGATTGTTGTTGCAGGATTCTTTCTGTTTTTATACAGGGGGTCAATTAGTCGATTAAAACAGAGGCAGTTAGCAGGTTGAAAAGGCCAGTTGTGGTTTAAGACTTGTTTTTTTTACATTTGTAGGACTTCTTATTGAACATTTATTTGTATGAATGTTAATTGTATCCACTATATTGTCTCAGCTTTTGAACATTTATTTATTATAGATTTTTATTGCTCTACAAAGGAGGACGTACTGATTCTTCCCAAGGTATAAAGTTGAGAGTGGATTATAATGCCAAATGAAAAGAATCGCAAGTCCGTTGCGTACCCAACTGGGTTCAGCCACCAAAGCCTAATACTTAAGACAAGGACTGCCTCCATTCGCCCTCCGAAATCTGCTCATTATGTCATCCGTTGATGATGTTACCTCCTCGACACCTTTGGCATTTGTTGGCAATGATGCTAATCGACATTTCCAGGTGTACAATATCTGAGCAACTCAATCACACCTGCTCGCCCGTCTCTGGTTTTTTCGTTAAGTTCAGGTCCTCCAATAGGGTTTTAAGATTAATGAGAGAATCAGACACGAGTTGAGATCAAAATAAGGTGCTGAGAGGACCATGGCGGTTCAATCAAACTCATGTGGTGTCGCAGGAATATGATGGCATCACACGGTCCACACCTATTATCTGACCTCGTTATTTTTCTGGGTTTGTATTAGCAACATCCTACTGTTTGAGGGACCATTCATAACCGAAGATATAGCCTCTGTGGCCGTTGGCTAAGGTTAGGTATTTAGTAGTAACTGCCTATCAAAATGGCTTTAATTAGTTAAAGGCAAACCAGTTCCAGTTATGGCTGTTATGCTGCGGGAAAAGGCACTTAACTCAAAGGTTGGTTTGGAATTGCCTGATCAATCAATGGCTTTAGTAAATAGCATCATCCGAATCCATTCCTATCAGGTTGTATCCAACTGATGAACTTTTTCATTCTAGTAAAGCGTGCCATTAGAGGAAAAACGACCTTACTATAAACTATCGATGCTGCACATTAATATTTTGAAGCTAAAAATAATTTATCCATATTGACCCATTAAAAATATCACACACACATATATATATATATATATATATATATAATTACATAAATGACTGGACAAACATACTTACAAATGAATACTACGTATGAATCCATTATATCACATGAATACTAGATCCTTCATTTGAAGGAATTGTTCGCCTGGAGGGCGCACACACACATACACACATTAATCAAAGAGTGTTTCGCTCTCGCACCGAGATGTGAGAGTGTAACAGCGAAGCACGAGAAGCGCTCCCTTATTTCCACTTCCAAGTACATATAGCAGTCAAATAGTGCTGACAAGCGCTCCCTTATTAAAGTACAAGTCCACTAGCTCTAACTACTTACGTGACTTGCGTCTGAGAAATTCATGGGTTGTCACATTGTTAATGTAAGTCTGGGGCTGTGCATCTTCCTTGGTGACCAACTGGTTCAATCGGTGAAGCAATATATCGAAATCATCTTGGCTCCTTATGAGGGCGAGACGTACATATCGATCTTCAGCTCCAAACACGCTTCCTCTGCGGCCGTAAACATTAGCTTCTTCCTGGAGAACTTTGTAGCAATCTACATCCTCGTCCCTCTCGCACTTCACCCATGCATAGGCTACAACGAGAACAAATCAAATTTGTGTCAAATATACTCCTTTGGAATTCCAAATGTTAAATTGTAGGTTATTTCTTGGTGTATTTATTTTATAGTTGCATTCTTATCACAAATTATTATTGTGACAGTGTGTGTGCGTGTGGCAAACTTTTTCACCTGGAGATGGTCCTCTACGTCTCAGAAAAAAAGTGCAGTAGAGAGGTTCATCTTTCTGCAGAGAAAAGCGGTTTGACAAAGACAGGGTGTTACGCAGTTTTTCCCATCGTTTCCTCATAGTTGTGTATCCAAATTTAAAAATTTCTTTCCCTCCACCTGCTACGACTACATTCAAAAGCTTCATAGCTCTTAGCTGAGTATCGCGAGAAATACCCAAGTTACTTATCAGAGTATGCTGCAACATTCTTTGGTACACTTCCTCATCCTTTATCACTGCCCACCTACATCAAAACAATGTAAGTAAGCACAAGTAACTTCAACAACATATGGTAATTGAAGTACAGAATATATAACTATATATCGTGCACAAGTTACCCTAATCTACTACCAGCATGGCCAGTGAGCTTAGAAATTGAAAACACCATGACATCGTCATTTGCTGGAGTTGGAATTGGTGTGAAATGTGGCCAATAATAAACACGATCATAGATAGCTGCGGAGTTTGGGCCTTGAAAGTTTGCTTTGTTTAGCTTCCCGTCAGGATTGTTTGGCGCCGTTACAAACTCAATAACCCTCTTAGTTCCAGTTGACAAGTTCAGCAACGAACCATCCCCTTCGAACTTGTATTTCACTGATTCGAAGTATTCCGTTTGCGTTTCATAAAGCTGCAAAAATATACCGCGTACACCAAAGAATCATATTAGACATTCCTGGTAAAAATTCTCATTTCTGGCACCTACAGAATTCCTAGGTATTTGACAGTTTAACCTTATTTGTCCAACAAGTTACATAATTAGTTGTTAGATGTAAGGGGTAATAGTATCTGTTCTTATTGTTAACCATGCCAACTAAGTGATGCCTTATATTTTTCTAGTAACTCATGAGCTGCAAAAGATTAACTTAGATCAAGAAGTAGAATCAAACCGCGTAATAAGGAATTGTAACAACAACGCTAGCTGGTGAGGATGATGATGAGTTGAAACTATCGGTCGACGAGGAAGAGAGCGCTTGAACTGCGGCGTTGATGAGATGGGTTGAGCCGGCACCAATCACAATGTACCTTCCTTGAGTGACTGCATTACCAGCAATGTCGTGTACTTTGCGGATGAGCCTCTCAAGCTCTTGTGAGATGTAAGATTTATCAGAGAAAGTATAGCCCATTCGATGCCACCCTGCAACTAGAATTGCACTTTCTGAAGCATGTTCCATCCAAAAGGGCTCTAAGAAATATGGATCCCCACTGCAACCAACAATATACACAAACAGTTCATTAAGGCTCTCTCTTTTTTTTCTTTTTTTTTGAGAGAAGGGGGCACATTCCTTATAATCATTAATCATAAAGGTTACATGAGAGGAGATGAGTTGAACGTTGATAGATGAAGTGAGAGGAGATGAAATGCACTACTTTGTAATGGTATAGATGTGTTAAACTCCTAAGTAAAGATGAGAGCATTTTTTTTGCCATGGATTGAGCAAATTTAAGAAAATCTATACCATGGCACATCTATATAGCACATATATTTATTTATTTATTTTCTTTTATAAAAGATTATTTTTTGTTTACAAAAGATTATAGCATATCTTACTTAGTTCAGTCGGGAAAGATATTTTAATCAGAGTAGTCGCTTAGGCTTTGCCTTTGTACACTATGAGATGCTTTCTTCTTCCGAAGACATTCTGTAACACCCTACACCAGATGTGTGTAGAGTTTTGGTGGGGCAGTAACGGGGAAATTCATAAGATCCATTGGATGAATTGGAATAAGTTGCGTAGAGCGAAGGAGGAGGGTGGTATGGGTTTTCGTGATTTGTATGCTCATAATTTAGCATTTCTATCTAAACAGGGATGGAGGGTGGTGATGTACCCTAACTCTCTAGTGAGCAGAATGTTCAAGGCTCGCTACTTTTCTCGCACAGATTTTTGGAATGCTCCGTCTCCAACTAGACCCTCAGCTTGTTGGAGAAGTATCTTTGCAGCTAAAGAGCTAGTGACTAATGGAGTTCGGTGGAAGGTGGGGAATGGTTTAATGATTGATGCATGGGAGGATCCTTGGTTACCTAGACCTAGGGATTTTAGTCCTAGAGGAAGACGGAGTACCAGATTATCAAGGGCGAGTGATTTTATTTCTCCTAATCGGTCATGGGATGTGAAGCTCTTGGAGGAACATTTTGAGGTATCTGATATTAACCTGATTTTGTCTATTCCTCTTCATCATCGCAATTGTTCAGATAAATTAATATGGCATTATGATAGCAAGGGTAGATTTTCTCTACTAAGAGTGCTTACCATTTAGCACGGCAGCTCCTCCATTCTACATCTACTACGGAGGAATCTGAGTCTCTGTTAAGATCCATGTTTGGAAAGCTTGCTCCATGATTTTGCCTACAGTTTCTTCTCTTGGTTCAAAGAGAGTATTCTTCCAAAACGGTTGTCTGTTTTGTAATGCGGAAGATGAGTCAATTAGTCGGGATTGCAGCTTCACCAAAGAGGTACGGTAATCAAATATTTTCCGATGTTGGTTACAGCTTATATCGGTGTACAACCTCATATGTCTGTAGAGGAGTGGTTTGTTGGCTGCACACAGTTAATGACAAAGGAAGTTGTGTTCCCTACTTACGATAACTTTGTGGATGATTTGGAAGGAAAGAAATCAACGATTGTGGAATAATAGGGTTTGTTCCCCTCTTCAGTTTTTTATTCAAATTCGGAGCCACAAAGCCCTTTTGGATTCGGTAAAAAAGACCTCAAGCCTGGTCTCCTCCTCCTGTAGGATGCTGCATATGACCGGGGAACGAGATTAGGTGTGGTGGTACGTGACTCTTCATCTGTCATACTGGGAGGTGCGTGCTACAAATTGAATCATATTCCTTCAGCAGCTTGCATGGAGGCAATTGCTGAGAGGGCGCCATGTGAAATAGGAGTGGAGCATCATTTAGCCCCGGTTCTGTTTGAATCGGATTGTCTCCGGTTGGTCCAGGCTACCAAGGAGTTGGAGGTCGATGAATCAGATTTTGGAGGTTTTGTGGAGGACATCAAGGTTTGCCTCTCAAGGCTTCCTCGCTCTCATTTCAACAATGTTTATAGGGAGTAGTCAAACTCCTTAGCTCATAAGTTTGCTCAGATAGCTTTAATTCTAGTTTCTCTGGGAGATGGTTTGGACCTATCCCTGATGTAATTGGGGCTCTTCTAAGCCCTAATGTGTAATCCTTTTCGGTCCTAAAAAAATTTGTCGTCGATTCTCAAAAAAAAGATTATAGCATATCTGTATAGATCTCTGAATGTACAAACAAAACAAACGAAAAACTTAAAAATAAAAAGTAAATGTCGGCATCAATTTGGAATAATTGAGTTTACAAACCGCGAAAGCATGGATGAGTGGCATCTCCAGTCCATAAATTTTCAAATTATATATTGGTTTTAGAATCTTTTTCTCTGTGAGAAGGGACCCCGTTTGGAATCTTTTTCTTTTTTAAATAATCTTTAGGCTGGTTGGTTGGTTGAGAAAACAAAGTTTCTACAATTCTGGTACAAGAATACAAAGTTATTTTCTTCAAGGTACAAGAATACAAAGTTACTATATGATTCTCTCACTGTTATGCTTCATAAAAATAAAAAACAATTAATTTAGGGTTCTTACATTGAAGTTAGGTTGGGGATTTATTGTTCAACACTTCAAGTGTTCAAGCTTAATCCCCATATTTGATGTTTTACTTACCAAGCTGCCGATTACTTGACAAATTAATTTAGTAGAAAAAGGTTTTCTGGGATGTTTGGAAACTTGGTTGAAGAGAGAGCTGGTGATAAGAAATCGATTCCTTAAGAATGACAAGAAGAATTAATTATATCATAGAGCATATATTGTGTAAGAAAATCTAGAAAAAGGAGAGAATCGAAGGACAAACCTGTCAGCATTTGATTCACAATCAGTTAAGAGCAGAGAACAATCTGAGCCTCCAAAGCAAGAATTGCATTCACATGCAGGTTGCTTGCCATCAATAACCAAACCATCCAAGTAGGCTCTGCCATGCCCCGAGCAAGGCATGGCAGCGACGTGCTCCGCTTCTTCTGCTGCCCTTCTGCTCCAACTGAGCTCCCACTGACCTCCATGTCCATAGAGCTTGAAGATCAAAGACAGATTGACAGCTACTGAAAATGCCAGGCACAGGACGTAGGAGCTTTGTTGTAGCTTAGTCATATTTGTTGGGGGCTTTCAGAATCTCTGGCTAAAATAGTACTCTTGTTTGCTGGGATCAGATTCTCCTCATAGAATCTGCAATGTATAGAAGGATTTGCGTGGACGTAATCGACAAGACTAAGTCTTGAGGACTCCCCTGACTAATCCAACAAAAGAATGAGAAATTTTGAAAAATAACCTCTTTTAGGTTAACGTTGTTGTTTTGATTTTTGACCTTATTTTTTAAAATTATCAAAACTAACCAAATATTAGAATAAAAAGTCATAAAAGTCCTTCTCAATTATTTAGCTAACCTTTCTCCTTCATTCTTTCAGCGACAAACACTCCTAGCGTTTCTAGTTTTTCTTGAGCGAGGTGCTGTACATTCTTGTTTCAATTAATGGAAGGTTTATATGAGATTTTAAAGAAGCCAATGATGACATGCTTAACACTAAATGGAAGGAAAGAATCAAACTCTTTGAGATTAGGGTTCTTGTTAATTCGGATGTTAAAGAATTTTTGTTCATTTGACACAACTGGAACTTAGGAAGCCTATCAAATGGGATATCAATGAAATTAGAATGTGATTCTGATAAATTTGAAACTTCTCATCAATATATAGGTCCTTGTTTAATTAATTTCATCGATGAAAGATGGGTTGCCATGGCTATGGTTTAAAGATACCATGTCAAAATTGGTATAGAAGAAAATTCTAAGTTTGAGTAGTCCGCGTCTATTTATCTTAAATTCTCACACAATCCAGGTCCATATTTTCTGTCAAAGAAAAGAAAGCACAACACGTCTCCTAACTTTCTTGTAGACTGTTTCATCTCTCAGTTTACTTTTCACCTTTACCTTATTTAGAACTGGTCAATCCTTCTTGGGGGGATTCTAAAAGATTTCCTCTGACTCACAATCCCACCCAAGATTCCAAATCTCCCGCTGCTTCGTCTCCCATTTGGGCTTCAGCTTTCTTCGTTTTTAGGCAGATAGAACCAAGAAAAAGTCAGTTTTTGGACTTTTTTTCTTGGAAAATAATATTTCTGGGGTTGTTTTTTCTCCTCATACCCCACGTATATTATTGCTGCAGACGATTCTGGTTTCTTTGTTTTGGGCCATTGGTGATTCCTTTTTCTTTCTTTTATTCTAAGTCTCTGACTTTGAATATATATATGGCTCTCCAGATTGTCATCAAACCCTGCAGCGTTCTTGGACTTTCCTGCTCGCACTGTTTTCTTAACTGCAAGGTTTGGATTCTGTTTAGTTCGTTAGTTTCAATTCAATTGCTTTTTTTTCTCTTGTTTTGATCTTTCAACTAGAGAAACAAGATCGTTTTTTTTCAGTTAGATTATACTGTTAGAACCCAAGGTTGGATCTTTGAGCTTCGATTATGAACATGGTTTCTGGTTGGTATTTCTTTTATGAGTTATTGATCAGCTTAAATTTTGGAAATGTTACAAGTGCTTAAGTTTACATAAATAGTATTCCCGAAAGTGATCATTTGATGGTTGAAACTTTGTCTTTCTTTCAGTTTCTTTTTCAGTTCTAACATAAGATGTGAGTGATTCTGGGAAAGTGGTCAGAATTGGATAGAGTAATTTAATAGTTTTGACTTTGTGCTGTGCAGGTTGATCTCTGTTCTCAAAGAATTGGTTCTCTTTGTTTCACTGTATTTACGCATACACAATGGCCATAAAGGCAATTGGTTTCATTGAAGGTTGTCTTCCTGAGGAATTAAAGAAGGTACTTGTATCTGTAGCTTCTGAATGGGGGGATGTAGTGGATGATATGAATGCCGTGCAGGTCATCCCGTTGACGGGGGCCATGACTAATGAGGTGTACCAGTTAAACTGGCCGACTAAGAATGGTGATCAACTCAGGAAAGTTCTGGTCCGTGTTTATGGAGAAGGGGTTGACCTGTTTTTCAATAGGGATGATGAAATCAGGACCTTTGAGTGCATGTCCAAGCACGGCCAGGGCCCCCGTCTTCTTGGACGGTTCCCAGAGGGACGTGTTGAGGAATTCATTCATGCTAGGGTAAGTGAATCTCTTTTTCTGGCATCATTTCATAATGTTACCTCCTTTTAGTATGAGTTAATTTAAGTCTGTAATGATCAATGTTCTTTGGAATACTTTCATTAGTTCTGCTATGATTATCATAATTGTCATACTGTACTTTATTCTTTTGAGATAGTGGCACACTGATAGTCTGTTAGTATTTTATTGCTTCAATAAGAATAAGAATGAGGTTCAATATGCACTTTAGAACTGTAATGAATGGTGGTAAGTGTAAGGGTCAAAGTATCCTTGACCATATTTCTTAAAAATGAGGTACTGTACCTTAACTTTTTGTTTCTGAGATATGACATGGGTATCTGGTCCCAAATATTTGTGTTAAGGATTGGCGTTAGTCCTCTGAAGGATGTTTCTTAATAATACTTTCATTAGTTCTGCTATGATTATCATAACTACCTAAAAGCTGACCGCTAAGCCCAAACATACATGATTATATGTACTGAAGTTTGTTTTGGATACATAGAATAACTTATTTTCAATTGTATAGAATCCCATAACATAATTGGCATACATCTATCATTGGAGGTTAAATGTACGTTGATAAAGAATCATTGAGGTTAAGCACAATCTTTTTCTTTACACCGTTTCAGAAGAACCATTTTCGTAACAGCATTTTATTTTCTTCAATTTTGTCAGACACTATCAGCTGCTGACCTCCGTGATCCTGAAACATCTGCTATTATAGCCGCTAAGTTGAGGGAGTTCCACAATCTGGATATGCCTGGTTCAAGAAGCGTAGTACTTTGGGACAGAATGAGGTAATTTACATTTTTTAAAAGTTACCTTTTCCCTCCAGAAATGTAATGATGTTTACATTGTCTATAACAGAAACTGGCTTAGTGAGGCTAAAACTTTGTGTTCAGTAAAGGACAAAAAGGATTTTGGATTGGATACTTTGGAGGAAGAAATTAATATGTTGGAGAAGAAACTGTCAGAGGACTGTCAAGATATTGGGTTCTGTCACAATGACTTGCAGTACGGTAACATAATGATGGATGAAGAGACCAGATCAATCACTATAATTGTGAGTTATTTTATTCCGTTCTTGTTAATTGTTTCTCTGGTTTTAGAAGTTATTTTAGTCTTCTTTTCCATTTGTTGATTGTCATCTTTCTTTAGTTCCATATCTACCTCATTATCAGGGAATCTTTATTTGTGATAATACCTGTGGCCAATGATTCTTGGTGAAGTCCACCTGAACTTGATAATTTTGGCATGGACTCCAACTAATAGCATATGTCTGTTTAAGAATCACTTATGATATTAACTTGTTGAATCTTAGGAGATATGTATAAAGGTGTTGTAGAGTGGATATTCTACCTCCAATACATTAGAATAGTGCTTGTACAGAATGAACCCTAGATTCAAATTTTTAGAACGTCTTCTGTTTTGATGATTACAAAAAACAGCACACTGAAAGCCAAATTGGGCTTTGTATTTACCCATTTCTGGTTTTGGTGAACCTGGACTGTCTATTATAACTGCTGAAAATGCGTCTTATAATTGAAGAGATGGTGCTTAGTCCTTTTCCAGAACAGAGTCACCAGTGACTTACTGTTTAATATGTTTTAGTTCTGTGGTATAGGCCTTTTGCTGTGACTACTATAATTACCGCTTTCTTAAATGTTCCCAGGATTATGAATATGCCAGTTACAATCCTGTTGCCTATGACCTTGCAAATCATTTCTGTGAAATGGTGGCAAACTACCACTCTGAGGTACCTCACTTTTTGGACTACAGGAAATATCCAGGTAACTGCTATTCGATCTTCTAACTAGTTGTTCTTCATCTCTTTTTCATCTACTTGAAATTTAGAACTCAATCCAGTTGCAAAGAAGGAATAAGTATTTTGGTTTTCTTTAATTCCATTTCTTCAGGTCTGGATGAGCGCCAGAGATTTGTGCGTCTATATCTGAGCTCTGCAGGTTAGCCTCTCTGTTCCCCAACATCTCTGTCAGTTTTGTGTGTCTAGTGTCTAGCATCGGGGACTGATGTTGGTCATTTCTCGTACATTTGACTGTTTAAGTTTCTCATTTACTGTACTACAAGTCTACAAATAAAATTAACTTGTCAGGCTTCAACATATGTTGCTCATAGTAATATCTGAAGTAGCTTATAAATCACGGATTGTGTGGGTAATACATTTGAATGATAGGGCAGTGTATTGTAGTTTTTAAATTCTAGTTACGATTCTTGTTCAGTACAGTTCCAAACGTCTCTCTTTATGCAATCAAGCTGACTGGTTTAACTGAAACGAGGAAACATTGCAACTAGTATAGTTTTCCAGACCCCAATTGCAAGTTACAGTTTGCGACTTATAGCAAGGTTGTGGGTTTCTAGAACGAACTCTTTTTTGAGAACTTCTTGGTAATGACGAGGCTTACTTGTTCTTTCTATCAGTTCATTCACAGTACGAACCCAGTGATGCTCAGGTGGCACAATTGGTCGACAAAGTAGAGCAGTACACATTGGCAAACCATCTCTTTTGGGGGTTATGGGGAATAATCTCGGTAACAGTTTCTTCACTTGCTGATTAAAGTTCCGCTGGCAATAGCTTGTTTATGCATGTGAACGCGAATGTATTTGACCATTTTCTAAAGGTGTATAACAGAGATGATTTTATTTCTGCTTTCCAGGGTTATGTGAACAAAATTGAATTTGACTACATGGAGTATGCGAGGCAGAGGTTTCAGCAATACTGGTTAAGAAAGCCAGCATTATTGGGTTCTTGAATTGAGGACAATACCGGAGCTTATTTTTCATGTAGAGGGCTTCGAGGTTACCTGTGTGATCATATAAAATGTAGATGTTTATGCCTTTGACAGCACATAAAATCCGTACTGGATGAGACTGTATAATGGTTTCTTTATTGTGTGTTTGCTAATAACTTGTACAAGTACTCTAGTGAGCCTTATTGTATAGGATGGAGTGTTTTATAATATTAGCATATTTACATCATCTTAAAATCCAACAGCGATTTTGTCACCTATTTACACAATAGGACTGTTCAAACAAAACCTGAGTTCGAATGCAGCATGATGCTAATGTCCATGACCCACTTCTCTACGATTCGGCCATTTGAATGGGGTAGATATAGGCTTTGAGGTTCACATACACAACTTAGATAACACATGCCAAGTGCCCTTGACATGGAACTTTTATACAGTAAACTTCAAAGAAAGATTATTTTCTGTATTTTCCTTTTATTTGAAAAATATATAGTCCATGTTCTTTGAGCTCAATGTCTAAGTGTAGATCACCACCGTCTGAACTTATCTTTGATACATCTCTTTCTACAACAATGTCCTCAATTCAACCATAGTAAATGTAAAAGCTAGCCTGATTTAGTTTGGTTCGTCTCCTTTCCATCAAATTGGCTATCACCGACTTTAAATGAAATATCTGCAAGGATGGAAAAGTGAGTATACATGTTTCCTAATTCTGTGCAGAGATACCAGATATGGATCGCAGACTCTCAATAACTGAGTCAATTAATCCATGAGAGCCACTGGTAGCTGCAAACATCAGGTGTTTAGGCGCTTCTTCTCTATCAAAGTAAAATGCACCAGATACCAGTTTCTGTTTTGGCCGTAAAGCCAACCAAATAATGGTGTCTGCTCCTTCTTCGTTTGTTCTAAGCTTTCCCGAAAGACTAATCATATATCAAAGAGGAAATAAGAGTAGAGCACAGCAAAAGAATAAAGAAAAGGAAGATATAATGTGATAGGTGATCCGTACGCTTTAGAGAAACTTGGCAAACTCTTGGCAAGCCCAGGTGTCTCAGCCCAACCAGGGTGCATAGAATAGAATCCAATCCCCTTGTTTTTGTTTATTTCAGCCCATTTTTCAGTTATTGCCACCTAAGAAAGAAAAATTAAAGCTCCAGAAAATAACTTGAAATAGTATAAGTAATAATCAAAGTATCGAACGGTTCCCCCTAAGAAATATTTTAAGCTTTCCAAGTTTCTTTAGTTGTCAATAAAAACTATCTGTAGACCTAGTATTCTACCTGTAAACCAAATCTTACGTCACAGTGATCGAAACAGACATGTATAAGATTTTGCTCCCCAACATTTGATTAAAATATATCACATACATTAAGGATATCCGCTATCCCTAACATTGATTTTATAGATCCAACATCCATTAATTTCAGAACATCAACGAATACTATTGATGCTCTGAAATTACTAGATATAAACACTGCAGAAAAACCAGAAGTAAATTATACGTTGGACAATACCGTGGAAGTCTTTCAATTCATAAACTCAATAGAGAACTACTAGACAAAATCAAAGCATAACTGCCAAAGTCGATCATACATGACAGACAATAATTGAATTTAGAAAAACCCAAAGAGGAAAAGGACCAAGCACACTGCAGAATCAATCATTCTATGAAATTTATCTTCAGGAGTTTTATACAAAAATAATCTTCCTGAACTTGCTATGTTCAGTACATTAATTATGCTACCCATTCAATATGGAGCAGATATAGCAGCATCCCAACACCCAATTCATTTCACATTTGATGAAGCATCATCTTAAGAAGATAAGAAATTAAGAATCACTAAAAGAATGTATACTTATTATGACTGTCAAAGATTATCAAACCTGAACTCGCTTGTTTCGAGAATACTGCTCCACTCCATTGAAGTTGCCATCAGTAAACTGCATTTAACAGATACATAATAATTAGTATCAGAGAAACAGAATGCTATTGCTAGTTTTATTTTTGTAAAATAAATAATAATAATAATAAATGAAAAATAATCAATAAATAAATGTACCTGCAAATCCTTGGTCAAGGGAACTGTGTACATTCCACCAGATGCAACAGTAATAACTCGAGCATCAGGTGCAGCTTTCTCCAGCAATGGCAACATCAGTTCAGTCAAGGCATAGGTGCCAACCACATTTACAGCAAAGTTAAATTCCAGCCTGGCATTCCAAATAAGCAAAAGGCATTATTACATTAAACCAAAGAGAGAGCATATAGAATGTCTAGAAGTTGGAAATGCAGCTAATTAAGGACTCACCCTTCTGGTGTGGTAACTCTATCATGCTCAAGTATGCCTGCATTGTTAACCTACAGGCGACAGCATATTAGCTTTCTCAAAATCATGGAAAAAGAGAGTCAAACAAACACCGACTGGTCAACTAATAATAAGTTTATTTCAAAAGAAATTACCAGAAAACCACCAAATATACAAGTACAAAGAAGAACAATATCTGAGCAGTTTAGAAGCGTAACAAGCAGGCATAGCATTTCACAGAAAAACTATGTTTCTAGCAGAAAAGAGTGGATAATTTACCAATACATGAACTGGCACATTCTTTGAGGAAAAGGTGGATGCTAATGATTTGACATCACTAACAGATGAAAGATCACAGACCTGATAAATAAGATTATATAAAGCCGATTAATTTCAGAACAAAGTTTATCAGATAGCTGCTAAGTGATTAACTATTGTGTTAGTGATAGTCATTGAATAACATATACCTCCAAATGAACATTTTGGTTACCAGCTGTAGACTGAATTTTAGATTGTGCAGCTTCGCCCCTCTCCTTGTTTCGACATACCATATAGACAGTTGCCCCACTTTGAGACAATAGAACATTTTATAAAAATGAAAATTAGTACTTCTGAAAATTTGGAAGTTATAAACAAGCGAAAAACTAACCCAAAAAAGAGTACCGCGATGCGAGTCCCTCAGCAGTTGCTAAACCAATGCCTGAATTAGCTCCTGTTACAATGCAAATTTTCCCATCTATCCGTCTTTCCATTTCTTCTGACTTGAATTTCTTTGAATGCTCTCTACAATGCATGTACTTCAACATGAATTACTCCAACCTAACAAAGTTGTCGGACTGAACAGCACACATGCATCTTAACAACACAAAATGCATTGCACACAGATGTAAAGGATACAAGAAAAGCCACTTTTATGTACTTCAATGTATTACACTGTGATGCTGATTCATGATTAATCTTCCTTACCCATTTGACAAACCACAAACCCAAGAAATTGAGCATGTACCGTGAATATATGCCTTACTTGCATCAGCTAACAAGTATATACTTTCTAAAGTGGATTGAACAAAGGAAATGAACAACAACTCGTAATGTTTTCCTCGAATCAAAACCATCCCAAAAAATAAATACGTAGAAAGTACTAAAATCGGACATTACATGAAACCAGACTTGGTGAAATTCAGGTATCCATATGTTCCAAAAGCGGTTTGCCTCCACGCCTGCAACAGAAAACATAAATGAAAAGAAAACAAACACCAAGCATAGTTGAAACCTCGAAATTTGAGAGGTGATCGGATTGGGTACCTTGAGAAGAAACATTGTTCAAGTCGGAGAGTCGAACAAGTCTCGCTCTTGGCTTTACTAATTTAGTCAGCACAAGTAATTGTGCCGACAATATCATCCAAGTCACCTACTAAGCTTACCGTTAAACGGCATACCACGTAGCAGAAAGTGTAACCTGGAGAGAGGGTCTCACATTAATTATTGTAGTTTTTAGCATCATTAGTGTCTGAACTCTTAGAGAACTGTGAATATAGTACCTGAACTTACAAAGTGCACAATGTAGTACCCAGACTCTTTTTTAGTATCAATGACATACCTGTTAGGGATAGAGTTGTAAATTTGATTTTTTAAAATGTATTTAGGATATTCTTAAAACCTAAAAAATAATCATTATCAACTTAAGAACTAGCCTTCAACATGACAAGACTCCACCTAACGACTTCCTGTCTAAATAGTTAATATACTGGCAGAATCACTGCTGTCTTAAGGTGAAAGATTTATAGAATTTAGTGTGCAAAAATATCTTAAATACAAAATTCAAATTAGCAACTGAAAGTAGAATAATTCAAAAACAAAAATATTTTTGTGACGGAATTATGAGCACAAGCTAGAATTTATTTAACATAACATAGCTACATATATAGGATCGAGAGCCTCACTCTTGGGTAAACAGCTATAAGGTGTTTAGCTACTCATAATTATAATTACAAGTACAAAATACTTACTTGTAATAAAAGCACATCACACAAAATGATTACAGACTAAAATCTTCACACAGTACTCACACTCTTATTTCTCTCTATACTAGAGACACTGTTTACACACATTATTTCTCTGGCTTTCTGACTTTGAGAAGAAGGTTGAGAGTGCTTCCAACTTCTATTCCAAGTTTTTTCGATGTCTTCTCTCGGAAGCTTGAAGCTCCTTTTATAGCACTCGGACTCCAAACCTGAATTAAACACAGCTAAGAGAAAGTGGGGGACAGGAGGAATCAAAGCTTTACTTTAGCAAAAGTAAAGTTCTTTGTTTTCATGCATCGACAGAAAAAAGAAAAGCGCACTATTTTTAACAAAATAAAAGTCTTTTGTTGTGATGCGTCGGCTACCGCTCCTTTCTCTATCATGTGAGCGCACTAATTTTAACAAAAGAAAAATGTTTTGTCTTGATGCGTCGGCCACCGCTTATTTCTCCATCATGTTTACTGTATTGTAATATTTTTCATCAGTGCAATCATAATCAGCCAACGAATCTTTCCCTCTTGTTCTTCTGATGCTTTTTCATCTTTTTCTTTACTGTCTAAGTCTGAATCATAAGGAAAGTGATAAAAAATTCTATATCTTTTTTCTTTTCCACTTTTTCAAGCCATTCTGTAGTAGCTAGGGTGCAGTCTACTTCATTCCTCATAATGGCTGAGAAAGTCATAATTGACAGGTAGAAGATAATTATAGCAGGAAATCATTATCTTTTCTCCACTTGCCAGAAGGCTTGACTCATAATCTCTTTGCACCATGTTTTTGATACACATGATTGTCATGACCTTCATCTATGGAATACTCTGATTAGGCCTGCCATTTCCACTTATCCTACTCTCTCCTTTAATCGGACATTGAATTATCCTGACACAATGATAAGGAGAGATATAGTTCATTTTCTCTTACAGCATTATCCATTCCGGTGGAGTTGATATGAACTTTAATCTCAGGATACATCCGTCTGAACTAATGTTCTTGACAGCTTGAACTATCAATTAAGGGAATCCTTCTAAATCTTCATTAGATTTTGTCTAAAGATTATGAACAAAATCATTCTCCATTAACCATAGTTTTTGTTTCTGAGGGTGTCCAGCTTGGATTTTAACCAGATATGTTTCATAATATGGGCCAGGAACAATAGATAAAGTTGGTGGAAGTGTCTGTCCTTTTCCGAGATGCTCATGAAATTTGAACCATTTAGACCGTTTCATTGTTGTCATAGGGATCTTAGCACTTTCTGGATTTTCTAGGTATACTACTGACTTTTCCTTCTCTTTTGCATGGATTCCATACAATTCTTCTGTAAGTGCTTCAAGGGTCCCAAGCAGATGATCTTCATTTTCTTCATGAAATGCTTGAATGCTAACAACCTTTTTGTTTGGAAAACTGGTTCTTTAAATATCTTCAAAGACTGACCATGAAAGATTTTCTTTCCTGTAACTACATGCGTTCTGTTTCCCTTAAAAGGGTTATTCTGCTTTTAGGCAAAGCAGCAGCCATTAACGGACTTGATATGCCTTTACCGTATGCCGTTTGAGACGGGCTAGCCGGTCTTTTACCCTGAAACTGGTCAGTTGAGGTTGTATCTTTTGGATACAATAAATACTCCTGAGTGAGCTTTTCCTCTTTACCAGATTTTTCGGACTGACTTTCATCTTGCAAGGAGAGATATGAGCTTTTATCACAATCAGCTGGATTTATCCTGTCATGACCTGTTGCTTAACTTGTTTCAGCTGTTCTAAAAGATACGATGAATTGATAACCCGGTCCTTCATGGAGATGACCTACAGCCTTATCACCGCTCTTGTATATTTCTCAAAGATTTTTCTCTCTTGATTCTGGTTTTTTGTTTCTTGGGCTGCATCTTTCATCCCTGTCATCTCTTTGCAACATTACCATGTCTATTGTAAGGGCGTCTGGTAGGAAATTCTTGTTACATGCAACCATTTCAACATCATATTCATACTGAGATAAAAACATTTGCTATCTCAGGACTCTTCCCCTATCTGCAGCATCAGTTAATTTGTAGTTTTTAAATTTTTTACTCTTTTGTTATCAGTTCTAACTACAAATTTGTTCCCTCAAAAGGCCCCAACCCCCCTTTATACTCTTAATAAGAGCAATGACTTCTTTGTCCCTAGTAGAATAGTTTAACTCTGCTGCGTTAAACTTTTCCGAGAGAAATTTACAAATCTTTTCATGATTTGTATCTGGGGCAATAGCCAAGACAACTCCTGCTCAGTAATAATCATTTGCATCAGTCTGCAAAATGATTGAATCTCCTACTTTAGGTAACTATAAAGGAGCAGACAAGTTTTTGGTTAGCTCTTTGATTTTTCTGACAGTATTACTGTCATCATTTGTGAAGGAAAATTTCTTTTTGGAGCTTGTCTTTGGAGAGAGTAAAGCAGTAAGACCACTAACTTGAGGAATAAAATCTCTCGCAAAGTTGACAACTCCTAAAAACCTTTGCAAGGACTTTGCATCAGGAATATGATCTGGGAAATGACTGATTTTTTAACAATTTGATCTTGGAGACGAATCTCTCCATCTTTAACATGAATGCCTATGAAATCGATTTCTCCTTTTATGAGGTGAATCTTTTTTGTCCAAGGATGATTCCCTCTGGACAATCAAATTGCATACTTGTTCAAGATGCTTCAGATGCTCGTTCATAGTTCGTGAGAAGACAAGAATGTCATCTATATAAACTATACAAAAATCTGAGTAAGGTTTGAAAATATTATCCATTTTCTTTTAAAAAACAGACGGGACCTGCTTGAGGCCAAATGACATAACCAGCCATTCATAGTGCACTTGAGGTGTTCCAAATGCTGTTAAAGCAATGGAGTTTGGATGCATCTTGACTTACGAGAATCTTGATTTTGCATCAAATTTAGGGAAGATCTTGGCTCATTTGAGTCGATTGATAAACACTCTTACCTGGGCTATCTAGTAACCATCTTTGACTGTCTTTTTGTTTACATCTCTGTAGTCAATTACCATTCTAGCCTTTCCTCTTATTTGCTCTGCATGATTTCTTACCAAAAAGACTGGAGCATGATGAGGATTATTGGAAGGCTTGATCAACTTCTTTTCGAGCAATTCTTGAATTTGACTTTCCATCTCTTTTTTGTCATCTTCTCTATAATGAGGGATTGCTTTAACATGACAAATAGTATTTGGATCGTGTATTTTGAGCTGATAGTATACTAGATCTTTTTTCCAGTACAACTGAGGATCTTCACTGATTACTGATTTTAGTATGTTTTCTATTTCTGCAATAGTTGACACTCTCTTCTGCTCGATTTTGTTAGCATACACCTTTAGATTATGCTCTTTGATAAATTTTTCTTCTCCGTCTGAGCTTTCTTGCTCTAATAAATCTGAATCAGACTCATCTAAAGGGGATTCATACTCTTCTTTTAAAATCTTCTGAATTCATCCATTCATTTATCAATATTTCACTGTGACCCTTCAAATGGTCTTTCAGTAGCATAACTGGTTCTAAAACTTGTTTATAATCACCACTCTTCACTGACGATCTCTGATATTGGTCTATAAATCCCAGACTTGTAACGCTTACAGCGTTGGTAAGCCGAGATTCCCAAAAGAATTTGTTATTCTTTTCAAAACCAATCATTTGTGGATTCTGAACTATCGTACGTTGAAGAAGGATGTCATTTCCAATTAACACGTCTGCTCCTTAACTTTCACATTGCCAGATGATTTTTATGACAAAAGTTCCTCCACCGAAGGAAACTTTAATGTCACGAGCTATAGTATCTATGATTATTTCATTTTCTCCCATGGCTATTCTAGTAACTAATCTTAGAGCCTTTTCCAAATATTCTTCAGGTATGACATATCTTTTGGCAAAAGTATACCCTGATCCATTATCTACAAAGGCATGTAGATGGTATTTCCTATATCTGGGAAATTTCAATCCTATAGTGATGTAATTGCCGACTCTGCTTGTCTGGACCTGCTTTACTTGTTCTTTACTTTCTGCAGTTTTGCCAGGCAGTTCAATGAAATGATTTATTTCTCTTTCATCAGGCTTGTTGATGAGATCAAAAGGATTAACCGGTTGTATAACAGGTTCTGTGATAATGCCTTATTCTTGCCATCTTGCAAAATTATTAATGGAATCAAAAGACTCTTTTAATTCCTTGTTCTGACTTAATGAAGTTACTAACTTCATTCTCTTCAAATCTTCTTCCAAGTTATGTCCCTGTTGTTCTTTAGCTTCGTAGAACTCTTTATATTCTTGTTCTACTATGATGTGAGCTTCATTGTCTTTGGTTTTTCTTCGTAATTCTACAATGAAGCATTCTCGATGATAAGTTTCACCTATACTTTTACATTATACTTTTACAGTACATGAGAACTGAATTACTATCATCTTAATTGCAGTAATCACATGTAAATCTTCCTGGATTAGGGTGGAAGTTACTGATAATATCAGTAGTTTCTTCCTTCTAATTTAGGACCTTTAGGACAAACATAAGACGAGATCCGTCATCTTCTTCTTCAGAACTTTTTGAAGTGTTTTCTATTTCACTTTCCGATGGGAACTCATGAAAATATATTGAATCATTTTCTTCATCAGAATATGTTATCTCAAAACCTTTCAGGTTTGCATATTCTATTGCTTCATCATATTCTTCAATTAGAACTTTCGCAGATCTCTTGTCCTTCTTAGGACACTCGTTTTTATAATGTCCTTCGGCTTTGCAAAGCCAATATCTGCACTTCTTCACTTCTTGAAAGGAATTCGAAGAATTGGTTCTTTTTTTAAAAAAATCTCTTCCTAGGAGGAGATCTTTCCTCCGCAGAGCTTTTTTGAAGGAGTTTTTTTTTTCTAAATTTATATTTCTTTTTAGAAGAAAATTTTTTCCTCTGCTTGTTGCTGAAGAACATTTTCTTGTATTTTTTTCTCTATGTGACATCCCACTGCGTTGATGTCACCAATATCTTGGGACACATATTTTTTACTCCTCTAAGTTGCTTCTTTGCAGTTTTGGATTTTCTGTTTTCAACATATTACTTTCTCAGGAGATCCCTTATTCTTTCAGCAATTCCTCATACCGTAAAAAATGGCAAAGGATTTTATTCCAAAGATTGTGCTACTGAATCGTTCCATGGTTCTAGTAACTTCCTGTAATATGTTTTGACCATATCTTCATTATCTAGGTCTCCAATGGTGCAGTAGTAATTTTGGAACTCATTAGTGTACTCTTCAAAGTATCTCATGTTGCAAATGATCAACTTTTGAATATTTGCCTTAGCTCTCTCTTTAGACTGCTCACTATGCCCCGTAACATCTCCACAAAATTGTGCATAGATAGGACATGCGAAATCTAGAGGATTATTGGTTTAAGCCGATTTAGTTGCCCAATCAGGCCATTGAGAACTTCGCTTGAAAAACTGTTACCATTTCTAGACTATGCCGTTAAGGTAGACTCATAATATGCATGAGCTTCCTCGTAGGCATATTTAGATAATACCAAAGCCTGAGTTAGCCTTAAGCTAGCTACCCAGTTGTCTATTACATTTCTCTTGTCTCCTACCCTATCGAGATCAAGATACACCTCTTTTTCAAATACTGACTGACCCCATTTGGGTTCTGTAGGGATGTATTTATGAGAACTTCATTCTCCTAATTTCTCTGTAGGAGCCTGTTCCTTAGGAAGCTTAATCTTATTTTCTCGAATGATCTTAGTGGGGTAGTTCGTTATGTTCTGAACTACAGTGCTTCCTTGAGGAATATTTTTGGTTTCCATCGTGGAGGATTCGCCTGGTTCTTCTTTAGCTGCTTGATAAGGAATAATGTTCCTTTTGTTCTTTCTCAGTTGAACCTGGGGAATCTTTTTCATGATCTTTTCAAGCTTTTATGTAGATTCACAAATTTCTACTTGTTTATACAAGCTCTTCAGTTCTTCTGACTTTAGCATCATCATAGGTCTTTTAGCATATTCTTCCTCGAAAGATTCTTCAAGACAAGAAGTTGGCTTGGTTCTAGAGATACTATCATCCTCATAGCTAGCGAATGAATGTCTATGAAATTGTATGCTTATTTTTCCTCCCATATCTTCATAGATAGAAGCATTGATATTTTCTACCTGTCTAACTGGAGGTGTCAAATTCCATTCTCTTGGAAATGTTACTTCATGCCATTTTATGGTATGCTTATGTTCAGTATGAATTCTTGGATTGGTGAGGATTGATGTTGTAATCCTGGGACTTTTGAGAAATCTAGTGTTTGGGGTTACATTCGAGCTCATCAGCTTATAATAGATACGATAATCTATCGCAAAAGCTCCATCATCCTTTTCTTCATGGAAATTCCATATGTCTTGATTCGCAATCTTAGACAGTGTGCTACATCTCTGAGATGTGTGGTGATGTTTGGGAAAACATTGAAATATGGAACCTGGTTGCACAAAGAAGCTTCTACTGTTCCTAACAAACTTTTCTTAAAGTCTGTTATTCTATCATCTTATAAAACACATAGAACAGAACAGTGTATACCATTTCTGGCTAAAAACTTTATTCATACTTAAACTGCTCCAATATGCATGTACGAATATTTCTTTTGAGATGCTTCACTTACTTCTTTTGGAGTGATTAACATGATATCGGTTTCTCCTCCTGTGACAGGAACTGTTAGTTCAAGAATCTTGAATCTGTGAGAATCCATAAGGAAAGATCCTCTCCTATAGATCTCATTGAGTTTGAATCTGGGAACCGATGCTTCTCGCATGCTAGATTCAATTTCATTATACTCAAATTCTTGAGCGTTGATTAGCTGTATAAGCATAGTATTTCTTTTACTGAGTATTCTATTCAACATTTTTACATCTCTTGTGGTTGAAGATGCAGATTTAGACGAGGACCATGTAAGGAGTTTAGGTTTACTAAACTTAAACTCACTTTCTCCTTTTGGTAAAGGGGGTATGGTTATTTTACTAGCCATGCTTTGAGCTAGTTGTTCTTCATTGATCCATTCTCCTTCTTGTAACTTCATTTTTTCTATGCTTGTTTGCAGTCTTGCTATTCTGCTGTTTAACTCCTGGAATTGGTTTTCGAGATCAATACTCATCTCTTGGAGATAAGCAATCTTGTAATTCTGCTAATGAATTATTGCTTTAACATTATCATGCATTGTTTCTGTAGAAAGGACAAAACTTAGAGCTTTATCATCTTCCTATTTTACTTTTAGTTTAACTCTGTGATTTATCCTAATCGGGTGATCAGAGTTTCTAAAAGCTTTTTCAGTGATTCTTGAGAAGATTTTATCTCAATTGCTTGATGTCGAATGTTGTCGGCGAGATGCTCAGTGCGAACTAGCTTCTTTTCAATATCCAATAGATGTTGTTTTTCTTTGAGATAATCAAATTTGGCTTCAATCTTCCCAAGTGTAGAACTTATCTCTTCAAATTGCTTAAACTTGAGATGAAATCTCTCAAGTTATATTGCAACCTTGTCTGAGGTCTTGTTCCTAGATAGATGATCTAGGCATTCAATTAGGCTTGGTCTGGAAGGATCAAGCTCTTCAACCCCGACTTCTCTTTGGAGGTAGACAAGATTGTCGTAGAGTGTGTTTAATACTCTACAGATGTACTCTATCGAGTATTGGTCTTCCTAAATATGCCTTGAATGAAAACACTTTTGCCACTTATTAATACCTTTTGTAATACAAAGGTACTGATAATTTTTGAGTTTGGATTCTCTTTTGTTAGTCAAAAGATGCCAACTGTGTTACATGAGCCTTGATAACCTGCTTTTGAGCCAAACAGGCTCTGATACCAGCTATGACGGATCTAACCGAGACTCAAAACGTTCAGAGGAGTTTGATCGTAATAAAAAACTTCATGTAGAACTTCAATTTGTTCTTTAGTTCGTTTGATTCTTTGCTGAACTTTGAGGATAATATCTCAGTAATTTTTTGTTTTTCTAGGAAGATTATCTCTATATTTTATCAATCTTCTTAGTTTTTTTTCGTCTTGCAATTCTTTGCGGGAAATTTTAGCTTAAGCTAATAAATCAAGTCGGGTGGCTATTAAGTTTGCTATTGATGATGAAAAATAATTGTTTACTTTCGAGTAAGAGGATGAATTTATATTTGCAGTATGCTAGATAAACAAATTCATAGACTTAGGCCCACTATGCTCCGTCAAGTTTTGAAAGAAAACAATAAAACACACAAAATAAGGTTAAAATAGTAATTTTCTAATAATAACAGAATATTCTTAAAGGGATATTCCTTACAGGTATCTTATTAACAAATTAAGAGTTTATGTATTACTATATTAACTTTATAAGTTCAGATATCATTTTGACAGTCCCCTAACAGTCTAGACACATTTGGTGCATAATGTTAATTACAATATTACATACATAATGTCCTTTTTAAATTAACATCTTATAAATCCTGATAATGGTTTTTCAGTGTCTTGAATTGGTTCAACTAAATTTATAATTTTAGGGTACGGTTATTGTCATCCATTCATCTTTTTTTGTTCATCATACATACTCATTTCATCCTATATAAATATTTTTAATTTTAAATTTGTTGCTCACCCATTTACAATACCTACAATATCATTTTCTCAATTTTATTGTTCACTATACACTCTCTGTATGAAGTACATGTTTGTAGAACTAAAGGATAAAAAAGATTTGTAATTTGTAACGACTTGATGTACCTTACTGTAATTTTATATCGTGACAGTTTAGTCTTTTATTAACTAAACTTGTAGGGTGAACAAAGATGATAATATGATGACAATAGCCGCACTCTAATTTTATCTCTTAATTTTCCAATTTGTATTCGATTTTTTTCCTATCTATATAAACAGTCTAATAAGGTAATTTACATCACCAGGTATAATCGTATAAGTCAACTTTTTATATATTTTACATGGAGCAATTACGTCATATCCTTTTCTTTTAGAAGCTTGAAAGTGGTGTTTTATTTAGAGAGAGCCAAAAATGACAATCTATAGTCTGATATGAAGGTTAAGAAACAAAAGTGTGTATGTGTTGCTTATAACTTACGAAATTACATAAAAAGTACATAAATTAATTAATCTCGTTAAATTCTATTTAGATGAAATCCTTTGTGAAAAAACTTTGAAGTAAGAAAAAAGTACCACTGACTAAAACTGCAACGAATCATTTATAACCTCAAACCACCTAAACATTCAAAAGTGGACTCTGATTTTTTTTGAATAATGGGTTGGTGCGGTTACTTTCAAACCTCGATTAATGAAACTGTTGAATATAAAGGGGGAACATTGAGCGTAAACCATGGATTACAAAGACCTGAAATAATATTAGAAACCTCTATATGCTCATGTACTCAAACAAGCACTAACTAGCAAAGAGTATTACTCTAATGACGACTCTATTTGCTTTAAAATAGAGGTGATATTTTGAAAAGATCAGTAGATATGTAACATGTTTAGACATCCTAATATCTAATCAGCTTTCTAGCTATGTTGCCACCGGAAGATAAATCCGACGACACTCAACTTCACCCTGCCATTAGGTGACAATGACCATTTGACGAAGAAATGAACTTGCCACCTACCTAGAGTAGACAAGCCACTTTGGGTGCACACATAGGCAAATAGCCTGACTAACCCCATATAACAATTGTACAGATTTATTACTCACAAAAAGAAAAAACAAACTAAATGGTATTAGCAAAACACAACATTAAATAAGTAAATTGTCGTTAATTAATGGACTTAGCTAGGGGAAAACTGCAGGCCTAAATCTTTCTTGGTCTAGGACAAGCCCAGAGTTGAAGTAGGGCAAATAGGGCCATCCTTGTAGTTTTACACATATTCGCTTTATAAATTTGGTCATCCATTAATTTTGTGTGTGAATGAAATTACTAGGAGTATTATTTTGTTCTTAGTGCTTTAAGTTTATTTGGCAAGATTAAAACACTGGTTTAAGAACAATATCTTAGATAATATCTCGTTTCATTCTTAAATGACGTTAAGTCAGTTCACAGAAATATGGGTGTACCAACTTATGATGACAAGTGTGTGTGAAGTAGTGAAATATGAAAAGTAGACACAAAGTTTATAGTGGTTCACCTTCCTTTCAGTGGGTAAGGCTACACCTACTTAAATACGCTAAAGTAAGGGTTTGCTGCAACAACGATTTACAACATAGGCTAACTTAATTTGAACAACGAATTAAGCATACTTCAAATAACATCACCTTAAATGCTGTGTATTCCAAGGGTGTGTGGTGACTTTTCCGCCTTTATCTTTGATGTAGAACGCACCTGGGCCAACAACTTCAACAATCTAATAAGGTCCTTCCCAAGTTGGGTGTAGCTTTTTGGCTTTTGGGATGACATCCTTTATCACCTAGTCTCCCACTTGAAAGCTCTTATGATGAACTCTGTTGTTGTAATAAGTCGTCTCTTTCATCTTTTTTTGTAAGTTATGAAGGTGAGATTTAATACACTTTTTCTCCACCAAATCTTTGTCAAGGAGAAGACCCTCATCATTAGTGGCGCTATTGAAGAGCTCAGCTCTGGCAGTTAGATACAATATCTCCATTTGGAGGATGACCTCAGTCATATGTAAGACAGAATGGTGTTTCCCCTCCGGCCTTCGTTGGGGATGCCCTTAGTGCCCACAATACTTCTGGTAGCTCGTTTGTCCAAAATCCTTTCTATTCGTCTAGCTTCTTTTTCAACAACATTTTAATCTTTTTGTTTGCTGTTTCAACCTAACCATTTGTTTGTGGGTGTGCTACAAAGACAAATTTAATCTGTAGGCCCTTTATCGCTGCCCATTCAATCAGCTCCTCTAATGTGCTAGTCTTGTAACTCAATCCGAGTTTTGGACCTCAATTGCGGATTTGGAGCTCGGTTTTGATGTGGAGGTTTAGGGACTTTCTAGTCGATTCAACCTTAGAAGCAGGTATGGAAGAAGCTCATTGTCTCTTGACCCTTGTTTTGTTTACAATGGACTGTCATTAATGGAGGAATTGGGGTTGGTGCTAGGGGCACAAGCGCAGCTGCCTGTGGCGGTGTGTGGCCTAGTGTCCGGTGACGTGGGTAGTGCAGTGGCTCTATTTAACTTGTGTTTGTAGCTAGGATTCAATTTTCTTTGAAAGCTAGAGTGAGACCTTGTTTTGCTTAGTAGTTGTACTTATCGACGACCTTAGGAGGTCGTGAGTGAAGGTTGTCCCACTTTGGGTGAATCTTTGGCTCGAGGGATTAGTTTAAGTGTACATTGTTATGATAATGTTTGAGTAGTAATAAGATTAATAAGTGTCGTTTAAGTAACTTGTGGAGTTGGTATTGAGCTTGACCCGTGTTTTTGAAGATGCAACGGGAGTTGTCAAGGTGAGTAAATTTCATCGAGGTTCACATTGGAACCAAGATTTACTTTATAGTTCATTGTTCTAAATTATGAAATTGTCTTCTTGAAAACGAAGTTTGATTTTAAAACATATGGACTTGGTCGACTACGGTCTATAGGGTAAGTAAAATGAGTTTTCGTATAAAAAGGATTTTTAAAAGTTATGCAAAATGAACTATAAATGGCGTTAGTGATGATCATTGACGGAGGATCTTTGTGTGTATAATTGTGCCTCATTTAAGCACATGCCTTGATTTGATTGGTTGTTATGTATTAAAATCTCACAAGGTCGCTTGAGAGCGATTTTCATTTTATTCACATAAATGCATGGTTTGTTTCCTAAGTAAAATATAATCCTATTGTTTTAAAATAAATGAGCTTGACCGACAATGGCTCATCGGTAAGTTAAAATAAATGTTTTATAACATGTGTAATCGTGATAGTGGGTCCCTGAATAGTTATTCACGTGTGAATAACTAGGGACGTATACCTGTATTTATATATACGTTATTGAGATAAGTGTTGTGTAGTGTCCTTGTGTGAGCTTTTAGACCTTCGGGTCAGTCACAGTTAGTGAAGTTTTATTGTAGACCTTCGGGTCAGTCATAGTTGGTGATGTTTATTTTATTTTAGACCTTCGGGTCGGTCACAGTGGGTGACGTTTTGTTTAGACCATCGGGTCGGTCACAATGGGTGATGTTTTGTTTAGACATTCTAGTCGGTCACAGCAGTGACGATTTGACAGTATACCGGGAACCAATGCCTTTGGCCAGGTGATTGGTTACGATCAATTAGAGCTCTTGTCTGTCGTTGCATGCCATGAAACCCTTCATGTAGGGCTCTGTGATGTATGTTTATTTTCATTGAGTGAAGTTTGACTTTAATGTCGTTGTATGCCTTGAGACCCTTTGTGTAGGTCTCCGGGATACATGTTTTATTTTTCGGTAGAGTCAAAAATATGATTGTGATATGTGATTAAGCGTTGGTGATTTGCTGAGCATTTAGTGACTCAAATATGTATTTCTGCTTGAAATATTGTTGTCGGTAATTAATTCGAGTTAGTGCATTATTTTACTCACACAAGCTTTTAAAGCTTACCGGGTTTGTTGTTTTACAACTCAGTGCACCATTTCTTGGTGTAGAGGTTGAACATGCAGGTGTTGATCCGTAGACGTGACTTGGAGATTAGTTCAGGATAATTTTAGGTAATTAGTTGTGAGGCGTGTATTATATTCTTTTTATTTGATTCAAGAGAGTTTATGTTTTCTCGAATTCTAAGTACTGTGTAACCAGATGTAATTATGCGACTCACTTGTTGAGATTGTATTCTAAGTATTACTTTGGATTTGTTGTTGTTGTTGTTGGGTTTGTGAGTTTGTAGGTTTTGAGATTGTTATGTTTCTAAATGTTATCATGCCCAAATTTTTTAAAAAAATTACTATTTAAAAAATGGGGTCGTGACATAAATTCAATGTCAAACTCACTTAGCTCGATTGTCCACTTACTCAATTAGCCATTGGGCTCAGGGCACTGCAACACTTGATTTAGTGGCTGGTTTGTGAGGACCTGGATTGAGTGAGGTTGGAAATAATGACGTAGTCTTCTTGTTGCTGAGATCAATGCTAAGACCATCTTCTCCAATGACAGATATCTTGTTTCTTCTACATTCATTCCCCTGCCAACATAAAAGACTGGCAATTCCACCTTCCTCCTCCTTTCTTAGCAAAGCCGCACTTAGCATTGTCTTTGACACTGCCAAACAGATGTAGAGAGTCTCTCCTATTATGGGGATGGAGAGAAGGGTAATGGAAGCAAGATAATCCTTAATGCCCTAGAGGACCACCACACAATCTGGGGACCAATCAACTTCTTTCCATGTTGGGCGACTTAGAGATTTAAAAAATGGGATGCATTTGTCGGTTAATTTACCAATGAACCATGACAACGTTGTTAAGCGTCCTTGTAGCATCTCGACCTCCTTTTTCTTCTTAAGGATTTGCATATCCATTATAACCTTTACTTTCTTAGGGTTCGTCTGAACCCCCATTTGACTAATGAAGTACCTAAAGAACTTGCTATCTGTGACCTCGAAATAACACTTCTCCAGATTCAGCTGCATGTCGTACTGAAGGATGATGATGATTTATAAATGGCCAAAATGATCCACTGTTTCCTTGCTTTTCATCAGCAAATTATCTATATAAACCTTAATTATTTTACCTAAGTATTCCAGGAACATTTTTATGCATAACCTCATCCATGTTGCTTTAGCATTCTTGAGGCCAAAGGGCATGTTGTAGCAGTTGATACCTTTATCCGTTATGAAACTTTTCGCCTCCTGATCTGATTCTTTCATAAGGATCTGATTATACCCTACAAATGCGTCATTCATGCTTAACAACTGATGTCCAGCTATAGAATCTATCATTTGGTCGATTCTAGGTACCAGAAAGCAATCCCTTAGGCAAGCTTTGTTGAGGTCATTGTAGTCCATCACATCCGCAATTTGTTTTTTAGTTTTTAAACCATCAGCACATTGGCCACCCATGTGGAATAATGAATTTGGCTTATGAAGCCTCGCTCTTGGAGTTTTGCTACTTCCTGCTTCATAGCTGCATACTTCTCACTGTCAAATGCCCTTCGCTTCTGCTTTACTGGGTGAGCTGATGACTTGATGGAGAGTTCATGCTTGATTTCCTCTCTTGAAATGCCTAACATGTCGCTATATGACCAAGCAAACACTTGAGCCTTTTCCCTTAGGAATTGGGTCAAGTCTTCAGCAATGGCGATATCCAACTGAGCCTCAATCTTCACCTTCCTTTCTGAAAACTTGTTAGAAATACTTATCACTCTTACAGACGTTTCCAGATCAACTGGCATTTTGGGGGCATACATCTTATCCTACTCCTTTGGGTCGTCAACCGTCGATTAACTCATTCCCAACTGAAACCTATAAGATCTCTTTCTGCTTTTTGGATTGGAGGATAGAGGTCATATAACTTTCTCTAGCCATAGTATGGCTTCCTCTGACCAAGTCAGTGTCATGGGGGGGACATCATGAGTAGTATGTACCTCACTATAATGCATTTCATCATATTCAGAGCTGGCCGATCCAATATAGCGTTGTAGGAACTGTAACAGTCCACCATTATGAATTGACAATACAACTTGGTTGTACAGGGGCAGTTCCTATTTGAACCACCATCATGTCTGACCCAATAGGTTGTACAATGTCTCCTGAGAAGCTGAGCAGCGACTCGGGGTCTTGTACCGACTTCTTCTCAGATCGTTTCAACTTCTTATGGCAATGACGGAGTATAACATTGACTGTTGAACCACTGTCTATAAGCATACTTCCCAGACTGAACTCCCCAGCGATAATAATGTCACAAAGGAAGGGATCATCGCATAGTTCATTAACGCCATGTTTTTCTTCTTCTTCTTCAGTGAATTTGATAGGGAGATATCCTTGCTTTGCCATCTTCACTGCCCTATCACACTACATGTGATTGACGCTCCTTGAATGATTCTCTCTATCATACCACTTTTGGACTTATTGGACATGTTGGTGAGTGGCGCTCCACCATCAATTATGTTGATTCTTCTTAGTCCAACATTTGCTACTACAGGTGCTCTAATTTGTTAATAACACTCCTAGTTGGTAGCACTTATTTGTTGATTCTTCTTAGTCCATCCTGCTGCATATTTTTAATAACACTCCTAGTTGGTAGCACTTATTTGTCTCGTGGTTGGCATCTACATGATATTTGCACCATTGACACCCTCTAAGCTTATTGAGGAATCTTAGCACATATTTTTCTAAGGCTTCTTCATAGATTCCAGCTGTGATCATGTTGATCTTTTGATTCCCTGCATTATTCGCTGTCTCACCATTATCTCACTTTTCTGTCCACCTAGGATGCTGCTTATCGCTCAAATGATTATCCTTATGATGCTTCTCGCTTTTCTTCCCTTCCTTGTGTCTACCCAAACTGTGTTTTTAGGGCTTGAGTTTTAGGGGTGACAACAACACTCTTCTGAATAATTAGGGGGGGGGAATCAGTTCTTCTCTTTTTGTCCCTATGTGGCGTATTCCGCCTGGGATGTTTTAATAGCATCTGCCAGAACTTCGTCATAGTTGGCATCTCTGAACTTCTTATTCAGCCAGCAGAGGTATTTCCTTTTAAGGAGTCTCTCTTTAAATGATATCAATCCCAGCATTTTGCTGAAGTCTCGGCACTTAGATGTCGCTTACAGTCAGCGCATGACGAAAGAGCGACGTGTCTCCACTTGTGACTGTTTTACTTTAAATAATCTGTCCGCGATATATTGTCTTACAACATTTAGAATGAACCTGGTGAAGAAGATATAAGTCATGCTATCAAATGAAGCCACCAAATTGGCGGGTGGTTCGAAGAACCAACCCATGGCTTTTTCCTCCAATGTTTCAAAGAACAGTTACATAGGGTGACGCCATCATACTCTCTTTTGCTAATGATTTTTCTGAAGCCATCCATGTGAGCATATGGGCAATTTTGGGCTTTTGAAATTTGCTGGTCGATTTGAACAATGAATTCTTCTAGTGAATGGCCCAGACCTAACTGTGAAGAGAGGGGTGACTCTATGAGGCACTACTTGTTTAATCAATCATCCATCTTTCTCTGCCAGTCTTCTCACTCATTGTGATCCAACCACTTCCTCTTCATGTCGTCTTTGCTCTCTTGAAAGATTAAGACGCTCTATGATTCTTACTGGGAACAAACATTACCAGAAAAAAGACTTTAGCCGACTAAATGACCAAAAAATCTTTCGTCAGGTAAGTTAATTTTTCGTCGGCTAAACTATTTTTTCGTCTGTGAACTTTAGCCGACGAAATTTGAAAAGTTTAACTAACGAAATTAGAGTATTTCGTCGGCTAAGGTACCTTTTAGTTACAAAATTACACAACAGATATTTCGGTGTCTGATTGACGGTGAACTTTAAAGGGTCCTGATCACCCAACTCATCTGGCGCGTGGGAGTAATCGATATACGCTATTCTCTGGTTTCCTCTACTAGTCCCTCCCCCTAGCTTCCTCTTGAATTGGAACTAACTATAACAGATTCTCTTTTTGCCACTCCCTCGGCTTTTTTTCCTCTTCTTGCTTTTAACAAGTGGAGTTCCTTCTCCAATGCGAGCCTTGCCCTCTTCTCCTCGTGGAGATCTTTGAGATCCAATTCCAGCTTGGTAGTATCATCACTGACCGGCTGTCTCCCACTTCTAGCCGTTAATGCTCCAAATGTTGGGGATGACGATTCCTGAGCACTCCTCTCAGCGGGAAGGGTTTCAAAATTTAGCATTCTTGCAACGTTACTGATATCTGGTGGAAATTAATTCGCATGATTGCTTTCGCTATTAGTCATGGTAACTTGATGTGATGAACCTTTTGTTTATAGTTCCCACAGACGACACCAATGTTAAGTATAGTCAGATAACGATCTACGGTCACTGATATCAATGTAGGTCATAACGTTGTCTTCCCTGTTCTGTTAGCCTATCAACATGAAAACAAATCACTTAGAGGTCTAGACCGCTAAAGGGCAATCTTCGTCTCTCCGGTGTGTAAGTCAGTACTGATGTTGACATAATAACAGTAGGTAAGAAGTAATTGCGTATCTTAAAGAGGAGAGATAGTTACTATTTATAGCCTGATTTTGGAAGAGCTCTGACATATTCTTCGATATGGGTTAGTTTAGCTTATTTCGTTATCAGAGGACGAAATCCGGACCGCGCATGAGGGCGTATCACTGTACCATTCGGGTAGCGGGTCATGGTTAATAATAGCTGATGTCGTCTTCTCGCCGCGCTGTTACTGATCTTGGTTGTAGCAGATTTAACAGTTTTGGTCAGTCAAAGTGCAGTCAAAGTATGTTATTTAGACAATGTGCCTACAATGACTACATGATTCATGCTTTCACTTTAGGCGATGAACTGCCAAGCAAGAGATGTAGGAGTTCTAAAGAATAAGAGGCTCAATATACAAAAGAAAGAGAAGGCTATGACCAATGGCGTCAAAGTCACAACTGTTTTTCAATAGCAAAAAACGACTGCTCACCAAAGCTTATGTGTACAAAGACAGTTTGTGAATGCCTATCACCTCACTAGTTTTAATTAGACTATTGTTTAGTCTTAAACTTTATTTGGCTGAATATTTGATGAATTAGAATTCTTGTACAAGACCTTGATTATTGTTGGCCTCATTATATTTTGAAACATTGGATTTTTATTCTTGCACATATACATAGTTCGAATTAGCACAATAAGGATGCAAAACAATACATCCAACAAATAAAATGATAAATTAGAGAATGAAAAGCATATCATTCTACTTAAATCAAAATGCGCACCCTAAAAGAATATAAGGTATATTTCTCGAATTCTATACACTATCATATAATTGTAAATAATGTACCGAGGATAATTCAAGTGCTTAGCTGACTGTGGAGTTGCCCACACTAATCGAACCTTGTTAAAGATCCATGAAAATTTGTGTCAACGATTATCATATGAATCCCCGTTGTAAAACATGATTAATGTGGACTTATCACTCTAGAAATACGGACCATTAAGTACTTTATGGTTTTAGAGGACGTTGCGACACTATGGTCACATGTCGAATAATTGTCCATAAGAAATGTTTCTCTTGCAAAACTCTTTGCACATATTATACGTTTAAGGACTTACCACTCTGATCTAAAGTACATGACAATGCTAAGAGTTAACATTAAAGGGACTTGATGAAATATTGCATATCTATAAGGATCAATGTTCAACATCTTGTTTCCTAACTGCATACATGAAATGGCTACGTATATGCCACAATATCTAGGTATTGGTTATGCGCACCAACCTACATGTACCTTCTTAGGATTATGTACTATTATTCGTAGTCTTACTTATTCGTTCCTAAACCCATTATAGCCAACCATTCCCTGTGTATTAGTCAGTAACTGGACATAATTCTGAAATTTACGCACACTTGGTTGCGCAACATATGTGTCTATTGTACCCCCACAACGCATCAAAAATAGGTCCTTAAAAATGAATATGTATTTGTGTTGGATACACACCTCCAGCAATTATCCACACTTGGACCCTTGGCAGAAAATCACTTTACCGCTAAGAATTACGGAATGTCCTTTAGATGAGACAGTCTTCATGTGACGACAAGAATTGTCGTGGTTGTCCCCACTCTGTCTCATCCTGATCCCCATATAGTCAAAATCTAGAACGTAACAGTTTCGATGCCTGATGCGTTTAAAGATATTGTCAATGTGACAAGATCATATGTACCAGCTGCACATGCCTGCAAGTTTAAAAGTCCATAATAAGGGGCACATCACTGCAGATAGAGGCGATACAACCATACTTAGTGAATGTGTGGTTGAGACCGTGGCTTCTTAAGGTAAGAGGGGGAGGCCACTTGGTTTGATCAATATTTGCCTTGTGGAATTGGGCTAGTAAGACACAACCTCATCAATGTGAAGATTCTCTCTAATAAGATTGTCTCTGATTACAGTTATGTCTATGAATTAATACTGGAGGACGCTCCGTTGTTTAAAATTAATTCATAGACAAAATCTCAATAGGTCTGACCAGATTTATGTTGAATAATTTATCCATATTTGATTGTTTTCAAATATTGGAGTACATAAAATATATATTTTAAATTAATAAATATGAAAAAAAATAAATCGTCTAATCTCTGTCTAATCCTCATCTAGGTTGTCTAGGCGCTAGACTATGGGTCACCGCCCGCTTACCGCCTAACGCATTTTAGACCATTGATGGATATTGGATCAGAATTACAACTTCATGTACCATTTTGATATTTTAGAAATATAATGTACCAATATTTACAATAAACCATATTTCATGTACCGTTTTAAAATTTTTTCCTGTTTATAAATTTATCGTCTCATTTCATATTTAGTAGATGAACATTGAATACAATAGGAAGCGAATAACTCCCTCTTAATTATATTCCAAATTAAGAGTAGGTAATCAATTTTAATTATGTCTCTAATAGATAAGTTCTTTAAATTGATTTATTGAAAAAGAAAAGAAAATGATTTAGTTTTTATGGCTTATCTGAACTGTTAATTGGTGTTAGATCTAATGGATGATAATTGAGTTATAATCTTGATTATAATTTTGTATTTCACGGATCAACCCCTAGATTAATTCATAATTATTGATTGGTATTAATAATAAAATATCTTTTTTATAAAATATTTTGTATTTCACAATATCTTTTTTATCACCTATAATAAAATTCATTTAATGTCATTTATTCACCTGTTTTTTATGAATGACAATAATATTATTAAAGAAATCAAATGTTACAAATGAAGGCTAGAATGAAGTGCAAATTTAACTGCTTTATGGGTAACTAGATTGGTTTCCCTATAAACATGAATACAAAAGCAACTCTAAAATTAGTAATGGAATTAAAATAATTTTTTTTCCTATTTGTTTATATGACATTGTGCATAAGATTGTGGCCATAAATCTTAAGACTGATTAAGCCCTCATATATCATTGCCCATGATGAGTGGTTCAATTTGCCAGTGTTATTTATGTTATTCTTGCATTGGTTTAAGGGCACTGTTGTCAAAGTTATCATAAGACTATATATAGGTAGCAATAAGGTTTCTCTATAGAACCAAGTTGTTAGCAGCCTTTGAGAGTGTTGTGAACATATCAGTTGTAATTCCTTTGAAAATCTCATTTGACAGAGATATTTTTTCTTTTGGTTGATGTGTGGAAGTAAGTTTTTATTGAACCACGTTAAATCCTTTATGTTCTTTTGTCTAGTGTTCTTGGATATATTTTAGTCATTGTGAGATATTTTGTAAGCTCTTATTTGATAGTAGAAATATTTCTCCCTGTTGATTCATGGGCGTAGGATTTTGAAGATTCATATTAAATATTTTGTATTCCTTTGTTTATTATTGTTCTTTTTATATATTTTAGTCACTGAGATTTTTCCCACATCATTCTCTATTCTTATAGTAGTTGTAACATCCCACATCGACCAACGGAGAGGGTGATGTACCATATATGTACATCGGTGACACCCATCTAGCACGAGGCCTTTTGGGAGCTCAGTGGCTTTGGAGGGGATGAGAACTCCGAAGTTAAGCTTGCTAAGCTTAGAACAATCCCATGATGGGTGACCCTTGGGAAGTTGCTCTGAGAGCTCCTGGAAACAAAACCGTGAGAGCCGGCGGGCCCAAAGCGGACAATATCGTGCTACGGCGGAGATGGTCCGGGATGTGACAATTTGGTATCAGAGCCACTCTGCCGAGGGGTGCGAGTGTGCCGACGAGGACGTCGGGCCCCTAAGGGGGGTGGATGTAACATCCCACATCGACCAACGGAGAGGGTGATGTACCATATATGTACATCGGTGACACCCATCTAGCACGAGGCCTTTTAGGAGCTCAGTGGCTTTGGAGGGGATGGGAACTCCGAAGTTAAGCTTTCTAAGCTTAGAACAATCCCATGATGGGTGACCCCTGAGAAGTTGCTCTGAGAGCTCCTGGAAACAAAACCGTGAGAGCCGGCGGGCCCAAAGCGGACAATATCGTGCTACGGCGGAGATGGTCCGGGATGTGACACGCCTGAGATGTCAGGTGGATACTATGAGGGTTGTCCATTACCACTTTACCCAGAGCTCTTAGCTCCGACCCTGGTCTGAGAGGACAGACACGCCTGAGATGTCAGGTGGATACTATGAGGGTTGTCCATTACCACTTTACCCAGAGCTCTTAGCTCCGACCCTGGTCTGAGAGGACAGACACGCCTGAGATGTCAGGTGGATACTATGAGGGTTGTCCATTACCACTTTACCCAGAGCTCTTAGCTCCGACCCTGGTCTGAGAGGTCAGACACGCCTGAGAGGTCAGGTGGATATTATAAGGGTTGTCCGTTATTATTTTATCTAGCTAGCATAGCGTGATGGCGCTACTAGAGCTCTTAGCTCCGACCCTAGTCTGAGAAGTCAGACTTATTATTTCTTTTGTTTGCGTGAACTTTTCTAATAAGGATTAAGGTTTGGGGTAAAGTCATGGGAGGTTTGACTTGGTTTCGGAATATTTTTCCATGAGGTATGATAGATGTTGAGCTAATTGGTGTAACAGTAGAAACTGATTATAGAAGCACTATGAGAAGCATACAGGATGCTGGGCCAAAAGTTTTCGTCCTTTAGGCAAGACTTTAGCACGCATGAGTTAGTGTGCGAGCTCGTTAGCTCTGATTATTGGAAAATGCCCTACTGAAGACTCTTTTATAAGAGAGGGGTAGGATGAGGAAAATTCACTATTTCTAAGTATGTGAAGATGACATACATGTAGGCGCGAAGTTGCATAACGGATTCATCAGCTCAAGTGAGCAGTTTAAGGTCGCATTGTGGTATGCGAGTTTGTTCGAGCCCTGTGGTTAAAAGTTGGGATTAGGAACGTGGGTTAAGAAGTTTTGATTATGGACGCAGGAGATGATACGTCTGTGGCCTCAAGTCCTAGTGTAGAAAGTTCATATCTCTTTAGTCTCGAAGGGTGCAAGAGATATAAGAGTTTCCTCCACGGTGATGGACCGTAGCATTTTCCCCTTCCATGTGGAAGACTTTGGTGTTAAATGCCAAGTGTGGCAGTCGTGTAGGTAGAGCATTCGAGTCGACTTCAAGTAGTTTGGGTTACGTTTGGGAAAGCTGCCGGATTGTCGAAATGGGCATTTTGGAAATTAGCTTGTGAAGAGCTAAGAGGCAAGTCTTATGGAGTCGATTACGACGAAAAGGATGAGACTAGGGTATCGTACTCTAGTGTTTTAAGCGAGAGTAGCTATGTTTGTCGAGGAGACTCCGAATGCTAAAGGAAATGATACATAGAGCTTGTGACTCTGGTTTTTCCTGAAGCTCCGTTCGGTGGAACTTGACGTCATTACCTGACAGTTGATTTCATGTTCCGCAGTGGAAATTTCGGGGACGAAATTCCTATAAGGGGGGTAGATTGTAACACCCCGTCCCGAAATTTACATTTTTACCGGGATTAGACGAGTTACAGAGAATGGTAACCGCACTGTTAATTTTCCCCGAATTATTATCGAGATATTCTCAGTTTTGGGAAAAAAAAAATAGAATTAATGTCCCGAGGGGTAGGTTATGTTAATACGAGTTCCCCGGTATGCCCGGAAGATTTTTCCGGAGCTACAAGTTGTTAGTTACGAATTTATACAATGTACGGAAGTAACCAATGTTAAATTACTTTACCGTGGAAAAGATGACTTTGCGATAAGTCAGGAATTTGGAGAAACTTCCTTCGGGAAAGTTGTAGAGGGCGTTAATACGAACTCGTGGGTATGTCCTATGAATTTATCGGAGTTCGTATGCGAAAGTTATGCGGGATAAAGTATTATTACCGTGCGGTAAAAGTGAATAGGAAAAATATCTTTTTACTATTCACGGTAACTAGTTATTGGCAGATCTGGACCGTTGGATTTGTGAAATCAAATCTGGGCCGTTGGTTGATATATATATATATATATTTGTGTGTGTTGACCGGTGGGGGGGACTCTCTCTCTCTCTCTCCTCCCTCTCGATCCTCACTCTCTCTCTCTGCTCGCTGTCTCGTCCTCACCGGAGCCACTGGCGCGCGCGTCACGTCACACCGCCTCCACAGGCGGACTCGCTCTGCTCCGGTGACCTTGATCTGACCCTCAACCGTGCCAGCGTCGCCATGAGCCTCGCCTGGCAGAGGAGGGAGCAAGCTCGAGTACTGTTCGCTCGGTCTCGAGGCAAATCCAGGCGAGAGGAGGGGGTAGGATCGTCTGGGGAACTTCCTGGAGCTGCCATGGGCATGGAGAAGGGTGGAGGTGACGAGTGGAGCTTCGCCGGAGAGGAGGACCGGAGCACTGTGTTTCAGCACCTTGGAGGTACAAAAACCTCCTCTTTTCCCTAAATATCTAGCTTGTTATGTTGTTGGGTAGGTGTGGAAACAGACTAGGTAGGTGTTGGAGGCTGGTTTGGCCGGAAAAGCTTCGTTTTCCGGCAAACCAGCCGATCGGGAAAATCATGGGTAAAAACCCCGGGTTTTACCGCGGTAGATCTGGGTTTTACCAATTTACTGTGTTGGTAATGACAGAACTGCCCTTGGCAGGTTAGGGAAATTACAGGGGTGCCACCCGGGTTGGAATCCCGGAAATACCCCTGGTAGTTCTGTTTATTTACAAAGCAGCCACTGAGACCAAAATGACAGAAATACCCCTGACTGATTTGTTTATTTACAGGGGCTGCCACTAAGGCTGTTATTCCCAAAGGGCCCATGGTAGTTCTGATTAATTACGAAACTGCCATTAAGTCTAGAATGTCCATTTGCCCTGACAGTTTTGGGCTAATTACAGGAATGCCATTGAGGTGGTAATTCCATAAATACCCCTGGTAATTATAGTTATTTTCAGGGATGTCAAGTAGGAGGAAATATCTTAAATGCCCATGGTTTGGTTTAATTATGTGGATGCCACTATGTTTTATATTTATAATTGTGTGTGATGGTTGGATATAATCGTGTGATTGTATTTATCATCCGTCTTTCTGTGTGGATGTTATTGTTATGAATGATAGGATGTTTGGTTTAATCCCGAGGATTAGTTGGTCGGTGGATACTTTAGCGGAGAGGTTAAACTCCGGATACGCGTTAGATGTTTGATATCCATACTAATAAATCGACCGATAATTAGAAAAGCGGGATTCTGCCCGGCTAGGGGGAATCTTACACAAGAGCTACGTGTGGCTTGATCCCTGAAAAGACAGGGTACGTAGGCAGCCTGACCGGGATTCAGGTGCAGTCACAACTATTATTAGAACCCCTAGGTTCTTTATCTGGCATATTTGAGATCCAAACGTAGGAGTCAGAATAACCTCCGACTTGAGGTTTATTCCGGTGCCGTTGGGACTGTTTGAATAGGGTTATCCTGGCTCAAGGGGGATTTCGAGTAAATCTCACTTGAGTTGGGTCCCGCACGTCTTAACCCAGGGTTAGGGAGGTAATCTTGGGTCGGGGCGTGACAGTAGTTGTTTTTAGGTGCGGTGAGCAAAACAAGAGAAACATAGAGATGACATCCAAGAATTCCAGTGAAGTCTTTGAAGCACATCCTATGATTAAGGGAGATGGCCCGAAAAGCTATGTGAAAACTCCATTTTGCAGGTTTCTTCTTTAATATAAGTAATTTCCCTGAGTTAATTACCTTGTAGCTCATGAATCATTTAGGAACGGCTATAATGGCGTGCATCTGTCAATAGGTCGTGTCTGGTCGGATTCGTGTTAGATCAAAGAATTTCAAGTGTCATAAGATACAAATCCAAACCCAACCTATTTAATATTTATGTCAAAAATCTAAACCCAAATCTAACTTGTTTCTTAAACGGGTTACCCGTTTCCAACTCGTTTAACTATTTAATAAATATGTCGTGTCTTATACGACAAAATGACTCATGACAACTTTGACCTATTTAATAAATAAAAAAATCACTTGATTAAACATAATTTTAATAAACTAAAGAGAAGAGGAGGAGAAGACATAAAGAGAATAGTTGGGAGGATGTAAAAGTCTACTCATTCATTCTCATTACCCTCTTCATATAGAGGTAGGGTTTACATCTGAGTACATAACTAATGAGAAATTACGTGGACAACCACATAGATAACAATATTTATAACACTCTCAATTGGATGTCCACTAATGAATGATCATATTGGACGTGCTTATTGTTGCCTCGTTAAAACCTTGCCATGTAACAAAAACTCAGTGAGGCAAAAATAACCCTGGTCGAAGGAGAAAAAGAGTGCAACGCGCATATATCATAGGTAGCATACTTATGGATACTTCCCTTGATGAGAATCTCCCCCTCATCATTGCAAGCTTCATGTAATATAAGTAGCGGTTTGATTTGTCTATCACATTATCATTAAAGTGAGACAACACAGGTTTTGCATATAGAGGATTCTAATAAATTTTCGTACCTGCAAAGTTAAAGCAATACCAACACAACTAGATGATATATAATAGGTCTTACCTCATATAGGTTGGTTAGAAACAACCTGATATGCATCATTCATAGACTATGTAATTGCTAAATATCATAAGCAAATTTACATTAAGACAAATATGTAGCAATATAATGATCATAATTCAAATTCGATTTTGTAGTCTAATCATAGTACTCATTGAGGCAATTTCGATCACGTTAATTATGAAGGAAGGAGTACAAATGAGCTAGCTTTAGACTATTTGATTCCATGAATTAGCTTCAGGCTCTCTCAAGTATTCATGGATCGATTTTCATTTGAATCATTCATATACATGAATTCCTTAAGGATTTGATAAGCGATACACTTATGATGACACTTTACTTTTGAGAATCTGCTTTTAGCAGTGCGTATTTAAGATCCTCATAAGATACAATGACTACATGCCATAAGTCTCTCGTTTATATAACAATTATATGCAACACTGTACTTATAGAAAAGTGTTATATGTAAAAAAGGGAAGACTTTCATAATCTTAAGTCTCTTGTAGACATTTGTGTCACATTGATTTACTTTCATTTGAAGAAATGCCCTTTTGTATTATGTAGGATTAAAGGTCAAAGTATATGTCCCATCACGTTCATATATTCAATTTCATTGGAATTGCCTCTTTTCAATTTGGCCAATAATATGCTTTGTTGACATGCATAATGAAACGTGGCATATCATCGATTAATACAGTCCTTAATGGTCTCTGGTAGCTACCATATGTTAATTTCATAGATGATCATCGTTCATAGATCTCACACATTCTTATAAGCATGCATTTGATTTTGGATACCCATGTCACTTCTGAGGCATTGTCACTCCAAAGACAAATATCTATCGAATGTGGATATTTTTACTTGTAATATCATAGAGCATTATAGGGCATGAATAATCTTCCATTTTTCAGGAGCTTAAAAACTTTAGACCTTGTGGACACATTCCACACAAATTCACGTTGTTATTCAAATGACAGTAGTCTTTCTCTCCCATAACTGCGGGAAGACTATCTTATTATAACCATGCACAAAAATACTTTTAAAGATCTATCACTTTCTTTCAAGTGAGATGTTCATTGACTGGTGGCGAACCCAAACCAATTTTTAGGTCAAAACATTAATTTCATGAGTATCAACCAAGATATCGTTGCCTAATAGCGTACCTACAACTTTTGTATGTGTAGCCATATTATGAGTTTTAGCATTGTATAATGACATTCTCTTCAGGAGAACCCTATAACTTGGATACAAATGCATCCCACAAATCAAATAGGGTATAGAATATTTGTGTTGATATGGATGATCTCATAAACTTTAATCCAAGCTGACGTATGCACTTAGCATATACATTTGCCAAGATCATTTATTAAATCACTAGTCAAGACATTACTCAAATCAAAATGAGATGGTGGATAAGCAAATCACACTACTTTACATTGTTCTTCAGGAACAATATATCTCCCCTCATGACAGGAGGAGTGTCTCGTGAAAGTGACAACTTATGTTTCATGGCATTATCTGTGCCATCAGTTTACTTGAGAATTTTGACACAATATATAGAATATCAAAGATCTTCTCAAACCGTAGTTGAGGCAATAAATGGTAAGATCGAGGGAATAATATGTGCTCTTTCGAAGCCTTCAAACATGTGTAAACGAGGCTGCATGCTCGTTTCTATTATGTTAGAACTACAGGTTCTCAAATTTCACATGTCGAACTTCAGGTTCAAATAACTTTAATGCTCGAACTTTAAACTTGAGTAGCTCAAGTGAAACTCCAAGTTCATCTTATATTTTATACTCAAAGCTTCGAGTTTGAGTCTTTCGTAAGAACTTCGGGTTCTACGATACAATATTTTGAAACTTCTAGTCCAAAATTATTATATTTGAGATATAGGGTTGCTTCCCAAATGAATGATAATAAAATGTAAGCGATAAGTACTATAATATAAGTGTATAACAAAATAGAAAAGAGCAAAAATAAATAAATTGTGCCTTGGAAACTTCTGGTTCCATGAATGAAGAAAATACATAAAAATTCTGATCTGGTTAACTTCATCTAATATGATAACCTTCTTTCTCCCCATCTTATCTAATTGCGCAAGAACATAATATCATAATACAACTCTGAAGAACTTTCGGCCTTCGTTAATTTCATAAGAAGAAACTTCAAGCTCTTCATTTTCTGATCATGAGACTTCGGGTCTCGATCCAAATACAAAGCATGAAAAGCATTTGTTAGATGTACACATCATACCTTTACTATATTAGAAAGTATATATGTATAGCATAACGATGCACATTAAGAGCGAGCAAAAACTATAAGAACTTACCCTTTTGTGATCTGACTTCTAATTATACATTGAGAATAGATCTCGATCATATATGGGGAAGCAAATATATAAAGGCATGCTAAAACCAATAGAAGTAATTGATTTTGATATGTGCGCAAGTTAGTAGCATACTGTCATGTCGTCATATGGATAAAGAGAATCATATAACATCTATATATGTAGATCGAACCAGATTTTGATTGACCATTGTACAAGTTGGGAATTCATATCAATGTAATTAACCAAACAAGAAAGGATTTGACTCGTGGATCATGAGTTTTGGACAAAAAACAATACCAAATACCCTTAGATCATCAAAGAGTCTAAAAACAAAAATTGGAACAAGCTTGAAAATCGATGTGCACGGCAGAAACTACAAGATATAATCGGTGTGCAATTATGGATCATATTCAACACTGTAGAGGAACTAACAGTTAAACATAATTTCCTACATATCTGACAAACAATAACAAACATGTTGACTAGCAAAATCAAAATATATTGAAGTCATAAATCTGCAACCGAGTTCCACAGTAAAGGAAGAGGTGCATCTGATCATTCTTTATATATATATATATATATATATATCTCAAGAGAAGAATGATCAGATGGATCACTATCTCAAGAGAAGAATGATCAGATGGATCACTCTATGATTTGGGAATATCAATACAATAAACCAAACGATATTGATAGCATCAGCTAAACTATGAGCAAAGATTAATTGAAAAACTCATAGATCAAGAGTTTATGGCCAAGCAACAAAGTCACCCCATATGACTCATGGATCATCATAGAGTACATACAATAAAACAAAGTAACATATGATCGATGGTGTAAATGTAAATGGCAGAAATCAGTTTTGGTTTTTAGGGTTTTTGTCGTTATCAACTCAATGGTAGAGTCGTGCTGATAACGTTTAATAAACTAAAGAGAAGAGGAGGAGAAGACACAAAGAAAATAGTTGGGAGGAAGTAAAAGTCTACTCATTCATTCTCATTAGCCCTTTATATAGAGATATGGTTTACATCTGAGTACATAACTAACGAGAAATTACATGGATAGCCACATAGATAACAATATTTATAACAATAATAACTTTTTACCAAGCTAACAACTTTTTGACGAAGTGGTTATAGCGCAATGGTAAGTGCATCCACTACCTATTGACGAAATCATAGGTTTGAATCATCATGAGGGTAGGAGTGAAATCCTTTGATCCTCTTTAGAAAAATAAAAAAAATCACTTGATTATATTGATTGAGAACTCCACAAAAGCATAATTTTATAACTCATGAATAATCAGATCCAAATTTCCAAGCAATCGAAAAGAATCTAAATTTCTAATATAAAGACAAACACTTGATCTGAAATTGAAAGACATAATCCATAATTAAATTTAAAGTTTAACTTTGAATGTGGCCAGGCTCATCTAATAAACGTGTTATGTGAGTTCATTTCGTGTTGACGAGTTGACATGCGGTTGACTCATTTATTAAATAGGTCATGAAGGGTTGACCCGCCTTTGACCGGCTTTTTAATCGTGCAGGTTAAACCCGCTTTATTTCGTGAGGGTTTCGACTCAAGTTGTCGTGTCGTGTCAGAATTGATAGCCCTAGTGTGCATATAGTGCGATTGCACAAGGTTTCCAAATATGAGGAGGTCTCCTAAAGTCACCCTAATATGAGGAGGTCTCCTAAAGTCAGGAAATTTTTCTT